>OY728125.1:538837415-540037415 GCA_963277665.1 Viscum album | reverse complement strand
TCAAGAAATATACAAGTCATATATTACACAATGTATTCACATTCTTTTACAAACATGATAAATTGATTAAGAATTATTTTGAAAAGGTTTTCTCACATTACCAAATTTCATGAATCTTCAATCTTCCTTAAATATCATATCATTCTTTGACATGGTTAGCAACATTAATTTCCATTATATTTCAAATCACTCTTTAACTGCATCAACATTTAAAACATCCTAGAAATGTATTCTATCTGAACCTAATTATAGATTCTAATTATCCAATATGATATCTGCATTATTAATATGGCATGTCCTCACTCGGATTTTCTTGACCCACTTTCAAAAAAATGAACTGAACACATATCATAACAATCCTTTTCACCAATATAAAATCTAATATTCCCATTACATCATCCTTATAATGGTGAAGACACCAGATTATTTAATATTTTTCTCTACATCATCCTTATAATGGTGAAGACACCAGATTATTTAATATTTTTCTCTATATCTACTAATAAAAATATAGGCTAACCAATTCTTATAACATCAACAAAGCTTCTTATTCGGCTTTAAAAACACATTAAATAGACTTCAATCAAGACAATTCTTATTCTTTTTTCTTGACCCACCTATAAGAGATATACAAATCTTTTTTATCACATCACCCAATCAAAATACTATTATTATTTAATTCTACAAACATCTCCTAATACAATTATTTATAATAAAATTTAATCTTTAACAAAAATTACATACAAATCATCCTCTAATGTCATAAATATACTAAATAAATGTAATGACTAATCAATGTTACAGTAACTACAATTGTTGGTGGCACACCATTTTCAATGGACCAGTTCTCGAATCTTGTACTGTTGAAAGTTATTTTCATATATGAATACTATATTAATGAACTATCTGTAAAAACTAACTAAATTCTACAATGAGTTATGTCTTCTTACTTTTTGGTCTAATTGGAAACTAAGATCCTCGTATTGTAACACTTCCAAAAATCCTTCCCAACATTCATTCACATATTTGTCTGATGTTATTGTACTGATGTGTTGAGAAAATAAATCTTTGGCTTCTGCAACTTCCTTATTTCAGAAACTTATTCTTGTAAGTAGGACCCCCATCCAGTCATTGAAAACACTATAGACAAGTATATCAGTGTCTGGATTTAATTAGATAGTGTAGTAACTTCCCAGGATTTCTAGAATAAATCTTTCTTACCAATCAAACCTCAATATAATTGACAAAACTCCACTTTAATTCATTAAGATAGTATCATATGTTTTTAAAAATACTTATGTTTTTTTGGAAATAAAAAATGGAGAAGAATACTCATATGTTTAACGGATACATGTAGACTCTAATGCCTCCCAATTATGATCAAGTCTATCATTATGAACATAGGGTGAGCTAGATGATCGATTTCTTTTTCATAAAATCTTCTCAATATTCTGAAATTTCATAACCAATTTCATTCTATTTTCTTGAATATGATGTTCAGTCTGATTGTTAAATGTTACAAAGTCAAATAATTTATTTTTTTCATTGAAAAATAAAAGAAAAATTATTTATTAAATTGTCTTTTTGTATTCATAAAAACATTTTCCAACCCATATGGGGCCATCAATCTTCCCCTTTAGATTGGGTTGTCAACCAAGATTCATAAATCCCTTAACATTCTCTAAACAGAATATGGATTACATATCAACAATTCTAAGAGTACATGAGATAAATCATTTTATGAAAAGAAAATTATTGATAGTTGAGTTACCCCTCAATCTTTCTTCACATATTTTATTTCTTACATAACGTTTCTCGTAACAAAACATTTATTTTAAACCACTTCAACTTTCCTTTTATCAAAATTTTTACTTTCATACAAACATTCCAACAATTAGTTATAATAGTTCACACACATACTATCTATATTTAAAACATTCCCACAACCCCCTTCATACATGGTTTCATTAATGATATGTTTTTTAAAAATTTATCCTCCATTATAACACTATAAAATTATAAAATAATCATGGGGAAGACCACAAACCTCAATCATGATGAGAAAGAGTTTGGATACCCATGTTCTAAGTCTGTTTAGAACTATTTTATTTTGGTGAAGGTTTTCTAAAAATTTTAGGAACTTATTCTGATGTTGGAACATACTCTAGCTTCAGATCACTCGTATAGACATGAAATTTGATGAAATTTTATTTCATATTAAAATATTTTCCCAGAGAATATGATACCAGATTCTTGGTAATGTTGACTTTAATTTGGTTATCATATCCCAAGAGAATGGGTAACTTCACTTTAGCAATTTAGTCTTATAACTAGGTTTTCATCCACATAAGTTTATTAGTGTATTGTGTGGAAGCAACTTGCCCATCTTTCTTCATGCTAAGAGTTACTGAATTGTGTTACTTCATCTACCAACTAACACAAATCTTTCCTAAGAAGAAGGCTCCAATAGATGTGGATATAAAATCATCAACATTTCATGTCCAATTAGTATTATCATACCCAAAACAAATAAATACTTTATGACCTATCAATATTGAATCTGAATTTTTTGTACCTTTCATATATATGAGAAATCGTTTTTCATCCAATAGATGTGATTCTTTTGGATCACTCTGAAATCTTCCACATAAGGAAAAAACATAAAAAATGTTAGTTCTTGAGTTAATAAAATGAAAAATAATTATAATCATCTTATAAAACTCTTTTTGATCAAATTTCTTCCTTCACAGTCATTATTCAACTTGGTTCCCACTAAAATTGGTGTGGAAACTGGTTTTGAATTCTTCAGGATAAATTCTCAATAAGTTCCTTTGCATACATTTCATGAGAAATAAAAATTTGATTCATATTATATAAGATATGTATATGAATAATTTATGTCATTTCCCCTAGAATGGAAATTAAAAAAAACATTTCCATTTCATTATAAAATCATTCACAAGTTCTTTCATCATTCCCTAAAATGATAATTTCCTCAGAATAAACAATTATGATAATGTAATAATCTTGATGTCCCTTGATGTAAATATTGTTGTCAACTCTTCCCTTTATGAAATATATCATCCATAAAAAATTATCCAATTTGGAATACCAAGATATATGATCTTTTCTTACCCCATTGAAGGATTTTATCCGCTTACACGCATAATATTCATTTTTTCCAACAACAGGTCCACGAGGTTGTTCAATGTTAACATCCTCAAGAAAATCCCCATTTAGAAATACAGAATTCACATAAATTTGAAAAATAATGTATCTTAATAGTACAATAATAGTAATAAATATTTTGATTGTTTCTAATCATTTCACTGGAGAAAGAGTCGCTGTAAAATCAGTGCCTTCAATATATGAGTAATCATTTGACACTAATCTTACATTATTCGTTATCACTCCACCTTCTTCATTAAATTTTTTTGATAACCCCAATTTTTACCAATGACATTTATTAATCTATATGGGTTAAGAGTTATCATGTATAATAATTGTCTATCTATTTTGTCTCTTCATTCATGGTCTGACCCCATTATGGATTCTCAAAAACATCAGTCACATTATTCAGCTTAACATCTGAATACAATGATGTATGTGTAACATCTTTTTGTGCTATTCTTATTTGATCGTTCTGATGTTGATCACAAATAATTTCTAAATATTCTACTTTCTTTCTCGTCCTATTATGATATTTTAGATTTTCTTCCTCATCACTTGAATTTTATGATTCTAAATATTCTTCATGGGTGGGATTACTATTTTTAGTATCCTTATTAGGAATGTTAATAAATACATTTTCCATCTCATTTTCTATATTACCCCAAGTCAATATATAATCCTCGAAAAATTCAATAACTTTTACTTCTTTGGAATTGATAATTCATCATGTTTCTTTATTGAAGCATCTGTATATTCTTCTATCTAGAGCATAACCAAGATGAAATCCATCCTCACCAATATGATCAAGGATTTCAATATTTCAATCATTCTATTTATGATGCATGGACTCTAAAACACACTTAACTGAATCAAACATGGTGTTTTATCCTGAAATTTTTCGTATGGGGTCATATATAAACATTTTCTATATAAAATATAGTTTGGAATATACATAAAAGTTCTCATTTCTTAACTCCAAATGTAATGGGAGTAACCATGTTAATGTAACATAGTTTTCTCCATTTTAGATAGACATCTATTATTCCTTTTTGAATCCACATTTTTTCAAGGGGTTTATGGTGAAATGAAATCATTCCAAATTCCATGATTCTCCTAATAAAATTAAAATTATTCATTTTTATTCATACCTTCAATTTTAGTTCTCATCTTCACAAATAAATAGTCACATTGATTCTCATCTTTACTCTGGAATCATTTAAAAAAAATCAAAACATATAACTTCTATTTCGTATAAAAAACACATGTAATGTGTGTAATATCACTAATGAAATAGGTGATGTGATTGTCTCTATTAGTAGATTGTTTTCCCGTTCTCCAATAGATATCAGAATAAATGAGTTATATGGTTTTATTGAACAAATTTCTAATTACTTATAAACTAAGTTGGTAGTTTTTCCATTATGAAAAATAGTTCAACACCAATCTCTATATCTTGACATATGACAAATTACCTAGAAATTGACTTCATTTGATAATTTTCATTTTTTCTCTAACACATGTTTCCTATCCTTTTATACAATATAAAATTCTCTTTAAGTATTCCCATGTGATAAGAGTTTTGTATTTGACCAACACGAAATATGTTTCCATTTATATGTTTTCCTCTTGTAATTATATTTCCATCATCCCTACTATTCATAAATAGTCCATATTTTATGAAAATAACTTTGTTACCTTCATCACAATGTTTTGAAATACATATAAATTTGTGTTTCAACCCGTCAATATTCAATGATTTCTTAGAAATTAACTTTTTATCCCATTGATAGATTATACAACACCACTTATTCTAAAATACTATTTAATTAAAAATAACAATTTTCTTTCTTTAAAATAATTCACATTCTTCAATAACATTAAATATCCTATCATATGATAAGAAAACTCATAATCAAGAGTCCATGGCCATTCTCATTTTGTATCATTCAAATAGGTTTCTACAACAGGATCATTTTCATTCCCTTTATCTTTCTTAACATTCATCGTCTTAGAATGTTAAAAAATATTTTTTACTTCCAAAAACAAAATAAGAAAATATATAGCAAGATTTTATAGTTTTCACATGTTTTAAAATTGTTGTCATCGGTTGGAATCTATTTTAAATTTTCACAAAACCCTATCTAGTTTCTTCGAAACATCCTTCTCAGAATCTACCAATGAGGATATTAATTCCCCCTCAAACATTTCCTACTATAATTTGAAAAATAGTCATCATGGTATTGCCTGAACTAAAACATAATTTATGTATATGTGAATCCACTATAATACTAGCTGTAGCTATAGAATTACAATTTTCTTCTTAAACTTCTATATTGATCAGGGTTGTGAAATGGTTTCTCAGCAACCTTCCTATTTTATAATCAAAGGGTTGTGGAACACCAACTTCTCAATCGCCAATCAGATTATTTTTTTTCTTCTCATTTTTATTTTCAACCTTATTGGAACCCGAAGAAATAAAATCTTTTTCGAACTGATAATTTTCAAAAACTCATGACTTCTCGACATTATTGATCATCGCTACATAAAAATCATTCCAAACATTTTTTTCCAGAAACAATTTGACCTTTAATCTTCTGAAGACCAAATTTATATGTCTTCTCAACATTTGAAGGTAACTTTTGACCTTTCATGGGTTTACCATTTCTAGCACATTCACCAGTTTCAGAGATATATTTTTCAGAAGGTCTTTCTCTCTATTAATCTTTAGAGTGTTTGTATTAGACATGTTCAGAATATTTTTCTATTTCTTTCATCTTTACCATTATATATTTATTATAATTGATTTATTTATGAATATATTTTATCAAATCATCAATCTATTCAATAATCTTTACATTCTCATCTGGAAAACATTATTTATTGTTTGAGAGAATGTTTTAATTTTTATCATCCTTGTATCTTTCTCAGCATCCCAATATTTCCCAGACGTTCATTCATATATCCCTTAAGAATACATTATAATTGTGTTTATCCAGATTCAATAAGGTTTTTTTTGAATTATTCAATATTAATTATTGCAATAAATGTATTCCCATTAACATGATTAGTATATCTGTTGGATTCATCTTCATTGTATTCTTCTTCTTTATCTTCAGATAAGAAACATCTCCTTTCAGATTCAGAAAAAAAATTATCTTTCCCTCTGGAAAAAGATTTACCATTATCACTATGTTTCATACACAACCTCTTTGGATTTGATTGTTATTCATCACTATCCTATTCGTTATTTCTTCAATGATGGTTAGACACCAAGTTCTCAATGGAACCACAATGAAAACACATTAACAGGAAGTTTCCATTTGTATTTACATGTAGCTATTCTAAAATTTTCCGAAAACAAGGATAATAATTTGTCAATATTTTCACATATATCATTTTCGAACAAAGAGTCAGTAATGTCATCTTCCCCAAGAACCTTCTTAAAACGTTCTATAGTAGGATAATTAAAAATAATTTCTATATTAGATTTTTTCCATTCATAAAATTTTCCCCTATCATTATATATGTTATGAGATTACTATTAAGACCATCCAAAAATAGAGTTTTACGTTATCTCGATTCTAATGAGTAGACATTCACATCATTTTTTTTGGGAACAAATCATAAGATCTTTGCATCAACTATAGAATCATCTAGCTTATCACTAACACATATTATTTTGTGGAAAATGTCATTTACCCTGTTAAAGAAGTCCCCAATATATTTACAGTCATCCGTTTTATAATCTTCATGCTTCCACCTCCATATTTTTAATATGTCATTCTTCTCTTTTTTTATTTCCTTCATAAATGTTTTTGAATTTATTCAAGATAACATTGGATGTGGAAGCACATTTCAATATTAAAAACTCACATTCAAAATGTAATGAGGGTAAAGTATTTTTATCTTTTCCACCATTTTCATGATTCTTCATATCAACAGGTGTAAGTGGAACCTTATCATAAATTGGAGGAAATCCAGCTATTGTATATTCAAGATCATCAAAAACAAGAGATATAAGATAAGTAATTATCATATCATTCCAGATAAGATAGTTCATTCTATAAACGATTGGAATACCCTTAATATTCACACAAACCATATTATTCATCAATACATCTATTTAAAAAATAGGAAAAGAGTAAACTGATATAAAATTACCTATCATACCACTTCTAATTGCCCATTCAATATTGTTCTATCACTATGAATGAAAGGGGTGAATTAGTGATGTATTTTTCTATTATGTTTCCTTACTTTTAAAATAACATTCACCTCTATTTAAATAATACGATGAAAAAAATAAAACACACATCCACAAGATCATAGTAATCTATATGGTTCACTACTCCACATGATTATCTATATCCTTGGTTTTTTTTGGAAACAATCTAATACCACACAATCCCTATTATAACAATACTTTAATCTATAATACACTAACAGAGATATTAACATACACTTAGCTAGAACTATGATCAATAAAACAAGGCATGTGTTTCAAATAACAGCAAACGATGTAAAACAATTTGTGGTTCCCCATAAAAGTATAAAAAACATATGATTTCCAAGAAATTATACACATTCATACCTAGGATTGTGTATAATCTTCATGGACTTTGTTAGGACACTTATTATGATTTATCCATTGAATATCCAAGAATAATTTCTTTATAACAAAATATAACACATTCACAACACACCAAAACAAATCATAACTACATATTCCATTTTATAAAAATCATAATTTAACATGATCTGTCCCATTCAAAAAATGTAATAACATCTTGTCTCTTCTCTATTTGTTCTCATATTTAGAAATATTCATCAAGATAACAAAATATGGAAACATATTTTTGCTGTAATTGAAAAAGAATCTCTATCCTACTTCACAACTAATACAAGTAAAAAAATTCACAATTTATTGTCCTTTTATAGAAAATCTAAAATGGTTTAAGTGGGGTTCTGTAATGTTTGCCACACTATAAATAAATTATTTAATATTTAATCTACCTTAAATATTGGATATTTTTGTACTTGTTGAGAACCATTAATTTTCCTTAAATTTAGGATCTTTCTTTGACATATTCATTTCTTTTATACTTCCTAAAATATATCCAACCAGAAGTGTGTTTCTCTTGGTAGAGGATTTTTTCACTATCTTTTCCCTTCATATGAAGATAATCTTCGATCATGGAGTATTGGGTCATTGTTATTGAAACCTAGATGGCATCATTTACATCAATGGTCTTTGTATTTTCATGTCTCTCATGCAAGTAATGCATTTTCTCAGGTTTGGGTTCTTCTTCATGGACTAAATTGGGTATCTTGGCATCCTAAAGTCTTACATGACATTGGTATGGAAATTGGGACTCCTATTCGCCTTGATAAGGAAAATGAGGATGTTTAGTTTAGACACTTATCCAGGGTGTTAGTGGAGGTTGACCTCATCTCCACTCTGATAGATAAGGTAACAATTTATACCCCTACTGATAACATCCAAATTGATGTTGTGTATGAATTAAAGCCACTTTTTGGAATGAATTCATGGATATTGTTCACTCTCTAGAGCTATATCGGAAGAAGGTTTCAAGTGAGAAATGTGGGATAAAGGTCATCCTGCCAATCTCTATCGAAGGAATCCAAAGATGAAGGATGAAGATTTATAAAATCCCATGGATCAAAATGCTGATACACCCACCAAGCCTTTGCCCAGTGTGGTTTATGTGTTCATTTCTGATAAATTTGCTTCTCAGAATTCTAATTTGAAAGGCAAGGTGCTACTGGTGGATGAGTCACCGGTGAGAGCTAATAACGGGCCTTCGAATACTCGAGTTGACTTTTCCAAGGAGGTTACTGCAATAGAGGACACTACTGCACGGTCTCATGAAGGTACACAACTAGTGACTTATGATCCCTTTCTAGATGTCTCCAATCCAAATGATGCGCAAAAAAATATTGACTGTCATCAAGAAATTCAGAAATTATTTCAATCCCCTTGATTTTATGATAGATGGGGTAATGTATCTGAGGATGATAGTGTGCATGTTGGTACCCCTATTCGGGCTTCAGGCAGTGGCGTGCATGCCTCTTTTATGGATGCATTCCTATATGGCAAGACACAGATCATAGAGAGTGGGGGCCATACCTCTGTTCCTCCAAAGAGGAGGCCACGAATGAATTATTCTACTCTTACTAAGACTGTGTCTACCAGATCTTCTTCTAAGCTTCCAAGGAAGGTGGATGCAAATATCCTTAAGATTTTCAATCAAGGTAAGACTTAATCTGAATGGGAAACATGTGATGATTCTGATTATGGTAATTCCATGTCATATTATGATCTTTAACATTGTTTTTTGCTAGATATGGGCATGTTTTTTTGTTTGACCTCGTCTGCCACTTTTGTACTTTACCATTCTTTTTAATAAATGGTCAGAGGCTCTACTTCTGGCTGGGTTTTTTTCTATAAAAAAGGCACGTGTTCACTTGGATATTCTCAACCCACTTGCAAATAAATATGAAAGTAAGACAACTCATAACGTTTATCTTTGCCAACTAAAAAACTAATCTTCCAATTTTCATATCATCGTTATCATGATGAAATTATAGTCTTAAACGCATTACTATGTATTAGAAGATTAAAACATATGAAAACAAAATCTTTAAACTTCAATGAATCTTTGTGTCCCTCTTTGATAAAAGATTCAAAAATTATTCAAATAGGACTCTTCTATTTATTATATTCCCTTAAACAAGTTTCTAGATATATTCAAAACATTTTTTATAAATTGACTCAATCAAAAATATCTTCTTATTTGACCATGCCAACATCTCCCAAAATAATTCACCATAAAAATATTTCTACATCAACAAAAATTTCAAACCAATATTAATATAATGTAATGAAGATACCAAAAAATGTATTGAATAACCAGTTTCATATGAAATCATATTATTAGTGGAACAATGAGTCTGATGGAATGGTTCCAGCGACATCGAATTTTGAAACACCTTTTATATTTTGATTAAGATACCAATGAACTGTCTATAACACCTAAATTGTTTCTCCAAAGATTTATATCTTTTCGATTACTGTTATGATTAAAAACCAGAATCATTGTATTGTCAAATTTCTGATAATCCTACACAGCCTTAACATACAACTATGTCCAATGTTATTATAACCATGTGTTAAGACTAGAAAACTCCACCTTTTTAAACCATCTTATTTCACAAGAATCTGGTTGTAAGAATTACTTTTTTCATGACTTTTAAAACATTTAATATAGGCAAAAATCATCTCAATTTTATAGAATAGTGTATTAACCTCCTTTTCTTTCTCAAATAAATATTTCTTACCAACCAAACCTCAATATGATTGACAGTACTCCCCAATTACTTTATCAATATAGAATCCAAAATATTGAAAATTACATATGATTTATATGAAAAAATAGCAAAGCATCTCCTAATTTATATGAGAGCCAGGCTGATTAAGATGGCTCCCCCTTATGATCATCTATTTCATTCTGGACCCATGGTGAATTTATGATCCTTTTCATCTATAGATCATTTACTCAATAAGATGGAAATTTTTAACTTGTGTGAGTCTGATTCTCTAAATAATATGGGTAGTCTAATTGTATACTTCTATACAGTGAATTGATGTCTTTTCTTATTTATCAACAATATAAAACACTTCAATTAAGAACTCCATTCTGTTTCCTAAAAACCTTCTCAATCCAACTTGGTCCTAATTAGTGTCATTCATTTCTATTGGATATATATTCAAGGAGGATGACGGTTATCATTCTAAAATTTTAGATAGCATGAAAAGAGTTAATAGAAAATTACAAATAATAATAATTCATTACAATAACCTATATCATTCGTAGATAATGTGTCTTAGATTACTCTAAATAATGAATTCAATAACATTACTATTTCAACCAATTTTCATTCAAGTCTCCTAAAATTTCACTTTATCAAATCAATTCATTTGAGCTTTCTAATATTACAATTATTAATTTATTGGAAATAGAAAATTTTATTTCCACTAAATATAGAAGATCATATATCTCTATGTACCCCTTTTCACGGAAAATATTATGATACTATTATCACCGTTTTCATTTAAATTTATGATTACAAATCCTCTTAATTTTTAAAAAATAAACTATTATATTATCTCTCTTCAACAATGTGTATAATTTAATGAAAGAGGGAAACAATAATAAAGATACATATGTGTTTTTATGGATGGAGTGAACACCTAAAAGAACTCTTATCTGCATGAATGACTTATTTGTCATGATTTTTATGAATATTCCCAATTATCTACTTTTCTGACACATAGTTCATGTTAGTATCAACATATAAAAACAATTCATCAATGAATTGGAATTTTATTTCAAAATTTTTTGGCCTCAAATATTTCTCCTAATTTAAGATAAATGTTATTTTGGTTTGGTTTTTACCACAAATAATCATATGATATGTTTTATCTATTATTATTTTATCATGTTATAAATTCATACCAATAATTATATGTGTTTCTTTCAAAGTTGTGAAAAATATCATAATGAAATTGTTTTTTTGGAGTTCCAACAATACATCATACATATAAAAGTAATAATCCTTCTGAAGTGGAATTTTAATTTAAAATTTCTTCTCCCCAATCATTATAGTAATATATAACTACAAATAGATTTTTATTTTCTATATATTATTGAAAACTAAAGAGTTCATCTAACATAACATGAGATACACATTACAAGTATAATTCATGACTCTTAACGATAACATTGGAATTGGGTTTATGGTATTATAATATAAATGATATCTAGACTTGATACATTTAAGTAAATAAAATGTTGAGACCACAAACTTGACGTACATGGAAATTACATTACTTTTTCAGAATACTTAATACTTAACAAAAACATACACCCATGGACCGTAATAGTTTAGTGTCTTTGGAAACTCGGAACATAATATTTAATCATGGTTAAAGATATTCAACATCTCCTATAAAGATCTTCCCCTTTTTTCTTACCTAAAACCTTTATTTATATCCTAGGGAAAATAAAACATAAAATGGGTGAGCTCAAATGCTCAGTAAGGGTAAACATAGGTAACATAAAACAATCTATAAACATTTGAATGCAAAATCATGAACATAAAATCTAAACATCAAAATCTTGAGAAATGACATAAATCCTGGAAGAATGTAAGGAATATATCATAATGTAAAATCAATCATGATAAAATAGCATAGTAATAATACATGTAATTTTGGAAAAGCATTAATAACTTGATATGATTTCCATAGTAGCGAAGGTGTTGTTTCCAAGACCATCTTAGTGGACAAAGGCCCTTACTGAATCGACTTCACTCCTCGTTCCAGTCCTATATCATTAAACCGGATTAACAATCCATTCCATCCATGTCTATCTCATGAGATATAAATCATTTCCCAATGCATTGGATAGATATATAGGTCCCACCCATCTGATAATGAAATCTTCCTTTCATGTGCCACAAAATAAACATAAATCATTCATTCTAACCCAATAAATAAATTAGGTTTCATAAACGTCATCCCATCAAAAATTCATACATATAAAACAATGGATATCATTTCATCATAAAAAAAAATAAAACCATGTAAATAATCAGAACATTATACTTGTACCATAACCATATTATAGAATGTAATATTAGATACAAAATAGTTTTGAATAAACACTTGAAAAGAATTCTTCGGAAAAATATATCTTTTATTGTTCAAAATAATTTTATTTTCACAAAATTCAATGAAATTTTAAAAGAAAAGTATTATGTTAAAAATAATAATGAAATATTGTAGAGGAAATCTTCATGAAAATTAAGCGTTATGAAACCGTAAAAAATCCGTTCATGCAGTATAAGTTAAAAATACATTCTTCTCCTACTTTTTCCAGATAAGTCAAAAGGTACATCATATGAAAAAAAGAATTATTCCTTACATACCCATGTAATAAAAGTCAAAAATTGATACAAAGGACTTTAAAAATACATGAAATCATTTTTAGAAAACATGGACATCTATGATAAATAAAACCCTAGTAAATACTTACAAATAAAAAATCTCATATAAAAATGAGATTGGAAATGTTATCCCTTACCTTATGTCTGATATGCTTCGTATGTATTCAAAACTCTTGTATAATGATTTAAATAATTTCATTGACTTATTACAGAATCATATTCATTGTTATGATATCATATATGGTTCACTTATGACTTTATATGACCCGTTCTTTTGTAAATTCCATGTTAAAGTAATGTTTTGGGTAAAATCGTTTCATTTATCGTACGTGTTTTGATTTGTTGTTCATGATATTATTAATCATATCCTAATTTAAATAATCCCATAATTTAAAACATGATTTATATATAATAGATATTCATCATATAATTATATATGATAGATCGATAAATGGAATGAAATAATCCGTTCATGGAGACGGTAGGTTGTACGTACGCGTGAACGCTGTTTTCGTTTCCTTATTTAAATGAATGGAATTAAGTAAATGAAACAAATATGTACATAAATCTAGTATCATTATTATGTAATATGTTTCAAGAAATGATAGGGGATTTCACTAAGATGGATTCACATCCCCATGGGAAGATTCTATTTCACACAATTCGGATCTAATTCCAAGTGAGGATGATCTCACCATCGCGGAGATGAGTGCATGTGGAGAATTCCTAATATGGCGGCCCATGTAAATAATATATGGTGAGGATATAGATTACTATCATGTGCAATGGACATGGGTGTATGGTAGTTTAACATTCGGTATCTTCGACAAGGATGGCTTACTCCTCACCACATAGATGTACATAACGGATCCCCCCACAAACATTGGAAGGGGAAGTCATTAGCAATGTATGATGGGAATAAGGTGGAGGAGGGTTCTATAGAGGGTTCCATATTAGTTTACTGATGTGAAAAAAAAATCTCCATTAACATATCTATGAGAAATATTACTAGGTAGGGTCATGAAACATGCAACACTACATGAGGGACCCGAAACTCCATATGGCCAAGCCTGAAGGTCCACATGGAGATGTTAATCATAATATGTAAGAGATACATGAATTTGTGTTCCAAAAATTATTCTTTTTGGTAATGGAAAACCATCGATCCTATGGTAATGGGTTCACACAGTATTGGTGGCATGCATGCAAAAGGAAGGGGGATGAGCGGAAAAGGTAATGAAGATGGAGAATTTTTGTGTGCAAGGTGGATCACATGTGTGAACATGCCTTAGGCTAGAAGGAAATTGGTCAGGGTTATGCCCTTGTGGGACCAAATTAAGTGTGTCCCAAAGGAGACCTATCGTGTAGAATTCTATATCAGAAGGGATCCATGGATTTTGCATTATCATGAAGGAGGCTGTCTTGCATGCGTAGGAGTGGCGGTTCATCTTTCAAATTATTACCCAAAGTAATGTGGGTTCCTACTTATATATTTACAAAAAATCCTTGGTGGCAGCACAGAAGAGGTTCGACATGTAAGTGGTTGTCTTACGTTTTATTTTAATGCAGGACTATTAAGTGCGGGCTGACCTTTTTTTATGGACCTCTCCAATTTCATGCATCTACCATTTCCCCTTTCGTGTGGATGGACTGTAAGATGGAAGTTTGATATTTAATTGCTAATGAAATATTATTAATCATAGTTTTCCATCATTATCATAGTTATGGAACCTAATTGTTGCTAGTTTGGAATTCTAAGAATTTTTCATTGAGTTAAGGGGTGTCTTCAGTTTTCTTAAAGATTTCAATATGAAACATCAAGAGGAATTCAACACTAACATGTTACCAATTATTAGTATATTTAATCACATAAAGGATATTAGTGGAATGTGTTCCTAATAATGTCCTTTTAATTTGAATATATGACTATGATGA
This sequence comes from Viscum album, assembly GCA_963277665.1. Taxonomy (NCBI): domain Eukaryota; kingdom Viridiplantae; phylum Streptophyta; class Magnoliopsida; order Santalales; family Viscaceae; genus Viscum; species Viscum album. The sequence goes on along the minus strand of OY728125.1, from coordinate 540,022,280 downwards.
AAAGAAAATATAAATAGACTATTACTGGAATGAAGACTCAATCAGGTAAATAAAATAACCTTTTGTTTAAGTTGAGCTTATATCTTAGAAGAAAGGAAATTGATTGAATCATTACATCTGCTGATAATTACATAATATTGGACTCCCTGTGATGTCATATAATATTTATTAACATTATAGTGGGATGTATTCTATTATGAATGAAATTTCACTAAGGATAAAGAGAATTGGGGTTATTGAAACTGGATCAACAAAATTGAAGTAAGAAAATGTATTGTTTGTTGACGGGCTTAAACAACCAACCCTAAGAGTGAGTTATATATTTTATAATTTAAAATAGATGATTTTTTTCGAAATTGTTTCCTTATCAAGAGTGAAAATGTTAGAAAATTAGTCACTATATGTGAATCAACCTGCAGAAGCATTTTAAAAATTAGAGACTCTAGTAATTCTTGTTACCTAAGCTAAAAATATTTACAAAATTATAGAATAAACCAGTTTATATTATATTTCAAAGGGAGTGAATGTTTTATTTATCCCTAATTTAAATATAGAATGAGAATATAATAGTTAACCAATGAAAAGGGGTTACAACAAACATATATTTTTTCTAAGGGATGTAATTCATACAACCAACCTAATTGAGTTGATAAATTTCAAATTTCATATTCTAAGGATGTATAAGTCCACTCAATGTGATTTTTACTTCATAAGTATATTTTATTATTTCTTAATAATGAATAATGTTTTGTTTAAAATGTATAAGTATGATTTACTGTCAATTCTTAATGTTTATTGGAGAAGAATTTTGAAATACTTAGGGTTGTGTTTCAAGAAGATTATGTCTAATTATGATAGTGACTTCATAAGAGTATAATTCGAATCACTCCTTGATTAGAAAGGAATAAAATAACTATATTGAATTCCTTATGAAACCTATGAAAATAGTGTAACCAAAATTAAGAACATAGCCATAGATGAGATTAGGAGAATATTTATAGAATATTGTAACATCTTGATGTCTTACTGAATTGTTTCTAAATTGACAACTCTAAATTTCCAAAACAATTTCCTATTAACCAATAATTCAAATATAACGTATTATGAATATGGTAAAATAGGAAAACCACTATGGACTATATCTGAGTGTTTTGTGGTCACACCATTACCGAGACTAAATGAAATATTAGAACATTTGATGGGAGGGCTAGAGAAGGTGTCTTTTGGGATATTTATCGAATCAAGGTGGCTACATATTTTACAATATGAGAATATATAATATGATCTATAATTGTGAGGTTAGAATCATTGAGATGATATAAATTATTATTGTTCCAAATATATAATATTTTGAAGTCTATGTTGAATAACATAATAAAATTTCATTGAAATATTTGAAAAAAAACAAAAAGTGATCAGAATGTTGCTAATATGGACTCTAATTAGATATATAATGAAGAATAGGTTGTTGATGTTGATAAATAATTAACTTATAGTAAAGAACATGCTGAAAATTATAAATTAATAAAAACTAGAGTTAACAAGATTAGATAAGATATATATATATTGGATATATTATCAAGATATAATCATCTGTTAAAATAAACATCATTCAGTTTATGAGTAATTTGAGAACAAATAATGGGAAGATACTATGAATGGTGAATTGGATTAGATTGAAAATAATTAAAAATTATATATCATCTAGTGGCTAGAAGATAAACGTTTTATGATGGTAATGTGGGTATTTTGAAATAAGTTGAATTATGAAGGAGATGTTACAGGCAACATTGTAAGATTTGTATAAAACTGATATTTATAGGATGAAATAGATTATTTTAAATAAATAGTTACTCTTTTGGAAATATTTGAAACCATATAATTGTATTTATTTATTATATATCATATAAAATAAATAACATATCAAATAGATGTAAATTCTTATTTATTTAATGCATAGATATAAAAAGATGAATATATTGAGCATCTTGAAGTATTTGTAAAAAAAAGTTATAATTTTATTTAAGATGAATAAGAATCTTTATGGGCTAAAAAGGAAACTAGATCCTGGAAATCGAAGATTTATAGATTTCTAAAATAATTAACTTCCTCAAGAATAAATATAGATAGTAACTTTTACATAAAAAAGTGGTGTTTGATACACAAATTATATTAATATATATTCATTTTATTATTTTTAATGTTGCAGAAAAAGAATTATTTTATTTAATTTTATAGGTAAATTGTGATTCATATTGAGATGTATATGATGCGATAATTGAAATACTCTCCATAATTGAAGGGGATATAAAACAACGAATTTATTCTTTATTACCACGATTAGTAAGCAATTTAATTGTTGAAGAAACATGGAATAAAATAATTAAAACATGTGTCCACACCCACACATGTTGAGGTAATTCTTGAAATGAATGTTAATGGATATAGTAAAAATAAATAAGAGTTTAAAATATGGATTGGTAGATTACATTTTCACACTATATACGAAACTATTATTTTTCATGTAATGACCATATGCACAAGGTGTCAAAGTGAACTTAAGAAATCAAATTTAAAGTATACAAAATGTTTTTTAAATTTAATTAATAAAATATTTAATACTGTGTTGATATAAAAATGTGGTGAGATCTTGAATATGTATTGATTTACTGATTCATGTAGGGATATATGTTATGATAATAAAAAAACAACTTTATGTGGAAATTTTCTTTCAGGAATATGTAATCTGAGCTAGCACTTTTAAAATTATAATTATTATACATTATGTACCATAGAGGTTGTCTATGTGAATACTATGCATTTAATTATCCATATAAATTAAATTAAATTTAATTTATCTAATTTCACGGTTAATATTGGGAAACCACATAGAATTTCTTGTGATAATAAAATTAAAATTTATCTTTATAAGAATCTAGTGTGAAACTCCTAATATAATAATATTGACCATTTATTTAATTTTAGTATTGAGAATGATTCTAATGGGGGTATAATAATAGAATTGATTTCTAAAATAGATTAAAATAGTCATATCATTCCTTAATTAGTGCATAAGGATATATTTGAGACTCTGATGCAGATTAACAATGGTCAGTACATTGATATCTCTTGTGGGAAATTATTCATACAACCAAAATTCATTTTATTATATTGTCAAAGGGAGATAATAAGAAAAAAACTTTGTAACTTTTCATTGTTTACTCTTGAACAATTGTTATAAAAAATTTGTGGAAGAGTAAATAAATTGATTGTTCGAATTAAGCAGGAGAGAATCTAAGTCACATTTCTAAACATTTATTTTTAGAAATGGAGGAAATTATATAAAAACAATAAATTATCTAGTGGTATGTATTTAGGGGTTTCCCCTTCATAATGTCTTTTATTTGATTATTCTTATTTCAATTACATTATTTTGTAGATATTTAGTTGAAATTGATTAAAAATCCATAAGAAGAGATTTAAGAACCTATGGAAATTAATATGGAATTCATTAATTGTTTTTAACCAGGAGTATGAAATATTTGAAGGTTTTTATGAATTATTTTGAGTTTTTATAAACTCATTTAACATAATTTTTATGATTTTAGTGACTTCACAAGAGGTTATATGAATTTTAAGTACTTTAAAGATTTCATAACTCTAGAAGTCAAAGGGAGAATTTAGAAAGGGAAAATAAATTTTATAAAATACTGAAATTTTCTAGGTATTACGATATCTTAATAATAAAAATTATAGATCCATAAATTTTCAAATCTACAAGAATATAAGATTAATCTAATGAATGTTGTTAGTATCATTCCAAAATTGTGAGAGTAAATAATATTTCGAATTATCTTGGTTGATTTTGTTAGAATCATGGGGAAAACATAAAACTCTTTGAGTTTTCAATATGATTTTTGGAAATTATTAATACATTATAGTACTTTATTTGACATTAATATTTTTTAGGACACTTGATCAATATATAAGAAAGCTCTATATTCAAAAACATATTTGTGGAATGAGTAAATCATTTGGTGTAATAATTTTCAGATATTTTTTAATAGTTATCACCTATGTTTTAAATAATGTCATGTTTTCCAAATATTTAATGACATCCCAATATAATAATTCTATAATGAAATTCAATAAGTAAAAAATTAGTTTCCTTAATCCAAGATCTAATTTATGTCAAGAAATATGGAAGAACAAGTGAGATGATCCTGGATTATTATTATTTTAATTTTTAATGGAAATATTTTAAATTCATCATCTCATTTAAGATAGAATATTGTTTTAGGAGATGCTAAAAATTATTGAGCTTCCAAAAATCAGGGGAATTTTCAAATTTGAATATTTAAATATTAATAATATAATATTTTGTATATAAAAAATAAAAAATATGACATGAGAATATGATCATAAATAGAGAAGATAATATTATATTGTGTTATTGAACTATTGTATTGTATAAATTAGAAGATGAAGGGATAAAATAGTTATGTTATTGATGTAAAATAATAATCTATGGAAATCAATCTTATTTATAGTCATTAAAGTATTTTTTTGAGGATGAAGATGATTGCGGTGTTAATACATGCACTTTTGAATATTAGATCATTTAGATAGATTGATATTTTTTTTGATGTGAATGATATTTAGTTGACAATATTCCAATAATGAACACATTACTCTATAATATACTCTTAATATCTAGTGAAATGACATCCAAAATGGAGCTCAATACTTGGTCCACACATAAGTGTAAAAGATTTTTTTTGAGACATGATGTTTTACTATAAAACAATTCCCCTATAATTATATTCAATCTAAAAATATTTAATGAAGAATTTTTTAATTTCACTAAACTTCCATATATTTTCTTGAAAAAGTTATGAAAGAACAGTACCTTTTCATTTTAATTACATTTAATATATATTGACAATCTTGGTATTGAAACAAAACCCAAACCTAGAATGGTTAATGTTCCCACATTGGGAATAGACCCTGTAAAAGTACACATGCATTATGTATTTGTAAATGATAATAACGCACCACGTATGGGGTCATTAAATCTAGTGCATAATGGCCATAAAAATTCAATGAATTTAATTTTGAAAAGTTAATATAATGACAACATAATTTATTTATATCATTCACCTCTCAGTTTAACATTAACAATCATGGGAACATAAAAAATGTAGATTATCTTCCACAAACCTATCTTGAATATTTTTCACTTTAATCCATGTTCTGACATTGACTACCATACCTGTGGGAGATTTAAAGAGTATAGATTCTTTTATTAGACTTACAAACATACAAACATTAAAATTCATGAATAAATTCATGTTGTTGTATAATATATACCTCCTCATCAATATCTCCATTCATTAACTATATATTGGAAACCATTTTTAAAACATCATACTTTATTTAATCACATATATCAATTAAAATTATTATATTTTCATAATTATGATAGGAGAAAAAAACACAACAGAAAATCATTATCCCCATTTGAGTGCATCCCCTATAAACTATACTGGATGTGTACCATTCCATATGATTATTCTCATCGATCTTATTCTTGAAAGCCAAGTTATCCCTTTTATATTTTAGTCCTCATGATATGGAATTAAATCCCATATAGCATCCTTTTAAAAAAATATTTGACCCTATTTTTGAGGTTATGAATATAGAGAATTATTTATTTAATATTCCATTTTTTGGTAAATGTTTTATTCACTATGGATTTTGACATAAACATAGATTCCACACCATTATTTTTCTATAATCTATTTTTTTATATTTTATCAGAATAGATTAATGAATCTTTGTAAGTGTTAATTTTTTGGTAAAGACTTATCTTTATTTCCTATTATAACATCACATTATTTACATTCATTTCATATTATTGAGTCTGAAAATAATTTTCATTTATTATTATGATTACTATCATGTTTCATTGTGAAATTGTTAAATTTATTCAATGATTTTGAATATTATTAATATTATTCAATAAAATATTCATTATGATTTAGGAAATACTCTTATAGTTCCTAAAAAAACATTCATGAAACGTTTAGCGGACTTCCCAACTTTTACGCAAAGTTCAATCATTCATGAAAATCCAGGAGGGGGTCAAAATTATTTTTTTTAGGAAGACACAACTTCCATTAGTCTCCAAACTATGGTATGTGTAAAATATATACTACAGGAAATAAGTTCTGTTAATTCTTATTAAATAAGAATTTGGATTCACTAAATCAGGATCTCTCATAATTATAGTGAAACTAGCCAATTTATATGAATTTTCAACCCCTCACCCCAATCCCCCCACCAAAATCATCCACTCATGCTACATTCCTCATATATAAAACAAATATCCACTTTTACTGATTTTCCAGTGAAACTGATCATATTCACAAAAATTTCAGCTATATTTAAATGGTTTACACAATAATTATTTCGTTTAATTACAACTAAATTCATGAAACATTAATATTTTCCAAATATTGAAGATGAATCCCTAAACAACCATTTTTTGAAATATTTTAAATGTATATGAGGCATTCAACTTGCATAAAATCTTTCGTTCGATCCAAAATCAACATTGAATTTCATATAAATAACGAAAGTATAGAAATATTTAGAGCTTTTGAAACTCTTCCTAATAAATATTAAATATTATTTATATTACTCAAAAATTCTGAACAACTATTTTTAATAAAGTCACCAAAAATTTGGAAAGCATCTTTTTTAACAAACACAATAACCCTAAACACAAAAAGGTCACTTTGAGGGGGTTTCCAAATAGTCTCATTCATTGTATTTGTAAAAAACACTAAAACCATTATTAATATTTGTTTTTGAAAAAAATATAGTTCAGTTTTTTATTTATTCAATATTCACACATTAAAAAACTATATATATATATCAAATGGTAAATAAAAATATACGATAATCACACATTGGTCACGATCCGCATGAGAAAAAATAGTATCATGAAAAGTTAGTATATGAATCATTTAATTCCTGATACAACTTATTAAATATTTCATGATTCAAAATAATGAATCAATAACAATTGTTCCACCGAATGTAGATCTTGACAAAATTTCATAAGTAGGTACATTGGGTTCCTATGTTATCCATAAACCCAAAAGTAACTTTCTTCATGAGTTATCTTCAATGATATAACAACTTTGGAATAACATGATATTAGTGTTCCTATTCATTCTCAACCCCATGATTCAATATATATATATATTCCCTACTATATCTAACAACATTACTATTCCATTTATTATTTATTTTTAATAAATCCACCTTTCAAGTACAATATTGTTACCCCTTTGATAATGAACACAAAGGACCTTCCTTTGAGGTATGCAATAGAGCAAAATAGTTACCATCATATATAGAAATCCATATCATATATTAGTGAGTGTGGGTTTCATTATCTACATAACATTGGTGTTATGGGTAGAATGAAAACCAAGAGTCAGATGATGTCCTTAAAATTTTTCATTGGGTAAGGGATTTTTCCAAATTCCTATTTTTAAAAGTTTTATAGGAACATATACCTACCTCACTAACCAATTCTCCACTTTCTACTTGATAAAATTATTGTTTAATTAAATATGAATCATCCCCACATTATATACTATATTATTTGTAAAATTTATAGAAATTGAATTATCACAATTGATTTCAATTTGAGACATAATTTCAACAATTATGTATTAAATATAATGTTTCTTTAATACTATCAAAGAGAAATATTAATTCACCTCAATATATTTAAATCTTATAGTGATAAAAAAATTAGTTTTCTTACTTCTTGAAAAACCAAAACAAACAAAACCCACCAATACAAAATTCATGACAAGATATTGTCTTCCAATAATCTAATAAACTGGCCCAGTCTGCATCTGTATATCATAATAACACATGATGATACAATTCACATTACAATAGATTTAAATAAATCTTTTAGTTAATATGATATTTTATTTTATTTACTATAATTTGATTTCCCTGTGATTACTTTGACATTATTCCTCCTAGGATGCAAGGAAACATTATCTGGTTTAGTTTTTGTTAATTATAATAGGATCCAAATTATCAGGTTTAGTTTTCATTGGGAGATTATATTACCTTCAATTCCAAGATTTACCTATATACTAAATATTTTTTTTCTCTCCAGTATTAGTAACTTCAAAGAGTCATTTAACAAATTATACAAAATAAATGAACTATTTTTCATTCAAACCACCAATGTTTATATTTTCCACAAACACTTGATTTTTTATCCTTTTATCACCCACGTTGTTGAAATATAGATTATAATCAAATAAAATATTTTGGATACCAGGATTCATCATGTATTGATCAAGTCCATAATTCCATGATCATTATGCCTTCTTCTAAGTAAAAACATCCTTTTTCTGCCAAACAATTATCAAAATAAAATAAAATAATCTTATCTCAATTCTCAATATACACCTATTCACAAATAAATTCATTAAGAAATGAATAATTAACTTCCATGATGAAAATAATTAATTTATTATTCATTTTTATATCTATGAATAGTCAAATATTCGTAATCCACATTGGGGGTGTAAACGTTTCGGCATAATCTATACCCTCAATCATGGAATATCCCATTAATTCCAATCAATCATTTTTCTAATCTCAATTTCATATTCATTTAAATATTTATTGAAAATATACATAGTCCTTATAATGTTCATATCATCAGGCCTAAAAACAATCTCTAATGCTTGATTAATATCAATTTTTTATGTTCTTCGTCCATCACATAAACCCAACTCTAATCACTAAAATCTTTTTCAAAATAAATTGGCTCTACTAAATATAAGAATGATTCCAATTTAATAAACCCCACTCTCCCTGACTATATTTTCATTTTTTGATCACCAATTATATTCTTCTTATAATTTTTTTCTCGACTTCTAAACTATTTCATAGATATAGTTATAATATTTTCCTTACCATCATTGCTGTCATCTTATAAATATGAAATAGGATCTTCTAATCCACTTCATCGTCTCAAATATTTATCTCTATCCACTTAAAATATCACACTATTTGACTGAGTATTCAACTTATTCTCGACTATAGTGACACCATTCATAAGGGAATTGACTAAAATATTACATAATATTATGTTTTATGTCATGAAATAATTTTCTAAAATATTATAATTCATTCAGGTTTATAGTTTTAGTTAATTAGGACAAAACTGACAAATAACATAAATATATAATACAAGGTGCACAGAGCCATTTTCTATCCATTTTTTATAAAATATGATAATATTAAGTTAAAAATATATTTCTTCTCATGAAAAATATTCACGAATTTCAACATTGTTTTTTCCATTCACATACCAATAATAAAACCCTATCATTTTTTTAAATTTTCTATTGATCACAAGAATCTCATCAAGGGAGATTAAATAGAAGAATACTATAATTGCATTTTGAACATCAAAAATCGAAATATTTACACCTTAATATCAATTTTCTATGATAGAAATAAATATATCATTTTCAAATGAGAAACATAGAAACGTTATTCTCAAAGAAAATAATTAAATACCACATTATCAATTTTTAAATAGTATAGGTATCATTGGACATCATTATCAATATCAATCATAGAAATGGAATAACAATATGGTATAATTTCATATTGAATGCATTATAGGTATTTCACGGACCCTACCATCATTGGATTATAACCTAATCACCCATAAATGGTATAAACCATTACTACCTAAACATGGTTTATAATGTAATCACAAATTAACATAAACAATTTCCATGAACCATAATATAATTATAATATACAAAATCATTCAATTTCAATATCACACCCATGAAATATTCACTTCACCAAGAAGAACCAATAATAAGATATTAAAATATTCATCCCTTTTAGAAACAAAATTTCAACAGAAAAAAAAATAATTAAGATATTTTTTAAAAAAAACATGGATCTGGTAAAGGAATTGAAAAATAAAATAGTTGTTCTGATGGATGAAAATTTATTTTATAAATATACGATAAATTAGAAAGTTCCTTTTTTCATTGGTAAATAAAGTCACACATTTCCTAAAAGGATTCCTTTTTTATGAATGAAATTGAAATAAATAAATAAAATACCCTTTATAAAACAATCACTTCCATTATATAATAATTTAGAAACATGTACATTGATGAAAAATAGAGGTATATTAAAACCTTCATAATAGTTGTTTTTTAAGAAATATACCCTATCATATTAAAAATATTTATTACAAATCCCCATTAAGGAATATTATTAATAATACCATTAAATACAATTTCAATTGACAATTTCATGTTATAATAGGTAAAAGGGGATGTATATACAACTAGTGAGTTAATATAGGTTCAAAACATCAAAATATGCCACAATGAAAGAAATTGAGATGATATCCCTAACCTTGAGTCTAACTCATCACATATGTCTTTATATTCTAAAAGAATAATATTATATTAATTTATTCCATCATTAGATAATTTTTTCAAGATTATAATTTTTTTAACTTAACTTCTTCCGATGTTAAATATGACTACATAATTAATAAAATTTTAGGTTGGTTGATTCGATGAAATTTGGCTTTTGTGTAACAAATATTACATTTGTAGGTTATATATGGACAAATTAGTAATTATTAACACATCTTCAGAATAACTATCATGAATTAATTTTCATATTTATAATTTTAATACCAATCATGGAATATTGTTAAGAGAAATTTAATATTTTATGATAACGAATATGGTATGTTGTGCATACTCATGAGTAACAAATCATTTTTCACTGATCATTAGGGAAATCAGTTAAGAAACATTTTATCTTTCTAGAACTATCATAATAATATATACACCATTTTATTTATTTAAATATTCTATATATATCATCCATGTGTTGAGGTGATTAATATAGTTTAACATTTCTTTTTGAATGTGGTAGTCCACACATACACGGAAAACATTATAGAGATACCATTACCCCATATAATTTTCTTATTACCATGTTTCATGTTTAACCATATAGGTTTTTTTAAAACCATAACCTGGTGAATCATTTTTTTATGAAAAACATTCACACTAATGTTAAGAATCAAAAATATATTTTCTTCATAATAAATATTATATACTAATGATAATACTTCTGATATTAAATAATGAGATGAATATCGAACATATTTCCTTAGTATTGAAGCATTAAATATATTGTGTACTGAAGATAAACATAGAGGAAGGGGCACTCAGTAGGAAATTGATATATCATTTTATTGAATTACATACGATTTATTGAAGTGTATAGTTATATTTTTTGTTTAACCAAATTGAATATCAACATTCTATGGAGATACTTTATGATTATCACAATCTCTAACCTCAAAAAAAGTAATCTTTCCTCCAGTTATCCATAAAGCATTTCTGCATGTTTTGTGCTGCCTTCATATGTTGCTACAGAAACTGCAACTTCTCAAATATTTCCACTTACTACAATAGACATATAGACATCATTTCTCTCACATCATAAAAAACCTGGTTTATGTAATCACATTCTCTATAATGCATCAAATGGGTCCATCTATATACTAGAATGAAAAAAAAATTATAAGAATTATAAACTAACCTATGAAAGTTGTTGATCCCAACATCCTAAATATCTATTATAGAGGAAAAACAATATCTTCCAATTTTTGAATCATATACCCAAAATAACCATCAGTTTTAGGATGCAAATATGTCTTGAAATTTAGTTCATTGCACAATGAATTTTGATGTCCTTTTGAAACATTATTAGTAAACCTAGGATCATACTATAATACAATAGAGAGATGAATTCCAAGAAACATACATATTTATTTTTAATAATGTAGAGAAAGATGATATATAGAAATTTTATCTCTAATAAGAGTTAAATGTAAATATTTATTTAATCAATCCAAAATAACCTAAATCAAATTGTCACCTTGTGGATTCATTATTAATACCACCACAAAATCCATGGATATATTTTCCCCTTTCCACTCTAGAACTAGAAATGGTTTAATAATTACATTCAATATATTTCATTCTTCTTTAACCAGTGGACAATTCAAAATAATAATTGTATATTATGTGGTATCTATTTTATTACCATACCATATTAATACTCTTGAAGGATTTTTCTTGTCATTGTGTAGGAGGAATGAATAGATGACCGAGAATTGTTATCTTAGAACAATAAATTTACCTTTACCTTAGAATCAAAAGGCCCGCAAATTTTTTTTTCAAATAAAAAATCTGGAAGCATTCCTTTATCAATGAGATATACCATTCCCTAAGAGGATTGATCCTCATTTTGATCTTGATTGATTAATTCTAACAAAGGCAACTACACTGAAATAAAAAATAAAAAATATTATATCTCGGTATCCACTTCATTTCATCTAAAATTATCAAATAATTAATAAAATGTTCACGTTCAAAGAATAACATGTTTAAGGAAGAAATATTTTTATAGATTCAAATCACTAACCTGTTTATTTATTTTCTATTACGGTAATTAATCATGCAATGCTAATTCATGACCATTTACATCCATCTTATCTATCTCATGTTCAATTATTTATGATTGAATATATACTTCTATATTTTGTGATTAGTATCTATTTCATACTTTGTTACCTACAAATGATGTCTCTAAATTTTTAATGAAAAAATCATATTTTCTAATTCCATATCATTTTTTGTTTTATATAACTCCTTAGTTTTCATATGTCGTGGTGTATAATCAATTACATTGTCATTCAGCATTCAGACACAACCAAGAACTTTTAAATAAGTATCATTATTGATAAGATATTCCCCATTTCTGGATGGAAGTTCTAATTTAGATAATTTACCAATCTTCTTAATACATCCAGAAAATAATCTTCACATTATTTTCCCAAGAAGAATTTATGTCTTCTACGATTTATTGTAGTTATTGGTCGTGATAACCGAGAAAATTATTTGATAGTCTCCTAGTAGTAATCTTTCAATCCATGAATAATACAAGTCTCTATGATATTTTTGGGTCTTTTCCATTCATCAATGATTTTTTTTATTGGGGTCAAAAATTATTCCTTATTAATAGTGGAATGAAATTAATTTCAACCAAAATTCACAATTATTAACTTCCCCATATATTTTAATTTCATTTATTGTTTGAAAAATAAATCCTTATGTGACTTTTAGGTTCCCCCCAAATTTTATAATATACCAAAATGTACATAATATAAAAAACCATCAAATTCTTCAAGAACTCATGGATTTATTTTTCATAAGATCTATAAATATAGTATATGAATTAAATAAGGAAAATGACATTAATAAAAACTCATATTTCCCATATCATATCAAAAATGTATTCTTCTGAATGCCATCATCCTTCACCTTTAGCTGATGATGTCTGGACATCCGGTCTGTTGAGTCAATAAGGATTCCTTATGAATTTTCAATTCCTTCATGTTTTGAAAATCATTAACACTCTATCTTAAGGAAACTATCTTTTCTCCTATGCTTAATCCTTATCAGGTTTTTATTTTTCATATCATAATTTCTCTAAACCTAACTCATTTTATTTCAAAGTATAATATTTGGTATCATATCTAAAACCTCATAATCTTAAAAATACATAGACATAGAGAATTATTCTTTCCGGATCCAAAGTCAGTTTCAGAATTCTCTAAATTCAGACTTCAAACATTCTGAGGTCAAACTCCTAATTCTCTGAATTCAGACACAGAACATTCTGAGTTCAGACTCCGAATTCTCCGAATTCAGGCTCAGAACTTTATGAGTTCACACATCGAATTCTTATGAATTCAAACTCCGAATTACATTGAAATTCAGACTCTGTAATGCTATAGAATTCAGGTTCCAAATTATTTTGAAGACAGAATCTGAATACCCGTGTATTATAGACACCGAATGTGATTTTGGTTAGACTTCGAACATTTATTTATCCTTACACTCCAAAAAATTGATTTGGATATACAACCATATTTTTGGTTACTCTGGTTATATTTATAAAATGATGTGGTTCTTTCTATTTATAAAAAACCCTTGTTTGAGTGACATGTGTACAGGTCCCTTCGAAATTCCATGAAAAATATGACCATTTGAGGAAGGATCCAACTGTTGAATATATGCTTATAAATTTGATCTCATTTGAATGATCTCACAACTATTTTACGACTCTAGATATTACATGTTGCTGAAGTGATTTCTATATAGTGACTTTCATGAATTGTGTTTACTAAACATCTTGTTCATAATTTCATCATGCGACTCTGAATGTTGTTGAGTACATTAGAGTAATTATAGGGATAAGAAGACATAGGTGTCTACTTCCTTGAAGATCGAGGGCTTCCGGGGACATCAATACAAACTATGATATTTGTATCAAGGGCTTACCCTAGGGTAGGTAAGACATACTTTTTGAAGGTATAAATCAAGGGTCTTTTATACAAGGTTATTGGATACCCATATATTTGGATTAAAATATTTACTACATGGTACGTGTATTGTTTCAATTTTTCAACTGGTTTTTGGTTGTTAAAGAAATTAATACTCTCTTATATTTTCTTAGGAATGTACTTTGATTAGTAAGATTCTATAAACATTATCGTGAATCTTATATTTTTAAACGTTTTAAATATTTCATTTCCAGAACCACATTTTCAGAATGAAGCATGTTTTTTGAACTAATAGGTCTTGTGTTCTTACCTTGTTTAAATTTGTTAAACATTGCCATCTTGAAAAGTTCCTACGAAATTTTTTAAAGTATACAATTCACCCCCCTCTTGTATTTTGAGCATCTACATTCATTATTTTGATCCTACATTTGGTATGAAATGAAGTCACCAAATTACTTATATTAACACATAAGTTTTATTGCTCATGTTTTTCATTGATATATATTTTCTATGCATAGAATATATTTATCCTTGTTTACAAATTTTTATTACTAACAAGTTTTGAGGAAGGATTTTCTTTAAGATGGTAGGAATGAATGTTGGTTCAATTGAAAATATTAATCCTACTAGAGCACCTATTTTTTATAGTAATGATTATGAATATTGGATAGATCGTGTGATAATTTTTGTTATTAACACTGGACTGGACAACTTTGTTATGCTTACTGGAGATTACAAGATTCCTGATAAGAAAGTCAGAACATTTATTTATAATGAGAAGTTAGAATATCTAATAAATAATAAGGTACACAATACATTGTTGTATTCCATGACCAGGAATATAAATAGTTATATTCCTTCTATTTTAAGAAGAAAAATGTATTTGGAAGAATTATCAAGATACACATTTTGGTACTTCAAAAGTTATTGAAACTATAAGATCCATGCTTAGAGATGATTACAACTGTTTTTTATTTTATTATGGAGAACCTATATTTAATGTACAACAGAGATTTATAACTATTGTCAACAGCTTACAATCGAAGGGTGAAAAGGGTTTGGATGATGAGGCACTTGTAGACAAGATTATATACTTCATTCCTAATGAGTGGGAATCTAAGAGATCAGCTATTGATGAGAATAGGAATGTCTCACATATTACACTTGATGAGCTTTTTTGAAATATTATTCAACATGAGACTAAATTGAAGAGAGATGCTGAGAATGTTAAAATGAAGAATGGAAATGGAAGTGTTGCTTTTAAAACTACTTCCAATCATTTGAAAGCCAAGGATCCTGAGAGAGTTACAATATATAAGTCTAAGAAGGACCATGCATTATCTAAATCAAATGAATGTGAACATTCTGAGAATGAACTAGCTAATCTTGGCCGAAGGATGAACAAGATAGTTGGGAAGAAAGAATTTCAGTATAGATACAAGAAGAATTATAGAAAGGATAAGAAAGTCTCTGAAATCACTTGTTTTGAAAGAAAAATATCTAGACATATAAGGACAAATTGTCTTATGCTTAAGAGAAAATATAGAATGGAAAACAATTCTGAATGGAATAGAAATAAGTACTACAAATATAAATTTAAGAATGTTTGGAAAGATAATTACACTAGGAGTGACAGTGGTGGAGACTCTTCTGATTAATCCTCATAGTACGAATCTTCTAGACAAAAGATTCTTGGTTTACTATCCATGTTGCCTATTTAAAATCATTGTTTAATGGCTATGGTACCAATATTGAATCCATCAGCAATGTATCATTGAATTATAATTATAGTGATAGTAAATATTATGAATCCTCGGATGAAGAATCTTATTATAAGGAAGATAATAATTTACCAACCTATGAATAAGTTTCTAGGTTTTCTATGCTTCTTGAGAACGAAAATACTCTAGTCAAGAAAAAGCATGATAAAGAAAATTCTAGAATTTCTATTCTTACTAAGGAAATACCAGATCTTTCTAAAGATCTCAATAAGAAAACCCTTGATTTTGAAGGAATTTAAATAAACCATAACGAAAGTTAATTATGATAAAGATAAAATTTTTGAGGATATATAAAAAGTAATTTCTATGAAAAATGTTCTTGAGCCTAACTCTAGTACTAAAACTGATGTTTTTGAATATAAGATCCTAGTTATTAGACTAAATTCATAAATATTTTCCTTGAGGAAGTGCTTATCAAACTTTACCTTAGTTAAGGGAAATTTTGATAAAATGTATTCCCAAATTTGACCTTGAAGGAATAATTCTGGTTTTGGATATACAAGTACAAAACTGATTTTTAATAACAATTATTTTCTTCCACCAAGTGCTTTATTCTGCACTATGTTTCAGTGTGGTGGGCATTGGGAAATTTCTTTTTCCTTAAACCATACTCATTATTAATGTTTTCATAAATGATATTTTTTAATGAAAATGTGGATTCCTAAAATTCGTCTTTCTGAAGATTCCGGATCCAAGAAAGATTGGGTTCTGAAAGTCTAATACTCCTATTATCATGAAAATAAAGAATTTACCAAATGGAATACTTGGTAAATGGATATTTTATGATCCCGAAATATGATTGGAAACAAAAACTTCTTTGAAAATACTATCCAGACGAAAGGAGGAAAAGTAACTTTCAGAGATAATGCTAAGGGAGAAATTATTGGTTTAGGTAACATTATTGTTCCTGGAAAAACCTATATTTTATATGTTTTAGTTGTTAAGGGACTTAATCACATCCTTTTTAGCATTAGTTAATTATGTGACAAATTTTACCTTGTAAATGTTAGGAATGACAAGTTCTTAGTACACAATTCCAAGGAAGATTGTATTCTTTCTACTGATAGGAAAGATAATGTATACACACTGAACATAGAAGAAATTAGGAGCCAAGATGTAGAGACACGAAGCTTAATGTACATGGACATTACATTACATTAGCGGAATACTTAATACATAAGAAAAACAGACACACAAGGACCGTAATAGTTTAGTGTCTTTGGAAACTTGGAATGTAATCTTCTAATCGTGGTGAAAGATCATCAACTTCTCCCATAAAGATCTTCTTTTAAAAAAAACTTAAATCATTTCATTATACCCTGGGGAAAAGAAAACATAAAAGGGTGAGCTCAAATGCTCAGTAAGGGTAAACAAAAGAAATATCAATCACATCATATTCATAAGAACATATCTTTTGGAAATCATAACCTGCAAAAGAGATCATGATTTCATAACATGGGATAAATCATAGTAGTGAAATGTAATCCCAATAATCATAACATAAAACATGAAACTTTGTGGAATGCACACATAATCATAGATAATCATTTCTTATTAGTCAAGACTCATTAACAAGACTATCTTAGTGGACAAAGTCTATTTCTGAACTGAGTTCACTCCTCGTTTCAGTCCTATTTCACTAAACCGGTAAAACTAACCGTTCCAGCCATGTCTATCTCATGAGATATAAAATTATTACCCAATGCATTGGAGGGAGATATAGGTCCCACCCATCTCATAATGATACCATTATTATGTGTGCCTCAAAATCATAAATCATACATCATTTCGTAACCCATGTAATAAAAATGGGATTCTTAAACATCATGACATCATAAAAGAAATCACATAAGATAAAGGAATTCATAAAAATAATTCCATCACAACATAATCAAATCAATTTAATAATAAGGGTAGAAACATAACCCTATATTATCTTAGATGGAAAATAATTTTGATAAAACACTTGAACTCCATTCTTGAGGAAAATATCCTTTTTTACTTCAAAAACAATTTTCCTTTCTTAACATTTCATAAAATTCTAAAATAAAATAAGTTGATTAAAAATATACTTGAAAACTTGTAAAGGAATAATCTTGGAAATAATTTTTTTAAAAATCCATTTATGCGATATAAGTTAAAAAAACATTCTTCTCGTAATTTTGTCGGAAAAGTCAAAAACTACCTCGTACAAAAAAGGACAAAAGATTCCTTTCATATCTTATACTATAAACCCACCAAAGGGAAAAAATGGTTTTAAACAATTTTAGGTGGATGGAAATAATATTACATATTGAGGAAACATGGATGTGTATGATAAAATACACCCCAATAAATACCAAAGTATAAACAATCTCGGATAAAAATGAGATTGTGATATTTCCCTTACCTTAGGTCCAATTTGCATCGTAAGTGTCCGAACCTCCTGTATAATGATTTAAATAATGTCATTGAATTATTCCAGAATCATACTTTTTTTTATGATATCATATATGGTCATATTATTAGCTTCTTATTGGTAATATTTCATTATTACTTGATTTTCGGGTGTTTATTACTTTTTGTTCTTATGCTTGTTTTGTCGAATAAATTCTTATTTTTCTTTTTAGGTTATAGACACCTCATTTCCAGAATGTTATTAGGGTAATATATATCATATTAACTCATTAAAGTCATTTATATAATCATTATTCAATGAAGATCTTGTAGAACGCGTCACATCACATCGTGGAGACGGTATTTCGTACGTACGCACGAGCGATGATATCGTTCCAATGATTATGGAATTGTATGGGAGTGTATATATACTATTTAATAATAAATATCACATTACAATAATCATATATAGTCATTATTTACACAATTATACCCATCCAATTATGGTGGTGGTGGAAAATAGATTGCACCACGGCGTGGAGACGGTATTCCGTGCGTACGCACGTGCGGTGATTTCATTTTCCGTAGGATGGATAGATGTTGAAATAGGGTCGTTTCATACTTATAATAACATATCAGTATATTAGTGATACTTATGTTATTACTTCATAATTAAACAACTAATGAAGAAGAAGTTTAAGAAGAAAGAATTTGTAAAGGATCAGTAATGGATATTACCTCTTTTTGACGCGCCTCTTCTTAACCTCCTCTTAGGGCACTAGGGTTGGTCTTTGGAGAAGACCAGAACCTGTAGGATGATTCTAGGGAAGTGGGTAAGTGAAATGGCCAGGGTTTGGCAGAGCTTTAAGGCTCAAATTGGTCTGAGGAGGAGAGGGATGAGGTTCCCTTTTATAAGGGAGGAGAGGGGCACCTTTGGAAATATAAGAAATATTAGTTTATATTAAATACCAACCCCACTTGAAAACATTAAAAATGACTCATATCCAAATATTAGATGATATAGGGTTATAATATCATCAACTAATAAAATTTAGAGATGTTAGGAATTTATTTTAAACATTATCAACTTGATTTATCCTTATTTATCGATTTAATTTTATTTGTGGTAATAATATTCTAAATTTTAAATTATTATTATTAATTACATATGTGTTGTGAATTTGTCATAATTTGACACTTTATGACAGCATCGACCATATAAATTTTAATTTATAATTTTTAAATATTTTTTTGATTTTTAAACAATTTTATAATATGTTTTTTTATAAAAGAACAATAGTGTCAATTTTGACACTATTCATTTATTTGAATTTAAATAAATTATATACATAGGATATGTTCAAAATAATATCTTTAATATATTAATAAACTGTCATATGTATCTATAAAATTAGTGGATCACATTAAATAGTGCATATAATGATTATTTTAATATTTTAAAAACCATTTATATGATATTTTAATTAATAAAATAATTTCAACATCACTATTGTGTCATAGTTAATAATATTTATTTAATCCCTAAAAATTATTAATAAATTCCTATGATGTCGATAATTGTATTAGCTTTCTGGAGACTATTCATGTTAGAAGTTTCATTAAGTGTATCACCAAATTAAAATTATTATACTTATAAGATTAAAGAAAGTGACATGTTGTCACATTCTTTGGTTTTAATAATAATTAAATTATTTTCATGGAAAAAAGTCTATTAAATGAATCTAATCCGACCCTAAGTTGATATGGGTCGACTTTTAGTCATCCAATAGTATTTTTCCAATTTTTAGGGTAATTTTATAATCTTATATTTACCCTTAATTACCCGATTTACCTTTAACTATAGTAAATAAAATTTACATTAGTTACTATTCACAATGCCCAAAAATAAAAAGTAGCTTATTAACATAATTTGGACCCACTGATACCAAATATGGAATCCATTTTTCAAAATTCAATACACAAAATTTGCAGAAATTAAATTAAAATTAATCCTGTTTTCGAAAGAAAACGGGTTTTTCTTTTAAACATTGCAAAAGATTGAATTGATTTAACCTACGAATTCAAGGTAAAATCAATGATAATGAAATAAATTATATTAAATGGTAAAACTATATTCTATTTATACATTAAAACCATTAAATATTATAATTTAACCACATAAGATATTACGATGAAAAAAGTTGTTTTTAATTAAAATATAGCATGTTTTTACTATTCATTAAAATATGAAAGTCATCAGAATAAAATGAAAAATTTATCTAAAGTAAATTTTTATTTCATGATTCCAAAGAATAATTTTATTTTTTCAAATGGAACTTATAAACATATCAAAAAACAAGATTTAAACTGGGTGCGCCATCAAAAGGCGGCAAAACTGTATTTTTTTGAAAAATACTTATTTTACCCGAAAAAATTATTTTGTTCTTATAACATGTTCTAGAAAATGTGTAAGTTGAATAAAAATGTTATAAAATTCAAAATTTAGTTAATACAATTCATAACGGCTAGTTCATAATAATAATATAATAATATATCGTTGTTTAGTAACACCCGGTATTGCGTACAACACACGCTATCGAGGAAGGTCGTGATTGCGTGTAATGCAAGCCAAGTCAGGGTTGCGTGTTGTGCAAGAATCCTTCGTTGTTTCATATAACATAATCCAACCATATTTCATTTATACATTGAATATATATATATATATATACTCAATGTTGCGTAGAATAACTATTATCAAAATTGTGTGTAACACGATCCAAGAACAGTGTTGCGTATACTGCAAGCTAATACGGTGTTGCGTATAGCGCAAGATAATCTTGGTGTTGCATAAAACACAAGAAATTAATGAAATTAAAATAATATTTTTCATAAAATCTCGGGGTTTTATATTCTACCCCCCTTAAAAGGAATTTCTCCCTCGAAATTCGTCGGGGTTATAAATGGATTACTATTCAAAAGTTTCTTTAATAGAAACCCACATCGTAAAATGGAATACCAAATCCAATCATTAAAAAAATATGAAACGTAATGTTTACCCAAATAAACTAATCATTGAGTTTCCACATAGGTGAAAATATGGATGTGGAAGAGAAATCTTACCATCATGTTATGATGGAGAGTGTTAGAGAACATGGCTATAAAAAAGCCAACAATCACAAATCTATAGATTTGTGATGATCTAAGGTACCATATGATTCATCAGATATAAGGGAACTAGGACAACATTTTTGGTTTCAAGATCATTTCCCTAAAGTTGATGAATTAAAAGAAATACATACATGATTTTGGTACAATCTCACTGTTGTTCATGAATTGAACAATTTCCACTTCATCCCTTAAAGAAATGATGTTGAATTTTTTATTCGTGATGTGTTAGCAGATCATGTGATAGAATTATGGGTCA
This sequence comes from Viscum album, assembly GCA_963277665.1. Lineage (NCBI taxonomy): Eukaryota > Viridiplantae > Streptophyta > Magnoliopsida > Santalales > Viscaceae > Viscum > Viscum album. The sequence continues at coordinate 540,000,178 of OY728125.1, read as the reverse complement.
TTCCATCTCTTTCAATAAAAATGTTAGAAAAAGTTATAAGTCCATCTTATGGTTAGATTAATGGTATATGGTTCCAAAAATGAACTTATACTACATATATCATAGCGCTTAATAAAATAAAACTAGTTTATACTAACCAGGGACTTCATGTAGGCCAGTGGTAGGTGATAAAGGCCTGTTGCACATCGGTTGTGGGTTCGATTCCCATAGCCTTGTCTGACGCGATGGGATGTCGCCCGTCCTCCAGGTTGTCCTTTTTCTAAAACTACTTTACTATAACATCCCATTAATAATATCGAAAAAACGTCTATCCTTAAATAATACTAACTTATGTCTAACATAATCCATTCCAATCTTTAGGCTTATTCATAATACTGCAGTCCACTCTCATAATACAGTGAAAACTATTACCAGAGATTTAATACCATCATTGATCCCCATATATCATATGATATGTCTTGTTGGTCACATTCCAAACATTCGAAGGCCTTAATCATGTATTCTCTTGAAAAATGAATACCCATTGAACCTTAGTGAAAACATGAATGTAGTTAAAAGTTAACACTTTCCACATACCAAAATCCTCAAAATTCTATATACTCAAACCATGATATCACTTAGTCCTTATATCAATCATGAGCTCATGAATACTATCAAACATATTATATTCTTTTTAACCCTTCATTATGGGAATATCATCTACTTTTTCAAAAATATTTCAATCACTTTTCATGGTTACCGATGCCATATTCTTATAGAATACCACAATGTACCAATACATAGATATTCTGATATACCATAAAAGTAACTCAATAACATTATTCTTGAATACCAATACATAAACACTTCAAACCATCATATTCAATGATTGTCCTGGAATAAGTCCTTCCTTAATTTAGAATTAACTTTTTAGGTCAGGGCATTGAGTTGGTTAATGCCCATGTTCTCCACAAAAAATACATTGAACTCCATAACAGTCTGTCACTCTATGTCCCTTTTCTCCACACAGATAACATTTTTCCCTCCATTTGAGGTATTCCTCATGGTTCTTTTTCCCTTCTTTAGAAATCTCAATCTTCCTTTGTTTATGCTCCTCAATATGCGAACATGCATAAAAGTCTATCTTCCTCTTATTTGATGAATTAGACATACCACTAAATTTCACCTTGTTAATCATATATCGCGATGACTGATTTGGCATAATCACAATATCTTTATCTCTAGGCATTACTCAATTTTGTTGCTCATAGTCACCAATTTTTCCATTGGATTCAATGGTAACCGAATTCTTTCTGGTTCCCTCCATTGACTAAAACATAAAAAGAATTTTGTGAGAAGCAAAAATCATACAAGGAAAATAACATAATCAAGGGGGATTACCTTCAACATCTAACATCCCAGGTTTAATTCTAATATCGTTACCGTAATTCTAGGACTATAACCTATACTTATACTTAACCTTAGGGACATCCCTAGACATACCTTAGAAATATCTCTAGGGATCTCACTAAAGTTCTCACATCCTAGTTTCCAAAGGATGACTAAACCTTTCCTCTGATACCAACTATAGAGACTCGAAGCTTAATTTACATGGATATTACATTACTTTAGAGGAATACTTAATACATAAAAAAGACACACAAGGACCGTAATAGTTTAGTGTCTTTGGAAACTTGGAACGTAATCTTCTAATCGTGGTGAAAGATCTTCAACATCTCCCACAAAGATCTTCTTTTTTTTTAAAACGTAAATCCTTTCTTTATACCCTGGGGAAAAGAAAACATAAAAGGGTGAGCTCAAATGCTCAGTAAGGGTAAACAAAAGAAATATCAATCACATCATATTCATAAGAACATATCTTTTGGAAATCATAACCTGCAAAAGAGATCATGATTTCATAACATGGGATAAATCATATTAGTGAAATGTAATACCAATAATCATAACGTAAAATATGAAACTTTGTGGAATGCACACATAATCATAGAGAATCATTTCTTATTAGTCAAGACTCATTTCCAAGACTATCATAGTGGACAAAGTCCATTTCTCAATAGAGTTCACTCCTCGTTTCAGTCCTATTTCACTGAACCGGTATAACCTACCGTTCCAGCCATGTCTATCTCATGAGATATAAAATCTTTACCCAATGAATTGGAGGGAGATATAGGTCCCACCCATCTCATAATGATACCATTCTTATGTGTGCCTCAAAATCATAAATCATACATCATTCAATAACCCATGAAATAAAAATGGTATTCTTAAAAATCATGACATCATAAAACAATTCATATAAGATAAAGGAATTCATAAAAATAATTCCATCACAACATAATAAAATCAATTTAATAATAGGGGTAGAAACATAACCCTATATTATCTTAGATGGAAAATAATTTTGATAAAACACTTGAACTCCATTCTTGAGGAAAATATCCTTTTTACTTCAAAAACACGTTTCCTTTCTTAACATGTCATACAATTCTAAAATAAAAGAAGTTGATTAAATATATACATGAAAACTTGTAAAGGAATATTCTTGGAAATAATGTTTTAAAAAATCCATTCATGCCGTATAAGTTAAAAAAACATTCTTCTCGTAATTTTGTCGGAAAAGTCAAAAATTACCTCGTACGAAAAACGACAAAAGATTCCTTTCATATCTTTTACTATAAACTCACCAAAGGGTAAAAATGGATTTAAAAAATTGTATGTGGATGGAAATATTATTACATATTGAGGAAACATGGATGCCGATGATAAAATACACCCGAGTAAATACCAAAGTATAAACAATCTTGGATAAAAATGAGATTGTGATATTTCCCTTACCTTAGGTCCAATTTGCTTCGTATGTGTCTGATCCTCATTTATAATGATTTAAATAATGTCATTGGATTATTCCAGAATCATACATATATTTATTATATCATATATGGTCATATTATTAGCTTATTATTGGTAATATTTCATTATTACTTGTTTTTCGGGTGTTTATTACTTTTTGTTCTTATGCGTGTTTTGTCGAATAAATTCATATTTTTCTTTTTAGGTTATAGATACCTCATTTCAAGAATGGTATTAGGGTAATATATATCATATTAATTCATTAAATTCATTTATATAATCATCATGCAATGAAGATCATGTAGAACGAGTCGCATCACATCATGGAGACGATATTCCGTACGTACGCACGAGCGATGATATCATTCCCATTATTGTAGAATTGTATGGGAGTATATATATACTATTTCAGAATCAATATCACATTACAATAATCATATATAGTCATTATTTACACCATTATACCCATACAAGTAAGGTGGTGGTGGAAAATAGATTACACCACGGCGTGGAGACGGTATTCCGTACGTACGCACGCGCAGTGATTTCATTTTCCGTAGGATGGAAAGATGTTAAAATAGGGTTGTTTCATACATATAATAACATATCAGTATATGAGTGATACTGATGTTATTACTTCATAATGAAACAACTAAATAATAAGAAGTTGAAGAAGAATGAATTTGGAAAGGATCGGTAATGGATATTACCTCTTTTTGACGCGTCTCTTCTTAACCTCCACTTAGGGCACTAGGGTTGGTCTTTGGAAAAGACCAAAACCTCTAGGAAGATTCTAGGGAAGTCGGGTAGTGAAATGGATAGGGTTTGGCCGAGCTTGAAGGCTCAAATTTGTGTGAGGAGGAGAGGGAGGAGGTGCCCTTTTATAAGGGAGGAGAGGGGCACCTTTGGAAATATAAGAAATATTAGTTTATATTAAATCCAAACCCCACATAAAAACTTCCAAAATGACTCATATACGAATATTAGATTATATAGGGTTGTAATCGCATCAACCAATAAAATTTAGACATGTTAGGAATTTATTTTAAACATTATCAACATGATTTATCCTTATTTATCAATTTAATTTTATTTGTGGTAATAATATTCTAAATTTTAAATTATTATTAATAATTACAATGTGTTGTGAATTCTCCATAATTTGACACTTTATGACATTATAGACCATATAAATTTTAATTCATTATTTTTAAATATTTTTTTGTTTTTAAACAATTTTATAATATGTTATTTTTATAAAATAACAATAGTGTCATTTTTGACACTATTCATTTATTTGAATTTCAATAAAATATATACAGAGAATAAGTTCAAACTAAAATCTTTAATAGATTAATAAAATGTCATATGTATCTAGAAAATTAGTGGATCAAATTAAATAGTGCATATAATAATTATTTTAATATTATTAAAACCATTTATTTGATATTTTAATTAATTAAACAATTTCAACATCACTATTGTGTCATAATTAATGATAATTATTTAATCCCTAAAATTATAAATAAATTCCTATGATGTAGATAAGTGGATTATATTTCTGGAGACTATTAATTTTTGATGTTTCATTAAGTTTATCACCAAATTAAAATTATTATACTTATAAGATTTAAGAAAGTGACATGTTGTCACATTCTTTGGTTTTAATAATAATTAAATTATTTTCATGGAAAAAAGTCTATTAAATGAATCTAATCAGACCCTTAGTTGATATGGGTCGACTTTTATTCATCCAATAAGATTTTTTCAAGTGTTAGGGTAATTTTATAATCTTATATTTACCATTAATTACCCGATTTACCTTTAACTATAGTAAATAAAATTTACAGTAGTTACTATTCACAATGCCCAAAAATAAAAAGTATCTTATTAACATAATTTGGACCCACTGATTCAAAATATGGAATCCATTTTTCCAAATTCAATACACAAAAGTTGCAGAAATTAAATTAAAATTAATCCCGTTGTCGAAAGAAAACAGATTTTTCTTTAAAACATTGCAAAAGATTGAATTGATTTAACATACGAATTCAAGGTAAAATCAATGCTAATGAAATAAATTATATTAAATGGTAAAAATATATTATATTTATACATTAAAACCATTAAATATTATAATTTAACCACATAAGATATTACGATGAAAAAAGTTGTTTTTAATTAAAATATAGCTTGTTTTTACTATTCATTAAAATATGAATGTCATTAGAATAAAATGAAAAATTTATCCAAAGTAAATTTTTATTTCTTGATTCCAAATAATAATTTTATTTTGTCAAATGGAACTTATAAACATTTCAAAAAAATAGATTTAATGTTGGTGAGCCATCAAAAGGCGACAAAACTGTATTTTTTGGAAAAATACTGATTTTACCCGAAAAATTTATTTTGTTCTTAAAACATGTTCTAGAAAATGTGTAAGATGAATAATAATGTTATAAAATTCAAAATTTAGTTAATATTATTCATAAAGGCTAGTTCATAATAATATTATAATAATATATCGTTGTTTAGTAACACCCGGTATTGCGTACAACACACACTATCAAGGAAGGTCGCGATTGCGTGTAATGCAAGCCAAGTCAGGGTTGCGTGTTGTGCAAGAATCATTCATTGTTTAGTACAACAGAATCCAACCATATTTCATTTATACATTGAATATATATATATATATATATATATATATATTCAATGTTGCGTAGAATAACTATTATCAAAATTGTGTGTAACACGATCCAAGAATAGTGTTGTGTATACTGCAAGCTAATACGGTGTTGCGTATAGCGCATGGTAATATTTGTGTAGCATACCACACAAGACATTAATGAAATTAAAAGAATATTTTTCATAAATTCTCAGGGTTTTACACAAGCGATCTCTTGCCTTAGTGCAATAGAAAATCATTATTTGTTGTCGCATAAAAGGTCAAGACACTCTGACTATATAAAACAATGAAAATTCTCTATGAATGTAATTTTTAAGGATCTACCAGAGCTCAGATTTGATTATTATAGTGTTTTTTATCCTTTTCAATATGGAAAACAACATCAATCATGTTTTAAATCAGTCGGTGAAGTCTCAACCACTAATTCATTACAGTCAGTTCATATAGATCTTTTTGGTCCATCACAAACTGGAAGCATTGGATTAAAATATCTTGAATTAGTCATAGTTGATGATTACACTAGATTTATGTGGGTCTATTTTCTAGAAAAGTGTTGGAATCCCCATGTATTAATCATGTTTTAATGATCACAAATCTTATTCAACAGAGTTAAGTCCTATAAATTACATCCAATCATGTGTATTTATGTTTAATGTTCTCTCAATCATTATAATGGTTATGCTCAATCCATTTCATGCATAGCCCTGTTAAATTCTGTACACAGTTATCTTCCTAAGTATAAGACACCTTAAAAAAGACACCGTAAACCAGACACCGTGAAGCAAGACACCATAAACCAGACACCGTGAAGCAAGACACTATAAACAAGACACTGTGAAGCAAGAAACCGTAAACCAAACACTGTGAAGCAAAACATCGTAAACCATACACTGTTTATCAAGACACCGTGAAGCCAAACACCATGAACAAGACACCATAAATGAGGCATCGTGACACTCAGACACCGTGATCAGTCTAGACACCTTGTGAAAGAGACACCGTTTTCATAACATACTGAGACACCGTTTCATGAACTATTTTTTCATCATTCAATTTAATTTATAACTATCATATTTGATGCCTTTAATGCACTGACATAATTAATTTTTTTTAAGACATATTATGTGGTATGAGGTGTAGAAAACATTGTACCTGTCAGCTAAAACTCATGCATTCGAAGATAAAGAGCTAAGTGTGCCCAATAACAATAGAGAGCGATACAGAACGAAAAACTGGCCTATGAGCACGACCACGAAGAACATATTGCAAGATTTTAAAAACGAAGCATTGTCACATGCATGTAAATTGACTCTGCTAAAGAACATATGAAGTACACTGGAATCCAGAGAAAAACTTCGCATTATCAACACTCGTGAAGAACACAAGTTGAATCGCGACACTAGGTTTTTCACAAAACGTTCAAATAAGGGCTCAAAGATTCATTTGCTTCAATCCAAAGAAGTCCAGAGCTGTATTGACATCCCATGAAAGAATTCTAACCTCATCTCTATAATCTTTCTGACTATGATCTTATTATTACTTACATTAGGAGAAGTGTGTGTCCCTCTCTGTTTTGACACACATTGACTCCTGAGGTGAACTGGAGGATACTGAAAGCCTTTCACCAAACACTTTATACTTTTGTTAACAATAGAAAACTATGGAAGAGGTCCCTGTGTGACATGGACAGTCTGTGTACTATTGTTTTTCCTGATCCAGGGTGTGGATCAAAGTTTATTTATATAAAATTCTCAGTGACAAGTGATCACTAAGTGGAATGGATTAGGTCTTGGCTTGAGACTGAACCACTAGTTTCATATCTGTTCTGCTGTTTAAATTTTTTCTTCTCAGTTTTACTGCTTTATTGCATAATCCAGAAATCACTCATTTCAATTAGATTGTTAGTCTTGGAATGAAGTTATAACTGGTTTTTCTTAGTAAGATAAATTCAAAAGTACTCTTAATAATACAAATTAAGATTATTGATAATTAATCAATCTTCAAAGAATCTGTTTAAAAAATTCAAACTCTTATATCAGTATAACCTTGATTAACTATGATATATCTAATTTTGGGGAAATTATTTCTTTGGAAAAGAATATTCTTTTAACAGAAATTTTTATAGTTACTCAATTCACCCCTCCCCTCTTGTGTAAACTAGTCCGACCAACTTTTTGTATTAGTTGTTGCTTTATTAGGACTCTGTGTAATCTTACTGAACTGTGGCTGCAGTTGTACTTCAAAAATCTATAAATTGCTGTTAATTCTAAATTTATAGCTCTTTTAATGTAAAAAAAAGCTAGTATGGACAATATACTAGAATGTTCTACAACCAATAGACCACTATTCTTTAATGTAACCAAATATTCTCAATAGAAAATTAAAATTAAAATGCATCTAGAGAGTAAGAGTTTTGAAATTTGTTTATCCATTTTAGATGAATAAAAACTTCATGTGACTGATAGAATTACATGGGATGAACCTACAAAACTTTCCAATAATAACAATTACAAAGCCATGAATGCATTGTACTGATCCTTAGGAGATAAAGAATTTAATAGTATATCTTCTTGTAAAACTGCCCATGAAATCTGAGATACCTTGTCTGTCTCACTTGAATGAACATCTAGTGTAAAGGAAATGAGTCTTAATACTTATACTATAAAATATGATAATTTTAAAATGAAACATGATGAGACTATTTTTGACATGTATCTTAGGTTCAATAATATTGTAAACACAATGATTTCTCTTGGATGAGAAGTCACAGCCAAAGAACATATCATGAGAATCCTTATATGTCTACCTGACAGATGGAGGCGAACCCCTATCTCTATTAAAGAATTGTGTGACATCAGAAAGATACCTGAAAAGAACTCATTGGGAAACTGATGGTAAAACAGGAATAGATGAAATTCAACAAAGAATATGAGGACAAACCAAAGAAAAAATCTATAGCATTCAAGACCACCTCCCCGTAGCACAATGACAATGGGAAACTGGATGTTTCTGTAGAACGTTCCACCACTGACCAATCATCACATGACAGTGACGAGGAGATGGATCAACTATCCAGAAGATTCAAATGATTTTACAAAATGAATAACATTTTCAGAAATCCTAACATCAAGGGAAAGTATGATCTAAAAGGAATATGGAAAAATTATTGTAAAAGAAGTGAAATAACTGATGAAATTGTATGCTATGAATGTAAGAAGAATGGACAAATAATGGATGACTGTCCAATGATCAAGTATAAGAAGAAATATGAGGACAATGACAAGAATTACAAAAAGGCAATGAAAGCAACATGGAGTTCCTCTGAGGATACTTCAAGTGACTCATAGACATCACATGATGAACAAGCTAACAAAGCCAATATGTGTTTTATGAAAAAAACATCTGAGGTAACATTGAACTCTTTTGTACATAGTTCATACTATTCAAAAGAGGAAAGTGACTCTGAAAATATGACTAATGATGAAATGTTTGAATACTGTAAAATTATTGAAGAGACATGCAATGAATTAAAAGATAAATATAAATCATTGAATAAATAGAATTCTATAACTATAACTGTTAAATCTGAACTTACTACTGAAAAGGAGAAAAATGATCAACTACTAAAAGAAAAAAATAAATTAAAAATGTATAATTATCAATTAAAAAGTGACACAGAAATGATTACTAATGGGAAAAATACCCTTACCCAAATGCTAGGGAACAAAATTCCCCCAAAATATAATACTGGCATAGGTTATCAACCTGGTAAAAGAATCCTTGGTAGAATGAGTTTTGTTTCAAAATATAGGACATATAGTTTTGTTCCCAGTTCTGGACACAAGTCAACTAGCTCTAGTCATGATACATATTCTAATATTTCAAGGTTTTGTGGACCAAATACAACATATTTTTCATATAATTTAAACAATTCCTATAGGAAACCTCATAGACAAATATGGGTTCCTAAAGAACTTATTACTAATGTAACTGGACCCAAACGAGTATGGGTACCAAAATCGATATTTCCTTGATCATGTTATACAAAAGGTGCTTATAGAGCTCCTGCAAAAATCTATAGTACTTGGACAGTGGATGTTCAAGGAACATGACAGGAGAATAATCATGCTTCAAGAACCTAATAAAGGTAGATGGAGGACATGTCACATTAGGTGACAATACCAAAGGGAAAATCATTGGATTAAGCCATATTGGTAACAATGACTTGATTTTAATTTCTAAAGTACTATTTTTAAATGGATTAAAATATAATCTACTTATTATATCACAATTATGTGATGATGGATATCATGTTAAATTTTAAAATGATGTATGTAATGTCTTTAATTCTAAATATTAATTAGTATTTTTTGCATCATTGAATGAAACGTTTATTCTGATAATTTAGATTCATTAGCTTCAAAAAATAATTCATGACGAAGTGTATTTCATAATGAATCTTGGATCAAGCATAGGAGACTAGGACACTGTAATGTTCACTCCCTTAGGAATCTAACTAGAAATTTCCTAGTTAAAGGCTTACCCAAACTCGAGTTTCAACATGACAAAGTATGTAATCCTTGTCAAAAGGGAAAAACACAAAATATTTTTCAAAACAAAGAAAGAAGTTTCTTCTTATCAACCTCCTGAATTCGTTCACATGGATTTACATGGACCGTCTAGAGTTTCTAGTTTAAATGGGAAGTACTATGTTTATGTTCAAGTAGATGGTTTTTCTAGAAATACCTGGACCTTCTTCATGGCTCACCAAAGTGAAGCATGTACTTATATAACTAAGTATGACAAGTATGTAGAAAATCTTAGTGGCCTTAAAAATAAATCGTTAAGAGTTGATCATGGTCATGAGTTTAAAAATCCTTAGTTTGAATCTTGTTTCTCACAAAATGGTTATAGTCACAATTTTTTTCCCCTAGAACACCTCACCAGAATGGTGTTGTAGAAAGAAGAAATAGAACCCTGGAATAAATTTCTAGAACAATTCTTAGTGAATATAAATTACCTATTTACTTTTGGGATAAATATGTTATTACAACATGCTACATAATTAATAGAGTCTTAATTAGAACAATTCTAAAAAAGACCCTATATGATCTTTGGTACAATAGGAAGCCTAAGTTTAATTACTTTAGTGTTTTTGGTTTCCAAGTCTTTATTCTCAACAATAAAGATAATCTTGACAAATTTTCATCCGAAAGTGATGAAGGAATTTTCCTAGCTTACTCAATATTAATTAAAGCTTATAGAAAATTCAACAAGAGAACTAAATGTGTGGAAGAATCTATTCATATCATGTTTTATGAAACAGATCCAAATGAGCCTAGAACCATCCTAGAAAATCTGGAGGATGATGTATCAAATCTGAACACCAACTCAAAATACTCAAATTCCTCTGTGAAAGAATCTATAAAAACATCCAATTCTAGAAATTCCCTATAATATAGTCATAATGAACCTGAATCTGTTGATGAATCAGAAATCACTAGTCCCTCTTTTTCAAGAAAGGTTAGAACTCTTTAAAAACATCCCTTAAATGCTATTGTAGGAGATTTAGAGAAAGGAACACAAACTAGAGCTTCTCTTATAAATCTGGTTGAACATAAACCCTTCTTATCATAACTTGAACCTTAAAACATTGATTATGCCATGAATGATGAATTTTTGGAAATGGTTATACAAGAAGAAATTAATAAGTCTGAAAGAAACAATGTTTGGAAACTTGTTAAAATACCCAAGGACACATTCATCGTAGGCACTCAATTGGTGTTTTGAAATAAGGTAGATGAAGCTGTAAATATAGTTAATAACAAGGCTAGATTAGTTGCACAAAGCTATAGTCAAGAAGAAGGAATTGACTATGAGGAGACCTCTGCTCCAGTAGCCAGACATGAAGCTATCAGAATCATACATTCCTATACTGTATATCTGAATTTTAAACTATATCAAATGGATGTTAAGAGTGAATTCCTAAATGGGTATATAGCTGATGATGTCTTTTTTGAACAACCCCCTAGATTTAAAAATACTCATTTTGCCAATCATATTTTCAAACTCTCAAAAGTATTATATGGTTTAAACAATCTCCAAGATCTTGGTATGACAGATTGAGTACTTTTCTCATTTCCAAAGGTTTTATAAAAGGAATAACTGATCCTACCCTCTTTATAAAACTAATTTATAATTATGTTTTAGTTTTTTAAATCTATGTAGATGATATTATTTTTGGATCATCAAGAAGTTAATTATGTATTGGTTTTTCTAAAATGATGAAAAACAAATTTGAAATAAGTTTAACGGGTGAACTAAAATTCTTTCTTGGATTTCAAATCTTTCAAAATAATGTTGAAATTGTTTTAACTCAAAGTAAATATAGTAGAGATCTCCTAACATGTTTTGGATTGGATATCACTAACAGTAGTGACACTCCCATGAGTACCAAATGTAAGTTGGGTCATGATGAAGATGGAAAATCTATTGATCAAACGACTTATAGAGGAATGATTGGAAGGTCACTCCACTTAACTACTAGCCGCCCAGAGATTATGTTTAGTGTGTGTATGTGTGATCATTTTCAAGAAAATCCTAGAGAATCTCATTTAAATGATGTAAAGAGAATTTTCAAATACCTCAAGCATGCACCTAATCTAAAACTGTTCTATCCTAAAGGACAATAATTTTAACTAGTTAGTTATTCTGATGCTGAATTCGGTGGATTTAAGTTAGATAGAAAGATAACCTATGTAACATGTAACCTTTTAGGAAAGTCACTAGTATCCTGGTGTAGTAAGAAACAATATTATGTTGGATTATATACTGCACATGATGAATACATAGCTTATGGCAGTTGTTGTGCACAAATTTTGTGGATGAAACACACACTAATAGATTATGGATATCAATTCATACATGTACCAATAAATTGTGACAACCCAAGTGCTATTAACATCTCAAAAAAACTTGTTTCACAATCAAGGAAAAAACATATTGATATAAGACATCACTTTTTGAGAGATCATTATCAAAAAGTTGATATCACCTTGGAATTCTTTGGTAAGGAATATCAACTTTCTTATATATTCACTAAACCATTAAATTATGAGAGAATAGACTACATCATACATGATCTTGGCATGATAAATCTCAAATAGATATCTTACTTGTCTTATTGTTTGACATTTTACTATGTCATACTTGACTATTTCATGATTACGTTTTCTCAGTTAATGTCTCTTATGTTTTCGATGTCACCGTTAGCACTTTGTACTTATGGTCAGACATTTACTATCTCAGCATAATGTGCACTAAAAAGTTCACTCACTGTCTCACCAGGATGACCACTCACTGTCTCATAATGATGACCACTCATTGTCTCACTATAATGACCAGTCACGGTCTCACCGTGAAAATTCACTATATTTTTTTAAACTTGTATCACGGTAATTATTATTTCACCTCTTTTACAATCCCGCATTTTAATTTTTGTGATGTTTGGAATATCTAAATGATAAAACAAAAAGTATCACTCGGTTCTTCACTCAGACCTTCTCATGTTCACTCATTCAGAACCCCTTCAACCTTGAAACCCTCTCTATCTCTCTCTCTCTAACCTTCAGTGGATGCCAAGAATGAAACATCTGTCATCATCGACATCTAAGAAGCACAACCTGAAGAAGAATTATATTGCACCAAAGCCGAAACCCGAAGGACCTTTAAATCCGAATTTCGTAAATCGCAGTGTTGTACATGAGAAAGAAATCTTCCCCCAATGGATTCTGTCTAGAAAATCACTGGTCTTGAATGTGTTAAAAGTGTAAGGCTGGTTAGCGTTGATCTCAAGGGAGAATAGACCCATATATCCTAGGTTAGTGGATCAGTTTTACCGATATGCACAGTTCTCTTTTGATCATGGTGAATGTTATGTTGTGAGGCACTGGGTTAATGGCCAAATATCCTCCTTATCTTTGATGTTATGAGATGCATGCCTTAGGATATATCATGAAGGTATATATGAGGATTATCAGTGAGGACCACCAACTTCAATTGATTTTATTGATGTAAAAGATGATCTGAAAACCCTAACTGGAAATGGCACCATGAGAATGGCCATCACTACTGAACTTGATAGAGAAACAACTATTCTGTTTAAGTTTTTTCAAGATCTGTTTAGTCCAAGAATAGGTGACTTTGCTGTGTTAAAATATCAATATGTGTTTTTGATTCACCTTATACAAAATAGACATAAGATCAACCTGTGCAAGTACATATTTCACCATATGTGTGAATTGATCAATGTTACATCCATGTCCACTTCTTTGTTATACTCTTGGCTGATATCAGCCATGCATTCTGCAAAAGGTGTGGATGGACCTAATGAAGAACTGATTATGTACTATGAGTACTGTCTCTCTAAAGCCACCATCAAGAGAATGAAGATAAACTAGAATCCTTGTAAAAAGGAATGGGTGGAAGAAAATTATTAGGTTAATGAAAAGTTTAATCTTGTGGATTATCTATCAAGGCCAAAATACATTTCTGATCCTGGTTTGGAACCAGATGAACTTGTTCAATATTAAAAAGAAGAGGAAGAAGAGGCTGAAGTACCACATAGGGAAGCATTTATTGTTGAGGAATGAATGACTATTTTTCCTCATGTTTCTCTTGAAGAAGAAGTTCTTGCCCCTAGAGACGATGTCAATCTTGAAATCCAACCCTAGGTTTAAAGAGAATCAGTCATCACAGAATCTGAGAAGAAAGACATGGAAGATCATATAGTAGATGAACTCCCTATTGTGCAAGAAGAGAATTTGTAGGAACTCCCTATAGATCAATCTGTACCTGAAATCATACCCTCTACTGAAGAAAGGATGGAGCTGGCCTTTCATCTGGCTAGACAAGATATGAATAAGGAATTGAGAGATGAGTCGGTGGATTTAGATCAAGCTCCAAAGCCTCTCAGTCTGGATAAGGAATCACCTGTTGAGGGGGGGAAAACCCCAAATCATGAGTTTGATGAAGCCTCACATCCATCTAAGTAAATTCCAGTGGAAACCCAGTACAAATTTCCTAGTTTCTATGATGTGAATGAGTCTCGGCAGGTTATTGTAACCAGGATTCATCTTTCTTCCCTATTTTAGTTGAAATCATTCACAAACATTGCACGTGAGAAGGAACCTGAACATGTCCCTATACCAATTCCTATAACTGAACCATTATCTGAACAGCTGTACTTTGTCAGTAAGGACGATCTGAAGGAATTTTTAGATACTCTCTTATCTGGCATTGAGAAACTTATGAACCCCCAACCTTGTCTTTTGACCAATTTAAGTGAGAGATATTCCTCACTATTATTGGAAAATATTATTTAGAAAATTCAACCTAATATGATAAATGAGATTCAATATGTATGAGTTGAAAATACGCTACTTAGTAATGACGTCACAATCCTTAGAAGCATGGTTGAAGACATGTAGAATGAGCTGCATTCGAGGTTAGAGCCTAATGATACTCCTCTAGCACCCACTGTTTCTCAAATCCCTTGATATTTTATATCTCCGATTCAGCCTTATCTGGAATCCTTCGATGAAAAGGTCACGGAAAGGCACAAAAAGATTTTTTAGGAGATGAGAGAGATATTGGTGAACCTTAATAAACACAATGATGAGTACATTTGTTGTCTTCAAAAGATTATAAATCGGCTCAAATCTCTGACAATAGTCATCAAAGATTCTAATACCTCTGGTCAATCCTCTACACCCTTCATGGAGATTACATTGCTCAGATCTATAGTCAAAGAAGATTTTCAGAATGTTTTCAGTGGTTTTAATTTGGATTCGTTATCTAAAGATGCATGAACAGTGATAGAGTTCTTGACCTTGTACAAATTCACTCCATGATTGAAAATGATACCCTGTATGAGATTAATAAGAGAGTAGATTTATATTTCAACCAAATTTTCTCCAAGACTGATATGATCAACCACTTCAAATATCTTGTAGAGAATCTG
The DNA here is from genome assembly GCA_963277665.1 of Viscum album. Classification (NCBI taxonomy): domain Eukaryota; kingdom Viridiplantae; phylum Streptophyta; class Magnoliopsida; order Santalales; family Viscaceae; genus Viscum; species Viscum album. Next base: position 539,984,621 of record OY728125.1, on the reverse strand, counting down.
TGAATTCCTCCTATGACTCAAGCCTTCAAAACCAAAGTTCAGAAGCTAACTGAGTTTACCCAATTGTAGGACAAGTTTATGGAAAACAAAAATGACTTTGAAATAAACATGAAGTATGGTGGAAAGATTATTTCAGACTTCATTAAATTATTTAGAACTTATCTTCATCTCCAAAGTACATCAATTGTTGCTCCAGCGGCTGCACCTCTCAGACCTAGGCTGCCTACCTACACCTCTGCGTTAGCCTCAACTACCATGTCTGTTGTCCAACCTCTCAGTCAGATCAGCCATGTGATTCATGATCTGAAACTGTCTATATCATCTACTACTCCTACATTGGATCCCTTAGTATTTCAAGGTCTCCCTTTACCCTCTTTATCTAAGATGACTCTTCCTTATTATACATCGAAAACTACCACTATCGATTAATTTTCTACTGCTGATAAAGGCAAAGAGAAGACCAATCCTTGAATAAGACTAGTGCTTACTCCTTTTTATGGGAATTCCATTTTTTAATTTCTCTCTTATTTTTTACTCAACTATGTTTACTCTTAATGAAATGTGCACTTTTTCCCTCTCTTATTTCAACTTTTTGATAATCCTAAAATGGGGAGATGTTTCTACATCGAGTTTCTATATGTTATTTATGTTTATAGTTGCATCCAATTGACACTTTAACTGTATATTATTTGTGATCATCATAAAGGGGGATATTGTTATACTCCTATATATTAATCATGTTTTAATGATCAAAAATATTATTCAACTTAGTTAACTTCGATAAATTACATCAAATTTTGTGTATTTATGTTTCATGTTCTCTCATTATTTATAATGGTTATGCTCAATCCATTTCATGCATATCCCTATTTAAGTCTGAATACAGTTATCTGCCTAAGTACAAGACACCATAAACAAGACACTATAAACCAGACACCGTGAAGCAAGACACCGTAAAACAGACACCGTGAAGAAAGACATCGTGAAGAAAGACACCATAAACCAGAAACCATGAAGCAAGACACTATAACCCATAAACCGTGAAGCAATACACCATGAAGCAAGACACCATAAACCAGACACCATGAAGCAAGACACCGTGAAGACAGACACCGTGAACAAGACACCGTAAATGAGACACCATGACAGTCAGACATCGTGATCTGTCTAGACAACATGTGAAGGAGGCACCGTTTTCATAACTTACTATGAAACCGTTTCTTAAACTATTTTTTCACTTGTCAATTTAATTTCTATCTTTCATATTTGATGCCTTTAATGCACTGACATAGTGAATGTTTCTTTTTAGACATAGTACGATGTACAAGGTGCAAAACACATGGAAGTTGTTGGCTAAAACTCATGCATTTGAAGATAAAGAAAAAAGTGTTCCCAACAATAATAGAGAGTGATACTGAATGAAAAACAATCATGTGAGAACGACTGCAAGGAACATATTACAAGATTTAAAAAAATCATTGTCACATGCATGCAATCCAACTCTGTTGAAGAACATACAAAGTACACTGGAATCCATGGAACATCTTCACATTATCAAAACTCGTGAATAACACAAGATAAATCACAACACTCTGTTTTTCAACCAACATCCAAAGATGGACTCAAATATTCATTTGCTTCAATCCAAAAAAGTCCAGAGCTGCATTGACATCACACAAGAGCATTTTATCCTCATCTCTATATTCTTACTCGACTATGATCCTCTTTTTACATACATTATGAGAAGTGTGTGCCCCTGTCTATATTGACACACACCTACTCTTGAGCTGAACTGGAATATACTGAAATCAATTCACCAAACTCTTTATAATTTTTTAACCAACGAAAACTGTGGAAGAGGTCCATTTGTGGCCTGATTTTTTTTATTACCCATGAAAACTATGGAGGAGGTCCCTATGTGACCTGGACAGTATGTGTACTGTTGTTTACCCAGATCTAGGGTTAGGATCAAAGATTATTTATATAAAATACTTGGTGGCAAGTGATCACCAAGTAGATTTTATTATGTTTCAGCTAGAGACTAAACCACTTGTTTCATATCCACTCTGATGTTTAAATGTAGACTTCTCTATTTTACTGCATTTTTGCATAATCTAGAAATCACTAATTTCACTTTGATTGTTAGTATCAGAATGAATTTATAACTAAAATCTCTAAGTAGGGTAACTTAAAAAGTAATATTAATAATACAAATTATTATTACTAAGAATTAATCAATCTTCTAAGAAGCTGTTTAAAAATTAAAACTCTTATAACAGTATAACCTTGATTAACTTGGTTGTATATATTTTGGGGGAAACTATTTGTTTTTAAAATAATATTATTTTAAAAAATAAAATTATAGTTACTCAATTCACCCCTCCCCTCTTGAGTAAACTACTCTGACCAACACAAATAAATCTGAATCTTTTTCTTATTTCACAAATTTTAGAGCCCAATTTAAAAATGAGAAAAAGCTTCCTTTGATAACTATTCATAGTGATCATGGAGGTGAATTTTAATATTCTGATTTTGAAACCTTTTGTAGTATAAAATGAATTACTCATATCTTCTCAACACCTAGAACACCTCAACAAAATGGGGTTGTCTAATAAAGAAATATAATTATTCAATGGATTACAAGAACCATGTCGAGTGAATATTCAGTAACCAAATTTTTTTTGTGTTCAAGCTGTAAGTACTTACTGTTATACTATAAAGCGTGTTTTGATTAGACTATTTCATAATAAAACTCCTTATATGTAATGGAATTATAGAAAACATAGACCTTCATACATTATGGTTTTTGGTTTCAGGGTATTCATTATGAATACTAAATATAATCTACTAAAATTACCACCAAAATTTTATGAAGGAACCTCAGCCTTCATCTTTTGATGTGTTTTAAAAAAATTATTATCAGCCTTTTTTAGAAGATCATTCTAATAAGGATAATATCCAAGAAAATATTTATGAATCATTTACACAAAAAGAATTCCTACCCTATGTTGATGAACATGTTTTACAAAACCCAAATCATTTGTCTCTAAAGAATCATCCTAGTGATAGTATCATTGGAGATTTAAATCTACCTGTATGGTCGCAAAAGTTTTTTAAGAATTGAAGTTGAACATCTAGTATTTGTTCCCCAATTAGAACCAAAAATCACCGATGAAGCTTTAGGTGATGATGATTGGATAAAATCTATAAAATATGAGCTAATCGAATTAAAAAGAAATAAAGTCTGGACCTTGGTTGAAGGACTTTAGGAAACTTCAATTATTGGAGTAAAATGGATCTTTAGAAATTAATGTGATGAAAATGGAATCATAGTATGAAATAAATCTATATTGGTTACTAAATTCTATAATCAAAAAGAAGGAATAGACTATGAAGAAACATATACTCCAGCAGCAAGACTTGAATATATTTGTATTCTACTTGCATTTACAGCATTCTTCAATTTCAAACTTTTTCAAATGGATGTTAAATGTGAATTCCTTAATGGTTTTGTAAAAGATGACGTTTTTGTTGAATAACCTCGTAGTTTGGATGATTCCTAACATCCTAATCATGTTTACAAACTTACAAATGATTTTTATGTACTTAATAAAGCCCCTCGAGCTTGGAATGATAATCTTACAAGATTTATGCTTCAAAATAATTATGTTAAGGGAAATGCTGATCCAAACCATTTTATAAATAGAGATAATAAAAATGTTTTGATTGTTTACATTTTGGTTGATGACATTATATTTGGTTCAACTCAACAATCTTTAACTGATTCTTTTGTGGATCTAATGAAATCTTAGTTTGAAATGAGTATGATGGTTGAGTTAACATTTTTCCTTGGTTTTCAAATTTTTCAAAACCCAGAAGGAATATATATATCCCAAAATAAGTATATTAAATATATTCATAAAAAATAAGGATATGATAACACTAAGTGTATAAGTACTCCCATTGGTACCTCAAATTCAGTTGATCTTGATGATGTTGGGAAACCAGTAGATCAAGCATCTTTTAGCAGTATGATTGGAAGTCTACTTTACATGATAGCTAGTCTTCCAGACATAATTTTTTCAGTATTCTTAAGTTTAAGATATCAATCCAACCCAAAGGAATCTGATTTTAAGGGGGTGAAAATGATTTTTCTCTACTTAAAGTGATCCATAGATCTAGGACTCTTTTATAATTCTGGAAATGATTTTGTTTTAAAATGTTTATCTGATTCTGAATTTGGTGGATATAGAATGGATTGGAAAAGTACATGTGGAACTTTTCATTTAATAGGAGATTAATTAGTTTCTTGGACATGAAAAAAACAACACTCTATTACACTTTCCACTGTTGAAGCTGAATATGCAGCATCTGGAATTTGTTGTGCTCAAGGGTAGTGGATCTAACACACACTCACAGACTATGGTATGAGTTTTACCAAAACAAAAGTTTTGTGTGATAAAACTAGTGTCATTTCCTTAAGTGAAAACCATGGACATCACGCTATTGAAAAACACATATATATTAGGCATCACTTTCTAATGGATCACACAAAAAAATGAGATATCATTATTCAATTTATCAGAAGACAAGATCTACTTGCTCGTATTTTCATAAAATCATTACCCTCTGATAGATTTGAATACATTAAACAAATGTTTGGAATGATAATAGTAAGGTAATCATCCATGTTCACTTCCCGTTGAAACCAATCTCCTTACAATAAGGAACTCCTTTTAATAGGGGGAGTACATTTGTCGGTTATATTTCTAAAAAAATTTCGTAGTCTAAAATTATTCATAGTCTAAATTTTTTTCGTAGTCTCAAATTTTCATAGTCTAATTTTTTTACTAATAGTTAATTTATTTTCCCCATATTCAAAATTTTCGTAATTAAGATTTTCATACTTACAATTCTTGTAATGATGATTATCGTACATAAAATTTTCATAATGAATATTTTTATATGTAAAATTTTCGTAATGAAAATTTTCATACGTAAAATATTCATAAAGAATATTTTCATTGTTAAAATTTTTATAATGAATATTTCTGTACGTAAAATTTTCTTAATGGACATTTTCGTATTGAAAATTTTTGGAATCTATTGTTCTTCAAAAAGAATTTTCCTCATTTTGAATAATCTTCCTAGCAATTTGAAAAGTATGTTTCCTTTCGTAAATTTTCGTAATCATCTTTCACTTGTTTGTATTTTCATCTATTTTTAAAATTTTCGTTTTCAATTTTTATTGAATCTGAATGTCATTTTTAAAAACCTCAAAATATCGGAATCCATCAAATTTCTTATTTAGTCATTTTTTATGTCGTCAGATCTGATCAGAAGGTTTTTCAACCGTTAGATTGAGTATTAAGGGTGAACCATCACCTCAACCGCCTATATAATGGACCCTTGATGGTTGTCCCACATCGAAAATCAAGTCTTCACGTGCTGAATATTTGACCCTCCTACATAAGCTCATTTTGAATCGTCATTGTTTTCTCAACTCTGAATGACTGTTGAAGCTTCATCTCCAAAATAAATGTCTTCCATAAAGGAATTCTCTGAATGAAAGGTTTATAGAGAAATGTTGGTTCATCAAAATTTATTCACTAAGTATGATTACATTATCTCTAAGAATATAAAGTTAAATTCTTGGGAGTGTGTTTGCATTTCGAAACAGAAAGCACAGGATCTAGTATATCCGGAGTTGCTGATTGAATTCTATGAGATAGTAAATTTCTTCAAGGAATATAGAAGGAGAAATATTTCTTTCAAGTGTTGTGGGAAGACATATTCACATTCCTATAGCAAGGCCACAAGCTTGGTTGGTATTCCATATGAAGTAGAAGCACATTTCTACTCACATATGCTACCTGATATTCAAGGAAGTTTTATTAAAGAAAAAGCCATGGATTAACCTGGTTATTCATAGGTAATGACTCCAAAGATTCATCACATGTCTACAAGTTTTTGGATTCATGAATTTTGGGTTCAATGATTCATCATTCTATGAAAAGGTGATAAAGATTCATTAAAGAAGAGTGACATCTACATTCTGGATTTCTTGTTAAACAGAAGAAAGATAAACTTTTTTAAGAATATCATGGTTATGATTGAGAACATAAAAAATTAAAATATGAAGGCTCATTTTATTATGTATCTAGCAATTCTGTCAAAGATGATTGATTGGTGTTTAGAATCCTTCAAAATTCCATGCAAATATAAGTCATGAAATTTCAACGTCATGTTGCTGAGTGATGAAACCTTTAGAATAATGATTTTTTTCCCAAATATTCCGATGAATTAAATGATTATTTTGAAGAGGAACATGAAGCTATTTCAATGAAACTGGAGGTGGATGAAACCACAAAAAAATGTGGAAGGAAGAGGAAGGTAATGGAAGTGGAAGAGAATGAAAAACACCCAATAGCAAAGGAAACTCAATCTGCACCACCAAAGACAAAGAAAAAAATCATATCATGATGAGGTTGTGGATAAGTGGAGGGAAGTCTAGAAAAATCTGAAAGAATGAGAGCCTAAGTTTGGCTTGGACCCTGCATAGAAAAAAATATTTTAAAAAAAAGGTAGTTGAATAGATTGATAAGAAAGATACAGAGATGAAAAAGAATAAAAAGTAGTCAAAGGTAGAAATAGTCCTATCACATTTAAAGGCTACTGAGAAAGAATACGAGAATATTCATGTTCTAGAATACTTCCTGACAGAACCTTTACCAGAGACTCCATGAAAGAATTTTGTGAATCCAGAAAATGTATAAGAAAAAGAAGTTTAATAAAAATAAGTTGATGAAATTTAATTAGAATAAGACGAATAATCCAGAGGTGATACTAATGGTTTGATAAAGAAAGTAGAGGATTTTCATGAGAAGTAATGTCCTTATGAAAAATTACCATTCCAAACCTATAAAAATGAGTCATTAAGACTTGGTACCCCAGGGAATGATAAGAAGACTGGAGAAAAAGTAAACATAGTTTCTGAAGAAGAATGCTCCAACCATGATTTCATTCAGCCAGAGGATGCAGAGGAAGGAGGTGAGAAGGAAGATGTATATAAAGATAAAATTGTGAAACTATCTAATAGTGAACACGAATCACCAAATCATGAAGAAGTAATTCTGAATACTGAAAAGGAAAAACATGTGGTTTATGATACACCTAGTAAAGAAATGGTTAGGGAGAATTAAGTGGGTGCTCCATCGAAGAGGAAAAATCCTGATATAGAAAAAATAATCATCACCAAGAAAATTCTATGATTCAGAATCGTCCTCCCTTGGAAATTATTTTTCAAACCATTCTATAAAAAAAATGTTGGAACTATACCTCAATTTAAATGCATAGAATATATATGCTAGATGCCTCAGTATTCCTTAAATCAGAAATCAGATTCAATATACATGGTGATGGATAATTGCATCAGACTTGAGGCCGATTTCAAAACCATTCACATAAACTACGAGGCCTACAATAGATCATGAATGAAAATGAATAGCTGGTTAATGAAAACTATAGAAGATATGAGAATTATTGATTAATTACAAGAAATTTCCATGGATGCTTTTGAAACTAAAGATGTGATGATCAAGGATCCTACAAATTGTTTTGAGGAAAATCTAACTCTAGAATAGAATTATGGGATAAAATAAGTGAATGATCTGAATGGTAAATTATATTCAGCTGCTCAAATTTGGAAGAGGAAATGATACCATTGAATAGAACATGAGGAAAAATTCACTAAGAAACTAGAAGTTCTAAAGGGACAGGCAGAATCTCTTAAGGCTGAGGAATAAAAAATAAAATCCTTAGAAAAGAAAATAGAAGATTGGTATCAGCTTCTCAAACGTGCATATGAGGATCACAAGGAACTCAAAAACCTCAAAACCAAAGTGAAGAAGTTGATTCTGATGGAGAAGGAAGGATAATGTTATTCAATTCTGATCTATTTTTGTATTTCTTACTTGTATAATTTTTTCTAATCCAAATGAAATTTTTAGTTACTCATCATTTTTTTGTTTAGTACTAATATTTTAGGTACCATATTTTCTTTCCCAATCACTTTAATACTTTTAATAAATCACAAATGTAGATAAATGAATGTTAAAAAATAATACAAAGTAAAAGAAGAAATTTACATAAGTTAGGGGAGTTCACATAAGGGGTAGTTCTTATCCAATATGATTTTCGTATGCAATAAAATCCTTTGTCACAATCCAGAAATCAAAAATATGATCCCTAGTGTTTCCAAAGCCTAAGGGGGAGTTAGACTTATTAATTATTTCCGATGTGTGAAGGGAGATATGTTTGATTTTCAAAGTCCAAAACAATATTTCCTATGTCCATATATTATTTTTTGTAAGGATTTTTGTTCTTTCTAAAAAGGGGGATATTGTTGAGTCAAAAAAAGTTCCTTATGAATTTTCCATTTCTTCTTGTTTTGAAAATCACAAACACTCTTTCGTAAGGAAAATTTATTTTCCCTTATGGTTTATCCTTATCATTTTTTCATTATTCAAATCATAATTTCTCTATACCTAACTCATTTTCTTTCTAAGTATAAAATTTGGTTTCCTAGATAAAACCCTAGAATCTTATAAACACTTTGATATAGGTCATTGTGTTATCATGATCTGAATTTAGTTTATGGATAATCTAAATTTAGACTCTGAAATTTCTATGTTCAGACTCTGAATTCTCTTAATTTAGACTCTGAACATTCTGAGTTTAGACTCCGAATTCACTGAATTCAGACTCCGAACATTCTAGGTTCAGACTCTTAATTCAATGAATATAGACTCGAAATTCTTATGAATTTAGACTCTGACATTCATTGAAATTCATACTCTGGAATCTTTTAGAATTCATGTTCCTAATTATTTTTAAGATAGATTCTGATTACCCATGTTTTATAGACACCGAATGTGATTTTGGTTAGACACCAAACTTTTATTTTTCCCTACACTACAAAAATTGGATTTGGTTAAGCAACCTTATTTTTGCATATTGTTGTTATAGTTATAAAACGATGTCATTCTTTTTATTTCAAACTAACCGTTGTTTGATTGAAATGTGTATAGGTCCATCCGAAATTCAAGGAAAAATATGATCTTTGGAGGAGGGAGATGACATTGAAGATGTGCCTATAAATATAAGGTCATTTGAATGATCTCAACAATGTTCTATAACTCTTGAGATTACATGCTGCTGAAGTTATATCTACGGAGATAGTTTCATTCTTTTTTCATACAAAAAAACTTGTTCCGAATTTCTTTGTGCGCCTCTGAATGTTACTGAGTACCTTTGAGGGCTTTCGGGGATAGGAAGACAGAGGTGATAACTACCTTGAAGTTCTAGGGCTTGCATGTATAGCAAGACTGACTTCGATATTCGTATTGAGGGATTACCCTTGTGTGGATATGACATACTTTCTTGAAAGTATAAATCACATGACTTTTATCCAAGGTTGTTGGATACCCTTCTATTTGGTTTAAAAGAATTACTACTTGTTATGTGTATTGTTTCATGTTTTACACTGAATTTTTATTGTTAAAGAAACTATAAATATCTTATAAATTCTTATACTTGTACTCTGATTTGTAAGATTATATATTATTTAAGGTAGAATCTTATGTTTTTAAAAAAATTTATGTTTCATTTTTGGATCTAAATTTCAAGAATCATGCATATTTTTAGAACTAAATGGTTTTTTATCTTACCTTGTTTAACATGGTTAAACATTACCATCTTTAAAAGTTTATAAGGATTTTTTTAATATATACAATTCACCCCCCCCCCTCTTTTAGTTTGAGCATCTAAATTCATTATTTTGATCCTACACATTTATCCTTCAAAATATATTATGATACCTCAAGATGATCAAAAAAATCCTCGATATGGGGAAAGGGTAACTTTTCATGAATGTGATGTTTTTAAGGCATGATAATAAATGAATATACTCCTTGAACATTACTAATATTTAGCATAAAAATTGTAGAACAACACGGTGAAGTGAAAGGTCGAATGAAACCTTAATTTAGCAACACATGCAATAAATTTATTATTTATAAAAGTTATAGTTGAGCCCTTGTATAAGGGGATTTTTAAGAAGTCTAGGAATCATGAACTAAGTCAAAAGTATTCTCATCGTCCTGATACAGAATAACACATCGAAAATCATTATAATGTAGATTTATGTATTATTTTACTACTGTAAATTCAGAAAAGTAAGCATTTTCATAACTTTCAACAATACAAGCTAGGAAATAATCACTACCACATAAAATTAATTTATCTTCTTCTTGGTATGTTATCATATGCATTCAATCATTGAACATGATATTGTTTACGCTATAATCTATCCTATCATGATAAATAGAAATCTAATCCATGCAAATAATGATATTAAAATCCACTGTGGACATTCCAACATGACTTTTAAAAAAATGTGCACTAATTTGAAAAATTTGGAGATTCCAATAAATCCTGGTTTTTTTAATATTAACAACAACAGTTTTCACCTAGAGTTGTATCTTACATTCATGAGGTGATATTCACAATTGGCATGAATTTTTTCAGAAAATAATGAATGTGATGATTCAAAGTCAAATAGGGTATTAGTATAATTCGAATTAACTAGTAACATGCCTCTCGCCACATAATTGGATGGACCAACACCTATATTGGTATTATTAAAATATTTTCCACACCATTTCTCATTTTAACATCTTGATTAACACCATGAGAAACCAACATTTTTTAAAAATTGGCATAATTCCCATCTTCATTTCAATTAAAACACATTACCATTGGTTATTCATTGATATTTTGACCATTTTCCTTGTAATATCAAGTTATATGAACAAAAATAACACATCATAAAAATTCATAGTTTTTGTAATACATTCTATAGAATTTTTTTTCAATCATTTCACATGATGTGAAGATGGTTTTATTATAAACATACTTCTTTGATTAATTATTCCCAATTATCTACCAACTTTGAAAATTCTTCTAATGGTTTTTATAGAATACATTATCATCAGAAAACTCAATTTCCAAATTTTAGAAACATTAAAAAAGATTATGATAGCCTTTGAATTGATGAGAACCAAATTCCCTTATATATTTTGACATCACTTTGGATGAAAACTGATTAATCTGACTATCAAGATTTAAGATACCATTAGAGACACACCTTTCAAATAGAATGAAGTATTACTAATATAAAACTACAAAATCATCCTCCATTTTTATATTTTCCAATATTGTTTTCTTTCCTAATTAGATCATCAATATGAATATATTTCTTATATATTTATTTGTTAATTCATCCCATTTGAAGGAATCAATATCTTCACTTAAATAATATTCTGTTTCACTTACCACCACTGGTCGGTTTCACATTCAAAATAGAAAATTGAAAGTCATTTATTTTGATTATGTAAACATCTCATGGCTTTAAATATCATTTATTGGACCTTAATCCATCCATCAGTAATTATAGGGGCATGTGATCTATTGAACGATGGGGTTGATGTCTCTAAAATGAATCACTATTGATATGTTTCTTTATGGTAGATTTGGTTTCTCACTATCCTAGATTCTGTAATGATTTATATCATGTTCAAGATGAAAAATCACTATAAAAATCCTTTCTATTATAATTCAAAAAAATATAGGTTGGTAATTTGAATGATATTTTCCTCTTGGTTCCTTCACACAACAGATCACATATTTTCTATATTGGAAAAAATACGAAATAGATAAATTTTATCTGAATAAATATTATAATATTTAAATTAAAAATTATTAACAATTAACCATAATGTAAAATCAAGAAAGGTTATTCTATTATCACTATCTTAAACTATAATTTTATCAAAAATGACCACTTAATAATTATAAGGACCCAATAGAAATAATTTCATAATATTGAGTTCTAGGTTAAGAACTCATTTTATATATTTTAATTATCTTTTCAGGATTATATATTTTTTATAATTACACCACAACTCATTCATGATAAAACTACATAAAAAAGTCAACAATTTCAATAAATATTCATTTTTTTCCAAAAAATATTAATCGTTTTAGGTAAAATATGATTTATTTTCATAAAAATATATCTTTAATTTCAAATTGACTTACTCATTTCCCTTACCCATCCATAATCCTTGTGAATTTCATTTTAAAATATTTTTATTGGAATAGAATGATTATTAAGGGATATAAAAATTTATAAATCATGTAGTCCAATGAAAACATAAAAACCCATAAAATTGTTTAGCATAATAACAATGTTGTTTTAGTTAATGAAATTAATATTTTTCACAATAGTAACCAAAACAATATTTTCTGAAAGAAATTTATTAAATCCCATATAAAAAATATTTAAATCACATGGGTTTTATGTGGAATCATTATTTATATCACCCTTACAAATGGAATAACTATGTGGTCAAATTTCAAACCCAATTCATCAGAGGGATATCATGGACCACCTATCCAGGGTATATAACCTAAACACCCATACTTGGATTATAACATAATCACATATCACAATAAATAATTTCAAATGAAAATTTTTATTGCTAACAAATAATTAAATTAAATTTTCAACATTACCATCATCAAATATTCTATCCAATCATAATAAAATAGTTTATGATATTAAAATATATATTCATTTAAAACACCATTCTCAAAATAAATAATAATAACATTAAATAATGGTTTTATTTGTTTAAATCATGAAATATGTAAAGTAATCCATACATGAAATAATGGTTACCGCAGTATAAAATTCATTTTCATCATACATATTAAAATTGATCATTATTTTTTTTAGTTTTAATGTAATACACACATTCCCAATAAATTTTACATTTTTGTGATGTAAATTGAAGTAATGTTAAAAATTACATTTATAAGATGCTCATGTACATAATAAAATAATTTGAGAAATGTGTCTATGGAACAAAAATAATGTTAAAATAAAAACAATAGAATGAATTTTTTTTTTTGAAATGAATTGTATCACATGGGGAATATATGGATCATAGGACACATAAAGGAATTCCATTAAAAAATAAATTAAAATACTTTGATAAGAAAAAAATTCACTTAATTAAATGTAAAATGAGCTATATATACACCTTACGAATGCCTATATGCACATAACATCAAAATTATCCTCAATGAACGGAATTTGAGTTGAAGTGCCTTACCTGGAGTCAGACTAGTTAGATATGTTCATTATCTTGATTATGGAAAGGTGGTAAGTAATATATTTTATTATTAATGATAATTATATAATATGTTCACTATTTGTTTCTAAAATATTCGTAAATATATCATATATGTGGTGTGGTGATAAACAATGATTCATATTGCTTCGTAAAGGTGACAATCCACACATACATGAATGACGTTGTCCTTTTTTAATGTGTAAAGAGGTGGGAAATAAAATGATACATTATTTTATCCAGTATGATAAAAATGTTATTAATATAAATATTATTTAATATATATAACATATATTTATTAAATTCATGTGTACTAACTTCCATTTAAAGTGTGATATAGAAATTAATAACATTGCTTCACCAGGTGGTAGTCTTCCATACACATGAGAACCGTTATCGTCTCCCCAATGGAATGGTATGTAAAAAAGGTATATATAATATTATCAATATGGTGGTATAATTTAGATATTAATATTATATATATACTATATATACTTCATCATACCCAACCATGATAGGTGTTGATGGAAATTGTGTTTCATCGGCTTTTGAGATGGTAGTCTACCGTACACAAAAGGGATGTTATCATTTCCCATTTAGGGGAAGAGGTGATTGATATAGTCTATTACCTAAAAAAATAAAGGCGCAGATTATTTTAGAAACTATTATTACTATTAAATAAAAAAATTAATAATATTTGAATGGTTTATAAGAAGAAAGTAATCCAAATTAGGTAGTTATGATTTTAACTCTTCTCAGACCACCTCTTTAGTATTATACAAAATTCATTCTTAAAAAGTATTTCTGTCCAAAAATATCTTATATGATTTTGTTATGGATTTTTGAAATTGATTTTGGAAGTGATTTTATTAACCAAAACTATATTATGGTGTGAAGAATTGACGAGAGCGGTGTCCTTTTATTAGTCAAGTGAGTGGCACAATGGTAATTTCTAGAATGAAAAAGTTATACCCATGTTTTTTACCAGTCAGAAATGATAAAAATGGAGTTTTCTATATAAAAACATAGTATAAGGACAATTTATTTCCTTAAAATATATTCTATATTAGTATTTTTTTCATTTTTACTATTATCATTTTAGTATAACTCCCACTCATAAACTAATTTTTACATTAACCGTGGAAGTTATGTTTTACTATTTTCACTATTAATTGTGCTAAAACATTAATTTGAACGTATTGGATAATATAAATTATTTGTATTACTACTATGGAATCAAATTTAAGAAATTAAATTAATATTATTGGAATGAATAAACTTAAATCAAAACCCCCATGTGTGATTAAAAAGGTGGTTTTCCAAAAGTTTATTTTTAATGAAAATATTTTGACATATTATTATCTATATATCACCATTTTGAAATGGCCATTGGTTTGGTGGATATCAATATGAAAAACCATGTTATGAAATATTATTTTTGTTAATATTAATAAAAATCAAATATACATTTATTATTAATTATTTTATAAAATAAGATAAATTCCTTTGTAGTTAAATGATTTATCTTAAATAATACTATTTTTATGTGTGAAATGCATTTTCATATTTAAATACATAATTAATAAATAATGATATATGAATATAAATACAATTTAAATTTAATATGTAATTTAGTGAATTAAATTTTCATTAATCATTGTTATTAGAGATGTTATGTGAATAAATTCAGTTTCTTCTACAAAATTACATTTTCATCAAAAAAAATATTCATCGCATTTGTTGTGTGAATATTATAACTTATTTTACCCTTTTTATATATTATATTTTAAAAAATATATATATATTTTTAAATCATAATTTCCTTATATTGTTAGCGTGATTTTTATGTATTTTTTTTAAATGATTTGTTTTTTAGTTTCTATTAAAAAATGATGCTTTGAAAAACTATCATTTCATTTAATTAAATAAATTACTCTAAAAGTACCATTATGTTTTGGATTTAGTATTAAAGTAACAAAAAATCCTATTAAGTAAAAATAATCTAAATAATATCATATCAATCCAAATTATACGTTAATTTTGAGTAATATCATTTTAAGCTTAAAACACAATTTTCTATAAATTGTTCTTCATTTCGTTTTTCTCACATATATTAGTATTAATTTCATCCACTTCTAAAAATTTATTACATAATAATGAATCCCATATTTTTAATCATGATATTAGCTTTTTTTAATGAGGTCATGTTTTACGGTAATTTAAAATAGTAACCATGGAAAAAATGTATCGATGTGATAAGGGTAAATCAGGTTTATGAAGGTAAAGACAGTGTGATAAGGTGAAAAAATATCTTCCAAAGAATTATTGTTTTTTTATTTTTCATCCATTATCACCTTATATTAAAAATTGGTTGTTTTTTAGATTCCTAACCATGAGTCAGACATTTATAATATTTATAAGTTTAGAAACAATAAACGTATACCACTCCCCTAACTTATAATTAAGCTCCTCTTATCCTATCACACTCAAACATTTTGATATTTCATGCTCATTATGTAAATAAATAAATATCACCACAATATCCCTCCCCACAACCTATTGTTCATTTTCCCACCAAAAAACAAACCTATAAGGATTACTGACTAATAAAATGGGGGTTTCCACAAGAAGAGGTTGAACTCTTAACTGAAAGTATCATATTTATATCTTCTTATTCCTCCATATAATATACATTAACCATAAAAACATTATAACATCATTATACTGAATTATTATTATTATTATTATAGTTCAAACCTTTTTCATGTCATTTTCCATCCTATGGGAAATGAAATCATCCCTCATGCTTATATGAAGACTACCACTTCTACGAAGTGATGTGTTTTGTTTCTCATCACCAGATTATATTTTTTGAACAAATGATTGAATAAATCAATATATAATATATTTACGATATAATTATGAATCTATAATGGTAATATATAACTTACATATTTACCATTTTTTATCTGTTTGAACAATATAATGTTTCTTGTGTGAACATGTTGAATAACACTTCCACGAAGCGATCTAATTCATTTTTCATTTCACAATTAGATGGATAGGCATAAAAATGTAAATAATTAACAAATAAGAAATTTATAAAATATTTATGAATGTATAAATGTAAAATACCAACTTATTTTTTTATTTTGACTCATTTTAAAAATGAAAACACCATTTATGTGTATGTACATACTATTATCCCCATGAGATTACATAAACCATTTTTCATGAACACCTAAAATTAATGATTTTAAAACTATATATAAGAGATTAATATTATTATTTTATCATATTTAATATTTTAGAAGTAATTGAAGCCTAACACCATTGACCAAGGTCAACACAAACATATTGTTTTTTGGTTATAAACCAAAAGACCCCAAAAATATTTGTGTGTACAAAACTATTTTTAAAACTAAATTAAACTTTGTAAAAAAAATAGTAAAAATTAAATGAACATGAAAAATTTTATTAATAAAATATAAAATGAACAATTTTTTTATTCCTTATTTATAGAATGTACGACGCTAGATGGGTTTTAAAGTAAGGGATATAAATTTAAAATAGTATTATAAATGTTTCGATCTATTTCTCCTTAATATCCATTTTATTTTAAAAAATTCAAAAAAACTAATACTTATTAGTAATAGGATTCTAAATATTATTTTTAATTATATTTTACATTCATTATATTATATAAAAAATAATCTATTAAATATTTTTTGTATAAGGTATCTTCAACTTATTGAAAAAGTAAAAAAGGATTGTTTTTTATCATATAAGGCTTGAAATTATTTTGCATTATAATAGACATTATTCTTTATCAATATTCCTTTATATGGTAAAATAGGTTTTTTAATAATAACCTATTTTTTCTATTTTTTGAAATTTTTATTTGAAATATTTTTTAATAAAAATTGATATTTCTCCTTATGAATATATGAAAGTGTAATGTGATTTTCGATGACATAAAATTATTTTCTCATGTGTATGATTATGGTTGAGATTCGTATAGATCATGATGATAGTTGAGCATGATATAATTGTCTAATGAAATGGGAAATGATAAAAAGTTTCTATATAAAAAATGTGACTGAAAACTGGGAATGTTACTCCTAAAGAATTAACATGGATTCAGCTATTGTCACTAAATTAAGAATTGAGTGAACACATGTAATGAATATTATGTTCGATGTTACATATATTTTTATTATAAATTAAAATAGCTGTTTTTTGAAATCATTTGATTTCATGAGGTGATGACTATTTAAAAGTGAAACCTTGTGGGGACACTCTGTCATCTTGAATGACAACGGCTCCTACCGGGATGAGGCTCCTCTGGATTACTTCTTCATGGGGAAGGGGGTTCCTGGGTGTGGAGGGTTTGAAAAGGAAACTCCTAGGAATTTCCATTCAAAAATAGAAAGTGAACATTCTATTTTTCGAAGGAATGTATTCATACACCTCAAGATGTTTTCCTGGTTTTCCTATTATTAATAATGTATTTATATTTATTTCATTGAGAAAATTATTCATTTAAAATGAGGATATATTATATTTTTGTTATCAAATATTTATTATAATATATTCTGGGGTTTTCTCGTTTTCACTAGATAAAGGTGATAATTTATTTTTTTCCGTCAATTAGCTTTATTTGCACTGACCCATGTTTTCAAATATTTTTGATAGGATATAAAGATGTGTATAAATTTTATAAAATTAAATATTTCCAAAATGGTGACATGTATTAATTGTAAAAGAAACTATTCAATTGAAATATAAGAGTAAACTCGAATATATGATTCTTGTGTAAAAAATTATACAGTGTTAAAGAGGTTTCTTTCTCATGAATTTTTTTTTCCAAAATCACTAAAATAATAAAATAAAATTATCCATGAAATTTAAGGATGTGAATCCCTTTTTATAAATCATGTAATAATGGGTTTTTTATGTAATGGATCATTATGGTTGTATAAATTTAATTATTTAGATAACTTAATTGGTTAAGCTGATTTATATATGATTATTAGAATAGTTGTATATACTATAATGGGTTAATTATTCAATCTATGGTCATAAGTTTAATGTCATGGATACGCATTTAGAGGTTTTATATACTTTTGGTACTTTGGGGGACATTATTTGAGTTTCCATATATAGGTGAGGAGTAAGAACACTTAAGTTTGACTTTTCTTATAGTGAGACTTTAAGAATAATTATTTTTTTATTAAATTGAAAAAAATGAACAGTGCTGATAAACTTCCATTTTAAGATGATAATGTTGTTTAGGAAATTATGGTTAATTATGATATACAGGTTATTACATTTTAAGAATATATTATTTATCTTATAGATAACCTATGGATTGAATATTGATATACTGAATACCTTATAAACATTTTATTTGAATAATATCTCTATATTTAGTAAATTATATGATTATTGATAAAGGATATATTATTTTCTATTGTAATGATATTTGGTTTCTAGCCCATTAAATTTATGGTGTTTATGGAATCCCACATTTTTATTACAAAACCTTTCATTACATTTTACAAACATATGATATTTAAAGTCTATTGTTTTGGAAATCAGGAACTAAATACATGAAAACAACATAAAACCTTCTTATAAACCTCTCATAATGCTTCATCATAGGTTCATTTTATGTAAAATTACTACATCTCATGTCCTGGATACATACATCAAGAGAAAGGGTGAGTAGAAGGCTCGGTAAAGAAAACAAGTGAAACAATTGACATGTGATCTTTAGAAATATTTATAAGAACATGATAAAATTCATAAAGTCATGAGAAATGGAAGAATATAAATATCATAATAAAAATAACTTGAATCATAACATGAATATGTGGTTAAAACATTTAATTTATACATTCATGAACATATCACTAAGGCTTATCCCTGAGGTGTCATAAACATTACCAAGGTTATTCCCCAAGGTATTGTGAAACATGTAATCTATAGAGGTTAATTCATTACCCAATTCGTTGTAGCACTATCAGGGAAAAAACATTAATATTTCTTTATATATATTTGAGCCACATATATCATAATAAAACATTTCATAAATAACCCATAGAGAATAATGAAATGGGTTTCATTTCAAAATTGTGACATTTTAAAAGTTAAAAAATGATTGTTATGTCATATAAAACCCATGGAATGGGAGTGACGGATATATGTATGTCAATTACAAAATAAAATATATATTTTTTGGTTTATTTATGAACACCCCTAGAAAAAAATAGGTTTGGGTATTCACCTAAAAAAACACGAGAGAAAGAGATAAAACTTTTTAAGAGAAATTTCTGTAGCATAACGTCTATATATCATGGTTTTAGAAAATTATAAAAAGATAGGGGACAAGGGTATACCATCCATAAATGAACCATTTTGAAGTAGTGGGACATAATAAAAATAAATAAGATCATTTTGTGGACATTTGAATGACACACCACATGAAAAGGAAACATGAAAGGAAAGAGAAAGCACGATTTCTTTTATGAAAATTCGGCAACCTAACGGCGTCACATAAAAATTCAGAGAGTCAATTGATGATAGTGTAAAGGGTATCTCGTCATTTGGAAATTAAATTGACATTATTATCGATATAGGAGAACAATACCCCTCATAATAAAATTCAACTATAAGATATAACATAAAGGAAGTCATGACTTAAAAGAGGGGGGGTGTAAGGTTATCTTACCTTGAAGAGTTACATCAATGTCATGAAGGTACCTTGGGAGGCTTGATGGAACCTTGGGAGGAATCATTGATAGGTAAATAAACCAGAACTTCATTGAGGAGGATTTTGGAAGGAAATGAATGGGGGAAATGTCTTGGTAAATTATTAATTTCTAAGGGTCACCTCATCAGTGGTATTTGAAAAACCATTGGATTGACCATGGTTTTTTCCCCTGTAATTGGCCACTTGGGACACCTCATGGAATATATAACTATTAATAATTCTAATAGAATGCTTTAATCATTATTACATCATTAATGATGTCAGTAAACACACGAAACACAAAACTGTATTTTTACTATTCACCAAAAATTCGACTATTTCAAAAAAATCCCAAAAAATTACCCCTAACCAAATATAGATTATATGAATTCAAAAATGAACTCCATTTATGTAAATAATTGTCAAAATATTTTAATTTTAATTATTAAGTAAAATCATTATTTATACCAAAAATACAAGTTTAAAACTATAACTCATTTTGTAACACCATAAAAAAGATATCAAAGTCCCATAATATTATCTTATAACCATAATATAATAAAGTAACAATTTATGGTTATATTTTATGAAAATATATTCCCATTTTAAATTATTAAACTAATTATAAAATTGTGAATAATATATTTAGAACATAAAAAAATTCCAAATCACATTCTATGATCGTTTTTCACTTTTGAGATGTTTAAATTGTATTTATACATTCATGGGTGATGTTTTTTATTTTTTTGGCCAATTTACTATTCATTACAATTCAATACTATTCATAAATGTATGTTACTATTCATCCTTTACTATTCATATAAAATAAATTTGATCTTATTATAATATAAATTTTCACTGAACACAACATTAGAAGACCATTTTTTGAAAATAATTTCAAATTATTAATTATTTAAAGAATACTAAAATATTTTAAAATACCCCATTTTTTAAAATCATCAATAATACATGTCTTATATTTATATGGATATTTGAAATTCACAAACATTTCCATAAGAATAAATAACCATTTTATTTATATAAAAATATTACACAAATCAACTAGGGTCCCGTTATATAGCCCCTTATAACACCTACATAGGAAATAAGTGTAAGGTGAGCTATGGTGATAGAATATTTGGATTGATCGAAAAACATTAACCGAGTGGTGATTTATATTAGCTTGAACTTCTCCCTTAGGAGATTTCGTTCAAGCTTCACATGTTGAAGTTCACTTTAGGCTTGGACCAGTTCAAAGCTCAGTGATGCTACCACCTTCCCAAGGTCCGACAGATGGGCTTCATATGGACCGAGTCTACTGGATGATTCCATCCAATATTATTTATGTATTAATTAACCATGATAAAAATATTTATAAAAACAAAATGTTAATATTAATGTTTCCAAAGGTCATATTCACCAACGGTGGTATAACATTCGAAACCCAACTTTCTCATATTAATTATACCAAACATATTAATTAAAGGATATAGTTTTGTTGTGTATAAAATAAAATAACACATAAATTCTAAAAAAAATCTAATTAAAAGGTTTGGTTTGTTACATTAATTCCCCCCTAAAGAAATTTCATCTGCAAAATTTTATCTCGTACCCTCTGATAAGAAAAGAATTGGGTACTTCTATCTCATAGACTCTTCCAGTTCCAATGTGGCTACTTCATATTTGTGGTCCCTCCACAAGACCTTAACAAGGTGTGTAGTCTTCTTGCATAAAACCATGTCTCTACGATCCAAGATCTCCGGCAGCTGCTTCTCATTAGAGAGGTCTTATTCAAGTTGTACCACCTTTGTATTTAGTACATGTGAAGGGTTCGTTATGTACTTCCTCTAGAGGGATATATGGAAGACATCATGAACTTGTGCTAGATTTGGAGGAAATGCAAACCGATATGACACTGCTCCCACATGGTCATTGATTTCATAGGGGCCAATGAACCTAGGGCTGAGCTACCATTTTCCCCAAACCTCATGACTCTCTTCCAATATAGCGCTTCATAGGGTTCCATTTGAATGCTCGAGTGGAAGCTGTTGTTGTAAGAGAACTCAACTAAAAGGAAATGATTATCCCATCATACTTTAAATTCCATTGAGCATGTTCTTAGCATGGCCTTGAGTGTCGTAATAGTCTTTTAGATTGGACATCAGTTTGGGGGTGATAGGTCATACTGAAATTCAATTCAGTGCTCAGATCTTGTTGAAGACTTCTCTATAGTTTTGATGTGAACCTTGGATCATGAGCAGATACGATTGAAAGTAGAACTACATAGAGCCTTACCACTTCTTTCATGTAAATTCTGGGAAGTTGATCAATAGATAAATCTTCCAGAATGGAGATAAAATGGGCATTCAGGGGGAGATGGTCCACAATAACCCATATCGAATTGTTTCCTTTGGATGTTTTCAGGAGACTAGTGACAAAGTACATAGTGATATTCTCCCACTTCCATGCTAGTATGGGTAGTGGTTGCAATACCCCTTTAGGATTTTTTCCCTCTGCTTCACTTACTAACATACCAGGAACCATGACGTGTAGTCAGTAATCCCCATTTTCTTACTATCCAACCAATAATGATCACGAATGTCCCTATACATTTTCGTGCTACCAGGATATATAGAGAACGTAGATCTATGAGCTTTATCCATCAGCCCCTTCTTTATTTCTGGAATAGATGGAACACATATTCGTGTACGAAATATCAGTGCACCTTCTTTATCATTACTGAACTCAGATAAATTCCCATCCCTCACAGCCTCAATCTTCTTCTATAACAAAGGATCTTATTTCTGATCTTTCTTAATCTTGTTTAGTAATGTTGATTGAGAAATCATTTGGGTTAGGTTTGATGTTGTCCCTACAATTATAATTCCCATGGCTAGTTTTACAAGGTCATTAATCAAAGGACCTCTTTGAATCCTAATAATGGGTAGAACAACTGGGTCTTTCTGGCGTAATGCATCAGCAGCTTTGTTTGATCTTCCAGGATGATAATGAATTGAACAATCATAGTCTTTAAGAAGTTACAACCACCTCTTTTGTCTCATGTTCAATTCCTTTTATGTGAAAATATACTTAAAGATTTTATGGTCTTTGTATATATCACATTTCACACACATAAATATATTGCCTCCGTATCTTCTGTGAAAAAATGACTGCATCCATCTCCAGATCATGTGTAGTATTGTCATACTCATGATTCATCAACTGTTGATATACATAAGAAATTTCTCTATCAATTTTCATGAGGACTCACCCAATCCCTTTCAGAGATGCATCAATAAAAATGACTAATCCTTCTATACTTGAGGGCAATGTTAACACGGGTTCAGTAAGCAATATCATCTCTAGATCATGGAAACATTCCTCACACTACTTTATCTAGATGAATTGTCCCCTTTTCTATTTAACTTGGTAAATGGATTGGAAAATTGGGAAAATATTTTCACAAACCTCTTATAGTATCATGATAATCCATGGAAACTACAAATCATAGTTATTGTTGTTGGATGAGGCCACTCCTCTACAACTGTTTCCTTTGCAGGGTCAACTGTGATTCCTTAATTTGTAACAATCTGCCCCAAGAAATAAACTTGTTGTAATTAAAATTCACATTTATTGAAATTTCATAAAAACCTCTCCTTCTGTAGAGTTTTCAAAATAACCCTTATATGATCCTCATACTCCTCATGACTATTGGAATATATCAGAATATTATCAATAAAAACTACCAAATGTTATCATGGTAGTCCTTAAATACTCCATTCATCAAATACATAAAAATTTCAGGTGAATTAGATAATCCAAAAGGCATAACAACAAACTCATAATGCTCATATCTTGATATGAAGGCAGTTTTGGGAATATCTTCTTTCTTCAACCTCAATTGATGATAACTAGACCGAAGATAAATTTTATAGAAGAATTCATCCCCACAAAGTTGGTCAAATAAGTCATAAATTATTGGAAGATGGAATTTTTACTTTACTGTGATCCCGTTCAGTTCACTACAATCAATGCATAGCCACATCCATCTATCCTTCTTCTTCACAAAGTGAACAGGTGCTTCCCAAGGAGACACACTTGTTTGGATAAACCACTTCTCCAAAAGATCTTGGATATTTTTCTTTAAGTCCTCCATCTCCACATTTTCCATCCAATACGGGGTCTTTGATATAGGATGAAATCCATGTACGAGTTCAATAGAGAACTCTACCTCCCTTTCTGGGGGAGGTCCAGACAACTCTTCAAGAGATACGTCGACATATTCCTGGACGATGAGGAATTTTTCTATCCTCAAACTCTCATTTAAATCTTCTTCTTCACCGATAAATTCCATTAAGAAGGATATAGGAGGTTCTTCTAGAAAAAGATCAGGTTGAGAAATCTCTCCTTGGAAGATAACTGTAGGTTCTCCATTCAAGACTATTGATACTTCCTTGCTTCTGCATTTGATCTTAGTATTATACTTTGATAACTAGTCCATACGTAGTATAATGTCGAATTCTAGCATGGGAATTATTACTAGATTTGTGATAATATTTTGCTCCCTGAAGTAAATAATTGAGTGTTTATACACTGACGATGCTCGGATAATCCCACCAAGAGTCTTGACTGAAAACTCTACATTTAGCAAGTCGGGGGTTGATTCCAAATCCTTTAAAAAAATGGATGAAATAATGGATTTTGTAGAACCAGAATGAAAAAAAGTACTTGCTAGCTTTGAGAGAACAATAAGAGTACCTTCTACCACATCATCAAGAGCTTCAACTTAAGCTGTCATGATAGCTAAACCATGACCTTTCTCCCTTGGTCTTTTCTGAGGTTGATGGTGGTTCCCCTCCACTACCCTCGGATTTGGAGAGTGATTGGAAAAGTGCCCATGTTGTCCACACATAAATCACTAGACATCTGGTAGGTCCTGCACCTTCTTCCCCATGTCGATAGTGCTTGGAAGTTAAGGTTTCACCTAACTACGACAATTCCTTAAAATATGGCCATCTCTTCCACACATGTAGCATTTCCCTCTACCGAGCAGGCAGTTCCCCGAATTCTTCTCCCCACATTTATTTCATGTGAGACCATGCACTTTCATTCCTCCACATAAATGATCAAAGGCCCTCCCTAAGATTGGCTCCATCGATCACTTTGTTTCATTTGATTTATGAGACCACCGCATCTCACTGAACTCCAGTTCGACTTTCATTACACATCGTATGATCTCCTCATAGCGGTCATATTCTCAGTTTTCTAAATTCTTATGCAGATGTTGTCTCAAACAACTTTAGAATCTATCAACCTTACAATTAGTATCCGTGAAAAAGAATGAGGTATAATGGGAATGTACTTTAAATTTCATCTCATATCTTCCCACATATTCATTCTCCTTCTACTTCAGCACGAGTAACTCCTTCTCCATTGTTGTCCTAAAGGAATGAGTGAAATATTAACTGAAGAACATCCATATTAAGTCTTTACACTCCATATCATCAACTTCCTCTTTTTTCCCCATGTTTTTAATTATTTACCAACACTTATAAGATTCTCCTTCTAAGCGATAGACAGCCAGGGTGACCTTCTCTTGCTCTGAATAGTGGAGAATAGAAAATATCTTCTCTACAGAGTTGATCCACTGTTCAACAGTCAATGGGTCTGTCAATCCAATTAAGGTTGGTGGTTTTTGACACATAAAGGACTCAACAGAACGTTGTTCCCTTTGCAGTGATATAGGGCTCTCATCTTGTTTCATGTTATTTCCCAAAACATGAGTTAGTTGGTTCATGATTTGCATGAATGTTTCCATTCCGGCTTCCATTGGAAGGTCGTCGGTGGATGGTCCATTCCGGTCACCATTTGAATGGTTCATCCTATTACCCACCATTTATAAAAGAATAAAACCTTTCTAAGAAACTAATTTCAATTACGAATATTTTATCAATAAAGGAAAAATTTTCTTAAATATTCTTTAAACAATTACATTTCTCTATGAATCCTTTATAATGACTCATAAAAATCTTATGATTAACAAAACATATCCCCCAAGAGTATCGTAAAAAGAGTGAAGCAAGTCCCATTGTCGTGTACCAGGATACCCCGAGTCATGAATGAAACACCTTGTTGGATTTTTCACTCCTATGTACCTCTGTGCTGGAGCCACCTCTAACTACTCGTATCTA
Source organism: Viscum album (assembly GCA_963277665.1). Lineage (NCBI taxonomy): Eukaryota > Viridiplantae > Streptophyta > Magnoliopsida > Santalales > Viscaceae > Viscum > Viscum album. The sequence continues at coordinate 539,958,420 of OY728125.1, read as the reverse complement.
GACAGGGATGTATTTTCTTGATAAACCACTTACTCAATACTCAAAAAATACCAGCATGTTTTCCTATATTTAGACTTTTATATAGGATTATTCTTATTTATTTCATACCCTAATATCCATAAATAACTAAACTATCCTTTGATACCAACAATGGAAACCCACCTTTTTAGTGCATGTCTTTTCATTACATTTTACAAACAGTGGATGTTTAATGTCAAGTGTCTTGGAAATCAGGAACAAAATACATGAAAACAATATAAACAATTCTTCTAAAACACTCTTAAAGCTTCATCATAGGTTAATCCTATGTACAATTACTGAGTGTCATATACTGGAGACATACGTCAAAGGAACGGGTGAGGCGAAGGCTCAGTAAGGAAAACAAGTGAAATAGTTTACATGTGATCTTGAGCAATATTAATAAGAACATGATAAAAGTCATAAAGGCATGAGCAGTGTAAGAATAGAAATATCATAATAAAAAAGAGATTTAATTGTTAAATGAATTTGTGGCTAAAACATTTCATTTAAACATTCATAAACATATCACCATGTTTTATTCCCGAGGTCTCATAAAAATTACCAAGGTAATAGACCAAGGTATCGTGAAACTTGTCATATCTAGAGTTTAATTATTTACCCAATGCATTGGAGCGCTATCAAGTTGAACACATTAATATGTTTTTATTTACATGTGAGCCACATAGATCATAATAAAACATTTCGTAAATAACATATAGAGAACAAACAAATGAGTTTCATTTTAAAATGGTGACATTTCAAATATTAAAAAAACGATTGTTATGCCATTTATAACCCATGGAAATGGAGTGAGGTTTATATGTATGTCAATTCAAGAATAAATATAACTATTTTAGTATATTTATGAACAAAAATAGAAACAAAAATGGTTTGGTTATTCACATAAATAAAAAAATAGACAAAGAGAGAGAACTTTTGAGGCGACATTTCTGCAGCATAACTTCTATATTTCATGGTTTTAGTAAATAATTAAAAGAGAGGGAAAAGGGTCTCCGATACATAAATGAACCATTTTTAAGTCAAGGTACATAAAAAAAATTAAGATCATGGTGTCAACATTTGGATGACACGCCACATGAAAAGTAATCTTGAATGGAAAGACAAAGCACAATTTCATTTACGAAAATTCGGTAGCCTAACGGTGTCACATAAAAATTAAGAAAATCAATTGATGAGAGAAGAAAGGGTCTCTCATTATTTGGAAATGAAATGGATAGTAGTAATGATATATAAGAAAAATCCCCCTCATAATAAAGTGGAACTATGATACATAACATAAAGGAAGCCATGACTTAAAAGAGGAGGGTGAAAGGTTCCCTTACCGTGAAGAGTAACTTCAAAAGCATAATGGTCGGGACCTTGGGAGGTTTGAGGGAACATGGTGAGGAATCATTGGGAGTTAAGGTGTCTAAAACAACGTTTAGGAGGATTTTGGAATAAAATGAATGTGGGAAATGGCTTTGTATTTATAGGAAAACTGGGCGATAATTTATTAATTTCCAAGAGACACTCATCGGTTGTATTTGAAAAACCATGGGCATGCCCATGGTATTTGCCCAGGGTATTGGCCACTTGGGAAACCTAATAGCATATCTTACTATTTATAAGTAGGCTAGAAAGTTTAAATCATTATTACGTAATTAATAATGTCATTAATGATTACATTTTATGAAAAAATATTTCCATTTCAAGTTATTAAATTAATTATAAAACTGTAAATAATATATTTATGACATACAAAAATACTAAAACATATACTATGTTCTTTTTTTCACATTTAAGATGTTTAAATTTTATTTATATATTCATGGGGGATGTTTTTTTTTCGTTGGCCAATTCATTATTCATTACTATTCATACGGGTTTTTTACTATTAATACTTTACGCTTCACTAAAAATAAATTTGATCTTATTAGACTCTATATTTCTCACTGAATACAACTGTAGAAGAACATTTTTTGAAAATAATTTCACATTTTATATTATTTAAATAATAAAATAATATTTTAAAATACCCATTTTTTTCTAAATTCATCAATAATACACATCCTATGGAAAAATTAATATTATTAACCATTCAATAGCGATTCGGAGTGCGGACCCTAATCTTTCTTCGCATCAATGGCGATTCGGAGAACCATGATCTTATTACCTGATTCTCTCAATGGATTCTTTCATCCTAGAGTGGGAAATGGCCTTCAAGGACAATCATCAAGCAATTAAGGAAATTTTCAAACCCTCAGGCTTCCAAGATTCATAGATTCTTTGAAAGAATAATCTATCCTTCGCGGAGGTTCCTTCTGGATCAGCAAATCCTACAAAGTAGGATTCATCTAAATCAAATATCACCAGGTTAGAAAATGGTGGATTCTTAGTGGTTTTGGATCTGGATGCACTGTAGAAACGGCTGGAACATTGTATGTTTTCATTACTGGGTCGTGTTATTTACTCAAAGGGAGACAAAACTTGGTCTTTTGCTGATCTCAAAAACAGAATTTCTAATTACTGGAGTTTAAGAGATTGGAAATTTATTTCAATCAGAAAAGGGTATTTTAAAATTGTCTTCACCTCCTCAGCTTCCTAGAATTCGGTTTGGAACCTATGTAGCCTTCAACTCAAACCTGACATTCTATGGTTATCGGAATGGAATGTTAATTTTAATCCTTTTAACCTCAAGCAATCTAATGCACAAATTTGGGTAAAGTTGCATGTCTTAAATTGGGTGTATTAGCATCCTAGAATCATCAACGACATTGCATCATGTATTGGTACTCCTATGAGGTTGGATCAACACACCTTGGATGGTGAAAATGGTTATTTTTTCAGAATACTTGTAGACATTAACCTGGAATTCAAAAGACCTACATCTATTCTGTTTAATGCTAATGGTATTAAATCTGATATTCGATTGGAATATGAGAATGTGCCCTACTTTTGTGATGTCTGTAAAATTGTGGGACACAATGTCTCTAACTGTAGGTTGAATAAGAGAAATTCCAAGGTGCCATATAAGGTTTCTGAATGGACTGATGTCAACAGAAATAAAAAGAACAAGGCTATCTTTATTGAAAAAAAAAAGGAATTCTAAAGTCAGTAGTCCCCCTGTTAAAACACATATTTATATTGAAAATGCTTCTACACCAAAGTATCATGCTTCTTCCTCGTCACAAAGAGTTTCATGGGATGATGTGGCTAAGGAGGAAGAGCAGATCTTAAAACATGTTCATATTCAGCAAGTTAGTGAATGGGTTTCAAAGGAGGATCTTGATCTATTCTCCGAGATTTGCAATGATGTTTGTAATCTGGTGTATGACTTACAGAATGAGGAGGATAAGTATCAGTTTGTTCTGAATTTTCAAAATGAAATCCAAGATTTTCTGACCTATTTATAGGATGATAAAGAAGATGTAATTAATTCTTCAAACCTGGATACTTCCACAGAGGTTTAGGATGGGCTGAACTGTGATCCTACTTCAGCTACAGAACTGGATTTCAGCATCAATGCTCAGAAGGACCTGTAGATTATTCTACTAGCTGTCATGGGGAGAAAGTCTGCTACTTGTTCTATGAAAAATGATGATAATTATATTTTTTATTCTACTACTATTAATAGTATTGTTGACACATTTAATGTATCTACTTCATCTGTAAATAATGCTCAAAATTCTGATTCTCAAAGTATTTCTGCACACACTTTTGTTCCATCTGTTTCCTCTGACAATGCATGCAGTATGATGAATCCTCCTAGCACTCAAATAAACTCTAATTCAGCATTGTATGATCTGATTATCTCTTCACATGGCCCGTCTTCTTCTGCAATGCATGTACCTCATTCTGGTCCCCATAGATGCTCACAAAGAATTTGAAAGGACAATGGGATACCTGAGGCTGTAAACATTGATGGCCCGCTTCGAGGCTCCAAAGGTCCTCAAAGCTCGAAAAGGAAAGTAGGGAGACTCCCTAAAGCTGCAAAAATGATGGATACTGCTTTAAAGGTACGGAGTTCGAAACATATCCCCATAATAAATAAATAATATCTTGTAGAGCTGGCAGAATCTGGAAAATAAATCACCATGAGATTTCTTATGGCTAGTTCATTCTAGTTAATGGAAATGGATTGGAAAACAACGGCTTTAAAGCTACTGAGTTCACATAGAGATAAACCTGAATGTGAATTGGCAGGACAACATGGTTTTGGGTGATTTACTTTTCTTGTTAGATCCATCCAAGGTGAAGTTGTTCCCTCTTTATGAGGTTAGTTTTAAAGAGTCTTTGCACTTACATATTGTGTAACCTTATTTTTAATAAAATTTACTCTGTCGTTTGGCCGAGGGACCTTTCTAAAAAAACACATCCTATATTTATCAAGATATTTGAACATCACAAAATTTTTCATAAGAAGAAATAACAATTTTATTTATATAAAAGGATTACATAAAGCAGCTAAGGTCTCGTTACATAGGAACTTATAAAACCAGCATAGGACCTAAGTGTAAGGTGTGATATGGTCATTGAATATTGGGGGGGCTCGGACAACATTGCCCGAGTGGGGATTTCGTTCATATTTAACATCTCCCTTGGGTGTTTATGTTCCAGCTTCACATATTGAAGTTTAGCTTGGGCTTGGTCCAGAGCAATGCCCAATGGTGCTACCTCCTTCCCAACCTCCGATAGATGGGCTTCATATGGCCCAAGTCTGCTGAAGGAGGCCATTAAATCTTCATTCTGTATTAATTATCCATGATAACTATATTTATTAAAACACTACGAAAATATTATAGTTTCTAATAGTCATATTGACCAATGGTCATATAATAGTCCAAACCCAAATGTCTCATTTTATTTATACCCACTTTGTTAATTAAAGGATATATTTTAGTTGTGTATAAAATAAAATATCACACAAATTTAGGAAACAAATTTAATTAAAAAGATATGGTCTTTACAGTGTTTGTGTAACACTCCAGGCTTCCACGATACGTCTCCCTTTGAATAATGCAGTAGCTTGAATTGTACGCAACATGGAGTTTTACCACACCACGGCCAATGAAACAAGATGTTATGAATAGTAATACCCACTTTTTAAAATTTTATAAGCATCATTTTTTCAAATGGACTTCATTTTTTGAATCATAATATCAATATTAACTTAAGGTGAATTTTGGGTATTTTTCTGAAAAATTTCAATTTTTGATAAATAGTGAAAAACATTGTGTTATTTTTTAAAACCAACATTTTATTTAAGTTATTAGTAATTTTATATTAATTTATTTTATGTCAAAATAGATACATAATACTTATATATGTTCATCTTAATTCATTGCAATCATTTTATAATATGTTTAGATATATAAAATTTTATCGAACGTTTTACCCTCTTTTACCCACCATCTAGGAGAATTTAGAAATTTACATAAAAACAAAATTTTACCACTTCTATGAGTAGAATTTTAAAAATCCAAAATACATGGTTGATTTCAATAAGCAAAATTTGGTTTAATAAGATGAAAATAACTTTTGGTGAATAGTAACTGTTGACTTTTATTTACCGCGGTTAAAAATAAATAGGGTAATAAAGGGTAATATTGATACTATAATTACCCTAACACAGGTCCTAAATCTATTGGATGAGTTTCATTATACCAAAAACAACCATAGGAATAAAATTTAATCCCCATTGGTCCAGGTGGATTAGATTAGGACATTTATTTTTATTTTATTTAAAGGAGAGTTAAAAGAGTTAAATTAAATATTTAATAACTAAACCATTTTTAATATATGGTTATATATATGATAAATTATTCTATAAATATTCATTACAAATATAACCAAATTTCCTACATAATGGTATATTATTTATAATTTTTAGACATTAAATAATTTAATTTATTTATTTCACAATGATGATGTTGTAATTACCTTATTATTGAAGGATTAAAATAATTGATATTATAAATATCCAAATAAATGTAATTTGATACTTTTTAAGAATTACACTATTTTTCTATGTTAATATATAATTTTATGGTTTATAGAATAATTTTTTTTTCAAAGTAATCACGTTGTTATGATTTTCACAAAAAAACAAATACTAAATAGTGTCAAAATTGACAAAATTGATTTTTTAAAACAAATACTACATTATTAATTGATATAATATTCCCCAAAATCTAAGGTTAGGTCAAAGGTCATTGATAAGGTCATATATATTAATAATTAGCTAATTGTGTTTGACGTGGCTTTTTATAGTAAGTCTGTTAACCAGATAATATAAAAATACAAAGAGATGTAGTAAATGTCAAACTTTTAAACTAAGAGTTAAATATAAAAGATAAAGTTAATATGGAGACCTAAAAATATATAAAACCTATTGGTTGGAGGTTATACAACCCATCCACACCTTATCCTAGAAATAAATCATTTTTGAGCCATTATTAACCTGAAATTATTTTATTATAATGAAATATTTCAATCTTTTCCTAAAGTGACCCTCACCTCTCTTATAAAAGGGTACTTCATCTTCTTTTAATTTCACACCTCCAGAGAAATTTTGTTTAGCCAAAATCTACCCAAATATCCTCCCAAAATTACCCCATTGATCCTAGATGCCTTCCTTTGGTCATAAATCCATCTTAAGTGTCCCTTTTGATCAAATCAAAAAGAAGAAACCGAAGAAGAGGTAAATATTTCATCACCTCTTTCAAGTTCTTTACTTCTTCCACTTCAACATTATTTGTTTGTTACATTATAAAATAATAACTCTAGTATCATTTATATGCTATGATGTTATTATAAAAATGGTACAACCATATTCATTATTTTATCCATCATATGAATGAAAAAGTCCATTCGTGCGTACGTACGACTTACCATCTCCACGTCTTGGTGTAGTTTGTTATTCAAACACTTCATTAATTGGATGTGTATAATAATGATGTATAATTGATTTAAATAAATAATATAAAATGTTAATAATTTCTTATATATGATATAACATTAAATTATATACGATTTCACCATTAATTGAATGATATTGCCTCTCATGCGTACGTACAGATTACCATCTCCATGAACGTGATGAGAATCATTCCCCATCGTAATAATTCAAGAATAATTTTCATTTGATGATTAAAAATAATTTTTATTGAACTTAATATTATTATGTGTATGAATCAAATACATCCTATCAATAACAAACACAGCTTATGTAACAAAACATATAATGGAAAACAAATCAATTTACACCCAAAACGACGATAATACTAAAATATTATTAACAAAGTAATATTAAAAGAACATATAAGATATCATATTTATTTATATGGTTCTTTTATAATTTAATAACAATGATTTAACTATTATAAAATAGGATAGCGAACCCTCGACCAAAGAGAACTATAAGGTAAGGGTTAATTTCACAATCCTCTTATTATCTGAGGTTATTTTTTCCTAAGTATCTTTTGGGACATCTTTATCATCCACATCCATGTTTCTTAAAAATATATATCAAAAAAATACTATTTAATAGACAATGGGTTAAATTCATTTATACCCTTGTTTGACTTTTTATAAAATGGTTTTAAAGGAATCATTGTGTCATTTTCCAAACAAGGTACTTTATGACCTTTTCGACAAAATAAAAGTAAGAATGTCTTTTTTTAACTTATACAGAGGGTGTGGCTATTTTCCATCATTATAACATTGTCAAAGCTTCCCATACAATCTTATAAAAATATTTTCAAAATAAATGTTTTCTATTGTAATTATATGAATTTTAATTGATTTCAAGATAGAAAGAGATATTTCTCTAAAAAAATATTGAGTTCATCAATGTCAACATCCTTTGATGGATTTTAAGCATGCTTGAAGTTGATTTATTATGATAAAAGTATTCAATATTGTATTGATGGTAGTGTGATACATTTGACTTTGGATGTTTTTTTACTCCCTTTATGGTTTATAGATAAACTATTGACATTTTGTATGCTAGTTTAACTACAAATGTTTATGTTATGTTTAAAGCTTTTCATATGAGGAATTCATTGGACTTAGTAAGTGACGGTTGGAGCCCTATATAGCTCCTCGATGCATAGGTAGGTCCATGAAACAAACTAGTTTCTTGGAAAAAGGACTTGAACAAATAATATTTTTTTGTCTTGGAAAATGGCCATGACTATGTGGTTATAAAGTTTGGCATTAAGCATTCCATCATTATGAAAGTGGCTATATATATTGCATGTGATTATTTGACTAGTAGAATATCCATCTGAATAAGTATATGGAATTATTTTATTTTATCTTTTACATATTAGTATGATTTTTATGTTTAAAATGATTTTTTAGTATTATACATTGCCTTAAATGTTAATGGTAATTTATGAAATTTTTCACTATATTGTTATCCTTACTGAGCTTCTGAGCTCACCAATTTCTATGTTTTATTTTTCCCAATATGTGAAGTTGTATTTTATGGATTACCTAGAGAGATATGAAATTTATTTATGTGTGTTAAAATAGGGATAAAATGTGGTAGATGTTTTAATTTTATGTTGTCATGTAAAACATACAAATGCATTTAATACTTCCAAGACTACTAAACTGATCGGTCTTTCAGGACATGATTCCTTATATCATGCCAATTTTATGTAATAATGCACTGACTCTGGATAACTAGGGTTGGGGAATTAAATTTGGTATCAGAGAATGTTTGGTACAAACCATGGAAGGTAAATTTTGAAATAATATAATTAGAGAACATTACACTAATTAGACTTTTAAGAATAGTATCGAAGAACAGCCCAGAATTTTTATATGGTAGAAAATTTGTGAGTATTAGAAGCAATACATTTGTGTCTAGATACGAGCAGGTTGAGGTAGCTATGGCACAAATTTACCTAGGGGTAAAACCTGAAAATACCTCTTTGAGTTAGACTCAAATGGAAACTGGTGCAAGACAACGGACCTTGGTGCACTCTTGGTTACGACACTCCCAGGGGATATGCTTATGATATTTATCATTTTCTTTACAAACCATTATGAAGTGTTTATGAGTATATTCTTCTTCAATGAAAACATTTTTATGATTATGGATTATATCCATAAACTCTTCAATTTATTTTTAGTGTTTTACATGTTTGGAATTTTTATTGTTATTCATATTCTAATCTACTGTATTCCATTATTTAGAAATGGAACCTAGTGGAAGTAATGGAAACCATATCAATGAACATAATCCAAGTAGGTATTTCCCTCCTACTTAATAAAATTATAGTAGAGCTAGTGAAGCAACTGGTGCTGATCAGCTTATCACAGTACTGGGACCACTACCTCAGGTTATTAATAATAACATTACCTGTATGGAGCACCCTTATCCATAACACATAGGGTCAATGATAAAACTCTTCATTAAAAAACAACCACCAACATTCCATGGGAGTAAAAATCCTTTAGTAGTTGATCAATGAATAATTTTCTTAGAAAAAATATCTCATGCTTTGGGGAGTACTAAAAGAGAAAAAGTTTTCATGGCAGTTTATCGCCTCACGGGTGATGCAGATCAATGGTGGTAATTGATTCAAAACACAAAGGAAGATGATAAAGAATCAAATATGGAATGAAGAGAGTTTAAAGGGATTTTCATAGAAAAATACTTTCTTCGTGACCATCGAGCAGATATGGAAAGACAATTTCAGAGTCTTATGAAAAATGAGGATGAGGATGTTGCAAAATATGATGCCAACTTTAAAAGGATAGAAAAGCATGAAACATATTATATACATAACCCAATGAGTAATATTGATCGATTATGTGATGGGTTAAAACCATTTCCCCATCAGGCATTAGTCTCACAATCCTTCTCATCGTGCAAATATATTTTCTCATTAAATATCAAAATAGAAAAGGAATTATCTATGTCATTTGTCTTTAATGAAAAGAAAGAGAAAAATAGATCTGTTGAACACTCTAGAAATAAAAATAAAGGTAAGAAGGGAAAAATTTAATATCCATGCTACGTTAAATGTGGGAAGAAACACCCTAGTACTTTCCTAAAGGAAATGGGAGTCTGTTACAAGTGTGGTAAGAAAGTCACCAAACTCATGATTGCAAGGGGAAGAAAGAGGCTATCAATGTTTAATGCTACAATTGTAGAGAGAAGGGCCATTATTAATATGAATGTACTAGGAGCCAAGGGAACATACCTCAAAAAAGGACAAGGGAGAAAGGACATGCTTATGTGATCACTACTTCAGAGGTTGAAGCTCCGAAAGATGTAGTAGCAGGTAATTTAATGGTTTCCTCATGTTTATCCAATTATTTATTTGACTATAGATCATCACATAGATTCATATATTCGTAGTTTTCTAACAATATTAGACATTTTCAATTTTACTTAATAAGGATGTTTTCATTCAAAACACCTAAGGGATGTATCATTGCAACAATGTTTTGTGAATCACTTCCCATTAAGCTATATAAATGTTCTTTATCTACTGATATCATCATCATACCAATGATTGGATTTGATATAATTTTTGGAATAGATTTTCTTTTGGACCATGATGAGAAAATTTATTTTAAGAATAAGGAGGTTACAATTTTCTATGAAGATAAGGAGTACCTTATCTTTAGATGAGAAATGTCACCACCTGATTCTTATCTAAATCATCCCCCAGTAGCTCTACTAAATTCAATTATTGGGGAAGAATAGATTGAAATAACAATAGGTGAGGAAAATAATGTTTTAATTGTGGATGTATCTATTGTGCAAGAATATGTTGATGGGTTTCCAAAGGATTTACCTGGACATCCTCTAGAACGTGAAATTGAGTTTTCGATTGATTTAATTCCAAGTTCGAGGCCCATATCAAAGACCCCTTATAGAATGGCCATAGTGGGATTAGTGGAACTTAAGAAACAACTAGAGGCATTGATTAACAAGGGATTTATTTTCCCTAGTGTTACGCCATGGGGAGCCCCTATCCTTTTTGATAAAAATAATGACAGATCTATGAGGTTGTACATTGACTACAGCGATATCATTGATATAACTATAAATAACATGTATCTCCTACCTCTCATTGATGATTTATTCAACCAACTTCATAGAGCTCAATATTTTTAATGATTGACCTTCAGTTTGGTTATCATCGGTTGTTTGTAAAGAAGGAACACATTCTGAAAACACCATTTCGAACTAGGTACGGGAATTAAGAGTTTACTATAATGCCATTTGGATTGACTAATTCACCCTCTGTATTCATGGATCTAATCACTAGAGTTGTCAAGGAATATCTTGATGACTTTGTAGTGGTATTTATTGATGATATTTTGGTATACATAAAAATCTATGAAGACCATGAAAATCACTATGGCATTATCCTAAGGACTCTTAGAATAAAAGAATTATATGGGGAATTTTGCAAGTGTGAATTTTGGATTCTAGGGATTTCATTTCTTGGAAATATTTTATCAAAGGATGAAATCTCTGTTGATCCTTCAAAGACAAAGGAAATCCAAAAATGACCAGCACAGACGAGTACAACTGAGGTACATAGTTTTTTTGTTTAGAACGTTATTATCGGCGTTTTTTCCAGAATTCTGCCTGCTTGGATAACACATTAACCAAGCCCATTGTTAAAGGGGATAAATATATTTGGAAAAAAGAGTATGAAGAATGTTTTTAAGAACTAAATTGAGGATTAGTTAATACTCTTTTCTTGACTCTACCATCTGGAATGATGGGATTGTTATTTATAGGGATGCTTCAAAGAAAGATCTTGGTTGTGTCCATATACAGAATGATAGAGTTATTGCCAATGCATCACGACAACTATCAATTCATGAACCAAACTATCCCACTCATGATATCGAGTTAATATCTATATTCTATGCTATGAAAATATGGAGACACTATCTCTATGGTGAAAATTGTGATATTTATACTAGTCACAAGAGTATAAAGTTTATTTTCTCACAAAAAGAACTCAAAATAATGAAAACGTGATGGCTTGAACAACTCAAGGATTAAGAATGCTATATACAGTACCACTCGGAGAAGGAAAATAAGGTGGCATATGCTTTGAGAAGAAAAGATCACGGATTTTTGAACAACATCAGTGTTCAAAATGATCCTATACACATGATCTAGTAAATATGGATATGGGAATAGCCATGGATGGTGAAACATCAATGCCCTTTCAAATGGTTTCCAGACCATCTATACTAAAAAGGATAAAATGTTCTCAAACTAGTGATGAGAAATTTAAAAATATTATTAAAGTGTGAATGGTGGGAGATTGATCGAATCCGTATATGAAGATGTAATTTTGTAATTGGGGAAGAGACTCTGTGTTCCAAACATACCTGGTCTAAAAAAGGAATTTTTGGATGATACTCATAGATCTAATTTATATATACACTCTGGGAGCACCAAGATGTATAGTGATTTGACGGGACATTTTTGGTGGGACAATATGATGAAGGAGACTTATGATTTTGTGTCAATATATATGGCATGTCAACTCGTGAAAACTAGAAGGCAATATCCTACAGGAGTCATGAAACCTCTTCTCATACCTTAGTGGAAATGGGATAATATTACGATGGACATTGTCATGGGGAAACAAAATACTCCTATTAGGAATGATAAATTAGGGGGCATTGTTAATTGTCTTACAAAGTAAGCACCTTTGCATGGTATAAGAGAAGATTTAACACATGAACATCAGACAATACTATATATTAATGAAGTTACAAGACATAATAGAGTACCCATATAGATTGTTTCTGATAGTGATCCCCGTTTTACATCATGATTCTGGAAAAGTTTTCAGAAGGCCTTTCATACTGAACATTGTTTGAGCACTACCCTCCACCCTCAAACTGATGGACAATCAGAACGGACTATTAGAAACTTATAAGACTTGTTGAGATCTTTCTCAGTTAAAATTCAAGGTATGTGGAATCAATATTTACCACTGGTTGAATTTTCCTATAATTATAAAATTTCATTCAAGTAATTTGATGGAACCATATGAAGCGTTATATGGAAATAGATGTCGCACACCAACATTTTGGGGTGATGTTGGTGATAGAAAACATGTAAGACTAGAACGTGTTGAGGAAACGATAGAAAAGGTGAAGGTTATCCAAACCCACATCAAACCATCTCAAAGTAGGGAAAAGAGCTATGCTGATAACCGAAGGAAGTATTTGGATTATTAGGTAGGATATCATGTTTTCTTGAAGGTATATCTATGGAAGTGAGTCATACGATTCAGTACGAAGGGAAAATTGAGTCTTGGGTACAGCTGGCCTTTCAAAATTGTTGAACGAATTGGAGTTGTAGGTTATCATTTGGAAATGACTCCAAGTCTCTCCAAAGATCATGATGTGTTCCACATGTCAATATTGAGAAAATACATGCCTGACCCAATGCATGTACACACATATTAGGAAATTCAACATGAACCTGATCTGTCTAATTATGTAGAGCCTGTCAAAATTCATGATACCAGAGAAAAAGTGCTGCAAAACTGGACAACTCATCTGGTAAAATTTCAATGGAGAAACCATAAGTTGTAAGAGGCAACGTGGGAACCCTAGAAATTTATGATGAAGAAACACCAGAATTATTTTATGCAGTAATATTCTATAAATTTCGAGGATGAAATTATTTGACGGAGGGGAGAATGTAACACCCCAAGCATCCATGATATGTTTCCCTTTGAATAATGAATTACCTAGCATTGTATGCAACATGGAGTTTTAACACACCGGGACCAATGAAACTAGCCATCATGAATATTAATACACACTTTTTGAAATTTTATAAATTTTATTTTTCTAAATGGACTTAATTTTTGGATTCGGAATATCAAAATTACCTTAGGGTGATGTTTTGGTATTTTTCTGAAGACATTCAATTTTTGATAAATAATGAAAAACACAAATTATTATTTCAAACCAACTTTTTATATAAATAATTAGTTATTTTAATTTAGTATTTTTTGGTGGAAATAGATACATAATACCTTTATTTGTTTAACGCGATTCATTGGTGTCCTTCTATAATATGTTCAGATATATAAAATTTTATCGAACTTTTTATCGTCTTTTACACACCTTCTAGGAGCATTTAAAAATTTTCATGAAACATAATTTTACAGCTTCTATGAGTTGAATTTCAACAATTAGAGATAAAAAGTTGATATTAGTATGTAAATTTGGATCAATAAGATGAAAATAATTTTTGGTGAATAGTTACTTTTGACTTTTATTTACCACAGTTAAAATTAAATAGGGTAATTAATTATAAAAATGATATAATAATTACCCGAACACATGTCCTAATTATATTGGATAAGTGTAATTCAACAAAAAACAACATTTGGAATAAAATATTATCCTCTTTGGTCCACTTGGATTAGATTAAGATATTTATTATTATTATTATTAAAGAAGAGTTAAAAGAGTAAAATTCAATGTTTAATAAAGAACCCATTTTTAATATAGGTATATACATAATATAAATTTGACTATAAATATTCAATAGAAAACTAAAAATATTTCTTACATTATTTTATTTTATTTATAATTTTGAGACATTAAATTATTTAATTTATTTATGTCACAATGATGATAAAGTAATTACCATATTAATGAATGATTAAAATAATTGATATTATAAATATCCAAATAAAACTAATTTGATAGTTTTGATGAATTCCCTTATTTTAAGGTTAATATGACATGTTAGGGTTGATTAAATAATTTTTTTCTATGTAATTATACTGTTATGATTTTAACAAACACCAAATACTAAATAGTGTCAAAATCGACACAATTGTGTTTTTAAACCAAATACTATATTATTAATTGATATAATATTTTTAAAAATCTAATGTTCATCCAAAATACATAGATAATATTTTATATATTAATATTTAACCAATATGGGTTCTCTTGTAATGTTATAGTATGTTTATTAACCATATAATATAAAAATAAATAGAGACATGGTAAAAGTCAAATATTTTAACAAATACTTAAATCTAAAATATAGTGTTAATATGGTGACCTTAACCTATCTAAAACGTATTAGTTGAGAAGTTTTTGACCCATTCCCACATTAACAAAGAAATAAATCCTTTTGGATCGATTAGAAATAAAAATTTATTTTATTATAATATAATATTTCATGATTTTCAAAAATTGACCCTCAACTCTCTTTTAAATGGGTATTTCCCCTTCTCTTAAAGCCATTTGGATCAGCGAACCCCAGCCCTAATATCCTCCGAAAATTCCTCCCTTCATTATATAGGACTTATTTGGTTTTCAGAAATCTATCCTAAGGATCCGTTTTGATCAAATAAAAAAGACGAACCCGAAGAAGAGGTAAATAT
The DNA here is from genome assembly GCA_963277665.1 of Viscum album. Taxonomy (NCBI): domain Eukaryota; kingdom Viridiplantae; phylum Streptophyta; class Magnoliopsida; order Santalales; family Viscaceae; genus Viscum; species Viscum album. The sequence continues at coordinate 539,942,974 of OY728125.1, read as the reverse complement.
TTCATCACCAATTTCATGTTATTTTTTTCTTCCACTTCCCCTTTATTTGTTGTTTCCGTTATAAAATAATAAATCCATTATCTTCTATATACTGTGGTGTTATTATAAAAATGGTACAACCATATTAATTATTCTATTCATCATATGTATGTCAAAGTCACCATACGTGCATAAGTACGGCTTACTGTCTCCACATCGTGGTGTAGTCTGTTATTCAAAAACATCATTATTTGTTTGGGTATAATAAGGATGTATAATTGATGTAAATAATAAATATAACATGATAATGATTATTTATATATGATATAACATTCAATTATATGTGATTTCATCATCAATTGAATGATATTGTCCCTCGTGCGTACGTATGGATTACCATCTCCATGAACACGGTGAGATTCATTCCCCATCTTAATCATTCAAGAATAAATTTTATTTGATGATAAAAAAATTATGTTTGAAAAACTTAATATCATTTTGATATGAATAAAATACATACTATCCATAACAAACACAACTTACATAACAAAACATATAAAGAAAAAAGAATCAGTTAACACCCAAAATGATGATATTACTAAAATATTATTAACAAAGTCATATTGGAAGATCATATATTATATCATATTTATGTATATGGTTATTGTATAATTTAATAGAAATGTTTTAACTATTATACAAGAGGTTAATGTACCATTGACCTAAGAGAAGTACAAGGTAACGGTTAATTTCACACTCTCTTTATTATCTGAAGCTGTTATTATGTAAGTTTCTACAAGGAAAACATTATCATCCCCACACATGTTTCTTAAAAATGTACTTTAAAACAATTTTACTATTTAATATAATATAGTATAAAGTCATTTATACCATTTTTTTAATTTTTATAAAATGGGATGAAAGGAATCTTTCCTTTGTTTTCCAAATAAGGAACTTTATGACCTCTTTGAAAAAAATTAAGGTAAGAATATATATTTTTATCTTATATGGTGGGTGTGGCTATTTTCCACCATTATAATATCTTTTATGCTTCCCATACATGCTTATAAAATTATTTTAAAAATAAATTTGTTTTGTTTATAATTATTTTAAATGATTTCAAAATATAAATATATATTTCTCTAAAAAAGTTTTGATTTCATCTATGTCAACATGTTTTGTTAGATTTTAATCTTGTTTAAGTTGATTAATATTGATACAATTCTTCCATATTATATTTATGTTTTGGTGATACATTTGACTATTTTTGTGTTAATTTTACACCATTCATGGTTTATGGATAATCAATTGACATTTGGTATGCTAGTTTTAATTCAAATTTTTGTGTTATGTGTAAACCATTTCATATGAAGAATGCATTAGACTTAGTAAGTGATGGGTGTAGCCAGCTATAGATCCTCGATGCACCAGTACGTATCATGAGACAAACTATTTTCTTCACATAAGGTCTTGAAAAAATCTTATTTGTAGTCTTGGAACAAGGCCTTGACTATGTGGTTTTGAAGTCTGATATTATGCATTCCATTATTATGAAAGTGGCTGCTAATATTTTCTGTGATTATTCTACTAGTAGAATATCCATGTGAATATGTAAATGGATTAATTTGATTTTTTTCTTTTCAATATTATGCTTATGTTTAAGTTTAAAGGGCTTTTATTTTAGTCTTATACATTTCCTTAATTATTTGTGCTTATTTATGAAAGTCTTTTCTATATAATTTTCCTTAAAAAGAATTTGAGATTACCCCTTTCTATGTTATTCTTTTTCCCAGGATGTGAAGAAGTATGTTATGGTTGACCATCTGGGATAGACTATAGAAATAAGTGTGTTCAAAAGGTTACAAAATGTTGTTTATGTTTTAATTTAATGATGTAATGTAATACTTATGAATGTTTCTAGTACTTCCAAGGCTACTAGACTGATGATAATTTCGAAACACGATTCATTGTATCATGTCAATGTTAAGTAATAATGCACCTACTCTGGGTAACAGGGATCAGGGCATTATAGTTTGGTGTTGGAGGTGTTTCAGATGTGTCGTGGGGAGGTTCTGTGGTTGTTATAGGTGATGAAGTGGTTTTGTGGGATATACAGTTCCTCTATTGATTAAATAATGTCAATTTCTGGTTCATGACAAGTGAAGCTGGCCGATTCACTGCTTGTATGCTGAAGATGGGGGAACATTGAAATTAATTCACATCATGAATGTTTAATTTACAATAGGTCATAAAATTTGGCTGTGTTGAAGCCATTATTAATGGGACATGAATTTTTATGAATTATCATGGAGTTCACATCATTTATATATAATAGAATACTTTAAAATGGTTGAATACAAGATTTAAATTCATTTTCTAGATCAATTATTATCATTCATCCATGGATTATTCTTATTTTGTTCCAAATTAATTTATAGTGGTTTGGGAGGAACCTCTACCCTCTACCCCCTTCTTTGATTCTTTTGATCAAGTGGTTGCCCCTTAGTGATTAGTGGTAAGATATTCTCCCTTATTTGGTATGTTTTAACATAATCATTTCTTGGAGTTCTAGTGAAATGGTAAGGTTTTGATTTATAGAGTGAACATGGAATCATTTTGAATATCATTTATTATGGATTATTTTGGTTCATTGGTTTTTCATTTGGTTAGTGTGTTCCAGAATTTCCTCTTTAGTTAGCGAAACATGACGAGTTGAAAATACATCATTAATATTGGGAATCCATCATTTCCCTTTATTTTGTTCCTTGTGGGAAGGGTTTAGTCTTTTTTATCAATTGGAGGGGGTTTTGAATGCCCATTATAATATAAATAAATGGATACTTGACATTTAATGTAGAAGGGTAATGATTCACATGTTTTTATAGATTTCATATTATTTTGATATGATGGATTTTAGAGTCTTGATTCCCCATGGAAAATTCTATATATTAGGGAATTTGTTTCACTGAATATTATGTGTTGAAACTCTTGTGTATGTTGCGACTATTTGGATGTCATTATAAAATGGAAATTAGTTAAACACGTCTATTTTTATACTGGAATGGTATTTCCAAGACTAATTCATTTGTGATAACTCCCCAAAAATAATGTTGAATGTGATAAAATCACTTTTGTTAAATCTATAAAATAATATTTTCTGTGTTTTCATGTTTGATTTTATTATGTGGTGGGAAGGTGTTTTTTTATTTTGATTTGGGGATAATGGGTGAGATGTGGATATGATTTCGGGAGAGTAAGGTGGCTATTGTTTACGTTATTTTTGAGTGGAAAGATGGTGGTTGTTTGAATTTTATTATGGGGTAGTGTGGTGGTAGCTGTTTGGACATGCATTTGGGTGTATTCGTGAGGGTTATTTGGTCATGCTTATGGGATGAGAGGGAAATAGTTGTATGTGAATGAAGAGATGATTTTGATATGTGGTTGACTAGTCTAAATTCTTAGGTGGTGACTGAATAATTAGTTAATTGTGATTGAAATTGATGAGGTTTGATTTGGGTAATGGGTTGGAAATTATTAATGAACAAATAAATAATGATGTTTTTGGTTTAATGTGGTTGATAAATAATACATAAATGAATGGACTGGATAATGGGTTTGGTTGAAATATTAAAAGTGTATTTCGGATCATACCTTGTTTGGTGTGATTCATTTAGAGGTGAAAATATGTGAAAATGTCATGAGGTTATTAGCGATCAGTTGTGAACCCATATATTAGGTTCTTGTGTCTTTATGAATAAATAATTATACATACCTTTTTATTTTCATATTCACAAATTGTGACGGCTAGAGTTCTGTTAGGGAACAAGGTGATAGAGAATGTGTTTTCAGGTGAGATGTAATGTTTTCATGTTATAGGAGAGTAGATATGAAAACATTGTGACGGATAGAGTTCAGTTAGTGAAAACGGTGATGGAGAATTTGTTTTCAGGTGAGATGTATTGTGTCCATGTTATGGGGTGATTTCCTAGGTGATTTTGGGAGAGATTCAATGTGATTATTCTAATGGTGGTGTTGAAACTGTAATAGTGAGTGTTGTGATGTGACATTCTATGTTGTGAGTTATGGTAGGGGATATTCTTTGTAGAAGGTGGTCATGAATTATATTCCCTTCATGTTCATGATACACAAATACTTTTGTTATGGTTGTGATGTGATGGATTATGTGATCTCAAGAGATATGTGATATGATTGGGATTTGGGGTTGTGGACTCGGAGTTATGGGGCATGATACGATGTGATCGTGTTGTGTGGTGTGGGTATATGTTATTAAGAATGAATTAGAGTTCCAAGAAGTATGATGTTGGGGTGTGAGGAAAGAAAATCAGTGGGAAATAGCTTTGAGTTACCCTCTGTCCATATTTCAATTATTCTGTTATTATACATGGATTGAGTTATTCAGCGAGAAATACATAGTGAAGTTGGGATCGATATTTGATTTGTTTTGGTGTTTTTGGTTCATCTATATTCTCACAGGAGGATTAGTATACTTGTTTCACATATGGATTAAAGTATTGTTTTTATATTGTGTATAAGTATGATCCATCGTAGTTGTATGATACTATTTTTAGGTTTCATGATTATTACAATTACCGTGATGGGTATTAATAGGTTTGACATTAAATTCCTTATGTGTTGCTAGAATAAAATTTCTTTTTGGTGTTTATATTGAAACTTTTATCTATAAATTTTTATCTTTTACAAGCATTGGGGGATACTTTTGGTTTATTTTAAATTATGGAATTGTGGTGTATCTATATGATTCATCTTATCTCTTAATCATATATTTTTTAAGGAACTAAAGCCTCCCATTTTATGATATTTTTATACCATATGTGCTAGTCTTCTAGATGTTCCCTATTGGAGTCGGGACTCGGGGGTCATCATCTATGTCCCCTTATTATGGTATATTTGGTATTAGGGGCTAGGATAGAGTACTAATGAGGTCATTATATAGAGATATGATGGTGTTTGGAGTTAGCCACTATGACTATTGCATGGGTTGGTATGAAAATAGTGTCGTTTGACCTTGGTGTGTGAAATTGGATATGGAGACTATATATGATACATTATTTTAGGTCCCACCATGATTAACTAAATAGACTATGAATATTGAATGAAAAACTGAGGTGGAACTATTTAATGGATAGATACCTAAAACAAGTACAGGACCTATCTTATATTATGTTTTTTAATTGTTGTTTTTGGAAGGATAAAATTAGAATAGTTAATTAAAATGAGTCTTAATAAAATTCCATACATCCTTGGATTAGGAAAATTTTGTTTTCTTTTATGTTTTTTATATTGAACTACATTTGTGTGGGGATTAGGCTATTCAGGTTCGGTAGGCTAATCTAGTTCAACATCTTTGGGTATATCTTATATATAAAGATGAGGCATGGTAGAGGATATTAGTTTCTTTCCAACAATAGAATTTATGGATGCTGAAGGAATTGGATCATATGTGTAGACATATTGCATGATGGGGAAGCTCAAGATCACATTGATTTTGATCCATACCCTTACGGAGTACTAGGTCCCTTTTCATGTTTGTCAGATGTGAGGAGTTACACATCATCGGTGGGTGATGTATTAGGGAGAGCCAATGGAGGGAACTACATCATGGGACTACATTTATGAATAGTTTCGGGAATATTTACTTCTGTTTAACATGAAGGCATTACAGAGGTATGATATTCTTTATCTTCATTTATGGGAGTATATAAGTGCGGGATGTGGGAATTAAGTTTAATGACCGTCTTTGTTTTACCCTATATCTTTTTCTATATGAGGAGTCATATGCGAGGCATCTTAATAGGGAATTCCATCCTTCTATCAACTATACAGTTAATCCTTATAAATATCCAATATACATGGAGGTTCATAAGAAGCCAAAGGTGATCTAAAAATTCAATCTCTATGTGTTTTACCACATGATGGAAACTATATGGGTTCTTCAAGGAGAAGGGTTTTCAGTGCCAGGACTTGATAACATAGACTTTTATGGTTTGAAAAAGTGTGGATTCTACATAAGTAGTTTCCCATTAATATTTATGGTTATATTTATTAATTCTTTTCTAAGGACTTCAAGAAACATTGTTTTGATTGTGGGGTTCATGATCATCAGCGGAACCAATGCCCAATTTTTACTCAGTCTCCATTCGGTATAGGTGGACATGTTTAGTTCCATCCTTGATAATAGTTTCCACGTATACTATTTTAGTAGTTGTATGTATGGTTATTCAATATAGTTGGGTGAGTGAGTAGGTAGGCACTAACATCAGGATGCTTATCTTTATCAGATACCTTGAACCAATGACAGTTCATTAGGTGGATGTTAGTATAGTGGTAGTGGAAATTATCATTGTTAGGTTCAAACAATGGTAACAGTAATTCCAGAGGGGACAAAGATCCTCAAAATTATGATATGTTTTTTTAGTGCCCGTGTTTTTTCATTTTTTCATTCAAGACCATCTTAATCCTTTTCTACACCTATTCAATTTTTTTACTATGGGACTAGATATACAGTGGCATACCATGATCATAGTGATTACTAAAAAATTTGGAGGCCGGATTTGATTGATTGATGTGTTATAGGGGCGTAAACTAATTATGGGGCCATATTATTACCATGGGGATCATTTCACACTAATGATGAATCCGTACAATTTAATCCAATGAATTTATTGGTTGTATTCCAATCATGATGTCATCAACTGCTTTTGGATGAGAGTTTTGTTCTTTGATGTGGATGGAAAGTGTGTAGATTTAATTGGAGAGAAGGTTTTTCCTGTGTATAATCCGAACTTGGAGCCCATTCTATTGTTGAGGGCTATTTTTTCAGAGGAATCATTATTTCCAAGGACAGTAGCGGTCCTCAGAGTTGTTGATGATTTTCTGAATGTATTATTTAAGGAGTTTACGGTTTTACCCACATGATTTTAAGTTGAGTTCAATATATAATTGTAGTCTGATGCCTCTCTAATTATGATGGTTCCTTATCAGATTGAACGTTCTATGTTGAGACAGTTTAGGATGCATACATATGATCTCATTCATAAGAGTTTTATCCTCTCCAATGAATCAATCTGTAGTGCACTATTTTTTTTCTCAAATAAGGATGACATTTGTTTTAGTTTTTCCATAGACTATCAGTGTCTGAGAAAGATGATGAAAAATATTAGTTACCATATTCCAAAGATAGATGATCTCTTTGACTAACTGAGAGCGGCGAGTTGGTTTTATTTGATAGATATGTTGTCTGGATATCACCATTTTCTGGATAAGTAGAAAAATATCTCAAATAGAACCTTCATACATAGATATTTGTACTTTGAGTTTCAAGTCATGTCATTTAGTGTTATGAACACACTATCCTTGTTCATGGGTTTTACGAACATTATGTTTTTTGAGTACCTAGAATGGTTTGTTGTCGTATTCATTGATGAAATATTGATCTACTCGAAGTAAAAGGATGATAATGTTGATCATCTCATAGATTTCATGAATGTCCTTCAAGACCACTAAGTATATAGAAAATTTTGGGTTGAATTTCATTAAGAATATGGTGTCTCATCATGGTTTTCCATTGAAACCATATATGGTTGAGGGATTTTTTTCTTTGGAAGAACTCATGAACATTCCAAACTTTTTAGGATCCATGTTCTTGTGGTCTATTATCATATATTTTTGTCTAAATTCTCTGGATTTGTATCCCTACTGATATCATTGACCTAGAAGGACCAATATTTTTTTGGAATGATCACTTCTATGAAGCATTTGGATACCTGAAGTGGAATTTGGTCAGTGCACTGGTTCTTCAGTTTCCTAAGGAGGGTGTGTTGTTTGATGAGTTTTGTTATATTTCCTGTATATGATTGGGATTTTTATTGATGTATTATAGGGAGTGGATCTCTTATGGTTCATAGTAGTATCATCCCTATGGGTGTAACCATTATACCCATGATCTTGATCATCCAGTGGTTTTGTTTGCGCTAATGTTTTGGAAGAATTACCTTATTGGGGAGAGATTTTTGGTCATCATAGATCAAAAGAGTTTGAGGTATATCTTTTCTTAGAATTATCTAAATATCATCTAGTAGAGGTGGATGGAGTTTCATCAATATTACGATTTTGAGATTTCCTATACCTCAGTCAAGGAGAATGTCGTGGCTGTAACGTTGGCCAGAATGACATGGAAGGCTATTGTTCAGTACTCTATGGATGTCTAGAATGTGATGGAGGAGTTGGTGTAACACCCCCTGATTTTATAAGATATATTATTTATAATTTATTTCATATAATTTGTTGTACGCTACACCAAGATTATCTTTCTCTATACACAACACCATATTAGCTTGCAGTATACACCACACTATTCTTTGATAGTGTTACACACAATTTCATGTTCGGTTGATAGTAGTTATTCTAAGAAACATTGAGTGTATAAATACATATATTAAATGTATAAATGCAATATGGTTGGATTTTTTTATATGCAACAATAGAGTTTGCAGGACATGCAACCCTGACTTGGCTTGCATTACACGCAATCACGACCTTCCTCGACAGTGTGCATTGTATGCAATACCGGGTTTCACTAAACAACAATATTTGGTGGTAATATTATTATGAACTAGCCGTTATGAATATTATTAACTAAATTTTTAATTTTATTAAATTATTATTCATTTACACATTTTATAGTATATGGTATGAGAAAAAAATAAATATTTCGGGAAAAATAATTATTTTTTAAAAAAATGCAGTTTTCCTGCCTTTTTATGGCGCACCCATTTTAAATATAATTTTTGACAAGTTTATTAGTTAAATTTTAAAAAATAATCTTCCTCTATTGAGTCAGGATATAAAAATTTACATTGGATAAAGTTTTGATATTTTTCTAACAACGTTCTTATTTTGATTAATAGTAAAAACACGCTAAATTTTACTAAAAAAAACTTTTTTCATAGAGATAAATTATATGGTTTTATAATAATTGTAAATTGTTTTAAAGTATAGATAGAATATAATTTTACCATTTAATATAATCTATTTCATTAGCATTGATTTTACAATGAATTCTTAGGTTAAATCAATTCAATCTTTTGCAAGGTTTTAAACAAAAACTTATTTTTTTCGACAACGGGATTAATTTTAAATTATTTACTACAACTAATGTGTTTTGAATTTGTAAAAATTGATTCCTTATTTTGAATTAGTAGGACCATATTATTTTAATACTGTAATTTTTATTTTTGGGCATTATGAATATTAACTGTGGTAAATTTTATTTACCACAGTTAAAGGAATAATAGGTAATTAATGGTAAAATACTATTATAGATTTAACCGAACGCTTATCATAATATAATTGGATGATTATATTTCGTCCTAAGGAATATGCGGGTCTAAATGAAATCCATTGGAACCCACTTGGATGTGATTAATAGCTCTAATTTATTTTATTTTAAAGAAATTGAAATTTGTCTCACTCAAACTTTAATAATTAGATTATTTTTAGTATAAGGTTTTACAAAAACAATTTCAATTATAAATAAAAATTTGAAATATAAGATGTTTTTATTTATCATTCTTATTTATTTTTAATTTGTAAGAAATATTTAATTACCTTAATAGCTTATACAGTAATGTTGTAGAAATTATTTATTTACTAAAAAATCAATAATATAGTTTTTATTAAAATAATAATACCTATCAAAAGGACTCTAAACTTGACCAAACATTATTGATAGAGTATATATATACCCTAAGAATCTAGAGGTAGATTTTTGGCCTATTTGGAGCGTTATAAAACATATTATGACATTTAAATTATTTTATTTTAAATGATGTAAAAGATGTCACCTTCATAATTTAATAAATATATCAATTTAAATGTTGTGGTTTTAAGATGATAAATTCGAGTAAAAATATTATTATTAAAGATATTATTTTTATATTAATCATAGGATTTTATTTTTAATATTTATGCAACTAATCAATATATTAAATGATTATACAAAAATGATGTAATAATTCTTTTATGAAGAGAAATATCAAATAAAAGGTTTTATGGATATTAAAATAAACATTATATTAACTAATTAATGTCCTCCAAATCTTTTATAGATGCATATGACATGTTAGGAATCTATTAAAAATTTTGGTTCGAATATAGCCTCTATGTAGAATTTATTTAAATTCTTATAAATGAATAGTTTCATAATTAACACTATTGTTATTTTATAAAACATTACATATTATTAAATTGTTTAAAAATCATATAAATATTTAAAAATTATAAATTGAAATATATATGGTCTAATATGTCATAAATCACCCAATTATGGATAATTCAAAACACATAAGTAATTATTTATAATAATTTAAATTTTGGAATATTATTACCACAAATAAGATTAAATAAATTAAATAAGGATAAATCAAATTGATAAGGTTTAAAATAATTTCTCAACATGTCTAAATTTGATTGGTTGATGATATTAGAACATTATATTACATCAAATCTGAATTTGAGTCTCTTTGGATGTTTTTAGGTGGGATTTGAGATTATTATAAATTAATATTTTTGAGGTTTCCAAAACTGCACCTCTCTTGCCTTATAAAAGGTCACCTCCTCCCTCTCCTATTAACAACACTATGAACCTTCAAGTGAAGGACCCCGGGACACCCTGAGAGGGGAGGGGTGAATCAGGGTGACCACTTTTTCTTTTAATTTGTTGGATCTTGTTCCCACGTTGGTAGGAACTTGTTGAACCTGTATGATGATTACGATCAAAAAGGAAACATTCACACGCACAGAGAAGACACAATCATTTTTACTTGGTTCACCACTAAGGGCTACGTCCAAGGAGCATACGCCGACAGGTTGCCGGTCGTACCTAAATCCACTATACTTCACTAGCTGCGGATACAAAAGTTCGGGTACAGACACCCTGTCCCAGGCTCACTGCCTTTACAATAGTTCAGGGATAACTCACTGCGTCCCTCGGGTCACTCCCGTTGACTCCCCCTGGCTCACTGCCGTTGGTGAAGTCTCACTCAGTTTATAGACGTGTAGGTCTCTTCTTCATTTGCATAAGAGTGCATCCTTTGTTGAATGTAGATGCTCTATTGAAGTCCGATTCTCACCAGAAGAAGAATATCACTTTTCCTCGAATGAACCGAGTAGTTTCTCGGCTTTCGTGCAGCTCCAGCAAGGCAGGCGTGCTTCAATAGTGTCTAGGTCTCCTTTTCAAGCCCGGCGCGCAAGTCTCCCGGCGGCGCGCAAGTCTCCCGGCGGCGCGCAAGTCTCAGGCGCGCAAGACTAAACTGGCGCGCAAGTGTCACTGAAGCACCTGCGCGACACTGCCTTCTTGAACTAAAAACTTGTGCGATCCACTTCCTTTCTCTTCCAAACTGCCTTGGGAGAACAGCCAAACACCGGCGCGCAAACTCTACTTGCGCGACAAAACAACCACCTGCGCGACTCTACCACCTGCGCGACGAGAGCTCGAACAATCTCTCGGCCTTGAACTCCGTGGGAAATGAGGAGGGGTGGTCCAGTATTTATAGGCAAACTAGACCCCCTGCGCGGCGACGCGCAAGTCCCTCGACGGCGCGCAAGTCCTGTCTCCAGATCCTCTGTCGCGCAAGTTACTTGCGCGACCCAACCAACACTTGCGCGACCTTCCTTCCTTAGCCAAATTTTGATGTTCTGATCCTCAAAAACATATGGCGCGCAAGTCTTTCATCCTCCAAGAGCTCGGAGCGCAAGTATCTTTGCCAAAAACACTTTACTTTATTTACGGATTTTCAGGCCCAAAAATTTGGCAAACACTGGGAAACAGCGCCACCTTCACTACTGTTTTCTTCCTGAACGGTAGGATCGCTTTGTTGGTTCACACCCTGAACTTCCACTGAGGATTGACAACAAACACAAACCGTACACCAAATCATGGTTTGAAGAACCTGGTTCCAACAATCTCCCCCTTTGGGTTTGTTGGCAATCAGAATAAATTCAATAGATCTTCAACCATGAGCAAATCCAAAACGCAAGCATCAACTCAGCTAACACTCTAAGTCTACGTGAGCAATGCTCGGTGTAGAAAACAAGAGAGAAAGCTTGAATTGGGTCTTAGTGTGTTGAAATCGTACACAAAATCCTCCATCCCGATGTTATCCTTATTAAACTTCTCATCACAAGCTTACACTTCTCATCACAGAAGAATTTCTTGCCTTGAATTTATTCCTTTCTCCCCCATTGACAATAAAACCAACGACCGAAAAGTTTGTTCAACATTCAGCTCAAGCCATACTCCCCCTGGATAGTATCTCCCCCAAAAACCTGCATCATAGCCATAAACAGATAAAAACAGTTAAAACAAACGGGGAGAGGGGACTTCCGGAGCCTCCTTATGCAGTAGGAGGTGGTCGAACACCGAGGTTCAACCGATGCTTCTCGAACACAGCCGCGGACAATGGCTTGGTTAGGATATCAGCCACTTGCTCATTAGTTCCAACATGATCCATTTTAATCACGCCTTGTTCAACCTTTTCTTTAATAAAATGATACCGTATTTCAATATGTTTTGTACGAGAATGCTGAACCGGATTCTTCGTAAGATCAATTGCACTTTTGTTATCACAATAAATCACCATTGGTTGCTGCACCTTATCACCAATATCTGTTAGCTGCTGCTTCATCCAAAGAAGTTGAGTGCATGCTTTTTTGGCGGAGATATATTCAGCTTCAGCAGTACTAAGAGAAGTACTTTCTTGCTTCTTGCTTAACCAGCCAACACATTTATGCCCAATATAGAAAGCTCCACCACTAGTGGACTTTCTGTCTACTACATCCCCAGCCCAGTCAGCATCAGAAAACGCTGATAATTCATTGTCCCTACCTGCAGCAAAAAATAACCCGAAGTTATGTGTGCCTTGAATATACCTCATGATTCTTTTTACTGCTGACATATGTTCCTCCTTTGGATTACTCTGGAAGCGGGCCGCAAGGCATGTTGCAAAGACAATATCTGGCCTTGTCGCTGTCAGATACAGTAGGCTTCCAATGATCCTCCTGTACATGGTGGGATCAACAGAGTTCCCATCCTCATGCTTTCCAAGTTTAGTTCCAACAGGAATCGGAGTTGACATTGGTTTGGAGTCTTGCATATTGAACTTCTTCAGCAACTCTCTTGCATATTTTTCCTGAGAAATGAAAGTGTATTCCTTCTTTTGAATTACTTGCAACCCCAAGAAATATGTGAGCTCCCCAATCATAGACATTTCAAATTCTGATTTCATGTGGTTGGCAAATTCATCCACTGATTTCTGCCTGCTGCCACCAAAAATGATATCATCAACGTAGACAAGAACCATGAACTGATCTTTTGGAGAATTCTTCACATAGAGATTGTGATCAACTCCTCCTCTTTTGAATTCCAACTTCTTGAGATATGAATCTAGCCGTGAGTACCATGCCCGTGGTGCCTGCTTCAAACCATATAGAGCTTTCTTTAGTTTGCAGACCTTTGTTTCGTCGGTACCCAAGACAAACCCCACCGGTTGTTCAATGTAGACTTCTTCTTCGAGTACACCATTCAAGAATGCTGTCTTAACATCCATTTGATATACTTTATATCCTCTTTGGAGTGCCATGGCAAGGAAAAGCCTGATTGATTCCAGTCTAGCAACTGGAGCAAAGGTTTCTTCAACATCAATACCTTCAATCTGGGAGTATCCTTTACATACCAGTCGTGCCTTGTTTCTGATAACACTTCCATGCTCATCAAACTTATTTTTGAAAATCCATTTGGTACCAATCACATTGTGACCTTCAGGTCTCTGGACAAGATCCCATGTCTGATTCTTATCAATCTGATCTAATTCATCATTCATGGCTTTCACCCAAGATTCATCCTTTGCAGCTTCTTCGAATGAGGATGGCTCTACAACTGATAGAAATGCAGATTGTGTGGTATTCCTCATCCTTCTGGTTTGTGTGGGTGCACTCCTATCCCCAATTATGTTGGATGGATCAATCTCAGCTCTTCGATTTCTCCTACGAGGTTCAGTAGTATTCTCTTCAGCCATAGTTTCTTCTTCAGATTCTTCTTCTGAGTCAACATCATTATGTGATTGATGAGTGTTTTGAACAGCTTCCTCTATTTCTACATTTGTAGTTTCTTCATTTCCACATTCTTCATGACTTTCTATCACATCAGCATATGACGTCCGTGAAGCATTTGTGGTTTTCTCTTCAATTATCTTAACATCATTGCTTTCCACAATCCTTCCCAAACGACTGTTGAAACATTTGTAGGCTTTGCTGTTCATTGAGTAACCGAGGAAGATTCCTTCATCTGCGTTGTCACCATATTTCCCCTGATTTCCTTCTTTGTTCCTGATGAAGCACTTACTTCCAAAAACACGAAAGTATTTTAGAGAAGGCTTCCGTCCATGCCACAATTCATATGGTGTCTTCGTCTCACCCATATAAAGTCATGTTCGATTCTGAATGTACACTGCAGCTTGAACAACCTCTTTCTAGTAATGTTGTGGAATACGACTCTCAATCAGCATAGTTCGTGCCATGTTGTTCACCTGTCGATTCCTTCGTTCAACAACTCCATTTTGTTGTGGAGTTCTCACAGCAGCTACCTCATGTTGTATCCCATGCTTCTCCAGATAATTTTCAAATTCAATGGACGTGTATTCTCCTCCATTGTCAGATCGCAACACTTTGATTGTTCGTCCAGTATCATTCTCGGCGATTCGCCGATATGTTTTCATGCAGTCAAGGACCTGTCGTTTCCGGTGAATGACCATCACACATGCCATTCGACTGTAATCATCTATGAAAAGGACAAAGTACCTTTCTCCATGAGTTCCGGCAACATTTATTGGACCACAAACATCTGTATGAATCAGATCAAGAAGGTGGGATGCCTTTTTCTTCTTTGGCCGATATGAACTGCAGACCAACTTCCCACGAATACAAGCATCACAGGATTTTTCACGCTCACGCTTCAGGTTGGGAATGTCCATGACAATTCTCAATTTTGATATTTTCTCCATGTCTTGTTGATTGATGTGTCCCAATCTTCGATGCCACAGATTGTTTTCTTCTTCAACAGTCATGTAACATACATTCTCTTCACTATCAACCTGATACAAGTTTCCTTCTGTTCTGCATCCCTTCATGAGAGAATTGCCAGTTTTTCCCTTGATAGTGCAGCCTTTCTGATTAAAAGTAACAACAAGTCCTGAGTCACAGAGTTGACTCACGCTGAGGAGATTATGACGTAGGCCATCTACGTAAAGGACTTCAGTCTTCTTTAGTTCTCCATTAGCTAATTTGGTACTTCCACTCCCTTTGATTTTCAGAGCCCCATCATTACCAAATCTTACTGTACCATCAACATTCTTTATGATATTTGTTAGTAGACCGGCATTACCTTTCATATGAGATGAGCAACCGCTATCTAGAATCCAGGTACTGTTGTTCTTTGTAGCTTTGAGAGCTACCTCTGCAAGGTTTGATTTCTCAATCTTCCTCCTTTCCTTCCATGAGACATTAGATTGAGTATATAGAACTGATGGCCTTTCAACTATCTCTTCCGCAAACCCAGGTTCTTCATAGTCAAAGTCTTCTTTAAGAGGTGAGAACCTGTTTGAAAGAGAAACATCGTCTTGCTGACGAGACTTGACATGTCTGGAACTTCTGTATGAGGTGTCAATGTCCCTTCTCTGCCTGCAATTAATGGCCTTATGACCAAAGTTAGAACAATGAAAACAATATCCATAGAAATTATTTCTTCTATAAGAATTAGGATATGAAATTGTTCTCCTTTGTTGAGCATCTATATCTTCTCCATTCAGATAGCTTCTTGCCTCTTCACAATAGGACATGGTATGGCCCAGATAGCCACAGAACTGACACTTCATGAGAAGAAATGTCTTCTCACTTGAATTTTTCCTTATAGCTTCTTCCTTGGGAGAATAGTAAGACTGTCTGCCATTTTTGAAAGTTTGAGGATAATTTTCAGGTCTCCTTTTAGTTTGGATTGAGGGTTCCTTTTTCAGCACTCTAGGTAACATTTCAACGTGTTCAACTTTCATCTTATCTGTCTTTTGGATCTTTGCACTTCCAGCAGTTGATGACTCAGCCTCACAGCCAATTCCACTCTTTCCCATGCAAGCAGGTCTTTGATCACTCAAGACTTTTCCAACCCCATCTGAACCACACTTGGCTCTTGCAAGTAATTCTGCATCTGAGAATCTTCCGAACTGTATTTTCTTCCTCGATTCTTTTGGAACTGATTCTGTCTCCATTTTACTCCTCAGAGTAACTACTTCCTCCTCAAGACCCTCAACAGTCTTGGATTTTTCATCCAGTCTGGATGTGAGGTCATTGATGACCTTTGCTTGCTCTTCAATTCTCAGCTTCAGATCAACTGCATCATCATTGCTTTCAATTATTTTAGACTGTACCTTCACAAATTCTTCCAGTCGTTCAATTTCAGCTTCAAGTTGATCAACATATTCAGTTGATTCTTCTACAATTGATTTCCACTTATTGCAGCTCTTACATTTAATCTTAAGCTTACTAACTGCATCCTTAAGTTGCACCTCAGGATCTACACAAGTTCTCAGTTGTTTTTCACCATCAGTATCTTCTGACTTTTCAACAGTGGCCATCATAGAAGCATGGTTCCCAGTTTTGAATTCTGGTTCTTCTTCATCACAGAATTCATTGTCATCTTCTTCCTCTTCACAGACAAAACTCTTTCTTTGCATTTTCTTACCAGATTTGAAGTCTCCCTTTTTGAAGAACCTTCTTTGAGGCTTCTTGATGTTTTCATCTTCACTTTCATCATCATTGATATTCTTCAAGCACTGAGAGGCAATATGCCCAACTTTTCCACAACGGAAGCATGCGAGAGGTAACTTCCCTTTGAATTTCCCTTTCCCCCTCTGGAACTTCATTGCAATGAGAGAAAGAATTTCTTTCTCTTCGTCATCATCACCGCTACTATCCTTTGAGATTTTCAATTTATCCATGGCCTTGAATGCCATTTCCTTGCTCACCCGAGTCGTAGCATCTTCTGGTTTGACTCTCATTTCATATGCTACCAAACTGCTCAGTAAGTCATCAAGAGAATGTTTGGAAAGATCTCTTTCCTCAAGAGCTGACACCTTCACATTATACAGAGGTGGAAGTCTTCTTAATATTTTCTTTACAATATCAATATCTTTGATTTCTTCGCCTAGACCCCGAATTGCTCCAACCACTTCAGTAATTCGATTGAAGAAAGAGTCTGCATTCTCGTCTGGATGCATCTTCAGATCATCAAACCGATTGTGTAGCACTTGTAGTTTCGCCTCCTTCACTTTGCTATCACCTTCATAAATATTCTCAAGTTTATACCACATAGATTTTGCTGAGGTGCAATTCATCACCTTCAGGTAAATCTGATCAGAAAGGGCAGCAGTGATAGTATTCTGTGCTTTGGCATCTGCATCAAGAAGTTTCCTGTCTGTTTCAGTCATAGCCAGACCTGTGGGATCAGTGACATGTATTCCTTGCACAGTAGAAAAAAGAACTTCCATTCCAAGAGATCTTAGATGAGATCTCATTCTGTTCTTCCAGATCTGGAAATTGCTTCCATCGAAGTGAGGGACTCCCCTGATATTGATCGCGTTTTCCATGACGAAGAAGGTCAGATTCAACGCCTGCAACCTTTACCCTCTGATACCACTTGAAGGACCCCGGGACACCCTGAGAGGGGAGGGGTGAATCAGGGTGACCACTTTTTCTTTTAATTTGTTGGATCCTGTTCCCACGTTGGTAGGAACTTGTTGAACCTGTATGATGATTACAATCAAAAAGGAAACATTCACACGCACAGAGAAGACACAATCATTTTTACTTGGTTCACCACTAAGGGCTACGTCCAAGGAGCATACGCCGACAGGTTGCCGGTCGTACCTAAATCCACTATACTTCACTAGCTGCGGATACAAAAGTTCGGGTACAGACACCCTGTCCCAGGCTCACTGCCTTTACAATAGTTCAGGGATAACTCACTGCGTCCCTCGGGTCACTCCCGTTGACTCCCCCTGGCTCACTGCCGTTGGTGAAGTCTCACTCAGTTTATAGACGTGTAGGTCTCTTCTTCATTTGCATAAGAGTGCATCCTTTGTTGAATGTAGATGCTCTATTGAAGTCCGATTCTCACCAGAAGAAGAATATCACTTTTCCTCGAATGAACCGAGTAGTTTCTCGGATTTCGTGCAGCTCCAGCAAGGCAGGCGTGCTTCAATAGTGTCTAGGTCTCCTTTTCAAGCCCGGCGCGCAAGTCTCCCGGCGGCGCGCAAGTCTCCCGGCGGCGCGCAAGTCTCAGGCGCGCAAGACTAAACTGGCGCGCAAGTGTCACTGAAGCACCTGCGCGACACTGCCTTCTTGAACTAAAAACTTGCGCGATCCACTTCCTTTCTCTTCCAAACTGCCTTGGGAGAACAGCCAAACACCGGCGCGCAAACTCTACTTGCGCGACAAAACAACCACCTGCGCGACTCTACCACCTGCGCGACGAGAGCTCGAACAATCTCTCGGCCTTGAACTCCGTGGGAAATGAGGAGGGGTGGTCCAGTATTTATAGGCAAACTGGACCCCCTGCGCGGCGACGCGCAAGTCCCTCGACGGCGCGCAAGTCCTGTCTCCAGATCCTTTGTCGCGCAAGTTACTTGCGCGACCCAACCAACACTTGCGCGACCTTCCTTCCTTAGCCAAATTTTGATGTTCTGATCCTCAAAAACATATGGCGCGCAAGTCTTTCATCCTCCAAGAGCTCGGCGCGCAAGTATCTTTGCCAAAAACACTTTACTTTATTTACGGATTTTCAGGCCCAAAAATTTGGCAAACACTGGGAAACAGCGCCACCTTCACTACTGTTTTCTTCCTGAACGGTAGGATCGCTTTGTTGGTTCACACCCTGAACTTCCACTGAGGATTGACAACAAACACAAACCGTACACCAAATCATGCTTTGAAGAACCTGGTTCCAACATCAAGATCGGCCAAATACCTCCCATTTCACTTCTCCACTTCCCTAGAAACATTATGGAGGTTCTGTTATTCTCAAAAGAGAAACTCTAGTCCCTTAAGAGGAAGCTTAAAGGAGGTACGTCGAAGAAGTGGTAATCTCTTCTAACGTTTTTTTCCAGTTATTTTCTTCTTCAACTTCCTCTTATTTAGTTGTTTTATTGTCATGTAATAAAATAAGTATCAATAATATACTTATATTATATTATAAATATGACACAACCTTATTTCAACTTTTATCCATCCAATGGAAAATGAAATCACCGCACGTGCGTACGTACGAAATACCGTCTCGACGCCGTGGTGTAATCAGATTTTCCACCACCACATTACTTGGATTGGTAGAATGGTGAAAATAATAACTATATATGTTTTTTATAACATCATAATTATTCTGAGATATTATATCATCCACTCCAATTCTATTCAATAATTATGGGAACGATATCTTCGCTTGTGCGTACGTACGGACTACCGTCTCCACGAACGCGATGAGATTCATTTTCCATGATTAACCATTAAAGTATT
Organism: Viscum album; assembly: GCA_963277665.1. Taxonomy (NCBI): domain Eukaryota; kingdom Viridiplantae; phylum Streptophyta; class Magnoliopsida; order Santalales; family Viscaceae; genus Viscum; species Viscum album. Next base: position 539,923,339 of record OY728125.1, on the reverse strand, counting down.
ATTATAAAGTATATATAATAAACAATCATGAATGATATTACATAATAATGACACTGGATTTATGTACATATATGTTTCATTTATTTAATCCCATTCAATTCAATAAGGAAACGGAAACAGCATTAATGCGTACGTACGACATACCGTCTCCATGAATAGTGTATTTCATTCCATTTATCAATATATCATATATATTTATATTAGGATATATATATATATTATATATAAATAATTTTTTACATTATGGAATTATTTAAATCAGGATATAAGTAATAATATCAAGAACAAGAAGTCGTAACACGTACAAAAAATGAAACGATTTTACCCAAAACACTGCATTAACATTGAATTTACAAAAGAATGGGTAATATAAAGTCATAAGTGAACCATATATGATATCATAACAATGAATATGATTCTATAATAATTAAATTACATTATTTAAATCATTATACAGAGGGTTCGGATACATACGAAGCATATCAGACATAATATAAAGGTTAATTTTTCAAATCTCATTTTTATCTGAGATTGCTTATATGTAAGTATTTACTAGGGTTATATTTTTCATCAATGTCCATAATTTATTTTTCATAATGTGTTTAATATTTTCCATGTATGTTTAAAGTAAATTTTACCCCTCTTTGAATTTTACATTGTTTTATAGAGGAAATCATTCTTTTGTTTACCATTAGAGGAACATTTTCACTTTTCTTGCATAAGTACGAGGAGAATGTTTTTTACTTATACGACATGAACGGATTTTTACGGTTTCTAAACGCCTTATTTTAATGAATCTTACTCAACAATATTTCATGAATATTTTCAACAAAATTCTTTTTCTTTTAAAATTGCATGGAATTTTGTGAAAAGAAATTTATTTTGGAGAAGAAAGGATATTTTCTTCAAGAAATCATATCAAGTGTTTTATCAAAACCATTTTCCATATAAGATGACATTATTTTATATGTGTATGTTTCAAGTATAATATCTCTATGATTAAAATGGTTCCACTCTTCTTATGATGAAATGATATCCATTTGTTTTATATGGATTATGTTATGATTGGATGATGTTTATGAAACCCATTTTATTCTTTGGGTTATGATGAATGATTTATGTTTATGTTGTGGAACACATAAGAATGATTTCATTATGAGTTGGGTGGGACCTATATCTCCCTTCAATTAATTGGGTAAATAGTTATATCTCATGCGATAGACATGGCTGTAATGAAAGGTTAATCTGGTTCAGTGATACAGGACTGGAACGAGGAGTGAACTCGATTCAATAAGGGACTTTGTCCACTATGATGGTCTTGGCAGCACTGCCTTGGCTATAATGGAAATCATATCATGTGCTTAATTGATTCCACAATTACTTATTTTATTCCCATGCTAGTTTATCATGATTAATGTTCCTTTATGATCTATGCCTTTTGTAATGTAATGTTTTATGTCATTGCACATGATTTTTGATGTTTAGATTTTATGCTCATGTTTTTACATTCCATTGTTTATGGATTGTTTTATGATCTCTATGTATACCATTACTGATAATTTGATCTCACCAATTTTATGTTTTCTTTTCCCCGGGATATAAATAATGGTTTATGGTAAAAAACCAAAATGGGAAGATCTTTATGGGAGATGTTTATGACCTTTCACCATGATTAGAAGATTATATTCAGAGTTTACAAAGACCCTAAACAATTATGGTCCCTATTTGTATATTTTTCTTATGTATTACATATGCCAAAAAAGTAAATTAATGTCCATGTACGTCAATTTTGGGGTATCTACATTTGGTATCAGAATACTGGTTTAATTAACCTTTGGAAACTAGGATTCGAAAACATTAGTGAGATATTTCTAAGGTATGTCTAGGGATTTCCATAAGGTTAAGTATAAGTATCAGTTATAGTCCCAGAATTAAGGTGATGATCATAGAATTAAACCTAAGATGTTATATATTGAAGGTACTCCCCAATTATTATGTTGTTTTCCTAGAATGATTTTTCCTCTTACACTATTCTTTTCGGGTTTTAGACGATGGCTAGAACCCGAAGGTACCGTGTTGATCAATGTAATGGGAAATGAAATGATTGTCCTTCTGAAGAAACAAATTTTATGGGAGACAGACTGAAATATATTTTTTCTACACTTACACAAGCTATGAATCATTATGGACTTCAAAATGAGAAGAGAAGGGAACAATATTCTATTGAGTCCTTCATGAGGCAACATCGACCTTCTTTCAGTGGGTCTTCTAATCCACTTGTTGCTGAACAATGGATCAGTACCATTGAAAAGTTATTTTCCATACATCGATGTTCAGAACATGAAAAATTAATTTTGGCTATTTAGCACATAGAAGGTGAAGCAGACCAGTGGTGGATAGTAATTAAGAATACAAGGCCCCAAGATGAAATTGAATCAATGGAATGGGACGAGTTCGAGAACTTGTTTTTCAATAAGTACTTCCCTCATATTCTTCGAACAAAGATGGAAAATTAGTTCCTTGAGATCAAGAAAAAGGATGACGAATTTGTTGGGATATACGAGGTTAATTTTTCAAGGCTTTCAAGGTATGCATCTGGCTTTATCATCCAACATGAAAGTTAATTTGATCGATTCTTCGGTGGCATAAATCCAATCCTTTTAATGGAATTATCTATAAAAGACTTCAGTAGCTCGGAAGAAATTGTTCATTGTGCTATCAAGGTAGAACTGGAAGTTGGTGTTACATATCCATGTCATGGTTTTGAAAAGAAACGAATGATGGAGTTCAAGGAAAAATCTCAGAACAATGGTGAAAAGTTGATGAATGTTTCTTTATGCACAAAATGTGGAAATAAACATGGTGGAGATTGTCTAAAAGGTACTAGAAAATTTTTTAAGTGTGGAAAATAAGGTCATCGAGTAGTTGAGTGTCAAAGTAATTGCATAAAGGTAGCTAATGATGTGAATAAACAAAAGACTATATAAAACTCTCCATCCACACTTCAATGCTTCAAGTGAAAGGAAATGGGGTATTATACTAATCAATTCCCTAATCCAAGGGTCAATGATGATCAATGTGATAAACCTCTTAAGGAAAAGGATATAGGGAAGTCAAATGCAATCACTATTTGTGATGTTGAGTATGATAATTATGTTGTGGAAGGATTAAGTTTTTATGTTATTGGAATTCAAAAATAGTATAGTGTAATCTCATTTATGGTATCGTGGAATTGTGGAATATCTATTTATTGCTTTGCAATAATTATATGGTACCGGTAACCATGAAAAGTGATTGAAATATTTTTGGAAAGAAGATAATATGCGCATAATGAAGGGATAAGGAGAAAATAATATGTTTGATTGTATTAATGAGCTCTTTTCTCATATAAGTACAATTTGATATCATGGTTTGAGTATATAGAATATTTGGAATGTTGACAGAGTTAACTTTTGACATCATTCATGTTATCAGAAAAGTTAAATTGGTATTCATTTTTCAAGAGAATACATTATTAAGGTATTCACATGTTTAGAATGTGACCAAAAAGATATATCTTATGATATATGGGGGATAAATGTTGGTATTCACATGCTTGTTATGTGACCTTTCAAGTAGTCCTTAAACCTAATGATCGGAATGTATTAAGTTAGACATAAGATATTATTGTTTAAGGTTAAAAAAAATTTCGATATTATTGCATGAGTGTTATAATAATGTAGTTTTAGAAAAAGTGATAACCTACAGGACGGGTGACAACCCATCATGTCAGACATGGTAGTAGGAATCGAACCCACAACTGAAGTGCGACATGCCTTTATCACCTACCACTAGCCTACTGGAACTCCTTGGTTAATAGAAATTAGTTTCATATAATTAAGTGGTATGATAGATGAAGTATAAGTTCATTTTTTGAACCATATACAATTAATATCACCATAGATGGATTTATGTATATAATTATTGCTAAATTTATGTTTGAGATTGATGGAATGACCTATCATTCTATCGCATGTTCCGCTATCACTTCACAGAAAAAAATTCAACATAATTTCATTAAGATATGAAGTAGAAATTTTGAAGGGCACGAACAATAGTGAGATTGTACCAAAATCATTTATGTATTTCTTTTAATTCAAAAATTCTTCACCATTACAGAAATGATCTTGAAAACCATAAATTTTTGTCCTAGTCATCTCATATCAAATGAATCAGATGATACCTTAGATCATCACAAATTTATGGCTTTATGACTGTGGGCTTTTTCATAGCCATGTCTTCTACCACTCTCTATCAGAACTTGATTGTTTTATTTTTCTTCCAGATCCATATTTTCACCTATGTTCTCCTATGTCAAAACCCAGTGATTAGTTAATTTTGGTAACCATTACGAATTATACGTTAGTTTTTAAAGATAATTTTTGGTATTCCTTTTTACAATGTGGGTTTCTATGAAAGAAACTCTCATTTAATAAACTATTTATAACCCCGACGAATTCCGAGGGAGAAATTCATTTTAAGGGGGGGGGGGTAGAATATAACAACCCGAGATTTTCTAAGATATATTCTTTTTAATTTCTTTCATATCATCTATTGTACATTACACCAAGATTAGCATGAGCTATACACAACACCGTATTATCTTGTAGTATACGCAACACTGTTCTTGGATAGTGTAACACACAATTTCTATTTCCGTTGATAGTAGTTATTCTACACAACATTGAGTGTATATATATATATATATTCAATGTATGAATGAAATATGGTTGGATTTTTTTATATGCAACAAAAAAGGAGTCTTGCACTATACGCAACCCTGACTTGGCTTGCATTACACGCAATCGTGACCTTCCTCAATAGCATGTGTTGTACGCAATACCAGGTTTCACTAAACAATGATATATGGTTATGACATTTTTATGAACTAGCCGTTATGAATAGTTATAACGACCCACACTTTACATACATTGTTAATACTTCAAAATTGAAGCACACTTATTACAACATATGACAAAACCACAAAGGACCGTATAGGTATAGTGTCTTAAGAAACTGGGAAACATAAACAACTGGTTCATAAATCTTCTACAGTGTCTCCCATTTATTTCATCATATCTAGGGTCCCTTTTAGCATATTCTACTTAATATCCATCTTCCTGACCTGGGGAAAAGAAAACATAAAAGGGTGAGGTCAAATGCTCAGCAAGGGCAAATAAAGGAAATAAAAATCATATCATATCTTTATGAAAATCAAAACCTGCAAAAGAGATCATAATATCTTAACATGGAATAAATCATAGAAGTGAAAATGAGATCCCCAAAATCATAACATAAAACTTGAAACTTTGTGGCATGCACACATAATCATGGAGATCATTTCTTGTTAGTCATGACTCATTGCCAAGACTATCTTAGTGGACAAAGTCCCTTTCTGATCCGAGTTCACTCCTCGTTTCAGTCCTGTATCACTGAACCGAAATAACCTTCCGTTCCAGCCATGTCTATCTCATGAGATATAAAATCATTACCCAATGCATTGGAGGGAGATATAGGTCCCACCCATCTTATAATGAATCCTTTCTTATGTGTGCCACATAATCATAAAAACATACATCATCGCATAACACATATAACAAAAATGGGATTCTTGAAACATCATGACATCATAAATCAATTCATATATGATAAAGGAATTCATAAACATAATTCCATCACAACATAGTCAAACCAATGTAAAAATATGGATAGAAACAGAACCCTTTATTATCTTAGATGGAAAATAATTTTGATAAAACACTTGAATTGAATTCTTGAGGAAAATATCCTTTCTTCTTCAAAAACATTTTTCCTTTCATAACATGTCATACAACTTTAAAATAAAAGAAGTTGATTAAAAATAAACTTGAAAACTTGTAAAGGAAGCTTCTTTGAAGTAATGTTTTAAAAATCCATTCATGCCGTATAAGTTAAAAAAAACATTCTTCGTACTTTTGTCGGAAAAGTCAAAAAGTACCTCGTACGGAAAAACGATAAAAGATTCCTTTCATATTCTTTACTAAAAACTCACCTAAGGGTAAAATTCGATTTAAACTATTTCAAGTGGATGGAAACAATATTACATATTGAGGGAACATGGATGTGGATGATAAAATACACCCCAGTAAATACTTACGAATAAACAATCTCGGATAAAAATGAGATTGTGATATTTCCCTTACCTTAGGTCCGATTAGCTTTGTACGTGTCCGAAGCTCCTGTATAATGGTTTAAATAATGTTATTGACTTATTCCAGAATCATACATATTGATATGAGATCATATATGGTCATATTATTAGCTTCTTGTTAGTAATATTTCATTGTTACTTGTTACTCGGGTCATTATAACTTTTTGTTCTTATGCGTGTTTTGTCGAATAAATTCTTATTCTTATATTTAGGTTATAGATAATTCATTTCCAGAATGTTATTAGTGTAGTATATACCATATTCATTCATTCAATTCATTTATACAATCATTATGAAATGAAGATCATGTAGAACGAGTCGCATCACATCGTGGAGACGGTATTCCGTACGTACGCACGAGTGATGATATCGTTCCTATGATCGTGGAATTTTATTGGAGTTTATATATATATTATTTCAGTATCAATATTACTTAATAATAATCATATATAGTTACTCATTACACCATTATACACATCCTTGTAAGGTGATGGTGGAAAATAGATTACACCACGGCGTGGAGACGGTATTCCGTACGTACGCACGCGCGGTGATTTCATTTTTTCCGTAGGATGGATAGAAGGTGAATTAGGGTTGTTTCATATTTATAATAACATATCAGTATGTAAGTAATACTGATGTTATTACTTTATCATGAAACAACTAATGAAGAAGAAGTTGAAGAAGAAAGAAATTGAAAAGATCGGTAATGGATATTACCTCTTCTTTGGAACGCCTTTTTGAATCCTCCACTTAAGGAACTAAGATTGGTCTTTGGAGAAGACCAGGACCTCTAGGATTATTCTAGGGAAGTGGATAATGGAAAATGGCAGGGGTTGGCCGAGCTTGAGTGCTCAAATTGGTGTGAGGAGGAGGGGGAGGAGGTGCCCTTTTATAAGGGAGGAGAGGGGCACCTTAGGAATATCTCAAAATATTATTTTATATTAAAGTCAAAATCGGTTTATAATGGTTCCAAAGGGTCTTATTTCGAAGCTAAAGTGGGGATGGGTCGAAATCCTATCAACCAATAGAATTTAGACAAGTTTAGGATATTATTTTAACCTTATCAATTAAATTTAACTCTAAGTTAAATAATTTAACTTTTACCATGTCTTTTTGTTTTCTTTCACTATATGGTTAATACACTTACTATAACATGCCAAACGAACCCCAAATTGTTTATTATTAATATATATATCTTTATTTAAGTCATTTGGCCGAACCTTAGATTTTTAGGAATAAAATAACAATTAATAATATAATATTTTATTTAAAAACTATTTTCTGTCAATTTTGACACTATTTGATATATGATTTGTTTGAAAGTCATAACAGAATTATATGTTCGAACCAAGTTGATTAAATCAATACTAATATATCATAGTAACCTAGAAAATTAGTGGAATTCATAAAAAGGCTCAAATTATATTTATTTTGGTGTTTATAACATCAATTATGTCAATATTACATTAATAAGATAATTACTGCATCATCATTATGTCATAAATAAATTAAATTATTTAATGTCTAAAAATTACAAATAAAATATCATCATGTAGGAAATCGTTTTAGCTTTCTAATGAATATTTACAATTGAATTTATCTTATGTATAACCCCATATTAAAAATGATTTACTTATTAAACATTGATTTTAACTATTTTAACCCTTCTTTAAATAAATTAATAATAAATGTCCTAATCTAATCCAAGTGGGCCTAAATGGTCATATTTTATTCCTAAGTTTGTTTTTGGTCGAATTACACTTGTCCAATAGAATTAGGACATGTGTTAGGGTAATATTAATATCATATTTACCCTTAGTTACCCTATTTACTATTAACCGCGGTAAAATAGTAAAAAGTTACTATTCACCAAAAAATTATTTTCATCTCATTGAACCACATTTTAGTCCTTGATATTCACCGTGTCTCTCGGATTTTTGAAATTCCATTCACAGAAGCGGTAAAATTAAGTTTTATGCAAAATTCAGTTTTTAACCTACCAGTTAGTGGTTTCACTATTCATCAAAAATTGAAAGTTTTCAGAAAAATACCAAAATTTCACCCTAGGCTAATTTCGATATTCTGAGTCCGAAAATGAAGTCCATTTTGAAAAATAAAATTAATAAAATTTCAAAAAGTGGTTATTACTATTCATAACGACTAGTTTTAATAGCATATTGTTGTTTAGTGAAACTCGGTATTGCGTACGACGCAAGCTATCGAGGAAGGTTGCGATTGCGTGTAAAGCAAGCCAAGCAAGTGTTGTGTAGAAAAAGATTCCTTTGATGATTTATATAACATAAAAGTCTCGGGTGTTACATTCTACCCCCCTTAAAAAGAATTTCGCCCTCGAAATTCGTCACTTTGCAACAAACAAATGAGGATACTTCTCCCTCATCATATCCTCAAGCTCCCATGTAGCTTCTTCAAGTTGGTGGTTTCTCCATAAAACTTTCACCAAGCGAGTGGTCTTGTTTCGTAGGACTTTTTCGCTACGATCCAGAATCTCTATCGGCTGTTCTTCATAAGAAAGATCTTGCTCCAGCGGTACAACTTCTGAGCTGAGTACATGTGAAGGATCTGGTATGTACTTTCTCAGGAGAGATACATGGAACACATCGTGAACTTGAGAGAGATTCGGTGGAAGCGCCAATCGGTAAGCTACCTTCCCAACACGATCCAGTATTTCAAAAGGACCGATATATCTAGGGCTCAACTTCCCCTTCTTTCCAAATCTCATAACCCTCTTCCAGGGAGATATTCGTAAGAACACTTTATCACCCACTTCAAACTCTAGGTCTCTTCTTCGATTGTCGGCATAACTTTTCTGTCGACTCTGAGCTGCTCTTATGTGTTGTTGAATAGATCTGACCTTTTCTGCCATTTCATCAACGAGATCAGGTCCTAATAGCTTTCTTTCCCCAACTTCATCCCAGCAAGTTGGAGTCCTGCATTTCTTTCCATAGAGAGCTTCATAAGGAGCCATTTGAATACTGGAGTGAAAGCTATTATTATAAGAAAATTCCACCAAAGGTAGGTGTTGATCCCAACCTCCTTTGAAATCCATAGAGCAAGCTCTCAACATATCTTCTAGGGTTTGAATTGTTCTCTCAGACTGACCGTCTGTCTGGGGATGATAAGCAGTGCTGAAACTCAACTCTGTATCCAGAGTATGCTGAAGACTTCGCCAGAACATCGAGGTAAATCTCGGATCTCGATCAGATATAATAGAAAGTGGTACTCCATGCAATCTTACCACTTCCTTTACATATATCCTGGCAAGCTGATCAAGAGATAAATCCTCTCTAATAGGAATGAAGTGTGCAGACTTTGTGAGACGATCAACTATGACCCAGATAGCATTATTGCCTTTGGATGTTTTAGGAAGTCCTGTGACAAAGTCCATAGTGATGTTTTCCCATTTCCATTCGGGTATGGGTAATGGTTGTAACATCCCCTTAGACTTCTGTCTCTCAGCTTTAACTTGTTGACAAACCAAGCATCGAGAGACATATTCAGCAACATCTCTTTTCATGCCATCCCACCAGAAGTACTCTTTCAGGTCCCTATACATCTTCGTGCTTCCAGGATGAATAGAGAATGAAGAACTATGAGCCTCATCCAGCAACTCTTTCTTTAATTCGGGGATGGGAGGAACACAAACCCGATTCCTGAACTTTATTATCCCATCACAATCAAGGTTGAATTCAGGAACATTTCTCACCTTCTTTTGTAACTCGACATCTTCTTTCTGTGCCTCTTTAATCTTCACATGTATAGATGGTTGAACATTCATTTGATAAAGATAAGATTTTTCCCCTTCCATTATAATTCCAAGATCCATCCTTTGTAAATCCATAAATATTGGATCTTTTGTGATCCTCATCATGGATAAACTAGCATGGTCTTGTCGACCTAATGCATCTGCCACCTTGTTTGCTTTCCCAGGGTGGTAATGGATTGAGCAGTCATAATCCTTAATCAGCTCCAACCATATTCTTTGACGCATATTCAACTCCTTTTGTGTGAAAATATACTTTAAACTTTTATGATCAGTATAAATATCACACCTTTCACCATAAAGGTAATGCCTCCAAATCTTTAATGCAAAGATTACCGCAGCCAACTCCAAATCATGTGTTGGGTAATTTTGCTCATGGATTTTCAACTGTCGTGAGGCATAAGCTATCACCATATCATTTTGCATAAGAACACACCCCAATCCCTTCATGGATGCATTACTGTAGATCACAAACCTTTCTCCACTACAAGGCAGTGTGAGCACAGGTGCACTGGATAACCTTCTTTTCAACTCCTTGAAATTCTCTTCACATTCCTCTGTCCAGACAAACTTAACTCCTTTACGAGTCAACTTGGTGAGTGGATTAGATAATCGTGAAAAATCTTTTACAAAACGTCGATAATATCCAGCCAAACCAAGAAAACTTCGGATCTCAGTTACTGTTGTTGGTCTTGACCATCTTTCTATAACCTCTGTTTTTGCTGGATCCACAGATATCCCCTCTTTTGAGATTATATGACCCAAAAATGCAACTTTTTGAAGCCAAAATTCACACTTGGTAAATTTGGCATAAAGCTTCTCCTTTCTCAGGGTCTTCAATATAATTCTCAAGTGATCTTCATGCTCTTCCTTGCTCTTTGAATAGACAAGAATATCGTCTATAAAGACTACCACAAATTGATCAAGATAGTCTCTAAAGACTCTATTCATTAGATCCATGAAGATAGCAGGGGCATTAGTAAGACCAAATGGCATCACTATAAATTCATAGTGTCCATACCTTGTACGGAAAGCCGTCTTTGGTATATCCTCCCTTTTGACCCTTAATTGATGATACCCTGAACGAAGATCAATCTTGGAAAAGTATTGAGCTCCGCGTAGTTGGTCAAATAAGTCATCAATGCGTGGGAGAGGATATTTGTTCTTGATAGTGATCTTGTTAAGTTCTCGATAATCAATGCAGAGTCTCATTGATCCATCTTTCTTCTTAACAAATAGAACAGGTGCTCCCCAAGGTGACGCACTAGGGCGTATGAATCCCTTATCAAGATTCTCTTGGAGTTGCTTCTTCAATTCCTGCAACTCAATTGGGGCCATTCTATAAGGTGTCTTTGAAATAGGCAAAGCACCCGGTACGAGTTCTATTGAAAACTCAACTTCACGATTTGGTGGAAGACCCGGCAATTCCTCCGGAAAGACATCATCAAACTCCCGTACAATGGGCATATTCTTAATCGTGAGTTTCTCACCAACCATTTGAGATAAATAACCTTCATTTAGTGGAATCAATACCCATAAGATGGAAGAAATTTCCACTGGAAGGTTATGTTCATCCTTGCATTGATAGACGATCGTAGATTGATCTGGAATATGAAATGTGACTTCCCTTCTTTGGCAATTGATACGAGCTCCATGTAGAGAAAGCCAATCCATGCCAAGAATCACATCAAATTCCACTAAAGGAAGGATCACAAGATTTGCAGGAAGCACTTTCCCACAAACTTCGATCGGAGAAGAATTATAAACTTTTGATGCGATTGATGTGCCATTAGGTGTTGTCACGGCTAACTCAACATCTAATTGTTGAGGTAATACGGTGATACCCTTAGAAAAGTCTTCAGAAATAAAAGAGTGGGTGGATCCAGAATCAAATAAAACATTTGCTACTTTAGAATGGATGGTAAGTGTACCTTTCACCACATCTTTATCGTACTCCACATCGCTGATAGAAATTGCATGTGACTTTCCTTTGTCTTTAGCCTTAAGATTTTGTTGACGTCGACCATCATCATCAACCCTTGGATTTGGGCATTGATTGGCATAATGCCCCATCTCCTTACACTTGAAACATTGAAGTGTAGCAGGTTCATTCTGTGTATCCCTTCCTTTGTTTGCATCATTAGACATCTTCTTCCCATTATCACGGCATTCAAATGCCCGATGACCTTCCTTTCCACATTTAAAACATTTACTTGTCCCTTTAAGACAACTCCCTCCATGTTTCTTTCCACACTTTGAGCATAATGGAAAGTTCATCTTCTTTTCAGTGTGCTCTTTAGAGTTTCCTTTGAATTCCATCTTCCTCTTCTTATCAAACCCATGTGACTGATGGGTTACTCCAATCTCCATCTCGACTTTGAGAGCACATCGAACGATTTCCTCGTAGCTATTGAAGTCTCTTATGGCTAACGCCCTTCGAAGACTTGGTTTTAAGCCACTAAAGAATCGATCGATCTTACTCTCGGGTTGGATAATAATACCAGAAGCGTACCTTGCCAGTCTTGTAAAATTTGCTTCATAGGTACCAACAGATTCATCATCCCTTTGCTTCAGTTCAAGAAACTCTTTCTCCATCTTTGTTCGGAGAATACGAGGGAAGTACTTATTGAAAAATAAGTTCTTGAACTCGTCCCATTCCATAGACTCAATTTCATCCCTTTGCCTCGTATTCTTAACAAGATTCCACCATTGATCAGCATCTCCTTCCAAACGATACACTGCTAGGATGACTTTATCATGCTCAGAACATTGAAGAACTGAAAATATCTTTTCAGTAGTACTAATCCATTGTTTAGCAACTAATGGATCAGTAGACCCGCTGAAAGAAGGTGGACGCTGCCTCATGAAGGATTCAACAGAATGTTGCTCCCTCCTTTGCTCGTTTGGAAATCCTGCATGATTCATAGCTTGAGAAAGTTGTGTGAGCATGGCTACAAGATTTTGCATTCCAGCTCCCATATCGTTTGGTTGCTCAGGGGGACAATCATTGCATTGCCCATCGCATTCTGCATTAACACGGTTCCTTCGGGTTCCAGCCATTGACTAAAACCAAGAAGAATAGTGTGAGCAACACTAATTATAATAGGAAACCACATAATTCAAGAATAAAATTTTCATGCTTATGGTCTTATCCTAGGTTATTCATGGCCATTTCTAAGATTGTGTTCTATGCTTAGACTTATTCTTAGGGTTCTTACTAAGGCTTTCACATCCTAGTTTCCAAAGGTTGACTATACCTTTCCTCTGATACCAACTATAGCGGTCTGGAATTACTTCCAGTGGACTATAATTGATACCTATCAGGGCACTCCATGGGCGGCTACACCCCCTGGGCGGGACACACCACCATCCCCAGTGGCAGCCATTTCCTCATGAAGCCCTTGGGCGGAGAGCCATGCTTCGTCCAACGCTCACATGTGAGATTTCCCAAGGATCGGATACATTCCTACCTCCTTTGCCTCTGATACCAACTATAACGACCCACACTTTACATACATTGTTAATACTTCAAAATTGAAGCACACTTATTACAACATATGACAAAACCACAAAGGACCGTATAGGTATAGTGTCTTTAGAAACTGGGAAACATAAACAACTGGTTCATAAATCTTCTACAGTGTCTCCCATTTATTTCATCATATCTAGGGTCCCTTTTAGCATATTCTACTTAATATCCATCTTCCTGACCTGGGGAAAAGAAAACATAAAAGGGTGAGCTCAAATGCTCAGCAAGGGAAAATAAAGGAAATAAAAATCATATCATATCTTTATGAAAATCAAAACCTTCAAAAGAGATCATAATATCTTAACATGGAATAAATCATAGAAGTGAAAATGAGATCCCCAAAATCATAACATAAAACTTGAAACTTTGTGGCATGCACACATAATCATGGAGATCATTTCTTGTTAGTCATGACTCATTGCCAAGACTATCTTAGTGGACAAAGTCCCTTTCTGAACCGAGTTCACTCCTCGTTTCAGTCCTGTATCACTGAACCGAAATAACCTTCCGTTCCAGCCATGTCTATCTCATGAGATATAAAATCATTACCCAATGCATTGGAGGGAGATATAGGTCCCACCCATCTTATAATGAATCCTTTCTTATGTGTGCCACATAATCATAAAAACATACATCATCGCATAACACATATAACAAAAATGGGATTCTTGAAACATCATGACATCATAAATCAATTCATATATGATAAAGGAATTCATAAACATAATTCCATCACAACATAGTCAAACCAATGTAAAAATATGGATAGAAACAGAACCCTTTATTATCTTAGATGGAAAATAATTTTGATAAAACACTTGAATTGAATTCTTGAGGAAAATATCCTTTCTTCTTCAAAAACATTTTTCCTTTCATAACATGTCATACAACTTTAAAATAAAAGAAGTTGATTAAAAATAAACTTGAAAACTTGTAAAGGAAGCTTCTTTGAAGTAATGTTTTAAAAATCCATTCATGCCGTATAAGTTAAAAAAAACATTCTTCGTACTTTTGTCGGAAAAGTCAAAAAGTACCTCGTACAGAAAAACGATAAAAGATTCCTTTCATATTCTTTACTAAAAACTCACCTAAGGGTAAAATTCGATTTAAACTATTTCAAGTGGATGGAAACAATATTACATATTGAGGGAACATGGATGTGGATGATAAAATACACCCCAGTAAATACTTACGAATAAACAATCTCGGATAAAAATGAGATTGTGATATTTCCCTTACCTTAGGTCCGATTAGCTTTGTACGTGTCCGAAGATCCTGTATAATGGTTTAAATAATGTTATTGACTTATTCCAGAATCATACATATTGATATGAGATCATATATGGTCATATTATTAGCTTCTTGTTAGTAATATTTCATTGTTACTTGTTACTCGGGTCTTTATAACTTTTTGTTCTTATGCGTGTTTTGTCGAATAAATTCTTATTCTTATATTTAGGTTATAGATAATTCATTTCCAGAATGTTATTAGTGTAGTATATACCATATTCATTCATTCAATTCATTTATACAATCATTATGAAATGAAGATCATGTAGAACGAGTCGCATCACATCGTGGAGACGGTATTCCGTACGTACGCACGAGTGATGATATCGTTCCTATGATCGTGGAATTGTATTGGAGTTTATATATATATTATTTCAGTATCAATATTACTTAATAATAATCATATATAGTTACTCATTACACCATTATACCCATCCTTGTAAGGTGATGGTGGAAAATAGATTACACCACGGCGTGGAGACGGTATTCCGTACGTACGCACGCGCGGTGATTTCATTTTTTCCGTAGGATGGATAGAAGGTGAATTAGGGTTGTTTCATATTTATAATAACATATCAGTATGTAATTAATACTGATGTTATTACTTTATCATGAAACAACTAAAGAAGAAGAAGTTGAAGAAGAAAGAAATTGAAAAGATCGGTAATGGATATTACCTCTTCTTTGGAACGCCTTTTTGAATCCTCCACTTAAGGAACTAAGATTGGTCTTTGGAGAAGACCAGGACCTCTAGGATTATTCTAGGGAAGTGGATAATGGAAAATGGCAGGGGTTGGCCGAGCTTGAGTGCTCAAATTGGTGTGAGGAGGAGGGGGAGGAGGTGCCCTTTTATAAGGGAGGAGAGGGGCACCTTAGGAATATCTCAAAATATTATTTTATATTAAAGTCAAAATCGGTTTATAATGGTTCCAAAGGGTCTTATTTCGAAGCTAAAGTGGGGATGGGTCGAAATCCTATCAACCAATAGAATTTAGACAAGTTTAGGATATTATTTTAACCTTATCAATTAAATTTAACTCTAAGTTAAATAATTTAACTTTTACCATGTCTTTTTGTTTTCTTTCACTATATGGTTAATACACTTACTATAACATGCCAAACGAACCCCAAATTGTTTATTATTAATATATATATCTTTATCTAAGTCATTTGGCCGAACCTTAGATTTTTAGGAATAAAATAACAATTAATAATATAATATTTGATTTAAAAACTATTTTGTGTCAATTTTGACACTATTTGATATATGATTTGTTTGAAAGTCATAACAGAATTATATGTTCGAACCAAGTTGATTAAATCAATACTAATATATCATAGTAACCTAGAAAATTAGTGGAATTCATAAAAAGTCTCAAATTATATTTATTTTTGTGTTTATAACATCAATTATGTCAATATTTCATTAATAAGATAATTACTGCATCATCATTATGTCATAAATAAATTAAATTATTTAATGTCTAAAAATTACAAATAAAATATCATCATGTAGGAAATCTTTTTAGCTTTCTAATGAATATTTACAATTGAATTTATCTCATGTATAACCCCATATTAAAAATGATTTACTTATTAAACTTTGATTTTAACTATTTTAACCCTTCTTTAAATAAATTAATAATAAATGTCCTAATCTAATCCAAGTGGGCCTAAATGGTCATATTTTATTCCTAAGTTTGTTTTTGGTCGAATTACACTTGTCCAATAGAATTAGGACATGTGTTAGGGTAATATTAATATCATATTTACCCTTAGTTACCCTATTTACTATTAACCGCGGTAAAATAGTAAAAAGTTACTATTCACCAAAAAATTATTTTCATCTCATTGAACCACATTTTAGTCCTTGATATTAACCGTGTCTCTCGGATTTTTGAAATTCCATTCACAGAAGCGGTAAAATTAAGTTTTATGCAAAATTCAGTTTTTAACCTACCACTTAGTGGTTTCACTATTCATCAAAAATTGAAAGTTTTCAGAAAAATACCAAAATTTCACCCTAGGCTAATTTCGATATTCTGAGTCCGAAAATGAAGTCCATTTTGAAAAATAAAATTTATAAAATTTCAAAAAGTGGTTATTACTATTCATAACGACTAGTTTTAATAGCATATTGTTGTTTAGTGAAACTCGGTATTGCGTACGACGCAAGCTATCGAGGAAGGTTGCGATTGCGTGTAAAGCAAGCCAAGCAAGTGTTGTGTAGAAAAAGATTCCTTTGATGATTTATATAACATAAAAGTCTCGGGTGTTACAATAGTATTAACTAAATTTTGAATTTTATGACATTTTTATTCATTTTACACATTTTCTAGAACATGGTATGAGAACAAAAAAAAATTTCAGGTAAAATAAGTATTTTTCAAAAAATGCAGTTTTGTCGCCTTTTTATGGTGCACCAATTATAGATATAATTTTTGACAATTTTATAAGATAATTTTAAAAAATAAACTTCTTATTTGGAATCAGGATATAAAAAATTACAATTGGATAATGTATTGATATTTTTCTGACAACATTCTTATTTTGATGAATAGTAAAAACACGAAAAATTTTACTTAAATACATCTTTTAATTGAGATAATTTATATAGTTAAATTATAATAGAAAGTTGTTTTAAAGTATAAATATAATATATTGTAACCATTTAATATAATTTATGTCATTATCATTGAGTTTACATTGAATTCATAGGTTAAATCAATTCAATATTTTGCAATGTTTTAAACAAAAACCTGTGTTTTTGACAACATGATTAATTTTAAATTAAGTACTACCACTTATGTGTTTTGAATTTGGAAAAAAAGATCCCATATTTTTAACCAGTAGGTCCAAATTATGTTAATAGGCTACTTTTTATTTTTGGACATTATGAATAGTAACTACAGTAAATTTTATTTACCACAGTTAAAGGAAAATTAGGTAATTAAGGATAAAATACTATTATAAATTTACCCCAGAACTTGTATTAATATAACTGGATGATTATAATTCGTCCTAAGACATATTTTTGTGTAAATGGAATACATTGGAACCCACTTGGATGTGATTAAGAGCTTTAATTTATTTTTTTTTAAAGAAAGTGAAATATGTCTCACTCAAACATTAATAATTTGATTATTTTAAATATAAGATTATACAGATTTTAATTTCTATTATAAATACTAATTTGAAATATAAAATTTTATTCTTTATCATTTTAATTTATTTTTAATTTTAATGAAATATTTAAATACCTTAATATCTTATACATTAATGATGTAGAAATTATTTAATTAGTGAAAAATCAATTACATAGTTTTTATTAAAATATTAATACCTATTAAAAGGACCGAAAACTTGACAAACCATTATTGGTCGAGTATATATATACCCTAATCATACAAGGGTAGATTTGTGGACCATTTGGATCATTATAAAACCGATTAGGACATGTATATTATTTTATTTTAAATGATGTCAAAGATGTCACCTTCATAATTTAATAAATATAACAATTTAAAAGTTGTGGTTTTAAGATGATAAATTAGAGTAAAAAAATTATTATTAAATATAATGTATTTATCTTCATCATAGGATTTTAATTTTAATTTTTATACAAGATATAAGTATATTAAATGATTATACAAAAATGGTGTAGAAATTGTTTTATTAAGAGAAATATCAAATAAAATGTTTTATAAATATTAAAATAAACATTATATGAACTAATTAATGTTCTACACTAATTTTCTCGAGGCGTATGGCATATTAGAAATTTATTAAAAAAATTTGTTCGAATATATCCTCTGTTTGGAATTTATTTAAATTCAAATGAATGAATAGTGTCAAAATTAAGGCTATTGTTATTTTATAAAGAATAACATATTATTAAATTGTTTAAAAATCACATAAATATTTAAAAATTATAAATTGAAATATATATGGTCTAATATTTCATAAAGTACCCAATTATGTATAATTTACAACACATATGTAATTATTTATAACAGTTTAAAATTTAGAATTTTGTAACCACAAATAAGATTAACTGATTTTAATAAGGATACATCACATTTATAAGGTTTATAATAATTTCAAAACAAGTATAAATTTGATTGGATGATGATATTAAAACCCTATATTACCTCATATCCTAATTTGAGTCACTTTGGAAGTTTTTAGGTGGGGTTTGAGTTTATTATAAATTAATATTTTTGAGGTTTCCTAAAGTGCCCCTCTCTTCCCTTATAAAAGGGCACCTCCTCCCTCTCCTCTTCACAACACTTTGAGCCTTTAAAGCTTTTCCAAACCCTGAAATGTTCTCTTATGCACTTCCCTAGACACATTCTGGAGGTTTTGTTATTCTCAAAAGACCAACACTAGTCCCTTAAGAGGATGCTTAAAGGAGGTGCGTCGAAGAAGAGGTTATCTCTTCTACCGATTCTTTCAAGTTTCATTCTTCTTCAACTTCCTCTTCTTTAGTTTTTTCATTCTAAAGTAATATAATAAGTATCACTAATATACTGATATTATATTATAAATATAAAACAACCCCATTTCACCTTCTATCCATCCTACGAAAAAGAAATCACCGCGTGTGCGTATATACGGAATACCGTCTCCATGTCTTAGTGTAATCAGTTATTCCACCATGACCTTACATGGATGGGTATAATGGAGTAAATAATAAATATATATGGTTATTATAACATCATAAGGATTATGAGATATTATATCATCCACTCCAATTATATTCAATAATTATGGGAACGATATCATCACTCGTGTGTACGTACGGACTACCGTCTCCTCAAATGTGATGAGATTCATTTTTCATGATTATCCATTAAAGTATGATTATAATGTATATATAATAACTAATAATGAATTATAATACACAATAATGATACTGGATTTATGTACATATATATTTCATTTACTTAATTCCATTTAATTCAATAAGGAATTGAAAATAGCGTTCATGCATATGTACGGCCTACCGTCTCCATGAACGGTGTATTTCAATACATTTATCGATCTATCATATATATTTATATGATGATATATATATTATATATAAATCATGTTTTACATTATGGAATTAATTAAATCATGATATAAGTAATAATATCAAGAAAAACAAGTCGAAACACGTACGATATATGAAATGATTTTACCAAAAACGCTGCTTTAACATTGAATTTACAAACGAATGGGTAATATAAAGTCATAAGTGATCCGTATATGATATCATAACAATGAATATGATTCTGGAATAAGTCAATGACATTATTTAAATCATTATACAGGAGGTTCAAATACATACTATGCATATCAATCATACGGTAAGGGTTAATTTTGCAAATCTCGTTTTTATCCATGATTGCTTATACGTAAGTATGTAATGGGGTTATATTTTTCATCCATGTCCATAAAAATGTTTTTCATAAAGTGTATAATATTATTTCATGTATTTTTGAAGTAATTTTTACCCCTCTTTGACTTTTACATTATTTTATAGAAAAAATCTATATTTTTTTTACCATACGAGGAAATTTTTGACTTTTCCGGCAAAAGTACGAGAAGAATGTTTTTTAACTTATACGGATTGAATGGATTTGTATGGTTTCAAAAAACCTTATTTTCAGAAATTTTATTCTACAATATTTCATGAATATTTTCAAAAAAATCCTTTTCTTTTAAAATTTCATGGAATTTTGTGAAAAAGAAATGATTTTGAAGAAGAAATGATATTATCCTCAAGAAATCATTTCACGTATTTTATCAAAACCATTTTCCATCTAAGATGAAATTATTTCATATGTGTATGTTTCAAATATATTATCTCTATTATTTACATGGTTTCACTTTTATTATGATGAAATGATATCCATTTGTTTTATATGGATTGTGTTTTGATGGGATGATGTTTATGAAACCCATTTTATTCTTTGGGTTATGATGAATTATTTATGTTTATGTTGTGGCACACGTAAGAATGATTTCAATATGAGATTGGTGGGACCAATATATCCCTAAAATGCATTGGGTAAAGATTTATATCTCATGATATAGACATGGATAGAAAGGCAAGTTAATTAGGTTCAGTGATATAGGACTGGAACGAGGAGTGAACTCGATTCAGAAAGGGACTATGTCCACTAAGATTGTAACGCCCCGACCCCAGCTACCCAGAGTCGGTGCATTACTTCGTAACATTGGCATGATCACAAGAAAGATCAAATCCCGAAAGACCGATTGGTTTAGTAGCCTTGGAAACACTAGATATATTCATAAGTTTTACATTACATAATAAAATGAAAAACTACTACAACAACATAATGTTTCCACAATCCACACTATTAACCCCTCATAAAATCCCTTCAGGTCATTCATAACTTACTTCTTCAGATCCTCGGAAAAATAAAACATAGAAAAGGGGTGAGCTCAAATGCCCAGTAAGGATAACAATATAGCGGAAAGAATGAACATTTAAGGCAATGTATAACTAAAACAAAAGCCTTTTAAATATGAACTTTCAACATGGTATGGCATAAATAAAATGAAATAATACCATTTACTTATTCACATGGATATTCTACTAATCGAATAATCACATGCAAAAATCAATAACCACTTTCATAATGTTGGAATGCATAATGCCAGACTATCATAACCACATAGCCAAGGCCTCGTTCCAAGACTACAAATAATATTTTGTCAAGGCCTTGTGCCAAGACACTAGTTTGTCTCATGAGACCTACCGATGCATCGATGAGCTATAGCGGGCTCCACCCGTCACTTATTAAGTCCAATGCATTCCCATATGAAAAGGTTTAAACATAACATAAACATTCGTATTAAAACTAGCATACGAAATGTCAATAATTTCACCATAAACTATGAATGGTATAAAAATAGCACATCCACAGTCAAACATATCACAAAACCTTCAATACAATATAGAAGTTTTGTATCATAATAAATCAACTTCAAATAATCTTAAAATCCATCAAAAGATGTTGACATAGATGAAATCAAAATTCTTTTTAAAGAAATATCTCCTTTTAGTTTGAAATAATTTAAGATCCATATAAAATAAAACATTTTCTTTGAAAATATTCTTATAAGCTTGTAAGGGATGCTTTGAAGATTTTATAACGGCGGAAAATAGCCGCACCCGCCGTATAAGTTAAAAAAAACATTCTTACCTCAATTTTGTCGAAAAGGTTAAAAAGGACCTTGTTTTGAAAATGACGGAAAGATTCCATTATAAACCACTTATAAAAGTCAAAAATGGTATAAATGACTTTAACTCATATTTTAGTAAATAGTAAAAATGTTTTGAAATACATTTTTAAGAAACATGGATGTGGATGATAAAGAGATCCCAGTAGATTATTACGTATAAACAACCTCGGATAATGAAGAGATTGTGAAATAACCCTTACTTTGTACTTTTCCTTGGTTGGGGTAGGTTAACCTCCTGTATAATGGTGAAATAGTTGTTATTAAATTATACAAGAATCATATATATTAATATGATATCATATATGATCTTTTAACATTGATTTGTTAATAATATCTTAGAATTATCGTCGTTTCGGGAGTTAACTTACTCGTTTTCTTTTATATGTTTTGTTACATAAGCCATGGTTGTTTTATCTTATTCATATCCAGAATGATATCCAGTCCTTAAACATCATTTTTAAATCATCAAATGATAATTATACTTGAATGGATACGATGGAGAATGAATCTCATCGTGTTCGTGGAGACGGTAGTCCGTACGTACGCACGAGCGACAATATCATTCTTTTGATATTAAAATAATATATAAATGGATGGTATATCATATATAAAGAATCATTAACATGTTATATTTATTATTTACATGAGTTACACATCATTATTATACCCATCCAAATAATATTATATTGAATAACAATTACACCACGACGTGGAGACGGTAAGCCGTACGTACGCATGTATGGTGACATGTTATTCAAAGGGTGGATAGAATACTGAATATGATTGTACCATATTTATAATAACATCACAGTATATGTGATATACTGGAGTTATTATTTTAGAATGGTAAGAACAAAGGAAGAAGAAGTGGAAGAAGAAATGAACTTGGAGAAGGGTGGTGAAATCATTACCTCTTCTTCGGGTTCTTCCTTTTGATTTGATCAAAAGGGCTCTTTAGGATGGCTTTCTGATCAAACTAAGGCCTCTAGGTTGTAGTTAGGGATGTTGGGAGAGTATTTGGGCAGAGTTTGGCCGAGCCAAAAGGCTTTAGAGGTGTGAAGAAATGAGAAGGAGGAGTGCCCTTTTATAAGAGGGGTGAGGGGCACCTTTGGAAAAGTTAGAAATATTAATTTATAATAAATTTATATTCGGTTTCTAAAGGCTCCAAAGTTGATTATTCAAAGGTTAAGGTGGGGATAGGTCGAAAACCACTCAACCAATAGAATTTAGACAGGTTTGGGTACTTATATTAACCTTATCTTTAAGTATTAACTCTAAGTTAATTAGTTTCACTTTTACAATGTCTCTTTGTATTTTTATATAATATGGTTAATAAACATACTATATACATCCAAGAGGCCCCCAAGTGGTCCATTAATGATGAATATATCCATATATAAGTCTCTTGGCCGAACCTTAGATTTTTAGGAATTTAATATCAATTAATAATATAATATATGTTTTAAAAACTATTTTATGTCAATTTTGACACTATTCAATAGTTGATTTTTGTGAAACTCATAACAGATTGATTAATTCTAAAAAAGTCAATTAAATCAATCCTAATATATTATATTATCCTAGAAAATTAGTTTAATTCATTAAAAGTTTCATATTATATTTTTTTGGGTATTTATAATATCAATTATTTTAATTTTTCACTATTATAGTAATTACTGCATCATCTTTCTGTCATAAATAAAATAAATTATTTAATGTCTAAAAATTATAAATAAAATATCATTATGTATGGAATCTTTTTATCTTTCTAATGAATATTTATAATCGAAAATCCAACATGTATAACCCTATGTAAAAATTTTATTTCTAAAAGATATATGCTTGTGTCATTTTTGTATTCATTTTAACTTAATTAAAATAAAGTGTCATTATCACTTACAAGTGGATCCATGGGGTCCCAAAATAGACCCAAAGATTCCCATGGTCGACAATGTATCAACCAATAGGGTTAAGACACGTTTTATGGTAATTTAGTATTATTATAATATTATTTTTTAACCCTTATTTACCGGATTTACCCTTAACCATGGTAAATAAAATATTTACCGCAGTAATTATTCAAAATGTCTAAAAATAAAAGTTACCTATTTACACAATTTGAACATCATGATTCCAAATATGGAATCCATTTTCTTAAATTCTAAACACAGAAGTGGCAGAAATTAATTTAAAATTAATTCCCGCTGTCAAAACAAAAAGCGTGTTTTTAAGAGATATTAACTATCAAAAGATTGACACTTGTTTATGTTCGGTTTAATTGTAAAATTATGTCCAATGACCAACATTATATTTAATGGTAAAAATATATTCTAAATATACTTTAAAACCACTAAAATTCATAATTTATCACTATTAATTATTTTGATTAAAAAAGTTGTTTTTAATTAAAATTTAGTAATTTTCACTATTCATCAAAATATGAAAGTTATCCGAAATGTACCAAAATTTCACCTTAGGCTAAATTCGATATTCCGAATCCAAATATGAAGTCAATTTTAAAATATAAAATATATATAATTTTAAAAAGTAGTTATTACTATTCATAATGGCTAGTTTGATTGGTTGTGGTGTGTGTTAAAACTCAAGGTTGCGTACAACACACGCTACTGTATTATTCAAAGAAAGTGTACCGTGGAAGCTTGGGATGTTTCATTTTAAATTTTTGATGTCCCCATTTAGTCAAAAAGTTTAAAATATTTTATTTAAAAAGGGTTTACTATTAAAAGTTGATAAAAGTGCAATACTGAAAATGAATTTGTTCTTGCATTATATTTAAGAAACTCATAATATGGATTCTAAAATTATAAGGATT
Source organism: Viscum album (assembly GCA_963277665.1). Lineage (NCBI taxonomy): Eukaryota > Viridiplantae > Streptophyta > Magnoliopsida > Santalales > Viscaceae > Viscum > Viscum album. Next base: position 539,898,417 of record OY728125.1, on the reverse strand, counting down.
ATATAAAGTTTAAAATTTAGATAATACTATTCATGACCTCTTTTAATGGCTTTTTTTTGGTAAGTCTTGGTGCAATTGAACTCGGTGTTGCGTGTAGTGCAATTTATTGAATTATTTTGAAGAAATAACACACTATGAAATCTTGGGGTGTTACATTCTCCCCTCCTTCAATAAATTGCGTCCTCGCAATTTGAAATTGTTCTTCGAAAATAAAAGGTTGAAAGTATAAAATATATTTGTGGGAAAACCCACATCGGAAATTGGGTTACTAAAATTTAGTCTTAATATGAGGAAAAGATAAATCAAAGGGTCACCACCAAATTATGATCTCGATTAGGAGAACATTGGTGGAAATTGGAGACATATAATCGGAGGAAAAACGTAAATATTTATAGGTAGTGATTGAGGTCATCAATCACAAAAAGTATAAAATTGAGGTCCTTAAACTCATCAATCTATGATGATTTGATGTACCATCGGTTCAACAAAATATAGGGTATTGGGATAACACATTTTTGACGTTTCAAAATATCTTAGTTGAAATCCCACATCGAAAAATGAATTAATGAGGCCTCTATTTAAAATAAAGAGTCGAATGTATGAAGATTACCGAAAATAACACATACTAGGGTTCCATGTAGGAAAATATGGATATGGAAGAAAAATCTAACCATCAATTATCTGATGGAGAGTGGTAGAGAACATGGCTATAAAAAGGCCAACAATCCCAAAGCCATAAATTAGTGATGATTTAAGGTACCATCTAGGAAAACATTTTTGTTCAAAGTTGCTTTTCTTAATATTGAAGAATTTATTTATGAGATTGGCTAAGATCATAAGGAGATATACTTACTTTATAATTAGAGTTTTATCCATTAATAAATTTCTACCACAAACTCATCTTTCACTCTAAAAGATAATAGAATGTAAAAAAAATTCTATTTACACTATTCGTATAGGGTTCCAAAATAAACGAATTTATAATTCATCTACATGATCTTTTAATAAAAACTACATTATTTAATCCAGGACATCTCATGGTCCAGTGGTAGGTGATACACCCTTGTCGCCCTTCGGTTGCGGGTTCAAGTCTCACAGCCTTGCCGGACGCGACGGGTTGCCGCCCGACCTCCGGGTTGTCCTTTTATGGCAATCCAAAATAATCCAAACTAGAACTATCCAAAATACTTCTTTCCAAACTCATAGTCCAACATTTATAAGGAAGTTAAACATAATATAGATCCTTTTTACCCCGTAATAGCATATGAATACCTTCATCATGTATTACCATATTCCTTATTGATTACATTCATGCTCCCTTATTCCATATAGAAAGCTGGATATACTTCATTAATCCAAAAATGTTTTAAACCCCAACAATGATGGAATATACAAATCATTAATCAGTTCCAAGGTAGTCAAGAATATCCAATATATTTTTTCCAAAATAATCGTGTATTATTCGAAAATCACTACCTCGGTATCAGAACTATATTATGGTTTATCATTCTCTCAACCATATATTTTCCAAAAATTTATCCTGCTATTGAGTCACTTTTCTTTTTTCCACACAATCTCAAGTCCTTAATGAAATAGTACTGTAGTACAATCCTTATATACTCCATAATTATTATAACATGTACATTGTTGATACAACACTCAATTGACATAATCAACATAAGAACTCTAATCATTCCTCTTCATCTGTGGTAGTATCATAACTTGATTATTATCCAATAGCATCATTTGCGTCATAGTCTGATGACTGGGACATAGGTTCGCGTAGTGTCCAAACTCCTTGCAAATGAAGCATTGTACATTTGAAACCATTTTCTTACCCTTGCAGTCACGTACTTTGTGCCCTTTTCCTCCACACTTATAACAAACTCACATTCCTTTCAGGCAAGTTCCAGGGTGTTTCTTTCCACAGTTACCACATATGGGAAAATTCTTCTTTTCCCTCTTCCCTTTATCCATCTTTCTCTCTTCTATCCTTTTCTTCTCTTGCTTCCCTTCAAAGCCATAGGACTTAGTAATCTCTTTACTTATCTTATCAATACATGATATTATTTCTTCATATGATGATAATACATGGGAGACTATTTATCTTATAAATTCTAGCTTAAGACCATGAAAGATATGATCCTTCCTTCTCTTTGTATCATGTGCATTTCTAGAGTTCTCATTCCTTCTACTGGGCACCATTTCTAAACAATGGCATAAACTAGATCAGTTTATGAATCAAAATACATAATCCCATACTTATAAAACACTTAACATAAATTGAACTATTTATGGATATAATCCATAATCATAAGAATGTTTTCTTTGAGGAAGTATATAATCATAAACCCTTCATAATGATTTGTAAAGAAAATGAGAGTTATCCTAAGCATATCCCTCGGGAGTGTCGTAACCAAGAGTGCAGCAAGGCCCGTTGTCGTGCACCAGTTCCCGTTCGAGTCTAGCTCAAAGCGGTGTTTTCGGGTTTTACCCCTAGGTACATCTGTGCCAGAGCCGCCTCTACCTGCTCGTATCCAGACAGGGATGTATTTCTCGGAAAACTCACAAAATCTCTACAATACCAAAATTCTAGGAAGTTATTCTATACTAATCCTCAAAGTTCATCTTAGGTATACGTGCTCTAATCAGAGTTTATCTAAATCTAGATTCCAAGGTTTGTACTAAACTTCCTCTGATACCAACTGTAACGCCCCGACCCCAGCTACCCAGAGTCGGTGCATTACTTCGTAACATTGGCATGATCACAAGAAAGATCAAATCCCGAAAGACCGATTGGTTTAGTAGCCTTGGAAACACTAGATATATTCATAAGTTTTACATTACATAATAAAATGAAAAACTACTACAACAACATAATGTTTCCACAATCCACACTATTAACCCCTAATAAAATCCCTGCAGGTCATTCATAACTTACTTCTTCACATCCTGGGAAAAATAAAACATAGAAAAGGGGTGAGCTCAAATGCCCAGTAAGGATAACAATATAGCGGAATGAATAAACATTTAAGGCAATGTATAACTAAAACAAAAGCCTTTTAAATATAAACTTTCAACATGGTATGGCATAAATAAAATGAAATAATGCCATTTACTTATTCACATGGATATTCTACTAATCGAATAATCACATGCAAAAATCAATAACCACTTTCATAATGTTGGAATGCATAATGCCAGACTATCATAGCCACATAGCCAAGGCCTCGTGCCAAGACTACAAATAAGATTTTGTCAAGGCCTTGTGCCAAGACACTAGTTTGTCTCATGAGACCTACCGATGCATCGAGGAGCTATAGAGGGCTCCACCCGTCACTTATTAAGTCCAATGCATTCCCATATGAAAAGGTTTAAACATAACATAAACATTCGTATTAAAACTAGCATACGAAATGTCAATAATTTCACCATAAACAATGAATGGTATAAAAATAGCACATCCACAGTCAAACATATCACAAAACCTTCAATACAATATAGAAGTTTTGTATCATAATAAATCAACTTCAAATAATCTTAAAATCCATCAAAAGATGTTGACATAGATGAAATCAAAATTATTTTTAAAGAAATATCTCCTTTTATTTTGAAATAATTTAAGATCCATATAAAATAAAACATTTTCTTTGAAAATATTCTTATAAGCTTGTAAGGGAAGCTATGAAGATTTTATAACAGCGGAAAATAGCCGCACCCGCCGTATAAGTTAAAAAAACATTCTTACCTCAATTTTGTCGAAAAGGTTAAAAAGGACCTTGTTTTGAAAATGACGGAAAGATTCCATTATAAACCACTTATAAAATTCAAAAAGGGTATAAATGACTTTAACTCATATTTTAGTAAATAGTAAAAATGTTTTGAAATACATTTTTAATAAACATGGATGTGGATGATAAAGAGATCCCAGTAGATTATTACGTATAAACAACCTCGGATAATGAAGAGATTGTGAAATAACCCTTACCTTGTACTTTTCCTTGGTTGGGGTAGGTTAACCTCCTGTATAATGGTGAAATAGTTGTTATTAAATTATACAAGAATCATATATATTAATATGATATCATATATGATCTTTTAACATTGATTTGTTAATAATATCTTAGAATTATCGTCGTTTCGGGAGTTAACTTACTCATTTTCTTTTATATGTTTTGTTACATAAGCCATGGTTGTTGTATCTTATTAATATCTGGAATGAAATCCAGTCCTTAAACATCATTTTTAAATCATCAAATGATAATTATACTTGAATGGATACGATGGAGAATGAATCTCATCGCGTTCGTGGAGACGGTAGTCCGTACGTACACACGAGCGACAATATCATTCTTTTGATATTAAAATAATATATAAATGGATGGTATATCATATATACAGAATCATTAACATGTTATATTTATTATTTACATGATTTACACATCATTATTATACCCATCCAAATAATATTATATTGAATAACAATTACACCACGACGTGGAGACGGTAAGCCGTACGTACGCACGTATGGTGACATGTTATTCAAAGGGTGGATAGAATACTGAATATGATTGTACCATATTTATAATAACATCACAGTATATGTGAGATACTGGAGTTATTATTTTAGAATGGTAAGAACAAAGGAAGAAGAAGTGGAAGAAGAAATGAACTTGGAGAAGGGTGGTGAAATCATTACCTCTTCTTCGGGTTCTTCCTTTTGATTTGATCAAAAGGGCTCCTTAGGTTGGATTTCTGATCAAACTAAGGCCTCTAGGTTGTAGTTAGGGATGTTGGGAGAGTATATGGGCAGAGTTTGGCCGAGCCAAAAGGCTTTAGAGGTGTGAAGAAATGAGAAGGAGGAGTGCCCTTTTATAAGAGGGGTGAGGGGCACCTTTGGAAAAGTTAGAAATATTAATTTATAATAAATTCATATTCGGTTACTAAAGGCTCCAAAGTTGATTATTCAAAGGTTAAGGTGGGTATAGGTCGAAAAACACTCAACCAATAGAATTTAGACAGGTTTGGGTACTTATATTAACCTTATCTTTAAGTATTAACTCTAAGTTAATTAGTTTCACTTTTACAATGTCTCTTTGTATTTTTATATAATATGGTTAATAAACATACTATATACATCCAAGAGACCCCCAAGTGGTCCATTAATGATGAATCTATCCTTATATAAGACTCTTGGCCGAACCTTATATTTTTAGGAATTTAATATCAATTAATAATATAATATTTGTTTTAAAAACTATTTTATATCAATTTTGACACTATTCAATAGTTGATTTTTGTGAAACTCATAACAGATTGATTACTTCGAAAAAAGTCAATTAAATCAATCCTAATATATCATATTATCCTAGAAAATTATTTTAATTCATTAAAAGTTTCATATTATATTTTGTTGGGTATTTATAATATCCATTATTTTAATTTTTCACTATTATAGTAATTACTGCATCATCTTTGTGTCATAAATAAAATAAATTATTTAATGTCTAAAAATTATAAATAAAATATCATTATGTAGGGAATCTTTTTATCTTTCTAATGAATATTTATAATCGAAAATCCAACATGTATAACCCTATGTAAAAAAATTTTTTCTAAAAGATATATGCTTGTGTCATTTTTGTATTCATTTTAACTTAATTAAAATAAAGTGTCATTATCACTTACAAGTGGATCCATGGGGTCCCAAAATAGACCCAAAGATTCCCATGGTCGACCATGTATCAACCAATAGGGTTAAGACACGTTTTAGGGTAATTTAGTATTATTATAATATTATTTTTTAACCCTTATTTACCGGATTTACCCTTAACCATGTTAAATAAAATATTTACCGCAGTAATTATTCAAAATGTCTAAAAATAAAAGTTACCTATTTACACAATTTGAACATCCTGATTCCAAATATGGAATCTATTTTCCTAAATTCTAAACACAGAAGTGGCAGAAATTAATTTAAAATTAATTCCCGCTGTCAAAACAAAAAGCGTGTTTTTAAGAGATAATAACTATCAAAAGATTGACACTTGTTTATGTTCGGTTTAATTGTAAAATTATGTCCAATGACCAACATTATATTAAATGGTAAAAATATATTCTAAATATACTTTAAAACCACTAAAATTCATAATTTATCACTATTAATTATTTTGATTAAAAAAGTTGTTTTTAATTAAAATTTAGTAATTTTCACTATTCATCAAAATATGAAAGTTATCCGAAATGTACCAAAATTTCACCTTAGGCTAAATTCGATATTCCGAATCCAAATATGAAGTCCATTTTAAAATATAAAATATATATAATTTTAAAAAGTAGTTATTACTATTCATAACGGCTAGTTTGATTGGTTGTGGTGTGTGTTAAAACTCAAGGTTGCGTACAACACACGCTACTGTATTATTCAAAGAAAGTGTACCGTGGAAGCTTGGGATGTTTCATTTTAAATTTTTGATGTCCCCATTTAGTCAAAAAGTTTAAAATATTGTATTTAAAAAGGGTTCACTATTAAAAGTTGATAAAAGTGCAATACTGAAAATGAATTTGTTCTTGCATTATATCTAAGAAACTCATAATATGGATTCTAAAATTATAAGGATTATATAAAGTTTAAAATTTAGATAATACTATTCATGACCTCTATTAATGGCTTTTTTTTTGTAAGTCTTGGTGCAATTGAACTCGGTGTTGCGTGTAGTGCAAGTTATTGAATTATTTTGAAGAAATAACACACTATGAAATCTTGGGGTGTTACAAAGATGGTCTTGGCCGCAATGCCTTGGCTACTATGGAAATCATAACATGTTCTTAATGGATGACACAATTACATGTTTTATTACCATGCTAGTTTATAACGATTAATGTTCCTTTATGATATATTCCCTATGTATTGTATTGTTTTATGTCATTGCTCAAGATTTTGATGTTTAGATTTTATGCTCTTGTTTTTACATTCAACTATTTGTGGATTGTTTTATGATCTCTATGTTTACCCTTACTGAGCAATTGAGCTCACCCTTTTTATGTTTTATTCTCCCCAGGATATAAAGAAATGTTTGAGGTAAGAAAGAAAAAGGGGAAGATCTTTATGGGAGATGTTGAAGACCATTCACCATGATTAAGAGATTATATTCAGAGTTTCCAAAGACAGTAATCTATTACGATCCTTATGTGTCTATTTTTTTTATGTATTATGTATTCTAAAATAGTAATGTAATGTCAATGTACGTCAATTTCTGGGTCTCTACAACAGGCATCATTGAACATAGATGGAAGGCTAGTTAATGAACCTGGATCAGTTTTATATCATTGTTTATCATTATTTAATGTTGATGGTTGAGGAGACTCAATGGGGAGACTGATAGGAAGATGTGACATGTGATCAGGTCGCTTAAGGTGATGCTCTGGATGGATGTTTGGAGGAGAGTTAAAACATGATTTTGTTTAATTGATGGTGGTTTTTACAATATTGATGCAGGGGGAGTCCATCACAAGTTTCATATCATGCATTTGGAGTTATACCAGGGATTATGCAAGAGGTATGGTAGATTGAGGAAGCAATTTTGGTGGCCCTAGATGAGACATGGATTGAGAGAGTTTATAGAAATTTGTGTTGTTTACCATCAGGTAAATGGTGAGCATCATGTTCCTCATAGTTTTTTATACCCCTTGTTTATTCCTATGTAGAAATGGGTTGAAATGTAAATGGATTTCAACATAAGGTTACATAGATCTGGGGATGGATCTGAAGGAATATGGGTGACCATGCATTGGCTGACAAAAAGAGCCCAATTAATAGTGATCAAAGAGTCTGGTGCATCGGATTAGTTGTCTAAGAGTTATGTGGATGAGGTGGCATAGTTGAATTGATTTACAAGGTCCATTGTATTCGATCAGGATGCATTTTTTACCTATCAAGTCAGGAAGGGATTACAACATTCTTTTGGAAACCACTTAAGCCCCAGCACCGCTCTCCACCCTCAGTAGCATGGGAATACATTAAATACTATCAAAACACTAGGGGACATGTTGTGGAAGTTCATCTTGCACATTAGTAGATCTTAGTGATGACACATACATTTGGTCGAGATTATGTACGGTTTTAATAATTATTATCAAATTGATATGGATCTATTGGAGGCACTGTAGAAGCATCCATGTCATTCTAAATTATTTGGATTGAGGTAAGAGAGGAAGCATTTCATAGACCTAATATAGTTCTGAGATTTAAAGTGACTCTCTAGCATGTTAATTAGATGAGGAATGTGGAATGGGTCCAGTAAAAATAATTTTTTCAATAATAGGAGGAGGATGTTATAATTTGATGTTGGGGACCACCTTCTCTTGTAGGATTCCCCTTAATTTGGATTGTGGTGTTTTGGTAAATGGATTGAGGTTTCTACCATGTAAGTAGGGCCTTATGAGTTGTTTGGTGATTTGGAAAGGTAGCATATAAGTTCACATTGTCACGACAACTGGAGAGGCTCTATTATATTTTACACATATGATTACTTCACTAGTATCTTCATGATGAATCCCATGTCATTGACTGGGGATATTTGGATATTAAGGACACAATGACGTTTGTGGATAATTCAATAGTAATCTAATATCCCCAAGAGAAGGTACTTTGTGGATGGACCATTCCTTTCGTTTAATTTCTATGGGGTATGGTGACATGGTGTAGCGTTCACTGTAGTGAGAGATGCATATTTGTGCCTTGTATGTGGTGTTGTTTGGAGTTTTCCTTTTCTATATTTCTAGTGATGTGATGTTTGGAACTTTGTTGTTTTATATGAATAGATTATTTTTTCTCTTATAAAATGTATGATGTGTGTTAATTTCCCGACATATGAAAAGGGGATGAATTGTTTTCTTTATTGAGAGTCATTTATTTTTATGTGATTAAACCCACGTGGAATTGTCAATTCCACCAAGACCAGCCAATATTTTGAAAGGGGGATAAAAATTCCATAATTTTTGTATTCAAGAAGGTGTGGATAATTGGTTGTGATGGTTTCTAGTTCATTCTTCATGAAGGTTGAATGATTTTATTGATGCGGATGTGTGATGACGGGGTTATGAAAGGTGTTTTGCGGGGGTATGGTTTGTCTTGTTTGGATAGTGGAAGTGTTTGTGGTATGATGGGATCCTTGAGAGGTATTTCATGGGGTGTTTGTTTGGACCACTTTAATTCTGAGATTTGTTTTTGGAATCTCGATGGTGAGATTCATTAGAGAGGTATTTTATGTTTCTATCCATTCATATTTGGCCCGTAAATTTTCCACTTTGGGTTTTCTTGGTGTTCCATAAGAGGCATTTTGAGGTTTCATGGTGGATATAGGAAAACAAGTGGTGTTTTGGGAAACTATATAGTTCCTAGATTTTAGTTGGATGTAGGTGGGAACCATTAAATTAATTTTCACAATGAAAGGTGATTTCCCGATTTGAAATTAAATCAATCCTATGTAATGTGATTTTTTGTGAAATATTAAATTTTGTGAATTTACATATAATTCACATTTTCTATGTATATTTCACAACAAAAAAATGGATGGATATAGGATTTAAAGTCATTTTCTGAGCCGATTCATTTCATTCAGTAGTGGGTTATTCCACTTTAATTTAAAAATAACCCTAGGAAGTTTTTGGAGGAATTTAGTCCCTCTTCACCATTGATTTATTCATTGGATATGGTGGCTTCCCATTTGATATTTATACTAAATTCTCCATTTCACGTTGTTCTACTTAATATTCTTCTCTCTAAGATACACTAAGGTGGTTCAATTTTGGTTTGGGGTGTGAGGTGGAAATATTTTTGAATTATCCTTTGATGTGTTGTAGCTTGATCCGTGGTGTTTCTATGCTTTTGTGGTTTTCATGAAATTATTCATCACCCTAAAATGAACAATAAGTCATCATATATTATTTAAGGTATGAAATATATCATTTCTATTTATTTTGTATCAAGTGGGATGGGGTTAATCATATTTATAAATGGAATATGGTTGCCTTATATTAATAAAATAAAATTAATTGGATAGTTGAAAATTAAGGAGGGGGGAATGATAATCGTGTTTTTTACATCATTGAAATTATTTTGATTTGATGGATTTTACAAGCTTCAACCCCTACTGGAAATTGTTGTAGTTTGGGGGTTTTTTCACAGGATGATATATATTAATGATGATGTGTCTATTTTTATTGTTTTGATATAAATCTAAAATGTAAATTTCCTCACAACATATGTCTATATAAATAAATGATTTTCCCCAACAGTATGGGTTTTATGATAACACCCCTAAAATAAAGGGGAATGTGATAAAGATTCATTATTAAATTGGTAAAATGATATTTTATATATTGTGATGTGGGGTAGTGTTGTGGGGTGGAGATATGTTTTTGGATGTGATGTGGGGTTGATGGTTGGGATGTGGTTGTTCTTTCTTGGCAGTGAGGTAGTGGTTGTTGGGATATGCTTTTGGGGTGGTGATATTGAGTTTGTTTAACTATTATTTTAGGGTGGAGTGGTGGTGTTAGTTTGTTCATGCTTTGGAGTGGTGAGGAAGTTGTTTTTTGGATGTTCTTTTAGGTTGGTGGGGTGATGGTTCTATGGGAATTATGATATTATAATGATGTGTAGTTTCTTGTTCTTGATTCCTATGTTGTGATCTAATAATTATTCAATAATGATTGAATTATATGAGGATTGATTAATGTAATTGGATTGAAATGTTTAATAAAAAATTATAGGATGTGTGGTTTAATGTAGATGATTCTTAATACTAAAATGAATGGTCTAGATAATGGGTATGGTTTGAAATGTGAAATCTGGTTTATAGAACATGGCTTGTGTGGTGCTGTGCTTTTTGAGGTGGTAGTGAAAGTGATGATGTTGTGAGTTAGATAGTGTTTGGTTCTGATGCCAATGATTGGGGGTGTGTGTCAATATATGGTTTTACATCTATATTCTTTGTGATTTACATACGGACCCCTACCATATTCAGAACTATGTGAGTGCACACATATGTTCACTTAGTCGGTGTTTTTCCTAAGAACATTTTGATGTGGATAGATAGTTGGCCACTCACTCTTTCCCATTGCCTCTTCCAGGTTAGTAGATATTCCCATGATGTGATATCCATAGGTCTATTAGTACATGAGATTATGGCCTGTGTGTTTTCAGGTGAGATATTAGTTTACCATGATGTTGGATGGTGGCCAAGGGGTTTTCAAGTGAGATATGATTTTTCCATGTGGTTGGGAGTTGGTTCAGGTTTTTTTTGGGACAGATTTGATGTGACCATGTTCTGGGGTGACTAATAGTATGTATCATCCATGGTATGGGGAGGGGAAAAAGGTTTATTTCTATCAAGTTTATGATATCCAACTACTCGGTTCATGGTTGTGATGTGTTGGTCCTTTTTTTAGGAATGATATAGTGTGGCCATGTTTTGTGGTAGTGGCCCAGTTTCTTTCTTGCATGATGTGATGTGATCATGGTATGTGGAGGTAATATATTGTATTTGGGTGATATGGGTGCACCATGACATATAACATTGGGGTCTAAGAGTCAAAACCTATGGGAATGTGGTGTGGGTACCCTCTATCGATATTCTTCTAATTATGTTATTATACATTTCTTGTGTTAATAGGTGAGAGTGATTTAGGGAAGTTGGGATGGATAGATTACCTATTTTTGTGCTTTTTGTTTGACTGTTTTCTCTGAGGTACAATAGTTTACATCATTTATATGTGGATGAGAAATTTTGGTTTTTCTATAGAGTATACACATATTTTCACCGTATGTATATTAAACTATAATCAGGATTCTAGATTAATTTTTTGTTCCATGCTTAAAATTACTACCTTGAACTTTAGATAGTTGTAGTGTCACTAATTTATCGTTACTTATCATTTTTTACCAAGGATACATTAATTTATATAATTTTTATTTATACAGGCATTGTGGGGTGATTTTTTGTTTATTTTATATTATTTCATTGAGTCGTTTCTAGATAATCCATCTTATCTCCCAATCCAACATTATTATAGAGGAAACTGCCACAAATATTATGATATTTTTATACCCCTAGTTCCATTCTTCATACCAGGGCCTACTATAGGAAGGAATCAGATGTCATTATCTCTCTCCCTTCATCCTAAAATCAATTGTGGGAGTGGGTCATGACACCTAGGATTGACTTTAAATGAAAAATAAATGTTGAATAATTTTTTAGAAGCATATAAGATATTTTATATTTTGGTAATTTATTTTATTGATTGATAATATTATAATATTTTATGAATTATATGATTAAGATAAAAATAATTTTTTTATTAAAAACACATATAGTGAAAACCGGAGAAATCAAAAAAAATTACCCTGGAAGATAGACACCATATGAGATCACAGACTCATTGTAATATAACATAAGCCTATTATGAATATTGTCCATAAAGAATATTCTAGATATAGTGGTTACCTATGTTTCTGGATCATACATTATAAGGTCTTTAAAATGATAATTCTTCTTGTCTAAAGATTTAATGTACTAATCATTATTGATCTTTCATTAATTGAATCCTCTTATCTATATAAGAACTTTCTTATCAATCGATGTGAAATACTCACAATTCATATGCACAACAATCACCCCTTCTATCATCCTATCAACCTCCTATGGAATTGAATTACCCAAAATATCTTCCTAGTCCATATATTCCAAAAAATTTATAAGATTCTATAAATTTATCCCATTTATCACATCCTTCACACTTGTCTCTTGCAGCTGACCATACATGACATCCTTGGGAGAACTACCTTATCAATAATTTCATTTCCATTATCAATATATAATGAATTCGAATTACAATTTAAACAATCACTACTAGTAAGCACACAATCCATCTCCTCTGGTATGTTTTTCATAACAGAAATAGTCTCCATGGGCTTCTATAGATACAAATATTCCGTGAACCCTTTGTTTTTTCCTTTATTCAACACATCACTCTATAAATCACGTTTTGTATTCTTACGCTTCATCATCATTGAGTAGTAAAATCCTTTGGAGTGTCTTCCTCCAACAGTGTGATCTGAAAATTAGTCTATAAAATATTCATAAAATTCATTCCCAGATAGTCCTACCCCCTTAATGCTCTTATTTTCCTTAAGTGAGGATCCCATGATCTGAGAAAATCCCTCGGTTTATTGCCCTCCAAATCGATTAATAATTTTGAAATAATCTGGAGTATTCCTTTTCCATGAATTACTAGCTTTAGTCCATTGACCCCCTAGATCACCTAGTGGAAGATTGTATGATAATTCCTTATCAATAACACTTGAACCATTCCTTTCAACTGGCAATGTAACAACACCAGTTGAACTGGCTTGTTACCATACCAAACATCCTAAATAGAGAGGAGGATTTTCGGATTATTCATAAGTACTGATAAATTCAATCCCCCTCTGCTCCCCCTGTAATAGAAGCATCCTAATCAGTCATCTTATAGTCCACTAAGTCTTGCTTCATGCAATCAAAAAAATCCACAATCTTAGGATCATTCGAAGTACTTGCCTCTTTTTGGATGAGATTATCATAACTAACCACATTGCGCCTCAATCAATAATACAAAAAAAATAATTATATTTAGCCACCAGTGATTTAAATAACCCATCCCCAAATTCACACGTAATGTCGGATCCATGTGACCTAGACAAATACACCACGATTAGTAATTAACTCATTTTCGAATACCATATCATGTTTTCACCATAAATATTCTCCAGTTTCAATCAAACCCCACATCAATACTTTCTTTGATTCAAAGAATTATACACATATAAAATGATTAATATGATGTCTCAGAGAGGTATTTAAACAATAAGAACATTGAAAATGTACCACTAAATATCTTAGAATACATTAAACTGAGGGATTTTTAATTGGAAGAGTGTGTTTGGGAATTCTTTCCTAGATCACGATAGTAGGATCATCCCATTTCATATAATATTTTTATGACCATTATAAAAGGAAGAAGCTACATACATTTCATTTATGAGGACCACCATTCCACAGACAAGTCAGATCTTCCAGTAAGGAAAACCGGATCATCATGTGACATTTTTTTGAGGAGGCTAATAATCACATGTCATTCTAACCATAAATTTATGAAAACAAACATATCATAATTTTCCATTAAAGGGCGTTGATTCTAGAAATGATCCAACATTTTGATTTATGTTATTTAGATAAAAATTTTCTGATTGTTTTGAAAGTATATTGGATCAAAACCTTTTGATTTTTTGGATTTGAACTTGGTCCAAAATATTTCAAATAGTTTTGATGTTAGTCATTTATGGATTTATTTTTTGAAAATTTTGGGTGTCATTGTATTGAATTTATTTATTAATTTTTTTCCCCATATTAATACTTATTCATATTGGATACTATATTATCTTCGGCTTACCATTTTGGTTTTGGTAAATGTCCAAATACTAAATTAAAATCATTTTATACTTTTAAGGTTCTAGTGATATGTTAAAAGTTAATTGTAGTGATTCAGGAATGAAAACATCATCTTGAATATTCATTTCACTGAATTTTACAAGAGATAGGAGTATTAATTAGTAAAAGTAAAACATAAGTATGAATATGTGATTATGAAATGTAAATAAATCCTATAATTATATTTTATCATGTTCTCTATCGTGATAGTAAAATAATCTCTCAATATAAGTAAATGGATTGTAAAATATTGTTACCCTTTTTTGATAATTTTGGATTAATTTAGGGTCTTTTCTATCCCTTACTGATTTATTTTATTATGGTCATTAACTCTATCATGAAAATATTCTCTATCACTAACAATTACTCCTTAGATGTTATTTTTGAACTCGTTGTTCATTTTTTTCAAATCCTTCCAACGTTTTACTTATGGATAGTAAGATTAATTATACTCATTAAGTAGTTATATTTCCTTATTCTCATAGTATATATTGATAGATAAAATAATTAACTCTAGGAAAAAGTATCATGAAAAAATAATTATAATAGTGATTTCATTTCTAAAAAACCAATGGCCTTTTTGACCATTGAAGATGTATGTTTTCGAGACCTTTACAATTCCATTGATCATTCATGTACTTGTGATCAATGACCTCAATCCATCACTATTATTAATTAATTTTTTTAATAATTTCCCCAAATTATTCCTATATAGAAACTTATTTATGTTTTATTCTATATGAAATTTTTCATTAACTTTATAATTTAATAATAGGATTCCTTAGAAACCCTTTTTACAATGTGGGTTTATAAAAAAAAGTATATTCATATGTCAAACCTTTATTACTGAGATGAATTTCAAATTTTTAGGATTCCATTTCAAATGTGGGAAGATATAACAACCAAATATATGAAAATACTAAAATTATAATAGATATAATTGACACAAAACACCATGTTTGTAGAGACCCGAATCTTATAGTACATGGACATTACATTACTTTTGCGTAATACTTAGTACATAACAAAAATACACACACAAGGATCGTAATAGTTTAGTGTCTTTGGAAACTCGGAACGTAATATTCTAATCGTGGTGAAAGATCTTCAATATATCCCATAAATATCTTCCCTTTTTTTACCTAAAACCTTTCTTTATATCCTGGGGAAAAGAAAACATAAAAGGGTGAGCTCAAATGCTCAGCAAGGGAAAATAAAGGAAATAAAAATCATATCATATCTTTTTTGAAAATCATAACCTGCAAAAGAGATCATAATATCTTAACATGGAATAAATCATAAATGTGAAAATGAGATCCCCATAATCATAACATGAAACTTGAAACTTTGTGGGATGCACACATAATCATGGAAAATCATTTCTTGTTAGTCCTGACTCATTGCCAAGACTATCTTAGTGGACAAAGTCCCTTTCTGAATCGAGTAACCCTCGTTTCAGTCCTGTTTCACTGAACCGGTATAACCTACCATTCCAGCCCTGTCTATCTCGTGAGATATAAAATATTTACCCAATGCATTGGAGGGAGATATAGGTCCCACCCATCTTATAATTAATCCTTTCTTATGTGTGCCACATAATCATAAATCATACATCATCGCATAACCCATGTAATAAAAATGGGATTCATAAACAACATGACTTCATAAAACAATTCATATAAGATAAGGGAATTCATAAAAATGTTTCCATCACAACATAATCAAATCCATGTAATAATAGGGATAAAAACAGAACCCTTTTTTTATCTTAGATGGAAAATAATTTTGATAAAATACTTGAACTTAATTCTTGAGGAAAATATCCTTTCTACTTCAAAAACACTTTTCATTTCTTAACATGTCATAAAATTTAATAATAAAAGAAGTCGATTAAAAATAAACTTGAATACATGTTAAGGAAGCTTCTTGGAAATAATTTTTTTAGAAATCCATTCATGCCGTATAAGTTAAAAAAAACATTCTTCGTACTTTTATCGGAAAAGTCAAAAAGCACCTCGTATGAAAAACGTCAAAAGATTCCTTTCATATTTTTTTACTAAAAACTCACCAAAGGGTAAAATTGGATTTAAAAAATTGTAGTTGGATGGAAATAATATTAAATATTGAGGAAACATGGATGTGGATGATAAAATACACCCCAGTAATTACCAAAGTAAAAACAATCTCAGATAAAAGTGAGATTGTGATATTTCCCTTACCTTAGGTCCAATTTGCTTTGTAAGTGTCCGAACCTCCTGCATAATGATTTAAATAATGTCATTGACTTATTCCGGAATCATACTAATTGTTATGATATCATATATGCTCCACTTATGACTTTATATTACCCGTTCTTTTGTAAATTCATGTTAAAGTAGCGTTTTGGGTAAAATCGTCTCATTTGTCGTTCGTGTTTTTAACTTGTAATTATTGATATGATTACTTAGATCATGATTACTTAATTACAGAATATAAAACATGATATATATATATATATATTCATAATTCGGATATATAATAAATCAGTAAATGGAATGAAATACACCGTTCATGGAGACGGTAGTCTGTACGTACGCATGAACGCTGTTTTTGTTTCCTTATTGAATTGAATGGAATTAAGTAGATGACATACATATAAATATAAATAATTCCAGTATCATTATTATGTCATATATTTCATTAGTACTTATTATATATACTTTATAATCATTCATGAATGGTTAATCATTAAGAATGAATCTCATCGCGTCGTGGAGACGGTAGTCCGTACGTACGCACGAGCGATGATATCGTTCCCATGGTTGTGGAATTGTGTTTAAGTGTATGTATGCTATTTCAGTATCAATATCACTTTATAATAATCATATATAGTTACTCATTACACCTTTATACCCATCCAATTAAGGTGGTGGCGGAAAATAGATTACACCACGGCGTGGAGACGGTATTCTGTACGTACGCACGCGCGGTGATTTCGTTTTTCCGTAGGATGGATAGAAGGTTAATTGGAGTTGTTTAATATTTATAATAACATATCAGTATATAAGAAATACTGATGTTATTACTTTATCATGAAACAACTAAAGAATAAGAAGTTGAAGAAGAAAGAAACTGAAAAGATCGGTAATGGATATTACCTCTTCTTTGGAACGCCTCTTTGAATCCTCCACTTAGGAAACTAAGATTGGTCTTTGAAGAAGACCAGGACCTATAGGATCATACTAAGGAAGTGGAGAAGGTATTTTGGCAGGGGTTGGCTGAGATTGAGTGCTCAATTTGGTGTGATGAGGAGGGGGAGGAGGTTCCCTTTTATAAGGGAGGAGAGGGGAACCTTAGGAATATCTCAAACTATTATTTTATATTAAAGTCAAAATCGGTTTATAATGGTTCCAAAGGGTCTTATTTGGAATCTAAAGTGGGGAAGGGTCGAAATACTATCAACCAATAGGATTTAGACATGTTTAGGGTATTATTTTAACCTTATCAATTAGATTTAACTCTAAGTTAAATAATTTAACTTTTACCGTGTCTTTTTGTTTTCTTTCAATATATGGTTAATAAACATACTATAACATGCCAAACGAACCCCAAATTGTTTATTATTAATATATATATCCTTATATAAGTCATTTGGCCGATCCTTAGATTTTTAGGAATGAAATAACAATTAATAATATAATATTTGATTTAAAAACTATTTTGTGTCAATTTTGACACTATTTGATATATTATTTTTGTGAAAGTCATAACAGAATTATATGTTCGAAACAAGTTGATTAAATAAACAATAATATATCATAGTAACCTTGAAAATTAGTGTAATTCATAAAAAGTCTCAAATTACATTTATTTTGATGTTTATAACATCAATTATGTCAATATTTCATTAATAATATAATTACTGCATCATCATTGTGTCATAAATAAATTAAATTATTTGATGTCTAAAAATTAAAAATAAAATACCATTATGTAGGAAATATTTTTATATTTCTAATGAATATTTTCAATCGAATTTATCTTATGTACAACCCTAATTTAAAAATGTTTTAGTAAATAAACTTTGATTTTAACTCTTTTAACTCTTCTTTGAATTAAATAATAATAAATGTCCTAATCTAATCCAAGTGGGCCTAAATGATAATATTTTACACTTAAGGTTGTTTTTGGCCGAGATACACTTGTCCAATAGAATAGGACATGTGTTAGGGTAATATTAATATCATTCTTACCCTTAATTACCCTATTTACTTTTAACCATGGTAAATAAAAGTAAAAAGTTACTATTCACCAAAAATTATTTTCATCTCATTGAACCACATTTTACTTACTGACATCAACCGTGTCTCTCGGATTTTTGAAATTCCATTCACAGAAGCGGTAAAATTATGTTTTATGAAAAATTCAGTTTTTTTAACTACCACTTAGTAGTTTCAATATTCATCAAAAATTGATGTTTTTCAGAACAATGCCAAAATTTCATCCTAAGCTATATTTCATATTCCGAATTCAAAAATGAAGTCTATTTTACCAAATTCATAACATAGAAGTTGCATTAATTAATTTTATAATTAAATCCCGCTGTTAAAACAAATAGAGTGTTTTTAAGAAACAATATCTATCAAAAGATTGACACTTGATTATGTCTGGTTTAAATGTGAAATTACATCCAATGACCAACATTGTATTAAACTGTAAAAATATATTCTAAATATACATTAAAACCACTAAAATTAATAATTTATCACTATTAATTATTTAGATTAAAAAAGTTGTTTTTAAGTATAATTTAGTAATTTTCATTATTCATCAGAATATGAAAGTTATCTGAAAAGTACCAAAATTTCACCTTAGGCTAAATTCGATACTCCGAATCCAAAAATGAAGTCCATTTTGAGAGCTAAAATTTCTAAAATTTTAAAAGGTGGTTATTAATCTTCATAATGGCTAGTTATAATAATATTTTAATAGCATATTGTTGTTTAATGAAACTTGTTATTGCGTACTACACACGCTATCGAGGAAGGTCACGATTGCGTGTAATGCAAGGCAAGTCAAGGATGTGTGTTGTGAAAGCTCCTTTTGATGTAGCGTAAAACACAAGACATTAATAAAATTAAAAGGAATATTTTTCATAAAATCTCGGGCTGTTACAATGTTTATCTCTCATTATACACAACACTCAATTTACCTTTAATTTCATATAACCTATATATTTTTATGTATGATGTCATCGTCAACACTCATCAATGAACACACAACACATGATATATATTTCCATTATAACATAGAGATCAGAATGGTGGGTATAGATATGAATAAATATGTTTCTAATATATGTTTAACATATATATATATACTGAATTATTTTGGGACCAATTAATTCAAAATGAAAATGAACCCCTTTTGAAAATAAATGAAAATCATTTTCTGGAAAACTATTTCAATGACCAATACGTGATTTAAACCAATAAATTTAAAAATAACTTTTTTTACATTATATTAATGAAAATTATATATAATATAATTGAATAATTTTTTTTAAAATTCATTATTTATGTTTTCTAGATTTGATTAATCCAATTTTTAGCTTAAACTTGTATTTTTTCAGAGGCAATTTTCTCACCTTTTTATGGTGTACTTATTTTAAAACCCATTTTTAAAAAATTATTAAAATATATGGTCAAACATAAAATTCATTTATATAATAATAATATCATCATTTAAATTTGGTGAAATGATGGGATATTTCAGAATATATTTATTTTTTAGGGAATAGAAAAAATTACACTTTTTGTAAAAGGTCATTTATTTTAAATAAATTATTTTATTTTAATGTACCAATGTCTTTATAATATAAATTCAATTAAAATAAGTTTAATTTAGATATATATAATAATGATAATTTATCTTTAATCCACTTTATATTGATTTTTTGTATGTAATTTCTTTTTGGTTTAGAAACATGTCTTTTCAAAAAATTGTTTTAAAATGGATAGGTGTAACACCCCAAGATTTCATAGTGTGTTATTTCTTCAAAATAATTCAATGACTTGCACTACACGCAACACTGAGTTCAATCACACCATGACTTACAAAAAAAAAAGCCATTCAAAAGAGGTTATGAATAGTATTATATAAATTTTAAACTTTATATAATCCTTATAATTTTAGAATCCATATTATGAGTTTCTTAGATATAATGCAAGAACAAATTCATTTTCAGTATTGCACTTTTATCAACTTTTAATAGTGAACCCTTTTTAAATACAATATTTTAAACTTTTTGACTAAATGGGGACATCAAAATTTAAAATGAAACATCCCAAGCTTCCACGGTACGCTTTCTTTGAATAATACAGTAGCGTGTGTTGTACGCAACCTTGAGTTTTAACACACACCACAACCAATCAAACTAGCCGTTATGAATAGTAATACCTACTTTTCGAAATTATATATATTTTATATTTTAAAATGGACTTCATTTTTGGATTCGGAATATCGAAATTAGCCTAGGGTGAAATTTTGGTACTTTTCGGATAACTTTTATATTTTGATGAATAGTGAAAATTACTAAATTTTAATTAAAAACAACTTTTTTAATCAAAATAATTAATATTGATAAGTTATGAATTTTAGTGGTTTTAAAGTATATTTATAATATATTTTTACCATTTAATATAATGTTGGTCATTGGACATAATTTTACAATTAAACCGAACATAAACAAGTGTCAATCTTTTGATAGTTATTACTCTTAAAAACACGCTTTTTGTTTTGACTGCGGGAATTAATTTTAAATTAATTTATGCCACTTCTGTGTTTTGAATTTAGAAAAATGGATTCCATATTTGTAATCAGGATGTCCAAATTGTGTAAATAGGTAACTTTTATTTTTAGACATTTTGAATAATTACTGTGGTAAATATTTTATTTACCATGGTTAAGGGTAAATCCGGTAAATAAGGGTTAAAAAATAATATTATAATAATAAAAAATTACCCTAAAACGTGTCTTAACCCTATTGGTTGATACATGGTCGACCATGGGCATCTTTGGGTCGATTTTGGGACCCCATGGATCCACTTGTAAGTGATAATGACACTTTATTTTAATTAAGTTAAAATGAATACAAAAATGACACAAGCATATATCTTTTAGAAAAACAATTTTTACATAGGGTTATACATGTTGGATTTTCGATTATAAATATTCATTAGAAAGATAAAAATATTTCCTACATAATGATATATTATTTATAATTTTTAGACATCAAATAATTTAAATTATTAATGACACAATAATGA
Organism: Viscum album; assembly: GCA_963277665.1. Classification (NCBI taxonomy): domain Eukaryota; kingdom Viridiplantae; phylum Streptophyta; class Magnoliopsida; order Santalales; family Viscaceae; genus Viscum; species Viscum album. The sequence goes on along the minus strand of OY728125.1, from coordinate 539,876,582 downwards.
TGCAATGTTTACCTCATTAATAAATCATTTAAATAAATAAGATTATAATGATTAAAATATTATCTAAAACCTGTCCAATTCTTATTGGTTGATTTTATTTAGAAAATGAGTCATCTTATCTTCGACCTCAATGATTTTTGGACCATTATAAACCGAATATAATTATATTATAAAGTAATACTTTCACTCTTTCCTAAAGAGCCCCTCCTCTCCCTTATAAAAGGAGACCACTTCTACTCATTCCTCACACCTCTCAAGCCACTTGGCTCATCCAAACCCTGCCCAAATAAGCTCCCCACATCCCTCTCCTCCTCCTTGAAGCTTCCCCTTAGGCAGAAAGCATTTCAAGAAGTCCTTTGGTTCCAACCAAAGTGAGTTACCTAAATTAAAGGTAACGATTTCTCTTAAATTATTTTCATTTATTTTGCTTCTCCAACCCCCAAAATCTTTTTATTTCCTTTCTTTTGTAACAACACCAGTATCCACAATATACTAGGATGTTGTTATAAGAAGGATTCAAACTACACATACACACAACTCCATATAATGGATGATGAACATAATGTTTCTGTGGATGGCAAACTAACGCCTCACGAAACGATGATTGTTCAAATACATCTTACCGCCTCTCATGGTGGCCATTATGATGGAACTGTAATTAAATATGATATTAATGATATATATTTTATATATAAGCTTCTGTAATTCCATTTTATTTCATATCATTATTCGTTTCATGTTGTATATACATACGATAATTTCATTTGAGGAAGTGCGGACTACCGCCCCCTTAAAATGATATGACTCGTTCATACCACACATGGAACGTATAAAGGATGGTGTTAATGAACTTAAGTAACATATATAAAATATTATATTATACTGGAATAATAATATACCTATGTATCATTTGGATTCAATACTTTTAAAATGAAAAATTAAATGGAAGGAGCGTTCGTGCGTACGTACGGACTACCGTCTCCACGAACGCGATGAGATTCATTGTCCATCATATCCATTCAAGTATAATTATAATTTGATAATTTAAAAATAGTATCTAAGGACTTGATATCATTCTGGATATGAATAATATACATCCCATTAATAACGAATATGGCTCACATAACAAAGAATATAAAGTAAAATGAACCCGTTAACACCCGAAATGACGATAATTCTAAGATAATATTAACAAATCAATGTTAAAAGATCATATATGATATCATATTAAAATAAATGATTCTTGTATTATTAAATAACAATTATTTCACCATTATACAGGAGGTAAACCTACCATCGACCAAGGAAAAAGTACAAAGTAAGGGATTCTCTTATCTCACTTTCAATTTCGTGAGATTTCCATTATTCGCCACTAAATTATTGAAAGTGGTGTATTATGTATGGACATTTGATATATATTATCATGATTATATTTATATTCATGTTATTCTGTAAATCATTTGGTGGTTATTAACTTTTGGCCATATGACTCAGTCGATTAACGTGGTAAGGGATTTTCTAATCTCACTTTTAATTTCGTGAGAATTCCATTGTTCACCACTTAATTATTGCATGTGGTGTATGTGTACTGCCCATGATTGAATTCATTGTGTAATATACTTTAATTTATGGGTATTTACATCATCATGGTATGATACTTCTTTCATGGGTGTATGTTTCGAAAGTTACCTAATCGATAAGGGAATTTGAAATTTCAATTTCCACTCATTTGGCTTTACGCATATTTCATTGATTATATTACCCCAAGATTATGTGTGAAATCACTATTCATTTGATTATGTCATAATTTCCACTCCCCTTCCTGTGGATATAAGTTTGATACACATAATCACTCCATTGATAATTCTCAAGTCATTGATATGAATTTGATAAGAGTAATTTTAACTCATTCACCATTTGTTGAGTTAAACATCCAATTCGTTGGTGTTGTTTTTACAAGAATATGTGTGAATATCCTTTGATTGTTTTACACTGAATATCCAATAATATTTAGTGTATTTATATTTTTCACACATAATTAAGTCGTTGATTTATCCTTAACCTAAGGATACGGCCTTTATGAGAGATTTCATCTCAATTTACATTCCATTGAGACTTCTTTGTTGATATACACCAAATCACTTTTATGTGGTGTATATAATGTACTTTGACATAGTATATCATGAATCCATTTATTCTCATGATATTACAAAGTTTTTATTACCTCAATTATTTGTATTCAAGTGTCTCTTTTGGTTAGAATCTCTAACTAAAATACCATTTTTAAATGTTTTAAAGACTTATTCTTCTAAATCTTGCTCATTAATGTCCATGTTTTAAAAATGGTTTTAAGGATTTATTTATATGGACATTAAAGTTTTAGAAATTAAAACTCCTTTTAAAAAGTTTCAAAGTGGTATGGGACACTTTGATTCAAAAATATACTTTTAAATGGCTTCTTGACAAATAGTGTGACTTTTAAATGTTTTCAAGAAAAGGGGGATATTTCTCTCAAATAGTCTTGATGATTATTTTCATCTATGTCAACATCCTTCATTATTCTTGATTGAGGTTAATGTGATACAATACAATCTTCCATATTGTATCGAATGAGTTATGTTTGACTGTGGATGTGCTGTTTTTATACCATTCATGGTTTGTGGTAAAAGTATTGACATTTCGTATGCTAGTTTTAATACGAATGTTTATGTTATGTTTAAACATGTTCATATGAGGAATGCATTGGACTTAATAAGTGACGGGTGGAGCCCGCTATAGCTCCTCGATGCATCGGTAGGTCTCATGAGACAAACTAGTGTCTTGGCACAAGGCCTTGGCAAAATCTTATTTGTAGTCTTGGCACGAGGCCTTGGCTATGTGGTTATGATAGTCTGGCATTATGCATTCCATCATTATGAAAGTGGATATTGATATTGCATGTGATCATTCGACTAGTAGAATATCCATGTGAGTAAGTAAATGGCATTATTTCATTTTACCTTTGCCATTTTATGCAGAAGTTCAAGTTTAAAAGGCTTTTGTTTTAGTTATAAATTGCCTTGAGTGTTTATGCTTATTTATGAAAGCTTCTGCTATAATGTTATCCTTACTGAGCATCTGAGCTCACCCCTTTCAATGTTTTATTTTTTTCCCAGGATTATGAAGAAGTAATTTATGAATGACCTGCAGGGATAGTATGAGGGGATATGAAGACAAGATGTTTTTTTTATGATGTAATGTAAAAATTTATGGATGTATCTAGTTATTCCAAGGCTACTAATCTAATCGGTCCTTCGAGACTTGATCTTTCTCATGATCATACCAATGTTATGTAATAATGCACCGACTCTAGGTAACTAGGGTCGGGGCGTTACAGTTGGTATCAAAGGAAGTTTAGTACAAACCTTGGAAGATAGATTTAGATAAACTCTGATTAGAGCACGTAGACCTAAGATGAACTTTGAGGATTAGTATAGAAGAACTTCCTAGAATTTTGGTATTGTAATGATTTTGTGAGTTTTCCAAGCAATACATCCCTGTCTGGATACGAGCAGGTAGAGGTGGCTCTGGCACAGATGTACCTAGGGGTAAAACCCGAAAACACCGCTTTGAGCTAGACTCGAACGGGAACTGGTACATGACAACGGGCCTTGCTGCACTCTTGGTTACGACACTCCCGGGGGATATGCTTTGGTAAATTCACAAGATTAGTATAAACCATTATTAAGGGAATAAAAAAAAATCCCCTAAGAATTTATGTCGGCAAATAGATAGTGGGTAATTAAGATTTTAACATAGGGTACCCCAAGTTAGGATATATTGTTCAATTACAAGATTATCCTATTATGTCTTTTTTTTATTCCTATTAGATAAGTATTCAAAAAACCTAATTGTATTTTATTTTGTTAGTTGAAACATGGAGGGAGCAAGATCACGAACAACTCTTCTCTCTCTTCCTGAAGAACTACTTACAATTATTATCCAGAAGTCATGCGCAGACGATATTGAAACTTTTTCAAATGTCCAAGTTACATGCAAACAACTTTATGAGACATCCAATACCTCTAGCATTGCACGATTCTTTCAAGGATCAAGTACCGACTGTGGGATAATGTTGCGCTCTCAACTTTCTTACCACGCTAAGCATGGGAAGTACCATCAGGGTCTTTTCAAATTATTCACTTTATCTCAAAATTACGATGCACTAAATGATTTTCTAGATGCTGCAGAAGAGGGAGACCTTCGAGCAGCCTATATGTATCAAATTATATATTTATGTCTTTTGGGATATATGAAAACTGATTTACCAAAACCTTATTTTGAAATATTTGAAGATGAATCAGTGAGAATTTTTCTAAAAAAAACATGTTAAAGACGATGTCTCCAAATTATATATAAGAAATACCTATTTTTTTATGATGCATCGATGCTTCCATCGATATAATCCAAAATGGATGAGGAGTTTTTGGGTAAAGGAAGTAGATGATTTGGAAAAATTCCTGAGGTACCATTGTGACACATGAACGCATTCTACCAAAAGGAAAATCCGCCTAGTCTCTCCAGAGTTCATGTTGTGATCCACATATCTCTAGTGACAAAATACATGCCTGACCCAACGCATGTACTCACCTATGAAGAATTATAACTGGAACCAGATCTATCTTATTGTGGAGAGCCTATCAGAATTCTTCATACCAAAGATCAAGTGTTGAGAAACCGGATGACTCGTCTGGTAAAAGATCTATGGAGAAATCATAAGATGGAAGAGGCAATGTGGGAACCCGAGGAACATATGATGAAGAACCTATGTGGAAATAAATGGATGGTGAAATGTTTAAAAGTGTTAGTGCTCTTTATTGATGGGTACTTTGGAATAATTTTCTCTTGTATTTGTAACCCCGCAGTTTGCCATGTGAGAATGATATTTGAAGAAGAATTGTCTCATCTCTTGTGGATATAGGTATAAATAACCATTTGGTTTTATATGATCATTGGGGATTGAGAAAATTATAAGTTATTATAATTTGGGATAAAAATGCAAAGTATGATATAACATTTGTGATTAAATTAGGTTATTTTGAGGAATTTATCTCATTTTGGTAATATTATAAAATATAGTTTTTGAAAAAGGACAACACGTAGACCGTGTGACAACCCGTCGCGTCGGACAAAGCTGTGGGAATCGAACCCACAACCAAAGTGCGATTGAGATTTATCGCCTACCACTGGACTACGTGATGTCCCTGGTTAGTGTGACTATTTTTTTTGTTAAATGATTTTAGTGATAAATAATAAGATGATTTGGGATCTTATGTCTTATCAAATGAATACCCTTGGTATAGGAAAATGATTTGGTGATTAAGTGATAAATGTTATTTTGGAAGATGTTTGCTTTGTTGGGAACACTATATGCCCAAGGAAAATAGAATACAATGGGGTTTCATTTGTAGAGTAATGGTGGATTTTTATCTACGTTTTTATTGTTGATTTATAGTGATTTGGGTTATTTATGGAAATGATTAACCTATAATAGAGAATATGTGATAATGTTAATTACTTTTAAGTATGTGACTTTAAGAGTATTTGATGTCATTTGGAGATACAAGGTAACATGGGAGACTACATAATCAAATTCTTCTATGTTTTGGGTTTCAATATTAGTTTGGATTATATTAAAGGATTTTAAGGACAATTGGTTATTGAATGGTATCTATTTAACTTTGGGGTATTGTTGGTTTAATTTTAGAAATTAATATTAGTGCATATTTATCTCAATGAATATCCTTTTGGGGGATCATTAGATCATTCACTAACCATTTTGGTTTTGATTAATCTTCAAAGACAATGTAAATATATAGTTTATCCTGCATGGATCATGTGATTCTATAGAAGTTTATTCTAGCTCTTCCAGTGTGACCAAGTCTTCTTGAATACTCATCGTTTAATAAAAATTGAGTTAGTGGTGGAAATTTATTAAAGAATGAAAATCTACTTAAAATTTAAGTATATCTCATAATGTTCTTAGTCAATATCATAAATAAAATCATCTTCCTTATGTAATATAACTTTAAAAAAAATGTTGTCCTAGATGGTACATTAAATCATCACTAATTTATGGCTTTGGGATTGTTGGCCTTTTCATAGCCATGTTCTCTACCACTCTCCATCAGGTAATTGATGGTTAGATTTTTCTTCCATATCCATATTTTACTACATGGAACCCTAGTATGTGTTATTTTCGGTAATCTTCATACTTTCGACTCTTTATTTTAAATAGAGGCCTCATTAATTCATTTTTCGATGTGAGATTTCAACTAAGATATTTTGAAACGTCAAAAATGTGTTATCCTAATACCCTATGTTTTGTTGAACCGATGGTATTTCAAATCATCATAGATTGATGAATTTAAGGACCTCAATTTTATACTTGTTTGTGATTGATGACCTCAATTACTACCTATAAATATTTACGTTTTTCCTCCAATTATATGTCTCAAATTGCCACCAATGTTCTCCTAATCGAGATCATAATTCGGTGGTGACCCTTTCATTTCTCTTTTCCTCATATTAAGACTAAATTTTAGTAACCCAATTTCCGATGTGGGTTTTCCCACAAATATATTATCTATTTTCAACCTTTTATTTTCGAAGAACAATTTCAAATTACGAGGACGCAATTTATTGAAGGAGGAGAGAATGTAACACCCCAAGATTTCATAGTGTGTTATTTCTTCAAAATAATTCAATGACTTGCACTACACGCAACACTGAGTTCAATCACACCATGACTTACAAAAAAAAAGCCATTCAAAAGAGGTTATGAATAGTATTATATAAATTTTAAACTTTATATAATCCTTATAATTTTAGAATCCATATTATGAGTTTCTTAGATATAATGCAAGAACAAATTCATTTTCAGTATTGCACTTTTATCAACTTTTAATAGTGAACCCTTTTTAAATACAATATTTTAAACTTTTTGACTAAATGGGGACATCAAAATTTAAAATGAAACATCCCAAGCTTCCACGGTACGCTTTCTTTGAATAATACAGTAGCGTGTGTTGTACGCAACCTTGAGTTTTAACACACACCACAACCAATCAAACTAGCCGTTATGAATAGTAATACCTACTTTTCGAAATTATATATATTTTATATTTTAAAATGGACTTCATTTTTGGATTCGGAATATCGAAATTAGCCTAGGGTGAAATTTTGGTACTTTTCGGATAACTTTTATATTTTGATGAATAGTGAAAATTACTAAATTTTAATTAAAAACAACTTTTTTAATCAAAATAATTAATATTGATAAGTTATGAATTTTAGTGGTTTTAAAGTATATTTATAATATATTTTTACCATTTAATATAATGTTGGTCATTGGACATAATTTTACAATTAAACCGAACATAAACAAGTGTCAATCTTTTGATAGTTATTTCCTCTTAAAAACACGCTTTTTGTTTTGACTGCGGGAATTAATTTTAAATTAATTTATGCCACTTCTGTGTTTTGAATTTAGAAAAATGGATTCCATATTTGTAATCAGGATGTCCAAATTGTGTAAATAGGTAACTTTTATTTTTAGACATTTTGAATAATTACTGTGGTAAATATTTTATTTACCATGGTTAAGGGTAAATCCGGTAAATAAGGGTTAAAAAATAATATTATAATAATAAACAATTACCCTAAAACGTGTCTTAACCCTATTGGTTGATACATGGTCGACCATGGGCATCTTTGGGTCGATTTTGGGACCCCATGGATCCACTTGTAAGTGATAATGACACTTTATTTTAATTAAGTTAAAATGAATACAAAAATGACACAAGCATATATCTTTTAGAAAAACAATTTTTACATAGGGTTATACATGTTGGATTTTCGATTATAAATATTCATTAGAAAGATAAAAATATTTCCTACATAATGATATATTATTTATAATTTTTAGACATCAAATAATTTAAATTATTAATGACACAATAATGATGCAATGTTTACCTCATTAATAAATCATTTAAATAAATAAGATTATAATGATTAAAATATTATCTAAAACCTGTCCAATTCTTATTGGTTGATTTTATTTAGAAAATGAGTCATCTTATCTTCGACCTCAATGATTTTTGGACCATTATAAACCGAATATAATTATATTATAAAGTAATACTTTCACTCTTTCCTAAAGAGCCCCTCCTCTCCCTTATAAAAGGAGACCACTTCTACTCATTCCTCACACCTCTCAAGCCACTTGGCTCATCCAAACCCTGCCCAAATAAGCTCCCCACATCCCTCTCCTCCTCCTTGAAGCTTCCCCTTAGGCAGAAAGCATTTCAAGAAGTCCTTTGGTTCCAACCAAAGTGAGTTACCTAAATTAAAGGTAACGATTTCTCTTAAATTATTTTCATTTATTTTGCTTCTCCAACCCCCAAAATCTTTTTATTTCCTTTCTTTTGTAACAACACCAGTATCCACAATATACTAGGATGTTGTTATAAGAAGGATTCAAACTACACATACACACAACTCCATATAATGGATGATGAACATAATGTTTCTGTGGATGGAAAACTAACGCCTCACGAAACGATGATTGTTCAAATACATCTTACCGCCTCTCATGGTGGCCATTATGATGGCACTGTAATTAAATATGATATTAATGATATATATTTTATATATAAGCTTCTGTAATTCCATTTTATTTCATATCATTATTCGTTTCATGTTGTATATACATACGATAATTTCATTTGAGGAAGTGCGGACTACCGCCCCCTTAAAATGATATGACTCGTTCATACCACACATGGAACGTATAAAGGATGGTGTTAATGAACTTAAGTAACATATATAAAATATTATATTATACTGGAATAATAATATACCTATGTATCATTTGGATTCAATACTTTTAAAATGAAAAATTAAATGGAAGGAGCGTTCGTGCGTACGTACGGACTACCGTCTCCACGAACGCGATGAGATTCATTGTCCATCATATCCATTCAAGTATAATTATAATTTGATAATTTAAAAATAGTATCTAAGGACTTGATATCATTCTGGATATGAATAATATACATCCCATTAATAACGAATATGGCTCACATAACAAAGAATATAAAGTAAAATGAACCCGTTAACACCCGAAATGACGATAATTCTAAGATAATATTAACAAATCAATGTTAAAAGATCATATATGATATCATATTAAAATAAATGATTCTTGTATTATTAAATAACAATTATTTCACCATTATACAGGAGGTAAACCTACCATCGACCAAGGAAAAAGTACAAAGTAAGGGATTCTCTTATCTCACTTTCAATTTCGTGAGATTTCCATTATTCGCCACTAAATTATTGAAAGTGGTGTATTGTGTATGGACATTTGATATATATTATCATGATTATATTTATATTCATGTTATTCTGTAAATCATTTGGTGGTTATTAACTTTTGGCCATATGACTCAGTCGATTAACGTGGTAAGGGATTTTCTAATCTCACTTTTAATTTCGTGAGAATTCCATTGTTCACCACTTAATTATTGCATGTGGTGTATGTGTACTGCCCATGATTGAATTCATTGTGTAATATACTTTAATTTATGGGTATTTACATCATCATGGTATGATACTTCTTTCATGGGTGTATGTTTCGAAAGTTACCTAATCGATAAGGGAATTTGAAATTTCAATTTCCACTCATTTGGCTTTACGCATATTTCATTGATTATATTACCCCAAGATTATGTGTGAAATCACTATTCATTTGATTATGTCATAATTTCCACTCCCCTTCCTGTGGATATAAGTTTGATACACATAATCACTCCATTGATAATTCTCAAGTCATTGATATGAATTTGATAAGAGTAATTTTAACTCATTCACCATTTGTTGAGTTAAACATCCAATTCGTTGGTGTTGTTTTTACAAGAATATGTGTGAATATCCTTTGATTGTTTTACACTGAATATCCAATAATATTTAGTGTATTTATATTTTTCACACATAATTAAGTCGTTGATTTATCCTTAACCTAAGGATACGGCCTTTATGAGAGATTTCATCTCAATTTACATTCCATTGAGACTTCTTTGTTGATATACACCAAATCACTTTTATGTGGTGTATATAATGTACTTTGACATAGTATATCATGAATCCATTTATTCTCATGATATTACAAAGTTTTTATTACCTCAATTATTTGTATTCAAGTGTCTCTTTTGGTTAGAATCTCTAACTAAAATACCATTTTTAAATGTTTTAAAGACTTATTCTTCTAAATCTTGCTCATTAATGTCCATGTTTTAAAAATGGTTTTAAGGATTTATTTATATGGACATTAAAGTTTTAGAAATTAAAACTCCTTTTAAAAAGTTTCAAAGTGGTATGGGACACTTTGATTCAAAAATCTACTTTTAAATGGCTTCTTGACAAATAGTGTGACTTTTAAATGTTTTCAAGAAAAGGGGGATATTTCTCTCAAATAGTCTTGATGATTATTTTCATCTATGTCAACATCCTTCATTATTCTTGATTGAGGTTAATGTGATACAATACAATCTTCCATATTGTATCGAATGAGTTATGTTTGACTGTGGATGTGCTGTTTTTATACCATTCATGGTTTGTGGTAAAAGTATTGACATTTCGTATGCTAGTTTTAATACGAATGTTTATGTTATGTTTAAACATGTTCATATGAGGAATGCATTGGACTTAATAAGTGACAGGTGGAGCCCGCTATAGCTCCTCGATGCATCGGTAGGTCTCATGAGACAAACTAGTGTCTTGGCACAAGGCCTTGGCAAAATCTTATTTGTAGTCTTGGCACGAGGCCTTGGCTATGTGGTTATGATAGTCTGGCATTATGCATTCCATCATTATGAAAGTGGATATTGATATTGCATGTGATCATTCGACTAGTAGAATATCCATGTGAGTAAGTAAATGGCATTATTTCATTTTACCTTTGCCATTTTATGCTGAAGTTCAAGTTTAAAAGGCTTTTGTTTTAGTTATAAATTGCCTTGAGTGTTTATGCTTATTTATGAAAGCTTCTGCTATAATGTTATCCTTACTGAGCATCTGAGCTCACCCCTTTCAATGTTTTATTTTTTTTCCCAGGATTATGAAGAAGTAATTTATGAATGACCTGCAGGGATAGTATGAGGGGATATGAAGACAAGATGTTTATTTTTATGATGTAATGTAAAAATTTATAGATGTATCTAGTTATTGCAAGGCTACTAAACTAATCGGTCCTTCGAGACTTGATCTTTCTCATGATCATACCAATGTTATTTAATAATGCACCGACTCTAGGTAACTAGGGTCGGGGCGTTACAATAGGGATTCTCCATTTTTCTAATTATATAAATCCATAATGGGAAATTTTTTAATGGAAATTTATAGAAAAATATAATTCAACATTAATTTATATTTAAATAATGATTATTACTATTCATAAAGTAAATTTAGAATTATTTTTTTCTGAAAAAGTACTCTATAAATCTCATTGTCTCGCCACCTATGTGTATTGACATGATATTAAATTTTCCCACTTATGTGAATTGAATTTGGTTAAATGAATTATATATTTAGAATAATAATAACTTATAATTTATAATAGGTTAAAAATAATTTTTTACCTATGTGATTTGTTAAATAAATTAAGACTAATTACATCAATTAAGGTAAAAATGAGTTTACTTAGTGGTTAACCTTTATACATAACAAGAAAAATGACCTGGAAATTTTTTGAAACAAAATTTTATAGAAACATTACCACATTTTCTCTTATATTATCAAGTTTTTTACATTATTAGAGACTTTATGATTGAAAAAAATGTGATCCACTAACATTATTTTGAATAATTCCAACTGTATCCTTCCCCCTCATATAAAATGCCACCACCTCCCCTCATCTATTCATACAATAGAAAAACAAATAATTTCATCCATGACCTACCAAAATATCTTCTCGAGATACATAATCAATTCCTAGAAGCAATAAATTGATTATATATTCAACCATGGAAGTCCTTTGGTGAAAAACAAAAGGAGTTACCGAAAGAATATGTAACGTTGAACAATATGTGTTTTTATTTAGTTATTTCTCTACACCTTCAATTATTCTTATACCATTATTATATATTAAACAATGTATTATAAATATAATTATATGTTGTTATTGTGAGGTTAAACCCTAAAAAAACACTTCCATATAATTTCATTTGAAATCCTCATTTATGTCTACGGAGAACTATCGCCTCAAGAAAGGAACTCTTCTTTTTTTCCACCACCACCTCTAATGGAATGGATTAAAATTTGAAATTTTGTTTATACATTATATTTAGGATATTTATAACAATATAATACATTTTAATAATTATATCATATAAACCCTTTTTACATTAAAATCCCTTGGGGATACGATAACATCACTCATTTGTTGGGCTAACTACTACTTCACGAAGTGATGCCATTTTTTCTTCAAAAACATGTTACATGGAAAGTAATAAGGGTGAATAAAATTAATTTATATCATATAAGTGACATTATTATGATATTAATCAAATAATAATATATCATAATTTTTAATATATCATTTTTTATTACATTTTTACATTGAGAAAAATTGATAACATTGTTCGTGGATGTGTAGAATATTACCTCCTCAATGTGATTTGATTCATTTTATATAAAAATAATGGTATTTATATAAATATATTTTATATATATACATTATTATGTAAACTTTAACGAGAATATATTAATTATATAATGATAATTATTGAAATATAAACTATTATATACAATCTTTCCATAATTATCATTGAAAAATGGAAATGTTACTCATGCATATATACGACCTATCATCTCCTTGATCGTAACATTTTTTCACTATTCATAACCTTATTTTATTGTTGGATTTAAAAGTACAATTGATGACAAAAATAATAAAATTAAAACATGATTATTATTCTTTATGATTTTAAATAATTATCTCATTGATTTTAGTCAACTTGTCAAAGTCAGTTTTGACACATAATCCAAATATGGTTATAACATCTGACTTAAACATTATTGATTAATTAATTGAATATAACATTTATATGATAAAAATAAGTGTATTAATAATATTGTAAAAGGCTATAAAGAAATTTAATAATTAAAATAATGTAATTATTCAATAAGATAAAGAACAAGCGTGATGAATCGAACTCAATGGCAGGGTTTTTCATGTCTCACATTTATTTTTGTGAGATATATGCCTTATTGGAAACATTTTTTTGTGTTTACTTCCATTGAGTTTATATTATGATTTAAATAAATATATTTATGTTGATATGAATGTAAATTTGATAATATCTCTTTCATGTGGTTCAGAGATTCAATGTTTCGAAAGTGGAAATGGTTTTCTTCTCTTTTTCCTTCATTGAGAGGTTTATTAAGAAATAAAACTCTGTTTTTATGAGATAATACTCTACATTTGAAACTTTTTTTTGATGATTTAACATATTTTCACGGTATTAAATGTTTCATTTAATTATATTCTTTCATGGGGATTATTATTCAATGCTTCCAATTTGGTAATAGGATTTAGTTATAAGCTCCTCATTTATCACAAATGTTTGTGATTAAGTCTTTGATTTTGAAAAATATTTTCCTATTTTTATTAGTTATATGTTAAATTAATTATACCATTTCCACACATTATTATATGAAATATTTTAGAAATAGTTTTTTATAAAATTTGACTGCAATTATCTCTTCGCTCACTAATCTGTGTTCTTTCAAAACGATATTTTCAGAAATTGTATTCAGAAATGATTTAAAAAGTGATTTTCAATTATTGAAAGATATTTTAAGCATGAAATCATTTAAATAATTTTTATAATCTCTTACGTTTTAATATTTCAGGTTCATTTTCAATGAAAATTTTTTTATAAATATTATATATTTTTAAAAACATGATTTTCAAAATAAAAATGATATTTTCCTCAAGAATATTCTAATAATATTTTAATGGTATTTATATTCATGAAATTAAAAATCCATTTTTTCATATCCTAAACTAGGGATATTTCATATTGATTTCATCCTCATTCTTTCTTTGGATGCATTCCATTTATTTTGAACACATTTTCATGAAACCTTTTTCTCTTCCATGAGTTATTAATGTCTCCAAAGAATTGTTATAGAAATAATTTCTTTTCCATATATTAATATTTTTTCAAGAATATTTTCTTGTAACCAACTTAATTTTCACAATTTAATCATCTTTCAATGATATTTGTATGGTACTCATTTCTCTTTCATGGGATAACCATTTTCTAAAAATAATAACGGTTGTTTCAATGAGTTGTGATGAAACAAATTCTATTTGGTAATTATTCGTATTATTGTTCATGGAAATTATAAATTAAGAGTTCAATAAATATAACTCTAATGAATTTTTTTAATTATTGTTTTCTTTAAAGGTTCAATGATTTGATTCCCCAACATACCAATTGGTGTTATCTACACATTCTATGGGTTTATGATGTTTCATTTGGTTAATATTTATATCACAATTAACATGATTATTTATTCTTATGATTTATTCTTTTTTTAATACCTTGATCCATTTATTCATTTTTAGTGATATTTTTATTGATGGGTATGAATATTTTTATGTAATACTCATTAATTTTTATTATTTCATCATAATTACACTCACTGGTTATTCGTATTTAAGAAATTAAATTTATAATTCTTATGATTACCCATTCTTAGCATTTGTGGCCTCCCTTGTAATGCTTCCATTTCCTCAGGTTATAATGAAATTGGTTAAATTAATTATTTATAGAATGGATTTCATATGGATTTTTTTGATGTCTTAATGTGAAAAAAAGATAGGTAAAGTGAGACATATGATAATTTAATGTAATTTCAATAATTGTTTATTTATTTTTTCATAATCCCCTAAATATCTAATCCTAAAGGGTCCAATATGATCTAAATGATCTAATTATTCCTTATAATGTAGTATGGTTTGGATAAAAAAATGGTTCACTCGTATCAATATCAATGACATAAATGAAAAATTAAGGATTTGAAGATAGTATCGGGGAGTGCAGGTTCTAAGGTGTTATTTAAAATGGAATATTTCATATAAAATTTGGGTTATTTTTTAGTTTTTAAAAAACTAAAATTAGAAAGTGGTTTATAATATATTGCTTGGACACCTATTCCAAAAGTAATAAAAATTATTTTATATCAAGAATCATATTTTAGTTAATGTTGATTTTCAAATAATCTGATATTTTTGCTAAAATTTAAATTTGATGTTTTTATGTGTTCTCAATGAAAAAGGATATTTTTCCTTATGAGTATGTAAAAAATTAATTTATTTGATTATTGGATAAAGTATGATTCTAAAGTGTGTAATAACGAAAAAGTTAAATAGTAAAGTTTTTTATAATATATTGTTCTTGAGCATTATATATGATGATGAGTGAGACTGATATAGCTCTTAACAATTGGTGAGCCTAATATAGGAATCTAATTCATTGGGTAATGATGATATCATCTAATCCCAATCATAGGGGGAAAACCGAGATTTTTACTCCTAATGAATTAATTAGTCTTTAGTTACTCTAACAAATTAAAATCCTTAATGTAAAATAGTTTTGAATATGATGCTACAAGATTTTTATATTATGCAAGAAAAATAAGGTTTTTATATAGATATATTAATTCAATGGCGTAGTGAATGTTTAATGGTAAACAATTTTTTTATGAACATATTCATGCCCCTAATTATATTGTCATGGTTTTCCTATTCATAGTAATGTATGGAATAGTTTTTTATTGGGCCAATAATTATTTTATCATTTGAAAAGTTTATATTTGTGTGATCTATGTTTTATTTTAATATGTGTAAATGGATACTTGGATTTAATTGTTTTTACTAAACTAATGGGATTCTTTGTTTTTATCGTAATCTAAGATTTTTTTTTCTCATAGAACAGTTTTAAATGTTTCTCACTGGTTATAGGGATGAGTATAAATAATTGAATGTAAAATATTTCCACTATAGAGTATTAAAATAAATAAAGAGATTGGGAATTTAATGAAATTAGGGTTATTAATTACTGTTCATATCTGAGTGGAAAAGAAATATTTTGTCAAGGTGACCATATTATAATGTAATATTTTTCTAATTCATAAAAAATATAAAGAAAAATTTTAACAGAATGGTTTGAAGTTGAAACCCTTATTAATTATATTATATTGGGTTATTATATTTTTGGGTCATTATACTAGATACCATCAACTAGATTTGTTTTTGAAATATATGTACATAAGGGTATTCACCCAAAAATTTGATGGTTAATTATTAACTCAATATTAATTGATGAACGATAAGTGTACCTAATATTGCACACCTAGAAGGACACTCCTTGTAAATTTGAATTAGTAATTTCGACAGTCATTATGAACTATTTTTATGGGTTTATTTCCAAATTCCATTACTGGATTTGTTAAATATGTATTAGAGACCCATATTAATGTATCCTAGGTTGAAAAATTTGTGAGATAGGTTCAACTGAAATATATATTATTTAACATGATGGTGTTATAGAATACAATATCTTGAGCATAAAATCTTATGCGGTTATTTTTTAAAGTTATCTTATTATGTTATTTTCCTTATAAACCCATTTGTAATTAGTAATAGCTGGAATCAGAAATAATGATGTTGTAAATGGATGTGATGGACATATAAGTAATTATTTTAATAAGGAACTAAATTTTAGGGAATCATCCCTTGAATATATTGTCTTTGAGATCACCCAATTCTTATGAGTTATGATAAAAAACATGAGTCTTTAAAATCTTTTGAAAACAATAAATAAGATAAGGATAATGTTATATAGGTGATCATGCGATGAAGATGATGAAATAAAAAATATTCAACTTCCAATTTGTCAAACGTGTGGAAAAAATCAACCAAGGTAATGTCTCAAAGGAACTATAAAATTATTCAATTGTTCAAGTATGATTTATCGACCTTATGACTACGTATATATTGTCAAGAAGGCAAGCAAGGAAATGAATGGGAAGAGTTGATAATTTTTAAAAATTTCATGTTTTTGGATTATGAAGATCAATCATCTAATATAATGAGTAAAAAGTGTTATAAACCTCCCCAACTTTATAATACAACTGAATAATGAAATACATATTAAAATACTGATATCTAAGTGGATAATGGTATGTTAGGGATGAAAGGCACACAAATCCTCTGACAGATGTTTCTAAATGTCATATTGCATTATGCTCTATACACTCTAGTAATTCTCGGATATTTTATAAGATAATTATAAAAACACACCTATGATTTTTTATTAGATTATGTGTGAAATATTCTTATTTTATGATTATTATATACAATATTTATATTTATATTTTTAAAAAATATTATAATACATTATTTATATGAAATTAATGATATTTATTGGAAATGGATTTTTAATGTATACAGAGAAAAAAGTAATTAATAGAATAAGGGAATCAAATTTCATGTAAATTGATAATATTCTTTCAATTAATTTATTTTTAAAAGAATCATTCAGATGACCTTTATATAATATGGTTCATGATGCCAAATAATGACTGACTCGTGGCCCAAATTCTTTCGAGAAACAATTCCAACCTTATGTATAATCTTATTATGAGAAAAATATATATTTACATAGTTATAAATAATATATCTACATTTTCCTATATTATAGAAAATCATAGTTTTTTTGTTAGTGACTAATAATTAAAATTCTCAAGACACCATTTATTTGATGGTACAAGGATAATGTAATGACCAGTGATTTTAAAATTTTTCATTACATTAAATGAATAAAATATTTTGATAGATTATTTCACAAAAAAATAATAACATTAAATGAGTAATGAAATATTAGATGAATGCTAAAAAATATATTATATGAATAATATAGGCCATAATAAATAATAAGATGTTACTCAACCAATAAAACTTATATTTAGAGGATAAAAAAACAATCTTATTTAATATTGAAAAAGGATTGTTCTTTCTCAAATATTATGTTTTATAATTGATGTATTTATTATAATAATAAAATAAATTTTCCATCTGGATAATATTATATTATAAAAATTAATTTCTAAAATTTTGTAAAATGATATCGGGAACACATCATGTTTTATGATAGTATTTTCCAATAAAACCCACTTTTCTTTTTATTTTGGATTTTCATTTTAATGATATATTTTAATATATAAAAAATTAAATTTTATAAATTTAAATTAAATTTTATATTAATAATAATAATATTATCCTTATACAAATTCTTATGATGTTTTGAAAATAGTTTATTACTATGCAAATAAAACAAAATATAGTTTTAATTAAAACCATAGATTTTATGACTATATCAAGTTGTAATTATAAAATAAAAACCTACAAAACATTTTTAGATGACAAAAATTATATTTTTATAGTGTTTTTAGGAAATATAAATATAATTTATTAGAATTACTAACCCATGTTTTATATTTTTAATATTATGAAATTAATTTCTGCTAAAAAATATATGTTTACTTTTTACTTTTATTAAGTTTTCAATAAGTGAAATTAAACATTGGAATTATTTTAATGTCTCACAATTCTCCATTTATAAATTATGAATATATTATTTTCATCAACATTAATAATATTAATCATTTTTCAAAAACATAACTTTTATGGTCAAAATATCTTTTTCTAAAAATTATTGATTACGCCTTTCCTACTTTAATATTGTTATTCACTTTTCCAAAACATAGAAATGATATTTGATAAAATTGATTCCATATTTTTAATCCATGTTTATAAATTATTTAATATTTTCTATTTTCTTTGTAGAAATTAAAATTAAATTTCAATGTTAAAAATTAATTACCACGGTATAAACCATAAATTAAAAAAGTGAAAACCTGAAGTGTTAATGAAATAACATTTTTTTAAAATTGTGTAAAAATTAATGGTTGAGGTATTTTCAATTCTAAATCATTCGCCACAACATTATTTTCCACTTTTCCTCAACATGGAATGTGAAAAATGTGCACTGTTTTTATTAAGATGTTATATTTATTAATTTTTCATCACCTTATCTAATAAAAAGTGCTCACATACACCCCAATTAGCCACAAATTCAAAAAAATTATCCCAAAATAATCTACTCTAATCTCTAATAAACTCTCTCCCCCTATCCTATAATCCGTATTCTTCCCAAAATATAAAGCCAAATATTCTCATATTACACAAGGGAGAACATCAAAATTGAGAGGTAGTGTTCACAACGAAGCTCTCATAACTGTTTAATTCTTCTACCACTCAAACCTATTTCATGGATGAAATAATAAATATATTTATATTATAATTATTATATAATGTAATAGTACTAAATTAATATTCATTATCTACCTTCCTCAAAAAACAATTCAAAAAATGTTGACTTCATATCACATACGTGCTAACCATCATCTCCATGAATAGTGTGCGTTATTTTTCATCACCACCATAAACTAGTGGTTATAAAACATTATGGAAATTATTGATATTATTTTTATATTTTTATAAAAATTATTAAACTAAAATCCATTCCCTACCTTCGTCCAATTATATAGAATCTAATTTGTATCTTTTGCAAAGTACAGACTACTACCTCCACGAAATAGATGTATTTAATTTTTTGTAGTAATATTTTACTTTAAAAAGAAATTAAACAGATAATTCACTTCTATAAGAATATATAATTATGATAATTATTATTCTATTAAAATTAATTTATTCCAAAAGATTCAATTTGATAACCATACTCATCTGTTGATTATAACATCATCTTTTTTATGTTAGTTTAACCACCATGTTGAATAATGATATATATTTATCTCAGGGATGACTGGAGAAAATTATATAATATTTTTATTATAATTATTTGAAATAATAATATTTTTTTATATTTGTAGAAAGGTTATATTTATATTAATCATATTATCAATTTACTACACAATATTTATTCTAAAATTGCTCAAAAAGATGATACACATACTTCCTCATTAGGAACCATAATTAAAATTCTTATGAAATGAAATTATAAAGATATAAATAATTATAAAACCCATTTCTTGTACCTATAATTATCTATTAATTATGGACTATGAATATATAGAAAAATAATCGACACTTCCTTTATGAAACTAAATATAAATAGAGAATCCAAACAAATTAAAACAGATGATGAATGTAAATTATAAAAAACTAATAAATTTATAATTAATGAATATACATGATATTAATTAAAATATAATGATATAAATAATGTTCTAAAATAGGTGATTAAGATATTTACGTATTATTTTCATGATATTGTTTAATTCTTGGAAAGTGGAAATGATGGTATGATTGCTTCACCAAAATTTCATTCTTTCTGTCATTTTTTTATTTAAATAATCTCATTTAAAAGGATTCTATAATTCATATTTAACATATAATATCAATAATTATCTTTTATTAATGATATTATAAGTTCAATTTCATGCTCTCTCAATCAATGGTTTCTTATTAAAACATTTCTTAAGCTGTAATGGGGTTTTCTTAACTCACCTTTTATCATGATATATAATTTTTGCAATTTTAATTTGGATTTAAATTATTGACTTATTCTATCTAATTTTCATATATTATAATTCCACAACATTATTTTTAATAAATAAATTGATTTTTAACTTTCTTCATAAAATTTGATGATGTTAACAATAATTCCTATAATCACCACACACTATAATAAAATAATTAATTACAAATGTTTTTTAGTCTTTTTTTCTTAAAAGATTGTTATTTATGAAAACAAATTAGTAGTTTTGGTTTAACAATGATTTAAAAAACATTGATAATGTTATTAATTTTTATTATTGAAAATAGTTCTTCATTAATTTATATAAAATGCGGTTAAACTTTCCCAAATGAAATTAAGGAAGATTCATTAGTTGGGATTCAAATGATTACAATTATTTTATTTTATACACCCATTTTTTGATAAAATTTTTTATAAACATAGCTGAAATAAAATATTCTAACAGTTTTTTATTTTCCATATGGGGTTATAAACGCCACACACCCCCTCCTCCACCATCACAAATCTAAATGTATAGACTTTCTTGATCCAAATATGACCTCCCCACATTTTCCTCCATCTCATCTATTATCCTTTTTACAATGATTCCCAAAATTCACATAAGCCACTGGAAAATACTCAACAGAGACCCTCCACCCTCAAAAAACCCACCCTACAGATAATTGTGATCCCTTTTCCCCTCCCATGATTTTTATCATTACATCCATCTACACTAATAGACCTCCCCATTATGATGCCCATATATCTCTTTAACCAATGTGTCCATCATCCATTTCTAGTTAATACCCTTACTATATTCTATGTGCATAGTTTCCATTTAATGTAACATGAATTTATCCCCACACTCGCTCTCCATCCATTGTGGCCATTAACTGTTATATACATCACAATCTATGTAATATCAATTTCTATATTTCTATCATTTTTTATGGCTCAGGAATCTATTAAAGCATTAGAAAATCATGATTCTCAATACAATTTCATTCTAGGGTTTCTCTAGTATCTCAACTAAAATCAGCTATAAAATTTGATTAAATTGATTAAAAGCCTGTTTTTACACCATAACCTAGATATGTTCATAATATGTTATTGTTTTCTTAAAATTTGGAAAGATTTAAATGATTATATAAATACATGGTAGTTATAATTGATATATTTAATTGAATATGTATTCATCATTTTTAATCTAATTCATTAAATGTACTCTACCGATTCATAAGAGACATAAATAATTTTTTTAATATCTCTTTGAAAAAAGTCTACATATTTCAGTGGTATTGTTTTTTCTATAAATATTTTTACTGTAGTTTATACTATTTAAATATTACTTTTTTTGAAATATATGTTTTTCTACACAAAAAATTGGATATGTTTCTCAATTTGTGTGTTTATATGAAGAAAGATGATTTTTCTCATTTTTTTTCTTAATACTTTTTTTCAATTCAAGAACATTTGTAGTTATAAAATAAAAAATAAAAAACATTATGATGTAAAAATAAATTATTATTTCTTTTATATTTTTTAAATATAGTTATTCATTCAATTAAATAAATATATTAAGAAACATCATTATACTATAGAGTATGGATTGGGATTATTTTTTTGGACATCCCATGTGTTGATAAAAAGCATTGGGGAGGAGTCATTTTCCCTTTTCTAAAGTGGATGTTTATAAAATAGGAAATAATAGAGGTTGTAGATGATCATATGTAACATAATATATTTACATTTGGATTTATAATTTTCATTGTCATTGTTAAATTAGTTTTTTATTCATTATAACTGAAACACATTTAATTAAGTATGATAAAAAAATATTAATATTGATATCAAAACAATGTTTGATATTTTCAAGGATTCATTTTTTCAATTTACCAAAAATTGGAATAATGGGAGTGTAGATGAATTTGACGACACACAACCAACAACACATATAAGAATCCCGGATGATGACGAACAGTTTTGGGATTTACTAAATAATGAAAAACTTATTTCTTTGAAGGGTGTATTAAATAGTCAATGATTTATTCATTGTGAGACTATATCGTATAAATTTTTTAGGAAGTATTATTTGTAAGGAAATTTCAATGATATTAAAGATGGTTATAGATTAATTTTAACCAGTATGTATTCCTACTTCATTTTATGAATCTGAGAAAATAATTTTAAAAATTCAAATGTTTTACAACATCGTCATGTAACAAATGTATCTATTATTATACAACATCAATTTTAATCCTCCCCACCTACTCCCAAAATTTATTTCTAAATTCATGTTGAATATTCCAACATTCAATATTTATTCTATGCCTATCCTGAGTTTCTACTACATGACCCCTGCTCACCACCCTCATTCTCTGAGAAAAACTCTATGACCCAACATTATATCTTCTCCACCAAATCATTACACTAATCCCCCCACCTCCACCTATCCTCCTTCTATGAATCAACACATTCTTCCCATTTGCAACTGTTTTTTCATGCCCACCATGGATATCCAATAATTGTCCATGAATTTCAAATCTTCTCAAAAAAATATATGGTATTGCTGACCACCAATTCGACCCCTCTTATATTTCTCCCTTTAGATTTCATCACACCCACCACCCATCCTCCATTTAAAAATATCATGATTTCTAGCCATAATACCATGGATTCTTGGGTTTCTAAATCTGAAAAATGAAACTAGTGACCTAAAATCCTACTTCCCTGATTGTAGTAAACCATCATAGGGATACTATTTCATGACAAATACCGATACAATCAATTTAGGCTCTATAAAAATCTAATTTACTAAAACCTTAATATAAAATCATGATCCGATGCATTTACGTCGGGGGGCGCGCGCGCGTGTCCGTCACTCATGGGAGGATGCGCGGCTTGTTTCCCCGTATTTCCACTTTCCAAAGGAGGGCGAAATCTGTTCCTTGTTCAGGGATGCCTTCTCCATGATCGAAACCAGGATGATGGGATGTCGGTTCTTCCTTCCGTGGATTACTCCTCAGAACTCGTCACCTAGTCTGGGTCTCCCTCATAGATTTAAGACGGGTTCGTGAAGTTCGTTCCCAGTGCCATATCTGCATGGACGCCAGTTAATTACGCTGCTTCCATCGAGATGCTCCAAGGGGTCTTATCGGGGCAGCAACCTTCGGTGAGGAGAATGGTTAGGTTGGGGGGTCGTGGGCATGTCTTGATGCTGGGGGATTGGCATGTCTATCATCTGTCCCTTATCATATGCCTTCTCGAGGGCGCGGATGCCCGAGGAATCCCATAACGAACGCGGGGGTTGTGTACCATCTGAGGTTTTCGTCATATTCCCATGTTTAACACGGGGTATGATGAGTGTTTAATGTTCTGCGGAGATGGATCGGACTGATCGGAACACTGATAGAGGATCAGATTAAAGGACCCCCTAGGGGGAGCACCGTTGTTGGGGAAAACACATGAGCGGCTTCCCAGATACTGTGGAGAGGAATGAGGTGGCATGATCTCACCGGGATGTGGTGGCCCGGGTAAGGATCAGGATGGGTGATTGGGTGACGGGATTGAACCTCTTGAAGGCTTCCTACGTATCCCCATGGTAGGGAATCAAAGTCCACATAGTTCAGGGCATACAGTTTAACGTCATGTGGGATGAGATACAGTTTAACGTCATGCAGGACGCGATACAGTTTAACATCATGCGGGACGGGATGTAGTTCAACGTCATGTGGGATGAGGTCATTTGGGGCTTACGCTCTTTGGCGGCCCATGGGGGTCAGGGAACTGACGTGGAGAGTTCGGAACGACCGGGTGGTGGGCTTGAACCTCATGGAGGCTTCCTACGTACTATGCATTAGCATGGATCGAAGTCCACGTAGTTCGCTGGTATGGGGATTACGCTCTAAGGTGGCCATAGGAGGATGTCATGGCCGATGCGCGCTGTAAGCCCATGTGAGCCATTCTCGGTGTGAGAAACAAGAGGCAGTAGGGACAAGATGATCACGTCGCAACGGGTGTGTCCGTGAGAAGTGGAAAGGGGATTACGCGTTGAGCTGCCCAAAGAGGAAACAGGGGCATACGTGTGGTTAGCGACCCTTGGTGTTGGGGCTTACTTCTGGATGGAGGCCCGTGGTGCGACAAACCACAGTGGTAAAGGGACTCCACTGGTCTTGGCAGTGGGGGGGTACGGAGGTGCATGGGTGCAACCTTCCGCAAGAGAGGCTAGGGGATTACGCTCTGAGGCATCCCTTCCCCCGTGGAAAAACGCCTCTCTGACAAGGAGGATCTCATTCCATGTGAGGAAGAATCCATTCCCGTGGATACGAGTGTGCGTAAAGAATTCCCAAGCCGGGGGGACCCTGCGTTTGAAGCACGGGTTCATACCACAGTTTAATGTCATTTGTTAAGGACGAGGTGCATACCAGTTTAACGTCATGTAGCTTGTACGACGTGGGTTCGCTCCACACCCCTAGGACTTACATGAACCACACCCTCTACCCCATATGGGAGGGAAGGAATCGGCAAGGCCATAGTGAAGGGGGTCGTAGGGTGAACCATCTAGGGGTCCACGTTAGCGTGGCTATGTGAAAAGCAATAGCCGTTAGCATGCCTATGCGGAGAAGCATAAGGCAAAGCAACGCACCGGGAAACACCACCCAAGGGACCTTGAGGTTACGTCGTATGATCCCGGAAGGCCGTACGGGAAAACAACGCGTGGCGCGCATGCCCGGCATGGAAGACATCAGGTGCTGGTGCGGAGAGGCAGCCAAGGGGCATCAAGGTAATGGGTCCTGGGTATTGTGTGCAAAGAGAAGGTTTGCACTCAAAACACCAGGATAGCGTGAAATAAGGCCAGAGGATTGCACATATAGGGTATTGCATACAAAGAATTGGTATTTCACACACAGAAGGGTATTGCACGCACGGGGCAAGGATTGCGCGCAGGGGATGAACCCGGAGGTGTGGGAAAATTTACTTAAGCCAGTGGAGTTGCATGCAAAGGCGACCCCCGGGGCAGGGTGGCATGAAAAGAGGAATTACCTGAAATTCATATTGCGTGCAGGGGAGTCCGAATTGCACGCATGGGATCCGTTCCAAATTCCAAAACCCAAAACCGTTTGGGGTCTCATTCTATTTATAGGTGCCTGCCGGCGCGGAATCCAGGCGGCGCGTGAAATCTTACGCACCGGGAACAGTCGGCGCGCCAGACATTACCGCGCAGAACTGTGTGCGCAAAATTGCATGCACCACCGGCTCGATTTCACGAATCATGGGGATGCTTCATGCACAAAACATTATTTTTCACCAGCCGTCCTTTATTTCACGCACCACTTCCAGGGCCTCCGGACGAGGCCTCTGATTCTGAATATGACTTCGCTTTGTCATTTTGAAACTTCCTCTGGGAGTTATTGACTTTTTCGGCGTCTACAAATTCCCCCCCTCAGAATCGAATCGACGAGAGGTTGCAATGGTCATATTCCGAGGGAAATGCGGAAATGCCAAAGTAGGGCCTCTACTGGGCACTTAGCGCGCAAAAAACCAACGGGGCACGCAAAACAACGGATTAGCGCGGAATTTTATTTCCGCGCGGTGCGGAACCCTGGCCTCACCTATAAAAATGGGCGCTGGGTCCCATGCTCTGTACTCAGGATTTTTTGTGCGATAGGATTACCGCTCTCGTGCGCGAAATTGCTCCTGCGGCTGTGCGTAAAAACGCTCAGGCAGCGCGTAAGTCCTTCCGAATTTTGGCCGCACTTGCGCGCTTACTTGGGATATTCTGCACCTAGCATGCCAATTGCATGCCCAACTACTGGATTTCGCACCGTCACTTCAGATTTTGCGTAGCACTCTCTGATTCTGCCCACTACATCCTGATTTCAGGAAACTTCCGAAATATTCGAGATGGCCGCAAATCGAGTCAATGAGGGGGAAGCCACCGCTCGTAGAACTGAAATGGCGGCAAACCGGGAGGTTTATAGTGCCATGGTGATCGTTCCGACAACCTGAATTTCTTCATTTTTCTGACTCCAGCCTAGAAGAAATATCCCCTATCTGACAACCTCCCGCTCTGGAACTTTGGCATCCTGGAGGAGGTGCCCCTGCTAGGCTTCGAGGTGGAAACACCGCAGTCATGGGTGACCCGGGAGGAAGAGCTTCCTCGCTACAACATCTCCAACAATGCACATCCTGCCAGTGAAACCAGACATATGGACGTATATGTCATGAACCCGAGGACTAGGACCATTACCAAGGAAGAGACTGTCGCAGATAATTCTTTAGCCCTCTACACGAGCATGTTCTATCAGAGCGTCACAGACGACACGAAGGGCTGGCTAAAGGATTGGGACCTACGGTCCGGGGAAAACTTCACCAGCGAGTGGGCCTGGGCGTTCTGGGTTATCCATACTTGCGACCAGTTTGGGGATGAACGGCCGCATATTATCATGTTCAAGGCGGTATGGACGTCACAATTCCACTTCCACCATCAACCTGAGCTCGGGCCGGAGCTAGTCACCCAGTGGTTACCTGATACCAAAACATTCCACCTTCACCATGTGGAAGTTGGCATCGGCCTCTGGTACGTTCACTGCATCGAAGGTATCCCACTGGAGGGCTACCAATACGACGAGTTCGTTCCTCCAAAGAAAACCTGGGAAGACAGGTCACAGACCCACCATGCTGACGTGGAACCTGTTGGAGCTGGCCAATGAGTGGATGGGGGTCAAGGACATCCCGAAGGAAATTGCCCACAAGGGCGGGTTCAGCCAGTTCCGTTGGAAGGATCCGGCAATCAAGATGTCGGGATGGGGTAAACGGTGCCCAACCATAGCTCAGAAGAGTATGGATGGGACATACTGGAGGACCCAAGATGAGGGGAAATAACAATCCTGGGGCAATCGCGTCATTGAGACCCAGGACCCGAACGTCTGGTACGCCGGGTTCCTCACTGCCTTCCGGATCGAGTGGCTCCTACCAGTGTGGGACATGAGGATGGGTGTCCGTCCAGCAACACTGGTGATGGCGGGCACCATGGACGCCAAAAAATGGTTCAACTTGGGGGTCCCCATTCTGGACAAGCATTATGCCATCCAGAGACGCATCTCACGAGGGGGTCGCCTCAGAGAGTATATGGACCCTTCCAAATCTTCCATGGCTGGGTGGAGGCTTATCTCGGTGGGTAAAATTTCCCAAATGCCATTCGTCCTCCGGGAAATGGCCTACGACCGTCCCTACTAAACATCTCCGGGGTGGCGCCGATGACGCTCAATGAGGAGGGCATGAGAATTCGCATTGGTAACCACCCCAAATTCCACTTCAGCCCGTTACCCACCCCAGTCAGCCAGATGGTGGACAATGGGGGAGGCTCTCTGGAATAGAAGGAGTATTTACAGAGCATTCAGGATGGCGTGCTCATGGCTCGGATCGACAGGAAGGTGATCTGTGAGACTTACGTGCCATCCCGATTCGCCAAGCAATTCTGGTGCCTCCAACGAATGCCGAAGAAGGTATTCACAGCTGTCTGGCATGAGATGAATCCCTGCGTTCTGTGCCAGATGTGGTTGATGTTTACCACTCTCAGCTCTGGCGACATCATTAGTCTTCCTCCCACCGGGGTTGACACTGGCCTAGCAATCGAGTATGCCGAGCAATGGACCATCGCGTACCCTGAGGGGATTTTACGCAAGCGAGTCCGACAACTCGAGGATACCCATGTGGAAACCGGGCGACGGGGGAGAAGGCAAGGTGCTACTGGAAGGGGGGAACTTGGGGTGCGTCAGGCAGCGAGGCCTCCACAGGCCAGGACTTCAGCAGCGGGGACATCACACGGTGCCGCCGCGACCTCGTTGCCTATAGGGGGGCACATGAGGCGGCCAGGGAGCTGCCCAAGAAGCATATAAGATACCTACTCGAACCGTACGAAGATGCAATTTTCCTGGCACTATTGTCGACCTGGATGACCCTGCGGGAATCGATGAGCGTTGAAGCCATCTAGAAGAATATAATGAAAAACGGGATCCAGCTACCAGAGGTCGGGCTCAATTGAGTTACAGACCGCATAAACTTCCATCGGAGGCATTCTTATCTAACATCCATGGACACAAACGCGCACCAAAGGGTGGAAGTGTATTCAGCGCTTTCTCAGACAGCCCCAGTCGGATTGGCTGAGGCGGATGGGATCACACCAGACTTGGATGTGCTTCCTATGCGCCAGAGGGGCTGACGCTCAGCGCCTTCATCTGACGGTCCGTGATTACATGGCCAAGAAGATAAGTGAGAGTAGTCGGCGCACCGAAGTTGACCAGTTTCGGGAAAGATCGAAGAATGCCTGATCGTTGCTAAGGGTGGAGCGGGATGTCCAGCACCTCGAAGGGCATGTGGCAGAGAAGGAGTCCTTCATTGTAACGTGCTATGATCTTGTGGAGAAACTAACGGCCCAGCTGGCTGATGCACAAGAACTACTGATGGAGGTGAGTCACCAGATGACCGTACTTCAAACCGAGCGGGCGCAGGCACAAGATAGGGTTGGCGAGCTACGCTCCGTGGCTGCTGATGATGATAGAGTCTTCACGGAGAGAGAAGCGGTCATGGAGGCTACCAGCCAATGGGTAACCATGTTGGAAAGATCGATCCAGCACACCGACCCTTAGGGGATTTTTTTGCCATCTCATGAACTTATTTCTTGTACTTCTCTTCATTTCAATCCAATACATGGACAAATCCATTTATTTGTACATTTGATTTAATATGCTCAACCATAATTCCTAAATGAATAACAACTCACCCCTAAGATCCTACAGGTCACACCCAATGTGAGAGAAAAGGATACTCGGGTTATAATTTCGTCCAACAGTGGGGCATTAACCAAGCTTCATGCATCCAAAATTGGGCCTAGATTTCAGAGGAGAAGACCTCAGACCGATTGATATATCACCTTCTCAATGTGGTCTGACACACAAGCGGGGAAATGCAGAGGGCATGGAAATCCATCCGCACATAGGGAGATGGAAGGTAAAGTTGAATCACGCTACCCGAATTCGGAACACTATGGGACGTGACGATGGAGGATAACTGTTAACCGTGGCGGAAACGCAACACCCATATCATGTTGGCCTGGAATGGGGAAAATAAATGAGGGCTGACCGCTGACCATGTTCAAAACACGAGGCCTAACTCAAATATCGCCGGTCAGTCTTCCGGAATTTTGGCCCAGGATAGCAGGAGGACTATAGGTCTATCATCCATACTTCTGCAATAGGTAGACCAAAGGTCTATCATCCATATTGTGGAATCAGGTGGACCAAAGTCTATCATCCATACTATTAGGGGGTCCCATCAAACATGACCAGTCCTCCGGAATATTGGCCCAGGTTAGTAGGCGGACCGTAGGTCTATCATCAATACTGTTAGAGGGTCCCATTGAACATGAAAGAGAATGATGATTCGAATAAAGGGGAATGGAAAGCGTGGAAAGTAGAGTGGTGGTTTGTTCGAACAGAGTCCAAAACTCCCAAAATTGTGCCACCGTGGCAGAGGCGCATTAGTCAGACGTACCAACCTGATCACGAATCGTCCCATTTTTTAGAAAGGACCTCTCTGGTGAGAGAACTTCCACTTCCCATTATTACTATGGGGGATCCCAAACATATTCAGGGTAGATGTCATGATTACAGCAATTCCCAAGAAGTTAGTCTTAGTGGATGATAATAAGGATGGATGAGATATGGTAATCCCTGGGGTTGGACGTAAGAAGAAATGTCTGGGCATTCCAACGTATCCCATAAGGATGAGAATCAAGCCACACGTAGTTCTAGAAGAACAATTTAACGTCATGTAGGAAGAAATACAGTTTAATGTCGTGCGGGACGGGGGACACATCTCATCTATGGATAGGCACGGTACAGTGAGTAACCTAACGTGAATTAGGACATAATCGATCACCACACCATACAATCCCACAAGGGAGACCGAGTCATGGAATGCCAAGGGGCCTGAGGCCGGGCCTCAGCCAGGGAGGTCTGACCAGCATGCAGTTTAACATCTTGTAGTGAGGTCGAGCATGCAGTTTAAGGTCATTCTGGCCATAAGGGTCTTAGTTTATGGTCTAAGAACTCGAAACAAAGGATAAGGGGAATGGGAGACACACGGTAAAGTAGTTTCAAAAATCAACATGAATGGGGAAAATCCCTCCTTACTATGTGCTCCTAGGGACGCATTTAGGCCAAGAGACTGAACACGAAAAGTTAGGGTGGGGCCGTGGGGAAGTTCCCAGGTGCTCCTACATATCTCACAGGGATGAGAATCAAGCCATACATAGTTCTTGAGAGCTAGCGTCTTAACGGAACGCTGCTGAGACGATATCATCACGGTTAATGGTCATGTGGTTGGACCTTGCAGCATAGTTTAAGGTCGTATGTCTTGGACCTAGCAGCATAGTTTAAGGTCGTATGGCTTGGACCTGGTAGCACAGTTTAAGGTTTTATGGCTTGGACGTGGTAGCAGAGTTTAAGGTCATTTGGCTTGGACATGGAAGCACAGTTTATAGTCATATGGCTTGGACCTGGCAGTAGAGTTTAAGGTCATATGGCTTAGACCTGGCAGCACAGTTTAAGGTCGTATGGCATGGACCTGGCAGCATAGTTTGTAACGCCCCGACCCCAGCTACCCAGAGTCAGTTAATTACTTCGTAACATTGGCATGATCACAAAAGATCAAGTCTCGAAAGACCGATTAGTTTAGTAGCCTTGGAAACACTAGATACATTCATAAGTATTTCATTACATCAAAAAGTAAACAAACTACAATAACATGGTCTTCATAGTCCACACTCATATCCTCACTGAATATTCTTGCAAGTCAGTCATAATACACTTCTTCACATCCTGGAACATATTAAAACATTGAAGGGGTGAGCTCAGATGCTCAGTAAGGATAACAATTTTGCGGAAGCTTTTATAAGAAAACATAAGCATTTAAGGCAATGTATAACTAAAACAAAATCCTTATTGAACTTGAACTTCAGCATAATATGGAAAAAGTAAAATAAAATAATGCCATTACTTACTCACATGGATATTCTACTAGATGAATAATCAAATGAAATATCAATAACCACTTTCTTAATGAGGGAATGTATAATGCCAGACATTCTGAAACATTTTGTCAAGGCCTCGGCCAAGACATCTAAAATGATTAAGGCCTCGGCCAAAACCATAAATCAAATTGGGAAAGGGCCTCGACCAATTCCACGTCTATTTGTGTCATGAGACCTACCGATGCATTGAGGAGCTATAGCGGGCTCCACCCGTCACATATTAAGTCCAATACATTCCTCATATGAATAGGTTTAAACATAACATAAATATTCGTATTAAAAATAGCATATGAAATGTCAACAATTTCTCCATAAACTATGGATGGTATAAAATAACACATCCACAGTCAAATATTTCACAAAATGTTCAATGGATGTTTTGTATCATAAATCAATTTCAATTAAACTTAAAACCCATCAAAGGATGTTGACATGGATGAAATCAAAGCTATTTGAGAGAAATATCTCTCCTTTTTGAAATCATTTAAAAGTCCCATAATTATAAAATAATATATTTACTTTGAAAATATTCTTATAAGATTGTTAGGGAAGCTTCGACGAAGTTATAATGGCGGAAAGTAGCCGCACCCGCCGTATAAGTAAAAAACATTCTTACCTTAAATTTGTCAAAAAGGTCAAAAAGTACATTGTTTGGAAAACGACGGTAAGATTCCTTTAAAAAACATATAAGGGTATAAATGACTTTAACCCATTTTCCATTTAATAGTAAAAATGTTTTGAAAGACATTTTTAAGAAACATGGATGTGGATGATAACGAGGTCTCAATATATAATTATGTATAAACAACCTTCGATAATGTAGAGGTTGTGAAGTAAACCCTTACCTTGTAATTTTCCTTGGTTGGGGTAGGTTAACCTCCTGTATAATGGTGAAATAATTGTTATTAAATTATACAAGAATCATATACATTCATATGATATCATATATGATCTTTTAACATTGCTTTGTTAACAATATCTTAGATTTATCGTTGTTTCGGGTGTTAACTTACTCGTTTTCTTTTATATGTTTTGTTACGTAAGTCGTGTTTTTCATGGATAGGTTGTATCTTATTCATATCAAGAATAATATCATGTTCTTAAACATTATTTTTAAATCATCAAATGATTATTATACTTGAATGGATACGACGGAGAATGAATCTCATCGAGTTCGTGGAGACGGTAGTCCGTACGTACGCACGAGCGACAATATCATTATTTTGATATTAAAATAATATATAATTGGATAGTATATCATATATACAGAATCATTATCATGTTATATTTATTATTTACATGAATTACATATCATTATTATACCCATCTAAATAATAATATATTGAATAACAATTACACCATGACGTGGAGACGGTAAGTCGTACGTACGCACGTATGGTGACATGTCATTCAAATGATGGGTAGAATACTGAATATGGTTGTTCCATATTTATAATAACATCACAGTATATAGAAGATACTGGAGTTATAATTTTATAATTGAAATAATAAACAAAGAGGGAGTGGAAGAAGAAAGAAACTTGAAAGAGGGTGATGAAAATGTTACCTCTTCTTCGGGTTCTTCCTTTTGTTTTGATCAAAAGGACTCCTTAGGATGGCTTTCCGACTAAAGTAAAGCTTCTAGGATGAAGGGAGAGAAGTTGGGAGAGTATTTGGGTAGAGTTTGGCCAAACCAAAAGGCTTGGAAGTGTGAATAAGGTGGTATAGGTGGGGGCCTTTTATAAGAGGAGAGGAGGGGCTCTTTTGGAAAGATTGAAATGCTACATTATTATACAATGCTTTTCGGATTCTAAAGGACCCACACTTATATAATTCGTGGCTAAGGTGATAAGGGTTCGAAATCGCCTCAACCAATAGGCTTTGGACAAGTGTAAGCCTTGGATTTTGCATTATATTCTCATTTTATTTAAATCGTTAAATAATGAGGTCATCGCTGCATCATAATGATGTCATAAATAATTTAATTTATATAATGTCTAAAAATTATAAAAAACTACTATGATGTAGGAAATATTTTTATATTTCTAATGAATATTTATAGTCAAAATTTGGACTTGTGTAACCCCACTTAAAAACTGTTTTAGTTAAACAACTCATGTTTGTGTCAATTTAATTTTAACATTAAATAAATATATATTAATGTCATTTTCCAACTAAAGTGGCTCCATGGGGTCCCCAAGTTGACCCATGGGTTGTCTTGGTCGGACATGACTCATCCAATAGGAGTAGGACAAGTGTCAAGCTCATCTCATTTTATTAAAACATTATTTTTACCTTAAACTACACTAATTACCTCTAATCGCGATTAAGAACTTAAAAGTTACTATTCACCAAAAAATTATTTTAATCTCATTGAACCACATTTTACTTCTTAATGACAACCATGTATGTCGGATTTTTGAAAATCAAATCACAGAAGTGGCAATATTTCATTTTAACGAAAAATCAGTTTTTAACAACCACTTAGTGGTTTCACTATTCATCAAAAATTGAAGTTTTTCAGAATAAGGCCAAAATTTCACCCTAAGCTATAATTGATATTCCGAATTCAAATATGATTTCTATTTTACAAAATTCCAAACATATAAGTTGTATTAATTAATTTTATAATTAATTCCCGCTGTTACAACAAATAGCGTGTTTTTAAGAAACAATTTATATCAAAAGATTGGCAATTGTTTATGTCCAATTTCAATGTTAAATTAATTATAATGACCACCATTGGATAAAATGGTAAAAATATATTCTAATTATACTTTAAAACCACTAAATATTTTAATTTATCACTATAAATTATTTTGATTAAAAAAGTTGTTTTTAAGTATTTTTCACTATTCATAAAAATTTAGAAGTTCTCAGAAAAATACCAAAAATTCAACATAGGCTAATTTCAACATTCCGAATCCAAAAATGAAGTCCATTTTGATAAATAAAATTTATAAAATTTCAAAAAGTAGGTATTACTATTCACAACGGCTAGTTTAATTAGTTGTGGTGTGTGTTAGAGCTCGAGGTTGCGTACAACACATGCTATTGCATTATTCGATGGGAAACGTACAGTGGAAGCTTGGGGTGTTACATTCTCCCCTCCTTCAAATAATTGTGTCCTCGCAATTTCTAGGGTATTACTGCATAAAAAGACTCGGGTGGTTTTTCATCATAAATTCCTCAGTTTCCCACGTTGCCTCTTCCATTTTATGATTTCTCCACAAAACCTTCACTAGACGAGTCGTCCGGTTTCTCAGAACCTGCTCCCTCACATCAAGAATCCTGATGGGCTCTTCACAATAGGAAAGATCGGGTTCCAGTTCTAATTCCTCATAGGTGAGTACATGCGTTGGGTCAGGCATGTATTTCCTCAACAGAGATACGTGGAACACATCGTGAACTTTGAAGAGACTTGGCGGCATTGCCAATCGGTAAGCTACAGCCCCAATTCGTTCTAGAATTTCGAAAGTTCTGATGTACCTGGGACTCAATTTACCATTCATACCAAAACGTATGACTCCCTTCCATGGAGATACCTTCAGGAAAACATGATCAAAAACTTGAAATTCCAAATCCTTCCTTCGATTATCGGCATAGCTCTTCTGCCTACTTTGAGCTGCTTTGATGTGATTTTGGATTACTTTCACCTTTTCCACCGTTTCCTCCACCAGTTCTGGGCCTACAAGTTTTCTTTCACCAACGTCATCCCAACAGGTTGGTGTACGACATCTCTTTCCGTATAACGCATCATATGGTGCCATCTGAATACTCGAATGAAAGCTATTGTTATAGGAAAATTTTACCAGTGGTAAATATTGATCCCACATACCCTGAAAGTCAAGAGAGCATGATCTCAACATGTCTTCTAAGGTTTGAATAGTCCGTTCTGATTGTCCATCTGTTTGAGGGTGATAGGCAGTGCTCAAACGAAGTTCAGTATCCAAGGCCTTTTGAAGACTTTTCCAGAATCTTGAAGTAAAATGAGGATCACGATCATAAACAATCGATAGGGGTACTCCATGAAGTCTTACAACTTCATTAATATATAGTCTTGCTAGACGTTCAAGTGTTAGATCCTCCCGTATAGCCAGAAAATGTGCTGACTTAGTAAGTCGATCAACAATGACCCATATTTCATCATTCCTTCTAGGAGTCTTTGGTAGTCCCATGACAAAGTCCATCGTAATATTATCCCATTTCCACTCAGGTATGGGAAGAGGTTGCAATACTCCACCAGGATGTTGCCTTCCAGCTTTCACTTATTGACAAACCATACACCTCGACACAAAATCAGCAATCTCCCTCTTCAAATATTCCTACCAAAAATGTTCCTTCAAATCTCTATACATTTTGGTGCTCCCAGGGTGTATAGAGAAGTTGGAACTATGAGCATCATCCAGTAATTCCCTTTTTAGATCAGGTATATCGGGAACACAAAGTCTCTTCCTGAATTTCAAAATTCCATCCTTATACACAAAGTCCCTCAATCTTCCATCATTCACACCTTTAATCTTCTTCTGAAATTCTTCATCATTGGTCTGAGAACTCTTAATCATTTCTAGTAATGATGGTTTGGCAACCATTTGAAAAAGCATTGATGTTTCACCTTCCCTAGTTATTCCCATGTCCATCTTCACTAGATCCAAGAAAATTGGATCCCTTTCAATTCTCATCACATTCAAAACTCCATGGTCTTTTCTACTCAAAGCATATGCCACCTTGTTTGCCTTCCCCAGGTGGTAATGTATCGTGCAATCATAATCCTTGAGTAGTTCAAGCCATCGCCTTTTCCTCATGTTGAGTTCTTTTTGTGTGAAAATATACTTCAAACTCTTGTGATCAGAATAAATCTCACATTTTTCACCATAGAGGTAACGTCTCCATATCATTAAAGCAAAGATCACAGCTGATAACTCAAGATAATGAGTAGGATAGTTTTTCTCAAGAATTTTTAGCTGTCGTGATGCATAGTCAATGACCTTATCATTCTGCATAAGGACACAACCAAGTCCTTTCTTCGATGCATCACTATAAATAGCAAACCCATCATTCCCCGATGGTAGAGTCAATACAGGGGAATTGACTAATCTTCTCTTTAGTTCATCAAAACATTCTTCACACTCTTTTGTCCAGACAAATTTAATCCCTTTACGTGTGAGCTTTGTCAATGGGTTAGCCAATCTGGCAAAATTCTGGACGAAACGTCGATAATAACCTGCTAAACCAATAAAACTGCGTACCTCAGTTATACTTGTCGGTGCTGGCCATTCTTGGATTTTCTTTGTTTTATAAGGATCAACGGAAATTCCATCCTTAGAGACAATATTTCCAAGAAAAGAAATCTCATGAAGACAGAATTCACACTTGCTAAATTTCCCATATAATTCATGTCTTCTAAGAGTCTTTAGGATAATGCGTAAGTGATTTTCATGATCTTCGTGGCTTTTGAAGTATACCAAGATATCATCAATAAATACCACTAAAAAGTCATCAAGATATTCCTTGAAAACTCTATTCATTAGATCCATGAAAACAGAGGGTGCATTAGTCAATCCAAAAGGCATTACTGTAAACTCATAATGCCCGTACCTTGTTCGAAATGCTGTCTTTGGAACGTCTTCCTTCTTCACACACATCTGATGGTATCCAGACCGAAGGTCAATCTTTGAAAAGTATTGAGCTCCATGCAGTTGGTCAAACAAATCATCAATGCGAGGTAGGGGATACTTATTCTTTATTGTTATAGCATTGATCTCCCTATAATCAATGCACAACCTCATAGATCCATCTTTCTTCTTAACAAAAAGAACAGGGGATCCCCAAGGAGAAACACTTGGGCGAATAAATCCCTTATTACTCAATTCCTCTAGTTGTTTCTTTAGTTCAACCAATTCCACAGTGGCCATTCTATAAGGGGTCTTCGATATAGGCCTTGATCCAGGAATTAAATCAATGGAAAACTCAACTTCTCGTTCTGGAGGATGTCCAGTTAAATATTCCGGAAACACATCAACATATTCTCTCACAATAGGTACATCCTCTATTTGAATATTCCTTTCCTCATCCTCAGTAATTTCCTTCTCTTCCTCCCCAATAATTGAATTTAGTTGAGCTACTGGGGGTGGATCTAGATAAGAATTAAGTGGCGACAATTCTGCTCTAAATATAAGGTGTTCCTTATCATCATCATCAAGAATCGTAACCTCTTTCCTCTTACAATAAATTTTTGCATCATGGTCCGAAAGCCAATCCATACCGAGGATTATATCAAATTCAATCATGGGTATGACGATGAGATCAGCAGGTAAAGAACATTTAGGTGCTCTAATGGGAACTAATCGACAAAACTTTGTTGCAACAATACTTCCCTTAGGGGTTTTGACCGACAACTCCCTTGTTAAATCAAATTAGAAATATCTAATTTTCTTAGCAAACTGGGAAGATATGAAACAATGCGATGATCCAGAATCAAATAATTCATTTGGTAAACTTTAGGAAACCATTAAATTACCTGCCACCATGTCTTTCGAAGCTTCCACCTCAGCAGTAGTGATAGCATAAGCCTGGCTTTGATCCCTTGGCCTCTTCTGAGGTAAGTTCCCCTGACTATTAGGACATTCATTTTCATAATGTCCCTTCTCTCTACAATTATAACATTCCACATTGACAGCCACTTTCTTTCCCTTTCATTCATGAGCTTGGTGGCCTTTTTCACCACACTTGTAACATACTCCTTTTCCTTTTAGACAGGCACCAGGGTGATTCCTACCACAATTATCACAGGGTGTAAATTCATTTCTACCCTTCTTCCCTGTTTCCTTATTTCCTTTCCCAGAGTTTTCAGCGGATCTCTTCTTATCTTTCTTTGATTTAAAGTCATAAGACTTAGAGAATTCCTTTTCCGTCTTGATAGCACACGAGACAATACCTTCGTATGAAGAGAAGGTTTGTGATACTAAAGCTCGATGGAGAAATGGTTTCAACCCATCAAAGAAACGATCAGTCTTACTTCTTGGGTTATGTATGTAATCTGCAGCATACCTTGCTAACCTTGTAAAGTTAGCCTCATACTTTGTGACATTTTCATCCTCCTTCTGCCTCAGACTCAGAAATTGCCTTTCCATATCCGCTCGATGGTCTCGACGAAAGTATTTTTCTAAGAACAGCTCTTTGAACTCCTGCCATTCCATGTTTGTTAATTCATCATCTTCCTTTGTGTTTTGAATTAGTGACCACCATTGATCGTCATCTCCAGTGAGGCGGTAAAATTCCATGACAACATTCTCCCTTTCACTACTCTCCAAGGCATGGAATATTTTCTCTAATGAATTTATCCATTGCTCAGCTACTATAGGATATGTACTCCCATTGAAGGTTGTTGGTTGTTGCCTCAAGAAACGGTCTAGCATTGATCCTCCACGTTGCGGATCAGGGTGCTCTATATGAGTAAGGTTGTTATTCATAACCTTCGTGAGTTGTCCCAGTACAGTGAGAAGCTGATCAGAACCAGTTGTATCACTAGCTCCACCATAATTATCCTGAGCAGGAGGGCAATCCCTACACGGAGTGCGTGCATTGATACGGTTTCCATTCCTTCCACTAGGCGCCATTTCTAAATAATGGCATAAACTAGATTAGTTCATGAATCAAAATACATAATTCCATACTTGTAAAGCACTTAACATAAATTGAACTAATTATGGATATAATCCATAATTATAAAAATGTTTTCTTTGAGGAAGTATATACTCGTAACCCTTCATAGTGGTTTGTAAAGAAAATGGGAATTATCCAAAGCATATCCACCGGGAGTGTCGTAACCAAGAGTGCAGCAAGGCCCGTTGTTGTGCACCAGTTCCCGTTCGAGTCTAGCTCAAAGCGGTGTTTTCGGGTTTTACCCCTAGGTACATCTGTGCCAGAGCTGCCACTACCTGCTCGTATCCAGACAGGGATGTATTGCTCGGAAAACTCACAACATCTCTACAATACCAAAATTCTAGGAATTTCTTCTATACTAATCCTCAAAGTCTATCT
Organism: Viscum album; assembly: GCA_963277665.1. Classification (NCBI taxonomy): domain Eukaryota; kingdom Viridiplantae; phylum Streptophyta; class Magnoliopsida; order Santalales; family Viscaceae; genus Viscum; species Viscum album. The sequence continues at coordinate 539,836,727 of OY728125.1, read as the reverse complement.
TCGGTATATGTGCTCTAATCAGAGTTTATCTAAATCTAGCTTCCAAGGTTAGTACTAAACTGCCTTTGATACCAACTGTAACGCCCCGACCCCAGCTACCCAGAGTCGGTGAATTACTTCGTAACATTGGCATCATCACAAAAGATCAAGTCTCGAAAGACCGATTAGTTTAGTAGCCTTGGAAACACTAGAAACATTCATAATTCTTTCATTACATCAAAAAGTAAAAAAACTACAATAACATGGTCTTCATAGTCCACACTCATATCCTCACTGAATATTCTTGCAAGTCAGTCATAATACACTTCTTCACATCCTGGAACATATTAAAACATTGAAAGGGGTGAGCTCAGATGCTCTGTAAGGATAACAATATTGAGGAAGCTTTTATAAGAAAACATAAGCATTTAAGGCAATGTATAACTAAAACAAAAGCCTTATTGAACTTGAACTTCAGCATAATATGTAAAAAGTAAAATAAAATAATTCCATTACTTACTCACATGGATATTCGACTAGATGAATAATCACATGAAATATCAATAACCACATTCTTAATGAGGGAATGTATAATGCCAGACATTCTGAAACATTTTGTCAAGGCCTCGGCCAAGACGTCTAAAATGATTAAGGCCTCGGCCAAAACCATAAATCAAATTGGGAAAGGGCCTCGGCCAATTCCATGTCTAGTTGTCTCATGAGACCTACCGATGCATCGAGGAGCTATAGCGGGCTCCACCCGTCACATATTAAGTCCAATACATTCCTCATATGAATAGGTTTAAACATAACATTAATATTCGTATTAAAACTAGCATACGAAATGTCAACAATTTCTCCATAAACTATGGATGGTATAAAATAACACATCCATAGTCAAATATTTCACAAAATGTTCAATGGATGTTTTGTATCATAAATCAATTTCAATTAAACTTATAACCCATCAAAGGATGTTGACATGGATGAAATCAAAGCTATTTGAGAGAAATATCTCTCCTTTTTGAAATCATTTAAAAGACCCATAATTATAAAATAATACATTTACTTTGAAAATATTCTTATAAGCTTGTTAGGGAAGCTTCGACGAAGTTATAATGGCGGAAAATAGCCGCACCCGCCATATAAGTAAAAAAACATTCTTACCTTAAATTTGTAAAAAAGGTCAAAAAGTACATTGTTTGGAAAACGACGGTAAGATTCCTTTAAAAAACAAATAAGGTTATAAATGACTTTAACCCATTTTCCATTTAATAGTAAAAATGTTTTGAAAGAAATTTTTAAGAAACATGGATGTGGATGATAACGAGGTCCCAGTAAATAATTATGTATAAACAACCTTCGATAATGAAGAGGTTGTGAAGTAAACCCTTACCTTGTACTTTTCCTTGGTTGGGGTAGGTTAACCTCCTGTATAATGGTGAAATAATTGTTATTAAATTATACAAGAATCATATACATTAATATGATATCATATATGATCTTTTAACATTGCTTTGTTAACAATATCTTAGATTTATCGTTGTTTCGGGTGTTAACTTACTCGTTTTCTTTTATATGTTTTGTTACGTAAGTCGTGTTTTTCATAGATAGGTTGTATCTTATTCATATCCAGAATGATATCATGTCCTTAAACATTATTTTTAAATCATCAAATGATAATTATACTTGAATGGATACAACGGAGAATGAATCTCATCGCGTTCGTGGAGACGGTAGTCCGTACATACGCACGAGCGACAATATCATTATTTTGATATTAAAATAATATATAATTGGATAGTATATCATATATACAGAATCATTATCATGTTATATTTATTATTTACATGAATTACATATCATTATTATACCCATCTAAATAATAATATATTGAATAACAATTACACCACGACGTGGAGACGGTAAGCCGTACGTACGCACGTATGGTGACATGTCATTCAAATGATGGGTAGAATACTGAATATGGTTGTTCCATATTTATAATGACATCACAGTATATAGAATATACTGGAGTTATAATTTTAGAATTGAAATAAATAACAAAGAGGGAGTGGAAGAAGAAAGAAACTTGAAAGAGGGTGATGAAAATGTTACCTCTTCTTCGGGTTCTTCCTTTTGATTTGATCAAAAGGACTCCTTAGGATAGCTTTACGACTAAAGTAAAGCATCTAGGATTAAGGTAGAGAAGTTGGGAGAGTATTTGGGCAGAGTTTGGCAGAACCAAAAGGCTTGGAAGTGTGAATAAGGTGGTAGAGGTGGGGGCCTTTTATAAGAGGAGAGGAGGGGCTCTTTTGAAAAGATTGAAATGCTACATTAGTATACAATTCATTTCGGATTCTAAAGGTCCCACACTTATATAATTCGTGGCTATGGTGATAAGGGTTATAAATATCCTCATCCAATAGGCTTTGCACAAGTGTAAGCCTTGGATTTTTCATTATCTTCTCATTTTATTTAAATCGTTAAATAATGAGGTCATCGCTGCATCATAATGATGTCATAAATAATTTAATTTATATAATGTCTAAAAATTATAAAAAACTACTATGATGTAGGAAATATTTTTAGCTTTCTAATGGATATTTATAGTCTAAATTTGGATCTGTTTAACCCCACTTAAAAACTGTTTTAGTAAAACAACTCATGTTTGTGTCAATTTAATTTTAACATTAAATAAATATATATTAATGTCATTTTCCAACTAAAGTGGCTCCATGGGGTCCCCAAGTTGACCCATGGGTTGTCTTGGTCGGCCATGACTCATCCAATAGGAGTAGGACAAGTGTCAAGCTCATCTCATATTATTAAAACATTATTTTTTACCTTAAACTACACTAATTACCTCTAATCGCGATTAAGAACTTAACAGTTACTATTAACCAAAAAATTATTTTAATCTCATTGAACCACATTTTACTTCTTAATGACAACCATGTATGTCGGATTTTTGAAAATCAAATCACAGAAGTGGCAATATTTCATTTTAACGAAAAATCAGTTTTTAACAACCACTTAGTGGTTTCACTATTCATCAAAAATTGAAGTTTTTCAGAATAAGGCCAAAATTTCACCCTAAGCTATAATTGATATTCCGAATTCAAAAATGATGTCTATTTTACAAAATTACAAACATATAAGTTGTATTAATTAATTTTATAATTAATTCCCGTTGTTACAACAAATTGCGTGTTTTTAAGAAACAATTTATATTAAAAGATTGGCAATTGTTTATGTCCAATTTCAATGTTAAATTAATTATAATGACCACCATTGGATAAAATGGTAAAAATATATTCTAATTATACTTTAAAACCACTAAATATTATAATTTATCACTATAAATTATTTTGATTAAAAAAGTTGTTTTTAAGTATTTTTCACTATTCATAAAAATTTAGAAGTTCTCAGAAAAATACCAAAAATTCAACATAGACTAATTTCAATATTCTGAATGCAAAAATGAAGTCCATTTTGATAAATAAAATTTATAAAATTTCAAAAAGTAGGTATTACTATTCACAACGGCTAGTTTAATTAGTTGTGGTGTGTGTCAGAGCTCGAGGTTGCGTACAACACACGCTATTGCATTATTCGAAGGGAAATGTACAGTGGAAGCTTGGGGTGTTACATAGTTTAAGGTCCTATGGCTTGGACATGGAAGCAAAGTTTAAGGTCTTATGGATTGGACATGGGGGAACACGCACGATGCGATAAAGCATACCTAATGCAGGTGAGGGCGTAATCCCATACCATCCCGGCACGCGATTCCGAGAGAGGAGCCTCGGGCCAAAAGGGCCTACGAGGGTTCAACAATCAGGGGTGGGCAGGAGATGCTAGCTCCCAGCTAAGTTGGGCCCGAAACTCAATGTTTGGGTAGCTCCTCATTCCCCATGGGGATGAGGGTCAAGCTGCACGCAACCTATAAAGAAGAAACCCAAGCACATACTCTAGCGCTCATATCACAGGAACCCCGAGAGACACTGTTACGCAGCATGGTCCCCCTGACGTGTGGGGGTGTACTGAGGGTTAATACAAGGACTGTCGAGATTCCACCTTGACACGGCTGGGCGGAACATAATGTGAATCATGCAACCAACATTTAGGGCCTGTAGAAGCCGGCATGACGACTGAGGATTACTGCCGACCATGCTCTCAACACTGCATCCTGTCGCATTAGCCTAGATATAGGGGAAAAAAATGAGCATCAAACACTGACCACATTCGCAACACGGTATTTGTATCAATTTTTTGACTTAAACCCTCTGGGGTGTTGGCCCGTGATAGTAGGAGATCCCTTTAGGAGTTGTATCCAGGCCGTTCGTAGGGGTCCCTCCGGGTGTGAAAGATGGTGGGGGCCGAATGAAGGGGAACACGAAGCTTGACAAGTGGAAAAAAACTTACCTAAGTTGAAAATTACACTATAGGTCCAAGACCCGAGTACTCTGAACACATTATCAGACCACTAGAATGGTTTTAAGGGCTCAGTCTCAGAGTGGCCAAAAGATGGCAGAATCCCAAGGGAAGGGCATGCCAAAAGACCGAGGCAACCAGGAGATCGTGGGATATCCTAAGAGATGGGATTGGACATGAAATCTATGTGTTTAGGCGGTCCTACATATCCCATAAAGATGAGAATCAATCCACACATAGTTCTAGATACACGGTTTAACATCATGTTGGACGAAATACAGTTTAATGTTGTGTGGGACGGGGAAAGGATCTTAGATTTAGTTCTTAGAACTCTGACCAAAGGGATCAGGGAAAATACCATTTGAGGAACATGGCGTTGGTGGGAGTAGTGACACGCTCTCCATCCGTAGTCACCAGGGAATACGCACCATTGGTATAGACCTTATGGACTATGAAAGGCCCCTCCCATTTAGGCTCCAACTTGGGTGGTTTCCTTCCAGGAATCATTGGCGCTCTGAGATCCAGCACCAGGTCACTATGCATGAAGGAGCAGAGGTGAACCTTCTTATTAAAATATCGATCCATCCTGCTCTGATTCCTTTACAAGTTATGTAAAGTGTGAAGCCTACTTTCGTCCAGCGCTTCCAATTTGGCTAGATGGATTTCGAAAACTCTATCTAGCGCTAGCTGGTCGTAGACCGCCGTGCGCAATGAGGGCACCTGGATATCGATGGGCAGGACGACCTCAGCTTCGTACACCAGGGAATACATAGTCACTTGGGTAGAGTAACGAGTCATCTTCCTATAAACCCAGAGGGCGTTGGGGAGCTTGTCTGGCCAACTTTTCTTGTTCTGACCAACCATCATTTGCAGAATGTTAGAGAGGGTTTTGTTAAACGCCTCAATATATCCATTCGCCAGTGCATGATAGCGGGAGGTGTGGTTAGAGCGAATGTTGTACATGGCATACAATTTCTTCAGCTCGGCTTCTCGGAAGTTGGTTCCGTTATCCGTGAGGATAGTGTGAGGTACTCCAAATCGATAGATGATATTGGAGCTCACGAAGTCAGCGATAGAATAGTCTTTCAATTCCTTGAGTGGGATTGCCTCTTCCCACATGGAGAAGAAATCTGTAGCGGTCAAGAGGAACCGGCACTGGCGGGTTGTCGCTAGCGGGTAAGGTCCTACGACATCTAAACCCCATACTGCAAAGGGCAAAGAATAATTGGTAGTATGGAGAGGCTCTTATGGCCGATGCACAAAGTTAGCGTGAACATGGCACGCATGACACCTCTTGGCATAATCGATGCAGTCGTAGATCATGGAGGGCCAGAAGTATCCCAACCTCCAAAATTGGTGGGACAACATTGACCTGGTCTGGTGGGAACCACAGGAACTAGTGTGCACTTCTTGCATGGCCTATGGGATCTCAACTCGATGAAGGAAATGGAGGATAACACCATCAAATCTACACCTGTAATGGAGCTTCTCAAGGCTGGGACCACTCTGAAGGGTGAACTGTGGCGTGCGGTGTCGGATTTTCTCATGCTCGGCTCGGTCTGATGGATGATTGCCGTTCTGGAGATATTCAACCAAGGGTGTCCTCCAATCAGGAATTGTCTCGATTACCGCACCTGAAGCCATCGAGGATCCTAACGTAGGGGCACCAGTGGTGAGATGGTTCACTCGCGGGCCATGATCACCCTCTGGAATAACTGGAGAAATGAATCTTCGGTGTGCCACATGGATAATTAGGTCATCATGTTAGGTCTCCGCATCTGATGTGGCCCAGATGGCAAAATAATATGCTCGACTATTCTACAACCGGGGAATGTGAACGACCTCTGGCCGGGAGGGGAACTTTGCCATTAAACGGAGGGTGAACTCCAGAAATGGAACAACTTCTGGCTTTCTGACAACATAGTCACCATTGACCTGCTTGATGACTAGCTCAGAGTCCCCTTTTACATATAGATGGGATACGTCAATCTGGAGAGCTAACTCGAAGCCAGTGATTAGGGAATGATACTCTGCCTCATTGTTGGTGCAACCTTCTAACAACAGGAATGAATACCGTAGAACGGCTTGCTCCAGGATGGTGAAGATGATACCCAGGCTCACTCTATTGAGCATAGGATCATTGATCCTTATTGCAATGGGGATCTGGGATGCACCTTCAAAGTGCATCTTCCAGCATGGTATGGCATGATCAACTAAGAGGATTTCCTCATCAGGAAAGCCTAGATCCAGTGGCCGGTCCACAGAGGTTGGGTGGGAATCTAATAAGTCTGCCAACACCTATCCTTTGACAGCCTTCTGAGGTACGAACTTGATGTCGAACTGCTAGAGGATCACCGCCCAGCGCGCCAACCAGCCGGTCAACATATGTTGGTTCAGAATGTCTTTGAACGGGTCTACCCGAGAGACCAGCTATACCTCGTAGTGCTGTATGTAGTGCCGCAATTTTTGCATGGAATATACGAGTTCCAGGAAGCTCTTCTCAATGGGATAATATATAATTTCCACATCGAGAAGCATGCGGCTGAGGTATTAGAGGCTATTCCCTGTTCCCTCATTGTTCTTCTGGGTGAGAAGTGTGCTGAGGGATTGCTCCATGGCGGTGACGTAAAGGACCAGTGGCTTTACGGAAATGGGTTGCATCAAGACCGGAGGTTGGAGAAGATACTTCTTGATTTACTCAAAATTTATCTGACACTCTTTGTCCAATTTATAGGTGACACCTTCTTTCATGAGCCGAGAAAAGGGATTACACTTGCCGGCCAGATTCGCAATGAATATGAGTATATAGGCTAATTATCCTTGAAGACCTCTAAGCTCCCAAATATTATTCAGGGGAGGCATCTGACTGATGGCCTTGATCTTCTATCAGTCGATCTTGATTCCTATATATCTAAAAATGAATCCAACAATCTTTCTGGAGGTGACCCCGAAGGAACACTTCAACGGGTTCATCTTCAAGTGGCGAGAACGGAGGAAGCCGAACACTTTCTCAAGGTCTTTGAGATGGTCCTGGTGCTGAAGAGATTTAACCAGCAGGTCATCCATGTAGCATTCCACCAGTGTCCTGAGAATCAGCTTGAATATGCGATGCATAGCCCATTGATAGGTGGCACCTGCATTCATTCGGCCGAAGGGCATAACCTGGTAGCAGAAATTACCCTGGGTGGCCCTGAAGGCAGTGAACTCTTCATACTCGGGGGCCATTCGGATCTGGTTTTACCCAGATTACCCATCAATGAAGGAATGTTCTTGGAACCCAGCTATGGCATCGATCAACAACTCTATCACGGGAAGGGGAAAATCATCGTTGGGACAGTGGCGATTGAGACCACAGAAGTCGATACAGACCCTGATCTGCCCGTTCTTCTTCCTCACCAACACAATGTTGGCTAGCCACCTGGGGCACTAGAATTCTTTGACGAAGTTGGCTTTGATGAGTTTATCAACTTCGGCGTCGACCATTGTACTGTGAGAGGGGTGAATATTTCTATGAGGCTACTTGAACCCGTGATGGTTTGATGGAAGTCCAAGGTGTTGGATGGCTACCTGGGGATCTATTTCTGGTATCTCGTCAAAAATCCATGAAAAAACATCACGGTGCTGTCTGAGGAAGTCTACGTGCTGCTGTCGTTCCTCATGGGGCAGAGCGGCACTGACCAATGTGGGTCTCGGGTCCGCCTGGCTATCGAGGTTCACCTACACTAACTCATCGACCGTGGTGGGGATTCCCTCCTCAAAGGAAGGAGGAGCATCTTCCATGTCATCATCTCCACTTGTCGAGGGATCATCCATGGGGGGAGTCATTTCGGGGCTGCCAGACCCTGATGGGAAGCTGGTGCCTGCATGGGTGGCAGAGGTCGTCACGTCAGGAGACTCATGCACTATGGAGACCATGGCGACAAAGGCAGTTGATCCAATCCCATCTGGCCTTCGGCCCAAGGGGCCACGCTTTATGACATCAAAGTAGTAGTGGTTCATTGGCTTGAGCCTTTCGATTCCGGCCCGGAAAAACAGACACATATTACGTACTGCCATTTCCATGAACCTAACGTCCTGATATTGTACAGGGGTAGGGGGCTCGGAGATCACGTGAGCCTGGTTGGTGTAGGAGTACGAGGTGATTTTCAGCCATCGCTTGGACCCAGAAATATTCCTTCCTCTAGTACCCGAAACAAAAAAATCACTCCCCCATGTCGGGGTTCGTGGCCTCCAACCGATGGATTGGGAATACATATGCATCGTCCAAACCTGCCCAGGTATCACTCGTGACAGTGGCAGGCTCAACCTCACCTGCCAGGATCTACTTTTCCTTGCTCTTGTAATAGTCAGTGTTCAGATAACAGGCTTCACAAGAGGCAAAAGGAGACGTATCTCCTTGGAGGATGCCCACTCGACCCTTAATGAAGTATTTGAGGCACTTGTGATACGATGTGGGGACTACTGCGTGAATGTGGACCACGACCTTCCCATCAACGCGTTGTAGGATGTGCCATGAGAGACAACCATGAATTCGGTATTGGCATTTAGGCCGCCGAACTAGGTCTTCAAACGAATCATGCCAAGTGGGGTTTGCTCGGTCCTATCATACCCCTGGATCCTGAGGTCAGAGGGAGTTAGATCATCCTCAGACAGGCCCAGCTTCCACAGCATCCTAGTTGGGATTAGGTTAATTCTGGAACCCATGTCAACAAGACAGCGGCGGACTTCCACGCCATTGAACTATTCGGTGATTTATTGTGGGAAATCTTGCCCATGTATGGGAAGTTCTTCATCTTCACCGGAAAACGAGATAACCGCCTGAAATTTAGCATCCTCAAACGCCTTGGTGTGGAAGGCTTCTGCGGCCGCCACCTCTGTCTAAAACTAAAGGGGGCTCCTTAGTGCCTCGGCGAGCACCTCATGCATTTCAGACGGTAGGAGAAGGGCCTCACGGATAGAAAGCATTTATGGAATGTCCGAAGGTTCTTCTGAACATCATACATTCAAGCCAAACGTGATATTTTTCTTACACAAGGTCGTGCTGCGATTAGTGGCATGACGGGCCCTGCCAGCGGGACCGGTGACTGACTGGTACTAGGCACGTCTCACTGTTCACTAGTCGAAGCCCGGGAGGTGGCTGCTATGTTAGGACCAGAAGGCTGTAGTCTGCCGGTGGCAGGGCAGGGCTGGTCACGGCACGACCGAGGTGGTCCCGCCTGATTCAGCAACACAAACGATGGTAGAGGAAAACCTGTCGATACCGGATGAGGGGGCCGCCTGTGTTGAGATCTGTATCGGGCCTGCTGCCTAGTCTCAGTATCGTGCCCGGCCTGACTGGAGGTGACAACTATCATGCCCCGATGATTCACGTTGCCACAGCTCCGCTGACGTTGGCGACGACTGGGGACATTGGGAAGGTCTACCTGGTGTTCCTCATCGTCGGGAGTAAAAAAGGGATTTACCAACTCTACGGTGTTAACCGAAGCGTACCCCGTGCTTTCACTTGAGGAGTCATCCTCTACCGGACGGAGTCTCGGAGGGATCCCCATTTTTGGGGGCATAAAATCGCCAAGTGTGTGGGATGATGACGGCATTGGAAGGCGCGTTCTTTCTTCTTGCGTCACCACCTTCTCTTTTGGGAAGAGGTAGGCTGGGACGACGGTGCCGAAGTGGCGCTCGCAGATTCTGAGAGCTCTGGCTAATTCAGGTAGGCACGGATGATGCCATGGGTGTGGGAGACCGTCTTGCGGGCCATCCATTCATTATACTTTCAGGACCCACGGTTGGAAACCTGTTCCCACTCATCCTTGTTGCCACTGCTGCCATCTAATCTCATGAAGACACCTACCACTTGCGTCGGGGCTGGGCCCAACCTGACTATGTTATTGTTAATCTAGTGTTGGAGCTAGTCCTTGAACACATAGCATCACTGGATAGTGTGCCCAGGGTCTGGTGATAAGGGCAGGAGTTAGGGTGATCAGTGACACACACCTCTTCTGGCTTCCGGCACTCAGGAATCAGCACGATCCTCTACTCCAAGGTGCTACGAAAATAACTAGGGACGTGGGCCACGTCAAACGAGTAAGTCTGATTCCTTCTATCTGGAAAGGGGGCTCTTGGAGGCTGTCCATGACTAGGGGTCGGAAGAGCATGTCGGGGAGGCATAACCTGATTATATTGCCTAGGTGGTGGTTGTGTGTTACGCGGAGGCGCCTGTCGATTTTGAGGCGGTCGCTACTAGGCCAGAGGTTGTGGCTGTGCGGGTGGAACCCTATGTGGATGATGTGCTGGCCTTACTTGTAACACCCCAGGTAAATAAAGAATATTACATTTTCATATTTATCCCTATTTGTGAATAAAATATTAATATGACTTTAAATGGGATGCTATGCTCGATGGCGTACCCATCACGCAACAACGAGTTTCTTGGGAATCTTACGTTGCACTCTAATAATAAAATAATATTATTTCAAATGGTAGTTAACATGTAGCCATTGTATTGGCGGGAATGGATAGAAATAACTAAAATATGATTATATTTGTTTTTAAAAGTTTTTACATTTATCCAATAAAAGATAAAGGCTTAAAATACGGAAAGAATTCAATTTTAGGTGTATATGCCCTAGTTTTCACTAATGGTTCACTTATCGCCTTTTAATGGAGAACTATCATTAAATATAGTTTTGATCACTCTTATACATTATTTTGGACCAAATAAAACTCTTATTAAGAATCGGGACATCAAATTTTACTTTGTGTAATTTTTTGGTATTTTTCCGATAAAGTTCATTTTTTAATGAATACTGTAGAATGTTGTGTTTTAATTCAAAACCCATTTTTAATATAATTTATTTATATGATAGGTAATATTTTCAATTGGTTTTAAAGTGAAATTAGAAAATATTTTTACCATTAAATCCAATAGTGGTCGTTGGAATTAATTTCACTTTGAAATCAGACTTAAACTAGTGTCAATCTTTTGATACTTATTGTTTTATAAAAACACGCTATTTGCTCTGACAGCGGGAATTAATAATTAAATTAATTAATGTGACTAATATGTTTTGAATTTTTTAAAACGGACTTCATTTTTGAATTCGGAATATCAAATATAGCTTAGGGTGAATTTTTGGGATTTTTCTGAAAAACATCAATTTTTGATGAATAGTGAAACCACTAAGTGGTACTTATAAAAACTGATTTTCCATTTAAATGAAATTTTTCCATCATTGTGTTTTGATTTTCAAAAATACGACATACATGGTTGTCACTAAGAAGTTAAATGTGGTTCAATGAGATTAAAATAATTTTTGGTGAATAGTAACTTATTAAGTTTTTAATCGCGATTAGTGGTATTTAGTGTAGTTTAAGGTAAAAATAATTCTTTAATAAAATGAGATGAGATTGACACATGACTTACCCTCATTGGTTGTATCATGGCCGACCAAGACAAGCCATGGGTCAACTTGGGGACCCCATGGATCCACTTTGGTTGGGAAATGACATAAATAACATTTTATTTAATGTAAAAGTAAAATTGACACAAACTTGATATGTTTTACTAAAACAATTTTTAAGTGGGGTTATACAAGTCATATTTTTTATTATAAATATTAATTGGAAAGCTAAAAAGCTTTCCTACATCATAGTATTTGTTTTATAATTTTGAGACATTATATAAATTAAATTATTTATGTCATAATAATGATTCAGCGATGACATCATTATTTGACGATTTAAATAAAATGGAATGATAATATAAAATCTATGAACTACACATGTCCAAAACTTATTGGATTAGTTAATTTAGAATCCTTATCACCTTATCCACGAATTATATCAATGTGGGAACTTTTGAAACCGAAACACATTTTCAAATAAAGTAATATTTCTTTACTTTCCAAAAGTTCCCCTCCTCTCCTCTTATAAAAGGCCCCCACCTCTACCTCATTTAACACACTCCTCAATCCTTTTCTCGGCCAACCCCTGCCCATTTACTCTCTCCACATCCCTCTCCTCATCCTGGAGGATTCCCTTTGGGAAGAATCCTTTCAAAGGAAGCCTTTAGGCTCAAATCAAAAGGAGCTACACTTTTAAAGGTAATTCATTCTCTCATGTTCATTTGTTTTATTTTGCTTCTCCAACCCCCTAAACTCTTTTTATTTACTTCTTTTGTAACAACACCAGTATCTTAAATATACTAGGATGTTGTTATAAGATTTATTCGAGCTAAACTCTCACACAACTACATCAAATGGTTAAGGAACATACGGTTTCTGTGGATGGTGAAATTCTGCCTCCCGAAACGATGATTGTTCAATACTCATTTAACACCTTCAAAGGTGGCCATTATGATGTCACTATTTTTATATATGATATATAATATGTTTATGTTTTATTTATGCTTCTGTATTTTTCATTTTTGTCTTACCTTTATGGCTTCCATTATGGGTATACGTGATATCTTCATTTATGGAAGTGCGGACTACCGCCCCCCTCAAAGTGATTTGATTCGTTAAATACCATATGTGGGATGTATAAAGGATGGAAATATGATATTATATATGATATTATACTAGAATTATAATATACCTTTATATCATTATTATTCCATTCTATAAAATACGAAATAGAAATGAAAGTAGCCTTCATGCGTACGTACGGCTTACCGTCTCCATGAACGGTGCATTTCATTTCTTACCTCTAAATGATTATGTAATGTTATAAATGAAAGCATGTACTGGATATATATGAAATATATGATATCTACATAATGAATACAATTCTGTATATAATAAACATTTGGCCACACGAACAACATGTAATTATAAGAAGTCCACTTTCGACTTAAGAACCAAATATCGGCAAAACAAATATTATTAACTTAAATGATTACATAATGTTTATGACATGGTAATAAGTGGTATAAAAGTAAAAATGAACTTGAAAAAGGTTCTTAAGGAATTAGAAATTAACTCAAGTTTATTATTAAGGATATTAAAGAACGACCGAGTCAAGTCGGACCCGAGGTAAGGGATCCTACAACTCTCTTTCTTTTTAAGTACACTCTTTTATGTCATTTATTTTAAGCTCATATTTCTTATGATTGGGATGTTCTTTTATATTACATTTACTGTAATTTTTATGTTCATGAGATGAGAGACCCAATTCTCTCTCATCAATCCATTTTGGAAGTTTTGAGTGGCGCCGTTAGCTGCCGAACTTTCGTAAGAGATCTAACCTCTCTCTTTCTTTTTAAGTACTCTCCTTTATGTCACTTCTTTTAAACTCCTCCTTGCAATGTTGGGGGATTTTCTTTTATATTCCACATGCTTTAAATTCTAATTTAATATGATGGGATACTCTATTTTATCTCATCAATCCATATTCGGAAGTTTTATGTGGCGCCGTTAGGCTGTCGAGTTTTTGTAAGGTCACTACTAGAAATCTGGGCTATAGCCACGGACCTATAGCCACGGTTTTATAGAACCGTGGCTATAGGTTTTATACAACCACGGTTTTTTTTCTATCCGTGGCTATATCCCCTCGCTCAGTTTTTTTCTCCCCCATTCCGTCGGGCTCCATCCTCGCCCTCTCCCCCAAGCGTCGGGCTCCATCTCCTCGCCCTCGCCATTTCTCCTCCCCGCGGCCTCATCCTCGCCGCGGCCTCCTCCTCCACGACGCATCAACGCCGCGCCATCCTCCTCGTCGACGCCCTCCTCGCCGCGCTCTCCTCGCCGACGCTCTCCTCGCCGACGCCCTCCTCGCCGCGACCCTCCTCGCCGCGTCATCCTCCCCGCGCCCTCCTCGCCGGCGCCCTCCTCGCCGACGCCTTCCTCGTCGCGCCCTCCTCATCGAAGCCCTCGAGGTCGACACCCCCATCTCCCTCTATTTTTTTCTCTCCCGAGTTCTGGTTATCTGCATTTTTTATGCCTCATTTGCACCTTCGATTTCTTTGATTTAGGTAAGATTTACATGTTTTCCCCTTCTGTTTCATATCTGCTGAGGTTGATGTTTTGAAGCCACTAGTAGAATTAGTGTGTATTTTCATTGAAGAGGATTATAGATGTTTCTACGTGGTCCATTACAAATCTTGGTATGATTTCTGCTCTATCTGCAAGTAACTTGGACACCTAAGTCAGGTCTGCTGATGGTCTTCTTCTAAATGGATTGGAATGGTTGCATCCCAAGGGATCAATACTAGGAATGTGGGTATTAGTAGAATGTTGATTTGGGTAGACGAGTTTGGATCTACATGTTTTCCTATAAAGGATGCATGATTCACATGACCTAGGTTGTCATATGAAAATGCATTGTGATCCGACCACGAACATCTAAGGAGCCCGGGGGAGAAAGTTGTTCCATCTGTTTCTAGTGCTGAATATGTACCAATATATGAAGAATTAAAATGAAATTGAGAAATTCAATGGAGAAAAAGATTCCAATACATGAAGAATTAAAATGAGAGCCTTTCTCGGACAACAAGGCTGAATTGAATCCCTATATGGGCCCAAGAAACCCATTACGACTGTTAATGAAATGTTCAGACCATTGTAGAATACTAAGATGTTACCCCTAATATATATATTAAGTCTCATAGAACCCTTTTACTTTACATAGGTGATGGGGTCCTTAGAGAAGTATATTATAAGTCTACCACTGTATAAATTTTCTAAAACATAAAAATTTATACATGACTGCTTCATTAGTAGGAATAACTTACTAGAATCATCATATGTTCACATTCAAAATAAAGCATTGTACTTCAATAAAAACCTATTTAGAAGAGTTTAATAAAGTCAAATTATATTTAACCAATATTAATGTTTCTATAGATGATGAGGATCAGAAATTAATCCTCTTAATCCCTCTTAACAATAGCTACATCACACTAATTGAGACCATGATATATGGTCGAGATTCTTTAACTAAAGAAGATGTTAAATAATCTATTTGGTCTAAGGATTTTCATTCTAAACTTAAGATAAAAGGAGAGGTTGAGTGTTTTTCACAAGGGGAAGACCTAAAACTTAATGTAAAAAAGAAACAGTTCAATAGATACAAAAGTAAGAGTAATAAAGAACCCAAATCCAAAACTAGTTCCTTGGATAGAAAAGTCACATGTTTTCACTATGTTAAACCCATGCACATTAATCCCAAGTGTAGGAAACTCATGTGAGAGTTAGAACACAAAAAACCAACTGACCAGCCTTTTATGGTTGACTCAAGATATTATGCTATTGAATTCCGGAATATATCCATCCATAAACTCAATCATGAGTGGGTCCTCAACTATGGATATTATTGTAACTTGTGTCTATATATAGAGTCTTTTTTGAATCTATTCAAGAAGTTGGAAGGGTATGCCCTTTTAGGAAATAATAATAGGTGTAGGGTTGAGGGTAGAGACTCTATTCTAATAGAGTAAGATGATCAATCCATCATCCACTTACTTGATGTAAGGTGGGTCCCCAACCTTCAAAAAAATAATATCCTTAGGAGTCCTTGAGCAAAATGGATTTACCTCTAGTTCATATAATATAAATGGATATTGAACATAATTAAATATTGATATAATTAATTTATTATAGTAATATTTCCACCTTCAATTTCAACCAAGAAGAAAACTATTTTCTATGAAATGTCTCTCTCCTTCTCAAAGATAAATAATGATGATTTCTGTTATTAATTTCTTTATGATATGGTTTATATTTTTCGTCATCTACCACTACTCAATGGGGTGCGGGGTAAGGCATAAAAGAAAACTGAGAAAAATCACTAAACAACTCAACCACACTAGAAATTCTCAAGGATTTTAGTATAATGACAACATATCTTTGTAGATATGGTTTATATTTTCCGTCATCTACCACTACTCAATGGGGTGCGGGGTAAGGCATAAAAGAAAACTGAGAAAAATCACTAAACAACTCAACCACACCAGAAATTCCCAAGGATTTTAGTAGAATGACAACAAATCTTTGTAGATATGGGTTATATTTTCAAAATGTCTCTAAATTTCAATAAATCTTTGTAGATTTAATACAGAACATCAGAACTCGTTATGAATTAACCCAAACACTTTTGGGAATTGATTATTATTATCTCTTAGATTTCATATAAACTCTTTTTACTATAATCAGTCCTCATTATTGGAACTTATGTATGACTATTCGTGAATTTTTATAATTTAAAACATTTATGAATTCCCTAAACCATAATTTTAATATATTTGTTATAATTTTTTTATTAACTTGTTATTGATGATTACTTAATATCTTATGAAACGATACATACAATGTTAAGTCATTTTCTAGATTATTTATCTAATGTATGTTTATCTGCCTCAGAATGGATAGATACTGGATGTACAACATTGATCGGATCACTGATGAATTTCAGAAGGAGTTACAATATTTTTTGGACTTTGCATTCAATAATGATTCAGATGGCGGATTGATTCGATGCCCGTGTTTTGATTGTGTTGGAAGACCTTGGTTAACTCGCGAGGAAGTGAGTTACCATATCACTAAAAGTGGTTTCCAAAAAAATTATCATGTGTGGTATCACAATGGAGAAAAAGCTCAAGTGTTGAATGTCATCGATTCAGCAGAAAAGATTGGTATGAAAAATCTGATTTCTGATCGGTTTCCTTTTGTTTCTGAAGCTAGCTCCTCATGTAGACCAGTGCAAGAGGAAATGAATACTGGAACACAGTTCTCATCTATTAATCAGGATGATGACGTTGAGAGTGTTAGAAAGTTGATGGAAGATGCAAATACCCCAGTATATCAAGCATGTGGAAAAATGAGCAAACTTGAGTTTTTAATGCGATTATATCATGGGAAAACAATGTATGGATTTAGTAATACTGCAGTCGACTATCTCCTTACATTTATTAAGGATTTACTGCCTGATGATGCATGTATTCCAGAAAATGATTACATGGCATCAAAGTTGGTTAACAAATTTGGATTTTCATCTAGTAAGATTCATTCTTGTCTCAAAGACTGTTGTTTGTTCTGGAAGGAGAATGCAAACTTGAGTCAGTGCAAACAGTGTGGCACATCAAGGTGGAAGACTAATAAAGATGGATCTCAATCACGCATACCACAGAAAGTGATGTGGCACTTCCCTTTAATTCCCAGGATTCAAAATTTTTTTATGTCAGAACAAATGGCAATGAATATGAGATGGCATGCAGATGAAAGAAATAAGGATAACGATGAAATAGTGCATCCTGCAGATGGGTTGGCTTGGAAGAAATTTGATAGGTTACATCCTGATTTTGCAGCCGACCCACGAAATGTTAGATTGGGATTATCCTGTGATGGTTTCAACCCATTTCGCCAAATGCATACTGCACACAGTACTTGGCCTGTTTTCATTCACATTTATAACTTTCCTTCATGGATGTGTATGAAGAAGTCGTGCACTATCCTGAGTATATTGATATCTGGACCCAGTGATCCTGGAAATGATATTGATATATACTTGCAGCCATTAATAGAGGAGTTAAATGAGCTTTGGATTGTTGGTGCACAAGCGTATGATGCATTCAGAAAGGAGTACTTTATGTTTCGTGCAGCTTTATTATGGACGATAAATGATTTCCCTGCCTACGGAATGATGTCTGGTTGGAGTACTAAAGGGAAATTATCCTGTCCTATTTGTATGAAAAATACACGTTTCCGAAGAATGAAGTTTCGACGAACTTTCAGCTTCATAGGGCATCGACGTTTTCTACCAATGGACCATCCATACAGGAATAATCGGAGACAGTTCGATAATGCCATCGAGACAGATGAGACACCTCAACGAATGTCAGGGACTGATATTGTTAAAGAACTTGATGATTTGAATTATGTTCTTGGCAAAAGTCAATCAAATATCAGAAAGCGAAAGCATGCTAATTCCAATTCCAACAGCAATTGGAGAAAGAAAAGCATATTCTTTGAGTTGCCGTATTGGTCATCGAATTTATTACGTCATTGTTTGGATGTAATGCATATCGAGAAAAACATTTGTGAGATGTTACTTGCTACTATTTTAAATGTCAAAGGCAAAACAAAAGACGATTTGTGGTGTCGTCGTGATTTGATGGATTGGGGTATAAGAGCAAGACTTCATCCTGAGTTAATTGGTCAAAATAAGTGGAAAGTCCCTGTTGCCTGTTATTCGATGACAAATGTGGAGAAAAAACAATTTCTTCAGGTCTTGGAAAGTTTGAAGGTTCCGGATGGTTATTCAAGTAATATTTCGAAAAGGGTGAATACGCAAGATGTGAAACTCAAATCTCTTAAAACCCATGATTACCATGTCTTGTTACATGAGTTGATTCCCATTGCCATTCGTCATTTACTTTCACATAATGTTAGAGTTGCGGTGATTAAGTTATGTCAATTTTATCGAGATCTTTGTGCCAAAAGATTGAGCAGAAGTGCTGTTCAGAAATTGCAGAGAGATGCACCGATTATTCTTTGCGACTTGGAGAAAATTTTCCCACCGTCTTTTTTCACAATTATGTTACATTTGACTGTGCATCTTCCCACGGAAGTTCTCTTTGGTGGTCCTGTTTCGAGTCGGTGGATGTATCCTACCGAAAGAATGATGTTTACATTGAAATCTTATGTGAGAAATAAATATCATCCTGAAGGCTGTATTGTGAAATGCTATTTAGCACAAGAATGCATGGATTTCTGTTCATCGTACTTGGCTAACGTCACTACGAGGTCTAATCGACTAATGAGAACTGAAGATGAGCAATATGATCCCATTGAGCCTGCATTTCCTTCAATGCCCCAAACAGGGGGGATATCTGGATCGTACTCGTTGTGTACTTTAAGCAGGGAAGAGTGGGAAATGGCACATCGCACAGTATTATTCAACTGTAGTGTGCTTGATGATTATATCAAGTAAGTAAACTAATAAATATGTATTTTTTTCATTGTGTGATTTCTTTATATCTTCTGACATTTTAATGCTTGCATATCTGTAGAGAACATTTTGAAATTATAAAAAAGAGACATCGCTCTCTATCTATTAAGAGGAAGGAACTGTTGCACAGCAAAGAATTTGCTGCCTGGTTAAAGTCAAAGGTAATAGATTTCTTTTTCTTCTTCTCATAACATAATCACATGTCTCTGTTTAATATTCTATGTTGGTATCTTTTAGGTTTTAACTCTACCAATGATTGAAGTATCAGATGAAATAAAAGCATTGTCCTTTGGTCCAAACGATGTGGTGCGTGATTGTAAGTCAATGGTTGTCAATGGATATAAATTTGTTATAAATAGTTGTGCAAAAACAATGGCAACACAGCATGACGGTGTCACGATAAGCGCCACAACAGATTGTTATGCGAGTGCATCGGACAGGCAACCTCGATCAGAAAATATATCATATTACGGTGTTGTTGAAAGAATCATTATATTAGATTACTATGCACATGGTCGTGTCGCAATGATGAAATGCAAGTGGTTTGATTCAATGACACGACAAGGAATGCATATTGATAACTGTGGATTTAGAGTGATTGATATGAACCGCCAGCTTCGTACCGATGAACCTTATATTCTTGCGTCACAAGCTAAACAAGTGTTTTATGTAAGTGACCCGTTACAACCACAATTTGGTGTTATTGTTGATGTTATTCCTAGACATATTTTTGACGAAGGCATGGATAACAATGATGTTGTGGATGAACCTGTTGGTATTTATTCGAATGTTGCATTTGATGATACAGATGATGCAATTGTTAGAACAGATTGTGAACCAGAAATTGTCACAGACCCCACATAGCGTTGACACATTTGTAAGTATTTACCTTATATTATCGCAATATTGTATGTGTTTTTTTTAACTTTCATTCATGATATCAAAATAACTAGTATATTTTATACCATTATCGAATATAAAACTATTAATAGCCTCACCAATTTATGTTTAACCACTTCTCTAGTAAATCTTGAACATAGAAAAGTCTTGATATTTTATCAATATAAATATCACACATGAAAATGTATCTCATTGTTTTATGATACAATTGTATTATTTAACATTTTGCATTATTTCTATTTATTTGATAATATTATTTTAAATTTTCAGGTCAAAATGTCTGATTATGATGGTAGTAGAAGGAGTAGAAGAATATTGAGAAACGAACAACGTAGGTCTCCTCCTGGAAACAATGTAAGTACAAATTATGTTTGAATATTATGGTCTTTCATATTATTTATCTTGTTATCGTTCGTTTTATTTTATCATCTATGTTATTTTAGACCGCATCGTCGAGGAGACGCTTGGATTATGCCACTGAGGATGATATTGTGGCGGGGGGCACTGATTCTACAGGTCAGCCTACTACTACGCCGCTTGAGACATCAGGAGGCCATCCTCCCATTATGCCACCTCCATATTATCCATACCCACCTTTTCCGTATCCCTTTTTTCCCACTCCCACATCGGATGGTAGTTCTCAGACTCCCATCCCTCAGTTTCCATTCCCACCATCCACTGTACAGGGTACTGTGCCCCCATATATCCCACCGCCATATCCATATCCATATCCACCCTCATCTGTACAGGGTTATCCATCGGGTTTTCTGCCTCCATCAGTACACTTTGCATCTACTATACATAGTATTCCTGTAGATATCTCACCTACCATGGAGGCTGCCCCCCCTCCAGACCTACGCTGTTCCATCAGAAATCTAGTTGCCCGCTGTTGCCCATGCACTGCTTGATCGTGGACTCAAATATTATTTGAGTCGGTCCCAAGACATCATGAAGCAGAAAACTAATACACTGCCGTCACCTTGCCCTCCATGTGGGAGATCCTGTTTCCGTACGCTTTCGGCCTCACAAACAACACTCTTTAACCTGCCAGATTTCTCAGAAACCTGCCCCTCGTTTCTATGGGCCATTTACAGTTCAGCGGAAGATCGGCCTGGTGGCTTGTTAGCTTGATCTTCCTCCCTCAGCCTGGGGGCCTCCTGAGGATTTCTTCTGTTGTTTTCCCTATTTCTTCTATTTTTCTGCTGTAATTTTCGTTCCCATCCTTTAATACAGAATTGCAGCCCTCATTGAGGGCTGGAAGTTTGAGAGGCTTAACAGAATTAGAGTATGACAGTGTGTCAAGTTTGAGAGGCTTAACAGAATTAGAGTATGACAGAAAGAAGCTTCGAGCCGAAAGGCTCTAAAGCCATTTTATTAAAAACAAAAGATGACATAAGAGAGGAGATGGGGCTAGACATTGATAAAACTGCCTTCATAATAAAGCATTTCGTTTTCATAACCCCCTCCCCGACGTCATCATCCCATTCCAAGTTGTAGGTAGATGAGCTATGAGACCTAGTCACCATCGGACGTGCGGTCTGCGCAGGAGGGCTCATTATGCGTTCTTTAAGCGTTGCGCGCGCTTGAGAAACGCGCGTGGGGGGTCCAAACGGGCCGAACGAATTGCGAATGGCCTGAAATCGGACGACATCAAAGGGTGAGTGAATTGTGATGTGGTCGAGCAGACGGCACGTCAATCGGACGTGCCGTGTGCCCGCGGTGACCGGGAACGCCGTTCTGGTGTCATAAACGGCCAAAACGGGCGTCTAACGGTCAAACTCATAGCGAACGACATCGGATTGACCTGAAATCACAGGACAACATTCAAATTATTATTCGCGACGTGCACGTGCAGACGGCACATCAATCGGACGTGCGGTCTGCGCTGGAGGGCTCATTATGCGTTCTTTAAGCGTTGCGCGCGCTTGAGAAACGCGCGTGGGGGGTCCAAACGGGCCGAACGAATTGCGAATGGCCTGAAATCGGACGACATCAAAGGGTGAGTGAATTGTGATGTGGTCGAGCAGACGGCACGTCAATCGGACGTGCCGTGTGCCCGCGGTGACCGGGAACGCCGTTCTGGTGTCATAAACGGCCAAAACGGGCGTCTAACGGTCAAACTCATAGCGAACGACATCGGATTGACCTGAAATCACAGGACAACATTCAAATTATTATTCGCGACGTGCACGCGCAGACGGCACATCAATCGGACGTGCGGTCTGCGCAGGAGGGCTCATTATGCGTTCTTTAAGCGTTGCGCGCGCTTGAGAAACGCGCGTGGGGGGTCCAAACGGGCCGAACGAATTGCAAATGGCCTGAAATCGGACGACATCAAAGGGTGAGTGAATTGTGATGTGGTCGAGCAGACGGCACGTCAATCGGACGTGCCGTGTGCCCGCGGTGACCGGGAACGCCGTTCTGGTGTCATAAACGGCCAAAACGGGCGTCTAACGGTCAAACTCATAGCGAACGACATCGGATTGACCTGAAATCACAGGACAGCATTCAAATTATTATTCGCGACGTGCACGCGCAGACGGCACGTCAATCGGACGTGCGGTCTGCGCAGGAGGGCTCATTATGCGTTCTTTAAGCGTTGCGCGCGCTTGAGAAACGCGCGTGGGGGGGTCCAAACGGGCCGAACGAATTGCGAATTGCCTGAAATCGGACGACATCAAAGGGTGAGTGAATTGTGATGTGGTCGAGCAGACGGCACGTCAATCGGACGTGCCGTGTGCCCGCGGTGACCGGGAACGCCGTTCCGGTGTCATAAACGGCCAAAACGGGCGTCTAACGGTCAAACTCATAGCGAACGACATCGGATTGACCTGAAATCACAGGACAACATTCAAATTATTATTCGCGACGTGCACGCGCAGACGGCACGTCAATCGGACGTGCGGTCTGCGCAGGAGGGCTCATTATGCGTTCTTTAAGCGTTGCGCGCGCTTGAGAAACGCGCGTGGGGGGGTCCAAACGGGCCGAACGAATTGAGAATGGCCTGAAATCGGACGACATCAAAGGGTGAGTGAATTGTGATGTGGTCGAGCAGACGGCACGTCAATCGGACGTGCCGTGTGCCCGCGGTGACCGGGAACGCCGTTCCGGTGTCATAAAAGGCCAAAACAGGCGTCTAACGGTCAAACTCATAGCGGACGACATCGGATTGCCCTGAAATCACAGGACAACATTCAAATTATTATTCGCGACGTGCACGCGCAGACGGCACGTCAATCGGACGTGCGGTCTGCGCAGGAGGGCTCATTATGCGTTCTTTAAGCGTTGCGCGCGCTTGAGAAACGCGCGTGGGGGGTCCAAACGGGCCGAACGAATTGCGAATGGCCTGAAATCGGACGACATCAAAGGGTGAGTGAATTGTGATGTGGTCGAGCAGACGGCACGTCAATCGGACGTGCCGTGTGCCCGCGGTGACCGGGAACGCCGTTCCGGTGTCATAAACGGCCAAAACAGGCGTCTAACGGTCAAACTCATAGCGGACGACATCGGATTGCCCTGAAATCACAGGACAACAATCCCATTATTATTCGCGACGTGCACGCGCAGACGGCGCGTCAATCGGACGTGCGGTCTGCGCGGTAGGGCTCATTATGCGTTCTTTAAGCGTTGCGCGCGCTTGATAAACGCGCGTGGGGGGGTCCAAACGGGCCGAACGAAGTCCGAATGGCCTGAAATCGGACGAAATCAAAGGGTAAGTGAATTGTGATGTGGGTCGAGCAGACGGCACGTCAATCGGACGTGCCGTGTGCCCGGGGTGACCGGGAACGCCGTTCCGGTGTCATAAACGGCCAAAACAGGCGTCTAACGGTCAAACTCATAGCGGACGACATCGGATTGCCCTGAAATCACAGGACAACAATCCCATTATTATTCGCGACGTGCACGCGCAGACGGCGCGTCAATCGGACGTGTGGTCTGCACGGTAGGGCTCATTATGCGTTCTTTAAGCGTTGCGCGCGCTTGATAAACGCCCGGGGTTCTGTGCAGGGGGGTAGGGGGCTGTATGGGGTTTGTCCGGGGTGCACATGGGGGCTGTCCGGGGTTGCACATGGGGGCTGTCCGGGGGTGCACGGGGGGCTGTCCGGGGGAATGGGGCTGCATGGGGTCTGTCCGGGGGTGCACATGGGGGCTGTCCGGGGGTGCACGGGTGGGCTGTCCGGGGCTGGTTCGGGGGGCTGTCCGGGGGTGCACAGGGGGTTGTCCGGGGCTGGCCGGGGGGCTGTCCAGGGTGCGCGGGGGCTGTCTGGGGGTGCATATGGGGGCTGTCCGGGGGTGCATATGGGGGCTGTCCGGGGGGGCACGGGGGGGCTGTCTGGGGGTGCACGGGGGGGCTGTCTGGGGGTGCACGGGGGGCTGTCCGGGGGTGCACGGGGGGCTGTCCGGGGGGTGCACGGGGCGCTGTCCGGGGCTGGTCGTGGGGCTGTCTGGGGTGCACGGGGGGCTGGCGGGGCTGGCCGGGGGGGCTGTCCGGGGGGTGCACGGGGGGGCTGTCCGGGGGTGCACGGGGGGCTGTCCGGGGGTGCACGGGGGGCTGTCCGGGGGTGCACGGACAGGGGGGGGTGTCCAGCAGGGGGGTTGGCAGGGGGACAAGCAGGGGCTGGGGGGCTGCAGGGGGAAGGGGGGGGGGTGGCAGGGGGCAAGCAGGGGGCAGGGGGGGCTGGCAGGGGACAAGCAGGGGCAGGGGGGGCGGGTAGGGGGGACAAGCAGGGGGAAGGGGGGGCTGGCAGGGGGCAGGGGGGGGGCTGGCAGGGGGACAAGCAGGGGGCAGGGGGGGGGCTGGCAGGGGGGACAAGCAGGGGGAAGGGGGGGGGCTGGCAGGGGGGGCTGGCAGGGGCAGGGGGGGGGCTGGCAGGGGCAGGGGGGGCTGGCAGGGGGACAAGCAGGGGGGTGGCCGGGGGGGCTGGCAGGGTGACAAGCAGGGGAAGGGGGGGGGGCTGGCAGGGGGGCAGGGGGGGCTGGCAGGAGCAGGGGGGGCTGGCAGGGGGACAAGCAGGGGGGGCTGGGCAGGGGGCGGCAGGGGGGCTGGCACGGGGACAAGCAGGGGGGTGGCGGGGGGGGGGGGGGTGGACTAACAGGGGCAGTGGGGGACTAGCAGGGGGCAGTGGGGGACTAGCAGGGGGCAGGGGGACTAGCAGGGAGGGTGTCAGGGGGCAGTGGGGACTGGCAGGGGGGGCTGGCAAGGGGACAAGCAGGGGGGGTGGGGTGGCGGGGGGGGGGGGGACTAGCAGGGGGCAGTGGGGGACTAGCAGGGGGCAGGGGGGGAGCTGGCAGGGGGACAAGCAGGGGGCAGGGGGGCTGGCAGGGGGGACAAGCAGGGGGCAGGGGGTTTCCGGGGTTCTGTGCAGGGGGGATGGGGGCTGCATGGGGTCTGTCCGGGGGTGCACATGGGGGGCTGTCCGGGGCTGTCCGGGGGTGCACGGGGGGCTGGCCGGGGCTGGCCGGGGGGGCTGTCCAGGGGTTGCACGGGGGGCTGTCCGGGGGTGCATGGGGGGCTGTCGGGGGTGCACGGGGGGCTGTCCGGGGGGTGCACGGACAGGGGGGGTGTCCAGCAGGGGGGGTTGGCAGGGGGACAAGCAGGGCGGGGGGGCTGGCAGGGGGAAGGGGGGGGGGGTGGCGGCAGGGGGCAAGCAGGGGGCAGGGGGGTGGCCGGGGGGGCTGGGAAGGGGGACAAGCAGGGGAAGGGGGGGGCTGGCAGGGGGGCAAGCAGGGGGCATGGGGGGGGGCTGGCAGGAGCAGGGGTGGGGTTGGCAGGGGGACAAGCAGGGGGGCTTGCAGGGGGACAAGCAGGGGGTGCTGGGGGGGCTGGCAAGGGGTGCACGGGGGGCTGTCCGGGGGTGCATGGGGGGCTGTCCGGGGGTGCATGGGGGGCTGTCCGGGGGTGCACGGACAGGGGGGGTGTCCAGCAGGGGGGGTTGGCAGGGGGACAAGCAGGGGCGGGGGGGCTGGCAGGGGGAAGGGGGGGGGGGGGGTGGCGGCAGGGGGCAAGCAGGGGCAGGGGGGTGGCCGGGGGGGGCTGGAAGGGGGACAAGCAGGGGAAGGGGGGGGGGGGGGCTGGCAGGGGGGGGGGCAGGGGGGGCAGGGGGGGGCTGGCAGGAGCAGGGGTGGGGCTGGCAGGGGGACAAGCAGGGGGGGCTTGCAGGGGGACAAGGCAGGGGGTGGCTGGGGGGGCTGGGCAAGGGGACAAGCGGGGGGGTGGCGTGGGGGGGGGGGGGACTAACAGGGGACAGTGGGGGACTAGCAGGGGGCAGGGGGACTAGCAGGGGGGGTGTCAGGGGGCAGGGGGGGACTGGCAGGGGGGTGGCAGGGGGGGCTGGCAAGGGGACAAGAAGGGGGGGTGGCGGGGGGGGGGGGTACTAGCAGGGGGCAGTGGGGGACTACCAGGGGGAGCTGGCAGGGGGACAAGCAGGGGCAGGGGGGGAGCTGGCAGGGGGACAAGCAGGGGGCAGGGGGGGCTGGGGGCTGGGGGCTGTCCGGGGGTGCACGGGGGGCTGTCCGGGGCTGGTCGGGGGCTGCTCGGGGGTGCACGGGGGGCTGGCTGGGGCTGGCCGGGGGGGTTGTCCAGGGGTGCACGGGGGGCTGTCCGGGGCTGGTCGGGGGGCTGCTCGGGGGTGCACGGGGGGCTGGCTGGGGCTGGCCGGGGGGGCTGTCCAGGGGTGCACGGGGGGCTGTCCGGGGGTGCACGGGGGGCTGTCCGGGGGTGCACGGGGGGCTGTCCGGGGGTACTGGCAGGGGGGACTGGCCGGGGGTGGCATGGGGGTGTCCAGGGTGTGTCCAGGGGGTATTTTTTTTTTATGAATTTGGACACCCTATAGCCACGGTTCAAAACCGTGGCTATTGATGTATTGCCGCGGTTTTAAACCGTGGCTATAGACATAATGCCACGGTTTTAAACCGTGGCTATAGATTTTGTCCGGCCTTTGGTATAGCCAAACCGTGGCATTAGGTATACAGCCACGGTTTTAACCGTGGCTATAAACCTATAGCCACGGTTGGAACCGTGGCTATAGAGTTAAAGCCACGGTTTGGAACCGTGGCTATAGGTCTAGGCCTATAGCCACGCCAAACTTGGCCACGGTTCCTCAAACCGTGGCTATTACCTATAGCCACGGTTTGAGGGCCTATAGCCACGGTTTAGAACCGTGGCTATAGCTCGAATTTCCAGTAGTGGGTATTTTTCATCTCACTTTTATTCCCGTGAGATTTATGCTACATTCGCCACAAATTCCATTGAGTGTTGTATGTAATGCCCATTATTCTACTCATTGTGTAATATTCTTTCGTTTATGAGTATTTACATCAATGACCTATTGTCTTTATTTCATGGGGTGTATTTTTTGAAAGATACCCAAGTCGGTAAGGGAACCTTTCACCCTCCTCTTTTTTAAAAGACTTCATTTATTGGGTCTTTTAATTTACATATTTTTATGTTGGGATATGTTCTCATACATCCTTATTGATGTAAATTTTATGTCCAAGTGATGAGATACACTTTTTATCTCTCATCAACTCATTTTTATGTGATGCCATTAGGCTGTCAAGGGAACTTTTTAACCC
This sequence comes from Viscum album, assembly GCA_963277665.1. Taxonomy (NCBI): domain Eukaryota; kingdom Viridiplantae; phylum Streptophyta; class Magnoliopsida; order Santalales; family Viscaceae; genus Viscum; species Viscum album. The sequence goes on along the minus strand of OY728125.1, from coordinate 539,808,902 downwards.
AATTTCGATTTCTTTGGGTTCAACATGTAGTCATTGAATATGCCATCCATTGAATATGTGTGAATGACCTTTTATTGTTTTACACATAATATCCACTTATATTGGGTGTATATATATTTGTCACACATATTTTTGAGATTTATTTGTCCTTAATTTAAGGATACCTTCTTTATAAGGGATTTCATCACATTTGACATTTCTATTGAGGGTTCATTGTTATTATGCACCAATTCACTCTTATATGGTGTATATACTGTCCTTTGGAGTATTATATCTTGAATCCTTTTATTCTCATGTTATTATAATGTTCTGACTAAATGTTATTCCTCGATTATTGTATTCAAGTGTCTCTAATTTTGGTAAAACCCCTTTAACCAAAATATCGTTTTAAATGTTTTAATTAATATCCATGTTTTCAAAATAGTTTTAAGGATTTATTTATATGGATATTAATGGTTTAAAATTTTAAATGCTTCAAGGTGGTATGGGACACTTTGATTCAAAAATCTCTTTATTAAATGTTTCAAATGGTTTTGGAAATGGTTTCTTTTTGAATGGATTCAATATTTCAATATCCTAAAATGTTATATTGTGATTGAAATGTGGAAATGTTATGTTTCCTTTATTCATGTTTATGTGATACGATTATGTTATACTTCTTGGGCATTGTTATGAAGAACGGGTGGTTCCGTGATAAACTAAGGGCGGGTGAGCCCGATATAGCTCTCCAATGCATTGGGTAACGCGAAGGAGTGAAACGTTAAGGTTTCTTCGAAGAGATTTAGGGAATATACTGTGATGGGTATTCCAAACATAACCAAGAGGGTTACTCCCTACGTAAGAATGTTATGAATGCCTCAAGTTACCTTTATGTCTTATGATTTCTATGATTTATTCATGGTTTGATGAGGTATGTTAAAGTGCCTTTGTTTATGGGTAAAGTATGATTTCATTCTTATGTATATATGAACTCATGTTTCTTTTCCATATTTTTATAACTCTTACTGAGCTTTTTATGCTCATCCCAAGTTTTTGAAATGTTTTTCACCGGTCAAGGGAAGGGTACATGATGTGATGATAGTGTCAAGGATGTGTCAAGAAAGAATCCATGTTTTATTTTAAATATGTTTCCGTTGATGGGAAGAATGAATACTGTCTTTTATGTAACCACTTTGTTTAAACGTGGAATGTAATGCAAGTTTCATGATCTAATTCTCTAAAACTCTAAACCTGAAAAGATCCTCAATGTGTAATCTTGTAAAAATTCATGATTAAGTAAGGTGTAAGGCTGGGGCCTTATAGTTGGTATCAAATGTCGGTTTAGATAAATTTAGAGGTTAGGGTATTCTTTAAGCATAAGTGACATTACTATAATAGTTAGGATTTCAGAAAGAGTCCTAGTTTTAGATAAAGTGAATGTTTAAGTGTATCTTAGTGTTTAACTTACTCATTAGTACATGATGGTTTTGTTGATATACTCACACTGACCTTTCTGTTTTTAGTGAATGGATGGATCTAGTAGGCACCAAAGAGACAACAGGTTTGAAGGAAATTGAGGTGGTTCTCTGATTAAGATACTAGATAAAATGGGTGATTCAATGAGGAAACTCGTGGTTGTTCTAAACCAACTATCAAGGTGTCATGATCAACCACTTCAACCTTGGTGAGTTCTCTAGTGCATCATGTACGAGATGGACAACTTGATATGGAAATTCAGGTAATAATTATTAAGGTAACCATTAGGGTTTATATGATCCTTACTTTTGAGGTAATTATAGGTTATTATATGTTCTGATGTAAAATGAAAGGCATGAGATATACCTGAGGTTAAAATATGTTATGATCATTTTTGATGATTTTATATCTTTTGGGGAATGATTTAAGAATTATATAGTTTTGGAAAAAGGACAACACGCAGACCGTGTGACAACCCGTCGCGTCGGACAAAGCTACGGGAATCGAACCCACAACCAAAGTGCGACTGGTATTTATCACCTACCACTGGACTACGTGAAGTCCCTGGTTAGTTTGACTGATTCTTTCTAGATATATGATTTTATTAATTAAGAGTATGTTGATTTTTGGTTATTTATGAAATGATTTACCTATCATGGAGGATATGTGATTAGGATAATTACTTTTCAATGCGAGACATTAGGAGCGACTAATGTTGTTTGGAGATAAATGTTACGATTTCACTTGGAAGGCTATGTGACTAAATCCTTCAAATATTTGGGTTTCAATATTATATTGGTTTACTTTGAAGAATTTTATGGACAAATTATTTATCGGATGGTCCTCGTTGAACTTTGGGTTTTGTTGGACAAATTTTGGAGATTAAGAATAGATTTTCTTTTTATAAGGGGTTATCCTTTTCTGGATTATATGATCTTGAACTAACCTTTTTGGTTTTGGTGTTGGTTAAAGTCTAAAGACATGGGATGTATATAGTTCTCTTTTGTGGATTAGGTTATTCTCTAGAAGTTGATTATAGTACTCTTAATGTGAACAAGTCTTCCTAAATACTCGTCTTTTGGAGAAAATATGAGTTTGTATAAGGAATCTAATAAAAGTGGAAAGTCAATATGATAAGTTATTATGTTTCCTTATGAATAAATTCCTCAATAAAAATTAACTTAAAACAAAAATTTTGTCTATTAACTTTTCCTACTGGGGAATCGAATACCATTTAACCCATCACAAGTTTGTGATTTTCTTATTGTTAAATTTCTCCTAAACATGTTTTCTATCACTCTCCATCAGAACATGACCCTATGATTTCTCCTCCATGTCCATATTTTCATACATAGAATCCTAGTATGGGTTAACTCGGGTGACCTCTGTGCTTATCTTTCTTTATTTTAAAGTGATTGTTTTGCCGACTCTTGTTCCGATGTGGGACGTTCAAGGATGTTTCCAAGCGCAATTTAAAATTGCGAGGATGCAATTCCCAAAAGGGGGGAAGGATGTAACACCCCAAGTAAATAAAGAATATGACATTTTCATATTTATACCTATTTTTGAATAAAATATTAATATGACTTTAAATGGGATGCTATGCTCGATGGCGTACCCAACACGCAACAACGAGTTTCTTGGGAATCTTACGTTGCACTCTAATAATAAAATAATATTATTTTAAATAAAAGTTAACATGTAGCCGTTGTATTGGCGGGAATGGATAGAAATAACTAAAATATGATTATATATGTTTTTTAATGTTTTTACATTTATCCAATAAAAGATAAAGGATTAAAATACGGAAAGAATTCAATTTTAGGTGTATATGCCCTAGTTTTCACTAAAGGTTCAATTATCGCTTTTTAATGGAGAACTGTCATTAAATATAGTTTTGATCACTCTTATACATTCTTTTGGACCAAATAAAACTCTTATTAAGAATCGAGACATCAAATTTTACTTTGTGTAATTTTTTGGTATTTTTCCGATAAAGTTCATTTTTTAATGAATAGTGTAGAATGTTGTGTTTTAATTCAAAACCCCTTTTAATATAATTTATTTATATTATAGGTAATATTTTCAATTGGTTTTAAAGTGAAATTTGAAAATATTTTTACCATTAAATCCAATAGTGGTCGTTGGAATTAATTTCACTTTGAAATCAGACTTAAACTAGTGTCAATCTTTTGATACTTACTGTTTTATAAAAACACGCTATTTGCTCTGACAGCGGGAATTAATAATTAAATTAATTAATGTGACTAATATGTTTTGAATTTTTTAAAACGGACTTCATTTTTGAATTCGGAATATCAAATATATCTTAGGGTGAATTTTTGGGATTTTTCTGAAAAACTTCTATTTTTGATGAATAGTGAAACCACTAAGTGGTACTTATAAAAACTGATTTTCTGTTTAAATGAAATTTTTCCATCATTGTGTTTTTATTTTAAAAAATCCGACATACATGGTTGTCATTAAGAAGTAAAATTTTGTTCAATGAGATTAAAATAATTTTTGGTGAATAGTAACTTATTAAGTTTTTAATCGCGATTAGTGGTAATTAGTGTAGTTTAAGGTAAAAATAATGCTTTAATAAAATGAGATGAGCTTGACACATGTCTTACCCTCATTGGTTGTATCATGGCCGACCAAGACAAGCCATGGGTCAACTTGGGGACCCCATGGATCCACTTTGGTTGGGAAATGACATAAATAACATTTTATTTAATGTAAAAGTAAAATTGACACAAACATGATATGTTTTACTAAAACAATTTTTAAGTGGGGTTATACAAGTCATCGTTTTGATTATAAATATTCATTGGAAAGCTAAAAATATTTACTACATCATAGTATTTGTTTTATAATTTTTAGACATTATATAAATTAAATTATTTATGTCATAATAATGATTCAGCGATGACATCATTATTTGACGATTTAAATAAAATGGAAAGATAATATAAAATCTATGAACTAAACATGTCCACAACTTATTGGATGAGTGTATTTCGAAGACTTATCACCTTATCCAAGAATTATATCAATGTGGGACCTTTTTAAACCGAAACACATTTTCAAATAAAGTAATATTTCTTTACATTCCAAAAGTGCCCCTCCTCTCCTCTTATAAAAGGCCCCCACTTCTACCTCATTTAACACACTCCTCAAGCCTTTGGCTCGGCCAACCCCTGCCCATTTACTCTCTACACATCCCTCTCCTCATCCTAGAGGATTCCCTTTGGGCATAATCCTTTCAAAGGAAGCCTTTAGGCTCAAATCAAAAGGAGTTACACTTTTAAAGGTAATTCATTCTCTCATGTTCATTTGTTTTATTTTGCTTCTCCAACCCCCTAAACTCTTTTTATTTACTTCTTTTGTAACAACACCAGTATCTTAAATATACTAGGATGTTGTTATAAGATTTATTCGAGATACAATCTCACACAACTACATCAAATGGTTAAAGAACATACGGTTTCCGTGGATGGTGAAATTCTGCCTCCCGAAACGATGATTGTTCAATACTCATTTAACACCTTCAAAGGTGGCCATTATGATGTAACTATTTTTATATATGATATATAATATGCCTATGTTTTATTTATGCTTCTGTATTTTTCATTTTTGTCTTACCTTTATGGCTTCCATTATGGGTATACGCGATATCTTCATTTAAGGAAGTGCAGACTACCGCCCCCTCAAAGTGATTTGATTCGTTAAATACCATATGTGGGATGTATAAAGGATGGAAATATGATATTATATATGATATTATACTGGAATTATAATATACCTTTATATCATTATTATTCCATTCTATAAAATACGAAATAGAAATGAAAGTAGCGTTCATGCGTATGTACGGCTTACCGTCTCCATGAACGGTGCATTTCATTTCTTACCTCTAAATGATTATGTAATTTTATAAATGCATGCATGTACTGGATATATATGAAATATATGATATCTACATAATTAATACAATTCTTTATATAATAAACATTTGGCCACACGAACAACATGTAATTATAAGAAGTCCACTTTCGACTTAAGAACCAAATATCGGCAAAACAAATAATATTAACTTAAATGATTACATAATGTTTATGAAATGGTAATAAGTGGTATAAAAGTAATAATGAACTTGAAAAAGGTTCTTAAGGAATTAGAAATTAACTCATGTTTATTATTCAGGAGATTAAAGAACGATCGAGTCAAGTCGGACCCAAGGTAAGGGATCCTACAACTCTCTTTCTTTTTAAGTACACTCTTTTATGTCATTTATTTTATGCTCATCTTTCTTATGATTGGGATGTTCTTTTATATTAAATTTACTTTAATTTTTATGTTCATGAGATTAGATACCCTATTCTCTTTCATCAATCCATTTTGGAAGTTTTGAGTGGCGCCGTTAGGCTGCCGAACTTTCGTAAGAGATCTAACCTCTCTCTTTCTTTTTAAGTACTCTCCTTTATGTCACTTCTTTTAAACTCCTCCTTACAATGTTGGGGGATTTTCTTTTATATTACACTTTCTGTAAATTCTATTTTAATATGATGTTATACTCTATTTTATCTCATAAATCCATATTCGGAAGTTTTATGTGGCGCCGTTAGGTTTCCGAGTTTTCGTAAGGGATTTTTCATCTCACTTTTATTCCCGTGAGATTTATGCTACATTCGCCACAAATTCCATTGAGTGGTGTATGTACTGCCCATTATTCTACTCTTTGTGTAATATAATTTCGTTTATGAGTATTTACATCAATGACCTATTGTCTTTCTTTCATGGTGTGTATGTTTTGAAAGATACCCAAGTCGGTAAGGGAACCATTCACCCTCCTCTTTTTTAAAAGACTTCTTTTATTGGGTCTTTTAATTTACATATTTTTATGTTGGGATACGTTCTCATACATCCTTATTGATGTAAATTTTATTTCCATGTGATGAGATAAACTTTTTATCTCTCATCAACTCATTTTGATGTGATGCCGTTAGGCTGTCAAGGGAACTTTTTAACCCAGTTTCGATTTCTTTGGGTTCAACTTGTAGTCATTGAATATGTCATCCATTGAATATGTGTGAATGACCTTTTATTGTTTTACACAAAATATCCACTTATATTGGGTGTATATATATATTTGTCACACATATTTTTGAGATTTATTTGTCCTTAATTTAAGGATACCTTCTTTATAAGGGATTTCATCACATTTGACATTTCTATTGAGGGTTCATTGTTGTTATGCACCAATTCACTCTTATATGGTGTACATACTGTACTTTGGAATATTATATCATGAATCCTTTTATTCTCATGATTTTATAAATTTCGGACTAAATGTTATTCCTCGATTATTGTATTCAAGTGTCTATAATTTTGGTAAAACCCCTTTAACCAAAATATCGTGTTAAATGTTTTAATTAATATCCATGTTTTCAAAATGGTTTTAAGGATTTATTTATATGGATATTAATGGTTTAAAATGTTAGAAGCTTCAAGGTGGTATGGGACACTTTGATTCAAAAATCTCTTTATTAAATGTTTTAAATGGTTTTGGAAATGGTTTGTTTTTGAATGGATTCAATATTTCAATATCCTAAAATGTTATATTGTGATTGAAATGTGGAAATATTATGTTTCCTTTATTCATGTTTATGTGATACAATTATGTTATGGTTCTTGGGCATTGTTATGAAGAACGGGTGGTTCCGTGATAAACTAAGGGCGGGTGAGCCCGATATAGCTCTCCAATGCCTTGGGTAACGCGAAGGAGTGAAACGTTAAGGTTTCTCCGAAGAGATTTAGGGAATATACTGTGATGGGTATTCCAAACGTAACCAAGAGGGTTACTCCCTACGTAAGAATGTTATGAATGCCTCAAGTTACCTTTATGTCTTATGATTTCTATGATTTATTCATGGTTTGATGAGGTATGTTAAAGTGCCTTTGTTTTATGGGTAAAATATGATTTCATTCTTATGTATATATGAACTCATGTTTCCTTTCCATATTTTTATAACTCTTACAGAGCTTTTTATGCTCATCCCAAGTTTTTGAAATGTTTTTCACAGGTCAAGGGAAGGGTACATGATGTGATGATAGTGTCAAGGATGTGTCAAGAAAGAATCCATGTTTTATTTTAAATATTTTTTCGTTGATGGGAAGAATGAATACTGTCGTTTATGTAACCACTTTGTTTAAACGTGGAATGTAATGCAAGTTTCATGATCTAATTCTCTAAAACACTAAACCTGAAAAGATCCTCAATGTTTAATCTTGTAATAACTCAAGATTAAGTAAGGTTTAAGGCTGGGGCCTTATATTACTGGTAGAAACTCTTTCTATCTGGGGGCCTCTATCTGGGCCACAGCAGTGGGCACGGCTCTGGCGGCTCTCTTTGCAGGGATTACAGGAGGCAACGAGCGTGCCTGACTGGCCTGTTGCATGGCTTCTTCGAGGTGCTGAGCCTTTTCTGAGAAGTCCCAGAACCCTCTGGGGTAATTCTGAGTGATCAGGGAAGGAACCAGATCTTCCTTGATGTTCCCTACACACATTGTCAGTAATTTTTCTTGAGTTAGTGGCATGCCAAGGGAGTACATGAGCCCCTTCCACCGGGAGACGAAGTCCGTGACTCACACATTGGGCCTTCGTTTGCACCTGAAGAGGTCTGAGATGTTCAACTTCCGGGCCATGGAAGTAAACTTGTAGAAGAATTTCATGCGAAGTTCCTCCCAACTCGTCACAGATCCGACAGGGAGCTGGCTGTACCAGACGAATGCTGGTCCTTCCAGTATCTGAACAAAGCAACGGAGCATGGCGGCCTTCTGCTGTGTCGGAGTCCCTAACATAGGCCCACACCTCTAGTTGAAGTGGTCCAGGTGCTGTGGCGGATCTCCAGTCCCATTAAAGTGGGTGAATGTGGGGTTCCCAAATCCCAACGGGACCGGCATATCATCCACCCACGATGGGTATGGCTTGCCGTCTGGTGGTATTGCCACCTGTCGAGTTTCCAAGGCCTCTAATATGGTGATGAGTACTTCCATTAGATTGTCTGGATGCGAATTCCGGTCCTGACGGGGATCTCTAACTACAAGCGCATTGTCGGGCTCTTCAATCCGGTAGTCAATCTTAGCAGCTCGCGGGGCGGCTGGCGGAGTGACTCTCGGGGCAGCGGGAGGAAACCGAGCAGGGTCCCCCAGGTGATCCCACTGCTCGGGAGGGTTTGGGGAAATGTATCACTCCCGTTTTCCATGGGCTCCAGCCTCTCCCCTGTCGACGAATGCAACATGGTAGAGGTTTCCTGGGATAATTTCGTCAAGGGGTAGGTTCTCCTGCCCCTGCTATCCTGGCCTAGGGTTACCGTAGTCAGGTCTCCGCTCTGCAATGCATTCGGCCAGGATCTCATCAACCAGCCTCTTTTGCTCAGAAAGCTGTTGTCATAGCGTGGTCTTCTCAGGGCCTTCCTATGCCTTCTATACCGAGGTATATGTGTCGGTAATCTTGACAGGCCTGAGGTACTCTTTACCCTTGCCGATGTTTCGGCTCAGTGTTACTGCCTTAGTGGGTGTGGGGAGACCCAGGGGGATCCTCTGTTGGCATGTAATCCTCCCAGATGGGTCCATTAGTGGCTTGTCCTCAGGGGTTGAGTCCCCATCGAGGAGCTCCACACTGTTTCCCTCATCTGAAAGGTCACCCATGTTGACCGCCACTGCCCTTGGCGACTTTCCCTCAAGGCCACCCCGTGAGCCAGGATGGCGGCGGATCACACAGAAAATATGGGTAGCGTACTTCTTCAATATTCGCGCATGCATGTGGGGGGTGGCGTTGTCGATAACCTTTCAGAGTACTTGAAAACTCTGGATGCATTGTTTCTAGAGGGCCCCGTGGTGGTCGAGTGACTCGGGGTGCCGAACCGCAAGGAGCGCAGCCAGGTTGACCCAACGACACTGCTCACCGATATCCTCGAAATGTGCTTGACTCCCAGGATAAGGCACTCGCTGATGGCGAAGACGGGAGTGAGTCACCCGGAGAGTCTGGAAGAAACATTCAAACTCTCCTGGGGTGAGTGACTCAGGCATATCATAATCTGATCCTACGACCGGCCAAAACATCTCGGGGAAGTGGCCCACCGCGAGGAGGGTCGAGAAGCTCCACGACTCTGGATAAGGATCCGTCCCTTGCAGACCCTGTTCATTAACCGAGAATGGTCGGGGAGCTGGAAACGGCGTTGAGGTAGGCCGCCGGGCCGGTGGGCTGGCCGGTGGGGAATATGGCGAACAGGCCGATTGGCCGCTAATCCCTGAGTCATCCTCCCAGGGTTTCAGTGCCCTGGCTACCAAGTCATGATAGGATGGGCTGGAAAACATGCCTCCTATCACAATATCGGTGCTCGCCTAAAGTGTGTCATGTTGCGACTCTTCCATTGGTCCCCAGAAAAATTATCCACCCTCCTTGACTGAGGTGGAAGGTTCTTCCGGGGAGTCCAGTGGTAACTGCGAGTTTGACCCTTGGGGGTATGCCAAGTGCTCGTCCTCCTGGATATACCTTTCGAGGGAGGTGGGAATCATACGGATCTCACATTCGGGGAGTAAAAGGCTGACGTGCCACGTCCCCATCCCTACCCTCGACTCAAATGGTTGGGAGAAGGTTCCATCGTCGAGTCGTACTCCACCTCAAAGTACGAGAAACAAACTGGTCAAATTCACATCCGGAATCCCCTGAAATTCCTCTTACGGCAACGATGCCCCGCCTTCCTGCCCCTGGGTGTCTCCTCAGGGTAAGGATGATTTCGATCAAGGAGTCCCCTGGCCACAATAGCACTGGGGCAGAGGGGACTGAAGGTCGGGGTGCGAGAAGCACTGGCACAGATGTTGAAAGGGACATGGGGAGGACCTCCATGTGAGTGAGCGACCAGATAAGCAACGGCTCCATACTCACGGCCAACGGTAGGGGGAGTGATCTAATACCCAATGTAGTGGGAGCTGGAAAGAGTAATACCCGAACCATATCTATCGCGAAGAACCCTTTTTCTTTCCATATCAGTGGCACGGAATGAGCCTTCATGGTGGGTGGAACTGCCGCGGATTGGTCCATGGTGGCCATTCCCTGTGCCCACGATCCGGAGAGTCGACCCAACTTGCCTGCAGGGTAGTCGGGGCCTCAATCCCAGTCGGGCAAGGGACTACCCCTGCTCAACATGTGCGGGGTTCTGGTAACAGGAGTCAGCAGTGGCTCAGGCCACAGTGGTTGCTAACGTTTGTGCCCCAGGACGGTATTTTCTTCCACTCTCTCCTGACGCTGGCGTCGAGTCAGATGGGTTGGATCCGGTAGTGCGGGCATAAAGATTGCCTGCTCCTTAGCCCGGGAATTGGGCGGCGGTGTCGACGCAGCCTGGCATGGGAACTTGCTGCAAAACCCTGGGACAGGACTCCGATCGGGCAGACCTAGACATCCCGCACATCATCGGCATAGGGGAGGGAGGTGTCAAGTCACTCCGGGGATAGCCTCTCGAATCGGTTGAACGTCAGAGTGGGGAGCGGCTGCTCCCTACACGGCCCTCGGGGGCGGCGACGATGGTGAGGCGCAGCCGCCTCTAGATCCAAACGGGCCATGACCCTAGTGGGGATGATACCTTCCTCATCGTACCTATGAACCAGGTCATTGATCACCCTTCACTGGATGATTTCTGACGGGGAGAGGGGGCGTGAGCACCCGGAAGTCGTCGCAATAGTAGCCGGAGTGACTATGGAAAAGGCGGGACTGCACGGGGTAGACGCATCGGTACTGCCCCTGCCCTTGCGCTGGTGGGTAGGTGTAGATCAAGCTCTGGATGCAGTGATCTGATTCCTGGGAGGAGGGAGATGAGCCCATTATTAATAAAAGGAAGTGAAATTGACAACCAATAGCCCGACGTCATTCCATCTTCCGTGGTCGGTGACATGGATCCATGTTGACGACGTCACCGAGCGGAGTGATCAACATCCTGACTGCCTCAACCCCTGGCGGGTTTCACGTACTGGTGATAGGTTGCCGGACCTAGTGACATGCTAATCTTCTGACACCCCGAACACTACCAGTCTTCGTATTGAGGAGAAGAGAAATCATGTCGGGTTCACCATTTCCTGTTTCCGACGCTTTTAAGCCGGGGCGCGCGTGCGCGTGTCCGTCACACATTGGAGGAAGCGCGGCGTGTTGCCCCGCATTCCTGCTTTCCAAAGGCGGGAGGCATCTGTTCCTTGTTCAGGGACGTCTGCTCCTTGATCGAAACTGGGATAATGGGATGTCGGTTCTTCCTTTCGTGGATTCCTCCTCAGATCTCTTCACCTAGTCCGGGTCTCGCCCATAGATTTATGACGGGGTTGTGAAGCTCGTTACTGGTTCCATATCTGCATGGATGCCTGTTAATTACGCTGATTATGTCGAGACACTCCAAGGGGTCTTTTCTGGGCAGTAACCTTTGGTGAGGAGAATGGTCATGTTGGGGTCTCTTTGGAATGACTTAACGCTGGGAGATTGGAATGTCTGTCTTCTGGCTTTATCGTAGGGCTTCTCGAGGGCGTGGAAGGCCGAGTCATCCCACATCGAACGTGGGGGTTGTGTACCATCTGAGGTTTTCCTCAGCTTCCCATGATTAAAATGGGGTATTTCATGAATTTAACGTCTTACAGAGACGGATCGGACTGATCAGAACACTGAGAGTGGATCATCTTGAAGGACCCCCTAGGGGGAGCACCGATGTTGGGGATAGCACATGGGAGGATTCCAGGATATTGTGGAGAGGAATGAGGTGGCATGATCTCACAGGGATGTGGCGGCCCGGGTAAGGATCCGGATGGGTGATGGGGTGATGGGATTGATCCTCATGGAGGTTTCCTACGTATCCGCATGGTAGGGAATCAAAGTCCATGTAGTTCAGGGCATACAGTTTAACATCATTTGGGACGAGATACAATTTAACGTCATGCGGGACAAGATACAGTTTAACATCATGCGGGACGGGATACAGTTTAACGTCATGCAGGACGAGGGAATTTGGGGCTTACCCCCTGAGGCGGCCCATGGTAGTCGGGGAACTGACATGGAGAGGTCGGAACTACCGGGTGGTGGGCATGAACCTTGTGGAGGCTTCCTACGTACCATGCATTAGCACGGATCAAAGTCCACGTAGTTCGTTGGTATGGGGCTTATGCTCTGAGGTGGCCCATAGGAGGATGTCATGGTCGATGCGTGATCTAAGACCACATGAGCCATGCTCAGTGTGAGAAACAAGAGGCAGCATGGGCCAGATGATTACATCGCAAAGGGTGCATCCATGAGAAGTAGAAAGGGGCTTACGCGTTGAGCGGCCCAAAGAGGAAACAGGGGATTACGCGTGGTTAGCGGCCCTTGGTGCTAGGGCTTACTCCAGGATGGAGGCATGTGGTGTGACAAAGCATAGTGGGAAAGGGACTCCACTAGCCTTGGAAGTGGGTGGGGGGGGGGGGGTTAGAGGTGCATGAGTGCAACCTTCCACAAGAGAGGCTAGGGGCTTACGCCCTAAGGCATCCCTTCCCTGACGGACAAACTCCACTCCGACAAGGTGGATCTCATTCCATGTGAGGAAGAATCCATTCTCGTGGAGAAGAGTGGGCGTAAAGAATGTCCAAGCCGGGGGGGACCCTGCGTGCGAAGCACGGGGTCGGACCACAGTTTAACGTCATGTGTTAAGGATGAGGTGCTCAACAGTTTAACATCCTGCAGCTTGGACGAGGTGGGTTCGGTCCACATCCCTAGGGAATAAATGCCCAAAACCCTCTACCCCCTATGGGAGGGAAGGCATCGGCAAGGCTGTAGTGAAGGGGGGCCACAGGGCGAACCATCGAGGGGTCCAAGTTAGCGTGTCTATGCGAAGAGGCAATAGCCGTTAGCGTGCCTATGCGGAGAAGCATAAGGCAAAGCAACACAACGGGAAACACCACCCAAGGGACCTTGAAGTTACTTCATACGAGAGTGGAAGGCCGTACAGGAAAACAACGCATGGCGTGCATGCCTGGAAGGGAAGACATCAGGTGCCGGCGTGGAGAGGCAGCCAAGGGGTGTCAAGGTAAAAGGTCCTGGGTATTGCGCGCAAAGAGAAGGTTTGCACGCAAAACACAGGGATGGAGTTTAATAGGGCCAGAGGATTGCGTGGATAAGAGATTTAGAGCAAAGGATTGGGAATGCATGCACACAAGGGGATTGTACGCACGGGGCAAGGATTGCGCGCAAGGGATGAACCCGGAGGAGTGGGAAAATTCACTTAAGCAAGTGGAGTTGTGCACAAAGGCGAACCTCGGGGCGAGGTTTTGCGAAAAGAGGAATTACTGGGAAGTCATCTTGCGCGCGGGGGAGTCCGAATTGCGTGCACGAGAGCCGTTCGGAATTCCGCAACCCAAAACCGTTTGGGGTCGCCTTCTATTTATAGGTTCCTGCAGGCGCAGAATCCCGGCAGCGCGCGAAATCTTTCACGCCGGGAACAGTCGGTGAGCCAGACTTCACCGTGCGGAACCGGGTGCGCAAAATTGGGCGCACCACCGGCTCGATTTCACAAATCCCAGGGATACTTCGCGCACACAACATTATTTCGTGTCATCCCTCCTTTATTTCGCGCACTACTTCCAGGGCCTCCGGACCAGGCCTCTGATTCCGAATATGTCTTCGCTTTGTCATTTCAAAACTTCTTCTGGGAGTTACGGACTTTTTCGGCGTCTACATTAGTAAACCTTCATAGGGATACTATTTCATGACAAATACTCAGACAATCAATTTAGGCTCTATAAAAATCTAATTTACTAAAACCTTAATATAAAAACATGATCCTCAACTAACACTTCATTTGAAAACGACCATGTTTAAGTGGTTTGGATCATTTTTCTATTTTGAATAAATGAATTTGGAATATCTATATTGAAAATTTTTTCAATTTGATTACAAATCCCAAATCTGAAGAAACATCGTGGCTTCCATCTTTATGCATATGTTTCCCCTATTCTTAATATTTCATTTCCATTATTCAATTTTTTAATTTTTATATGTATATTGCAGAATCTGTATTTCTTAAGTTGTGTGTATTCTACACTATGTCCCCCATACATTGTTAATATTAATACCCCCTTTCAGTGTCTATATTATATATATACTAATTATTATTTCATTTATAATTATAATTCATTCAAAATTTTAATATTAAACAATAATTTTTATTTTTGTCAATAAATTCTTAATTTCCATTAATGTTAATTTCTCTCATCCATTTTTCAAATTACCAGATTAATTTATCTAAAAATCTAAAATGGGAAATTTAATTTAAAAATTTCTTGGTCTATATATTTATATATATTTTATAAAATAATTTGGTTTTGGTAAATATGATACTTTGGTATGAATCAAATCAAATAATTTCTCCTTTTATAATCAAAAAATAATTATTACAATTAAATTTTAAGACTAATAAATTTGTTTTACAAGCACTAATGTCATTATTTTTTTATGTTGTATTTTTAATAATATTATCACATATAAAAAAACTTATTTTTACAATTAAATAATTATAATCCTGGTCATTTCATTAATTATACCATACACTTATCTTTGATATACAAAAAACGACATGTTTAGATAATTACTAATTGGATTATTCTTGTTGTGGAAAATATCATCAACTTAACCATTTTTTTGAAAATTTTATAAATTATACTGTTTCTATATATGATTTTATATATTGCATTAAAATTTAAAATTTATAATTATAATCATTAACATCCACTATTATATTACATGTCTCTATAATTGCTCAAGCATACCAACCACTATCGAACTGCATATAGTTTCATATAATGAGGAGTATAAAATAATGTAATATTGTTCCATCTCACTCTTTACAAACACGGGGTTATTTTTATTCCTTCTCTCTCACTTTTTTGTATTATTATTTTCATGTTGTAAAATTTTTAATATCTTACTTAACAAAATTCACATCCAAAAATCAAAAAATTTCAAAATTTCAAAATAGATTTCCAACGATATGTTAATTTAATGAAATAGATATAATGAATAAAATCATGTCAGAATAACTATCTTCTACATATATACATCATTTTTATTTTTTACTTACATAATTTTTAATACCACAAATTTTTTTAATACTATAATATTTAGTCTATTTATTTATGGTTCAACTATTTTGTTTAATGAGAGTCTTGCTTCATCCAACTCTATTGGAGTAACACTTATTTCATATGATAATTGTCATACAAATATAACATTAGTAAATCTATTAACATCCCTATACCAAATAGATTGGTTCATATAAATCTTATAACATCTCTTAAATATTTAAAAATTTATGATCATCCATTTCATTATTTATGAAAACCGACTAGATGTAAGTCTTATTAATAAAATAAATTTTTAGATTACTCAATGTAAACTTTTATTTTAATATTAATTAATAAAAAACTTTTAAAGTATGTGAATTAATTATTATAAATCATTCCATGCAGATTTATCAAACTATCAATATATATTAATTATGGTTGTCAAAGTGTAATTTTTATATTTAGTGACAAAACCCTCACCAGGAATAGATATTAAATAATTAAATTATTTCCATAAATATTTATATAACCTATGATATTTATTAGTCACACTGAAAATAAATTTTATATATATAAATTAATAAAACACTACCCATGTATGTGAAATATTAAAACATCCTTTTCCATGCATAATTTAAAGTATCCATTTATATTAATTAATATAATTACGTATAATCTAAATGTAGTTTCTGGATTATGTAGTTTCTAATTATTATTTGGTAATAAATGTTTTATTATGTATTAATTTAATTTCAATATGTTTATATATATGATTAATATATATTATGATACTCATTTAAATATATGAATCTTTTTTAGTTGATACATATTCGGTTAATGTATTTGTAAATATTAAATTATAATAACATATTATGTTTCTCATACAATATATTCACTATAATTATTCTTATGTATATAAATAATACTTCTTATATGATACTCAGTTTAATTGTACTTATAAAAAGATTCAAATAATTATACAATATGTGAACCATAACCTCAAACATCTCACATATATAATTATATGTGATATTATAGATCCCAATACCCATGCCAAAGATGGGGATATGTTCTCCTTGTCACCTTATCCAAATTAAAATCAGAAATGGAAACATGAACTTTTATCTTCAGAACCACATAATCCTAAAAAAGGACTCATTTTTTCTCCTCCCAGTCCTATCTTCCCTTATTTGCATTTATTTTCTAAATGGTTCATCACCTCCTTTCTAAATTATAGAACTTCCATGACCATGTTTGTGTGGTTACTCTTTTCCACATAATTTTCAATGTTTCATCCCACAATGTCATGCATGAGTTATTTTTTATACGTAAATTTCTATATGTTACTCTTCCTTCATGCATCGACTCTTTTAATAATCACTTATCACTCCCCAATAGAATAATTTTTCTTGAAGGGTATATATACATAGGGTTATGTTCTTTATTACCTTTAATTTTAATGCGTTTGTAAGATTTTAATATTCTTATAGGTATGTCTTTAGAAAATCATTTTGTGTTTGTTTTAAGAAACCTATTTTCTCTACTACATTCATTTGTTTCATCATGTTGATGATTTAAATATATTGAAATGGGGTTCATTAAAATTATCGTGTTATTCATAATTTCACTTAATCATTGTTCAATAGATCTATTTGAGTAATTATAAAATGGATATTTAATATCATTAGAGGTTTTAATTCAATCTATTTTAGGGAGAAATGTGCTACAAAAGATGGTAACTGTAGATAGGAACTATGAAATTATAATTTTCATAGATTGTATTAAATCTAGTGAATAAGAAACATACTATTTATCAAACCATTTAATTGATAAATCATTTAACCTTTAATATGGGTGATTTTAATATATTTTTACTTGAACCTTATGTTATTTCAGTACAATGTATACAAATTTATTTTATAATTTTCACTCTCTTTTCATTTTGGATCTGTAATCTTCAATTCCAATAACTATGTATCCTATTTTAAACTCATCACTATACGATGTTAGGTCAATTAACTATAGTGTTTTAAATATATTATTCTAGATTGAATGTTTTTATCATTTTTCCTTCGTATTGTTTATGTTTTCACTTCTATTTCATATCTAACTTATTTAGTAAAAATGTTTTGTATAAAATTTTATATTTTTTTCCCTATTTATTTATTTTAATTATAATTTTATGAATAATCATTCAATATTCCAATTTTTTCATGTATGATGTCTAATATTAATGACTAATCATAATTTATCCCAAATATAATACTATCATATGAAAAATTTTCCATTTATATATATATGTATATATACATGTATTTTTTTGTTTATGTGTATTTAAAAATATGAATGTAAACTATTGAGTTATCAGTTAAATGAATGAAATTTCATATATTTCATTTTCAATATTAAATAATACCAATTCAATATATAATAGTTTTGTTTTAGTTTTATATACTATTTTAAAATTAGGATGGGTACTTTTCAATAGTAGTAATTGATGTTTAAATCATTCCGAGGAGGAATAAAGGAGTGTTCATTTATTTAATCACATACTAAACTATTGATACCCTCTTCTGGGTTTATGGTAATTTGTTTCCTCTCTTAAATTCATTGATATTCACTTCCTTTGAATTTTTATGACCTGTTTCCACACATATTTTCATTTATGTACATAATTATAGAAAAATTTCCATTACAGCAAAACAAAAATGAGTTATAGACAGATAAATAATTTTTTATATATCTCTATATTTATTATTCACTAATAAAAATAATGTTTCACATTCTTTAAAATTTATTTCATTAAACATTCATATTATTATTTTACCTCTAACATGTAGTTAGAAATTCTTGGGGGATAATTTTCATGAAATGAACATCATTTTAGATTTTATTACGTTGCAGTTTATATTACAGTTTATAATACAATGAAATTAATTGTACATTAAAATTTTTATTGTTTTTTAAATAGATCTTTATATTTCTGTTTATTTTGGTGGTTATATTTCATCACCCTGACTTCTAATTTTTTATCTTTCTATGTTATGACATTTATTAAAAATCCATTAACTAAATCTTAGTTCCTAATTCCTTGATATAATATATACTATTATTTATTTTTACCATGTATTTCTATTATTGTTAGAAATAATTTTTTGCTCATACAAAGAGATGATTCATGGTTAAAAATTCACTTGAATAGATAAAATGGTTTGTCAATATATTTTGGAGTGTAATTCAAGTATTTTAAAATAAAACTAATATATTACATTCTTGAATGTTTATTTTTAGTGTGTTTTTTGTGATGAAAATATTGCATGTTTAGTATATGGAATGTTCTCTTGGATCCTAATAAATTTTAGTTTCTATTTACTCTCAAGGGGAACCTTCATATATTGAGTGTGTGGCAGTGATTAGCCATGGAGATTTTATTTTCAATTATTCTCAAAAATGATCTATGTTCCACTAGGATCATGTAAAAGATCCATTTTTTGTTGAAGTATTTCATTACTATGGATCCTAAATCAAGATATTACACTTGAGGGGATTTTTGAATGGAAATCATTTCCTATTTACATTTATCAAAACATACGTTAAGAAATGCATTAAAAATAAATATGAATAAATTGAGTGTTTAACTGTGAGGAATTGTAGTAATTTTAAAGAGTATTGGGCTTCTAATGAAAGTGAAAATAAATAATCCTCAGGTTCGTACTCTAAGTAAAAGTATGATTCCCAATATTGGACATGAATAATCAATCATAATGGCAGATTCATAATGTCATAGAAGGATGATGAAGCAGATGTTTCATTAAATATTTTTTTATCGAAAACTAGATTCAATAATAATAATTATTTTAATAATAAGTTTATTAATATTTTTAATATTAATATAAACAAATTTATATAACATGGGGAATAAAATAGAGGGGGGAAACACACCCCCTCTTTTGTCTCTAAAAAAAGTATAATAATAATAATGAATATAATGATAATAATGATAACAATAATATTATTAATAATATTATTAATTTAATATATATATATATATATATATTTGAGAGTGAAAGGGGAGTTTATGTTTCCACAAACTCGATCATGTGACCTTCCCACAACTCAATCAAGAGGAAACTAAGCTCCCCCTTGATTTCAATTCTTCCTTTATTTAAAAAATGGAATCCTTGGTCAAATATTTTGTTTTATGAATTAATTTTATATTTAATTTATTACTCAATCTTCATATGTATCTAAAAACTATAATTTTACCCAATTTGATTGGAACATACATTATTATTATGGTTAATATAGTTTTATGGACTCAAATATATTCTTTGTTTCCCCATACTAGGTTTTTCTAAGGACATGTAGTCATTTATTCAAAAACACACATGAATGGTGGAAACCTAATATAATATTTATTATACCAATATATATGTTCCTTTTAACTCTTATTTTCACATTGACTTTGTAATTAATATTAAAATGAAGCAATGAAATATGCCCCATGGTAAATAATGAAAATGTAGGTTTGGGTTGACACTATTGATCTAACAGGATAATTTTTTATTTATGTTTTCAATATAAATATTCCATAACACTCAGATTGATCAGAAATTTCACCCTTACTCAACATGATGATTAGAAACACACCCAAAAATTAATGGAATCAACATTTTTTTTGAAAGGTCTAATAATCTGGCCAACTTACAACTTTACCCATGGATTGGTCTTCAGATTCTTCCAACTCAACATTGAGTTAAATATTGACTGTAAAATTATTTACCAAACCATGTGACCTTTATTTATATTTTTAATACTTTACTCTTTATTATCGTAATTAAGATCATTTGTCAACAGAGTTACTTAACATCATTAGAAACTAGTTTAAATTCCATGAGTTTATCATGGTAATATTATTGATAGATTTATGTATGTATTCCATATATTGAACACATTTCCATGTAAATATTATGATGTGATGTGTAATAATGGAATTATATATCCATATAATGGGTTAGGCAATGTTTTATACCTTATTATATAAAATTTAATGGACTTTGGAGTAAAGCCAATTCACTATAAGACTATTTCCACAATGTTGTTTTATCATGGAAGTGATCTATGATATATATTTATGATGTCATGTTTCTTATAGTTTCCACATTCCTATGTTTCCATGGATCAATGTTATCTAATTATATAAATCAAAATATTTATTTTATAATTCAATCATTATGATATTTTTTTTCATTCATGGTTTTGTAATGATATATTTTTCTACATTGAGTATGTTCTTGCACCAACATGTATATCTTATTCCCAATTATTATCATTGATTATTAACTCTAATATTTTACCTTACTAAGCATTTGATCTTATCCATCACATGTATCTATTTCATAAGTATATAATGAAGAGTATATTTTATAATAAATCTACAATTGTATCATTTGTGAGAAATTTTATGGGTCATGCTGAATACCGATTGTAAAATAAATAATCCTTGGTTTAATGGGAAACATTCCAACTTGATTTGAATGATATGAATTTTATTAAATAATTTTTTTCTCATTGTCAAAAACTTTAATCCTAATAATGTATTTTTTATGTTTGTGACTCAATGTTTTTTAAAGTGTCGATCTAGGGAATATAGGTTGGACTTTATGATGGTTTTAGATAACTTTATATAGTATTATTCTATCATTTAGGGATATTTTAATTTTAGGAACCCATTTTGAGGTCTTATGCGATTTTTTTTCATGATTATCAGTGATATTTTTGGTGATTTCTGACATCCACTATGTCACGATGTTGTTTATTTCGAACTATTTTATCTTTTCTTTAATGGGATTTAGTTTGAGTTTTTTTATACTAAAAATTCATTATTTCATGGGATTTTTGGGAATATAATGGTTAGCCCCAATAATTAGGCATAACTGTACAATTCCCATTCTAGAGGGAATATCATTTTTACATAGTGGTTTTTTATGTCTTCCTTAGGGTTTTTCAAACCATGTGGATCTCATGAGAAGTTCTATGGGGATTTGGGTGCATCTGAGGTGAGTCACAAGGCTTGGTCAAGAAGTGAGAAACCCCATGAGTATTCCGGTATCCTTTCATTGAATAGTAAGTGGTTGGAAATTGAGTGGTTCTAGGATTAGAAATCCATTTTTTCAAACATTATGTATTCATTGTGTCTTGATAGCGGACAATGCATAGTTGGCATATAGTTTAGAAAACACTGATGCAAAACCATACAGAATATCAAGGTATTTATTTTTTCCCCAAAATATACCTCACTTAATTTAAGGGTATTTTAACCCTACTCTCCCATAAAAGAATAGGCCAAGCCTTGAGATCCCATGTAGGATCTCCACCATCCTCCCCTCTTTATCATTTCGTAACTTTTAGTATATTTCATGTGAATTTGAGGTATTTATTAATCACTTTCTCTCTTCCTTCCATTACCATCTATTTTTCTATGATTTGAACCCTAAATATCATGTGGATAATTTCAGGGTTATGGTTGGTTTAATAATCTGGTTGGTTTGTTTTATGTTGTAAACAAACTTTACATTTCACCCGGTTTGGTATAAGTCCATGGAAACTTGTTTCAAAATGAATTGACATGGATTCCCCTTTTTCCAAGTTGGGTTTTATAAAAAATTGTATTATTTTATAATTCAATATTTTATGTGGATTTTTATGTTATTATTTATTCGAAGTGACAATATATTTGTCAAATTTGATGATATTCAAAACCATTTTGAGTTTTTTGAGAATATAATAAATGTATTTTCATGTGAATTCAAATTTTTCTTGTTCTAAATAATGTGTTGAAATGATCTATGATTTTTGGTAATTACAATATGGACTTCGAACTAATTATCATGTTTTTCACTGGGATTTGACCTAGTTTTATTTTTTAATGAGTGAAATCTATGTTTTATAGGAATTTCTTTTAATTGAGGTGTTTTAAACCAAAATAGAATATAATTGGTATTTTCAATAGGTTTAAAATGGTGATTTGAATTTTTAATTTGTGGTTTCACCTTGTAAAAATTAATTGAAGGAATATATAAAATTAATTGAAGTATAATCCTGTCCATTGGCCTTGATTTGGTTTTCAGAGGGAAATACCATTTTTTTAATGGTAACATTGGATCGTTTGAAATGTTTAGGTGATTTCAATCATTTACAAAATGGTGTTTAATGTTATGTTTCATGAAATGGGAATTGTCTTGGAATTTTGAGCCATGTTTTTTTGTTAACAGAATGTTAGGAACTTTAGTATTAAAATGGTTTTTTAGTGACATTCATTTACTTCCAATTGATTGTTTACAACGTGCATGGTTTATTTAACTCTATGAGATTCTTGTTCTTCCATTTAGATATAAGTGTGTCTAATAATTTGTGAGTAGATTTTATTTGATGAGTTACTCATCATTGTGTCTTAGGGGTGAGGGTTTCAATTGTTATGCCTTATATATACTTCTTGACATTTTTTTTCATAGACATAACAAACTATTGGGTCATGGAAATGATTACTATGTTGAAGATCTAATTTGTTACACTAGTTGGTTCACACTCCACTTGTGGCCCTCCAGTAATGTCGGGTAAAAGGTGTCGGAGGGGGGTTGTCATCATAGTGATTCATATGTGGGACAATTAGATGAATTTTGGTTAGAACATCATCACATAATTATAGCAGGTTGATAAGTTGGTATACAATTATATGGTAAGATGCTTCACATTTTAGGAATCTCGGGGCTGAGCCGATGACACACTCAACTACATGGTTATATATTTATTGATCTATGTTTTCTCTAGTGATTCTTTTATAATTTTCTCTGATTTTATTATTATTGAACCTCTATTATCTTATATTATTATATTCCTCATGATAAGTATGGTGATAGATTTTTTATGTTTTACGCTTGTGTGAATTGGGTCATTTCCATTGGAAATTGATTTGCCAATGATATTGTAAAAACATACATTGAATTTAAAGACTCATTTGGGGGTTTATTATGGTTTATTTTAAAAATAATGTTTTACCTTAAAGGATGTATTTGGTTGGATGAATTTTTTAATGTGACAATTCGAATTTACAGAAAACAAATGACAGGTTTTGAGAAGTGTTAATGGTGTGTGTGTGTGTGTGTGTGGTATTGAAATGGATTAGGATGGTGAATTTATTTTCAAAACACGCTTGGGTGGTTATGTAAAAGAGGAAAAATGTTTTTAATTTTGAATATGGAATTTATTTCATTTATATATGGTATACATATATAAATTTAATATTATATTTTATATTTAAACAATTTTTGAT
Source organism: Viscum album (assembly GCA_963277665.1). Lineage (NCBI taxonomy): Eukaryota > Viridiplantae > Streptophyta > Magnoliopsida > Santalales > Viscaceae > Viscum > Viscum album. Next base: position 539,784,986 of record OY728125.1, on the reverse strand, counting down.
GACTAATATTATGAAAAATATTTCATATATTTTGGTGAGGGGTGGTGACCTAGTGGTATTGTAAGCTAACACATTTATATATTTTAGGGAGAAGGAGTTAGTTAGTCTATATTTGATACATGGGGAAAATATGTGGTGAGTTTGGTGGTGGTTGGAAGAAATAGGTTACATGGATGTGGTTTGAGCTTCACTAAAATCATTTAGATGTTTTTTTCTTTTTAGCTAGAACTATTTCAGGATGTCTAATTTTATTACTCCATTTTGGGATTTCGATATATATTTGAAAATGTGGTGGATATTGGTAGTTGTTTATGACATGTTTAGTATTTTTTATTTTGGATATTTTATTTATTTATTGTATTTTCTTTATCAATAATTTCATATATTGACCCCAAAAGGGATTCCATTGATTCCTATGTACTATCTACCTACCCACGGAGATTGGGAATTCCATTATATACTTTTTTAATTATAGTTTAGGTGTTGAGTCTGGTGGAAGCCCAGGTCAGTTAGCTAAGAAATGGTATCAAACCTATGTTCGTTGTGGGGAATAGGATTTATAGTATCAATTTTTATTTGGGGATTTCCTGTTAATAAATATATTATGGTTTTTAGATCATTTCTGGTAATTATGGAGAGAGCCTAGTTGGATGTTTCTCATCTTGGGCCTCAATATTTCAGGGGAATTTGGGTTTCAAATTTTGAATTCATGTTTATTTTTTGAATCTTTTGATGAAAATTGGTGTTTTAATCCCCTTCAAGTATTTAAATGATATTTGGGGACACAAACTAGATTCATGGATTAGGAGGAGTTTAAGTTGAATTTTGTAGTTGGTATGCATGGATTGGGTTACCATGTGGTGCTTAGGCGATTGATTCTTTATCTTCAGTAGAGTACGTGGCATGATTGGAACATGGGTACAAAACAATGTGGAAAAAATGTGAACATTGACCCTATATGGACCAACAATTGGTTGTGTTTTGGGTCATCTATAGACTACCCATGAACATAATAAATAGATTAGGTCTCAACGATTCCACAGAACTCAACAATTTCATTATATCATTTAGAAAATCAACAAGCACCGCATATATGAATGTGCACTACCCCTAGGATTACCATGTAATAAAACAGAACTTTGGTACTATCGAATGGTTGTATTCCCAATGAGTACAAGCATCAAGTGGGTTGAACAATATAATTAACCCCTTGTCAAATTTCCCCACTCGACCATTAATCTGGATGATGACTTACCAAGTCATCCATCAGTAAGGAAGCATATTGGTTCACATGACCTACTAAGTAGCTTACCATTACCTAAGAATTCCTAACATGCTAAAATTGATCATTACATCATGGTCACTCCCTGTAACACCCCAAGTAAATAAATAATATAAAAATCTTTATGTTTATCCATATTTGTGAATAAAATATTAATATTTCGTTAATGGGTATGCTATGCTCGATGGCGTACCCAACACGCAACAAGGAGTTTCTTGGGAATCTTACGTTGCACTCTAATAATAAAATAATATTATTTTAAATGGTAGTTAACACATAGCTGTTGTATTGGCGGGAAAGGATATAAATAACTAAAATATGATTATATTTTTTTTAAATGTTTTTACTTTTATCTAAAAAAAGATATTGGCTTAAAATATGGAAAGAATTCAATTTTAGGCATATATGCCCTAGTTTTCACTAATGGTTCACTTATCGCCTTTTGATGGAAAACCATTATTAAATATAGTTTTGTTCACTCTTATAAATTCTATTGCACAAAATAAAACTTTTCTTTAGAATTGGGACATCAAAATTTACTTTGTGTAAATTTTTGTTATCTTTCTGATAAAGTTCATTTTTTAATGAATAGTGTAAAATGTTGTATTTTAATTCAAAACCTATTTTTAATCTAATTTATTTATATGATTAGACTATCTTTTTAATTGGTTTTAAAGTGAAATTAGAAAATATTTTTACCCTTAAATCCAACAGTGGTCGTTGGAATTAATTTCACTTTGAAATCGGACTTAAACTAGTGTCAATCTTTTGATACTCATTGTTTCATAAAAACACACTATTTGCTCTGACATCAGTAATTAATTATTAAATTAATTAATTCAACTTATATGTTTTGAATTTTGTAAAATGGACTTTATTTTTGAATTCATAATATCAAATATAGCTTAGGGTGAAGTTTTGGTATTTTTCTGAAAAACTTCAATTTTTGATGAATAGTGAAACCACATAGTGGTACTTAAAAAACTGATTTTTTGTTTAAATGATATTTTACCACCTCTGTATTTTTAATTTCAAAAATCAAACATACATGGTTGTCATTAAGAAGTAATATGTGGTTCAATGGGATTAAATTAATTTTTTTGATGAAGAGTAACTTATTAAGTTTTTAATCGCGATTAGAGGTAATTAGTGTAGTTTAATGTAAGAATAATGTTTTAATAAAATGAAAATACCTTGAAACATGTCCTAACATTATTGGATGTGTCATGGCCGACCCAGACAATCCATGGGTCAACTTGGGACCCCATGGAGCCACTTTGTTTGGGAAATGACATAAATGACTTTTTATTTAATGTTAAAGTAAAAATGACACACACATGAGATGTTTTACTAAAACAATTTTTACATGGGGTTATACAAGAAATATTTTTGACTAAATATTCATTAGAAAGCTAAAAATATTTTATACATCATATTATTTTTTTTATAATTTTTAGACCTTAAATAAATTAAATTATTTATGACATCATGATGATGCAGCGATGACCTCATTATTTAACGATTTATATAAAATGGAAAGATAATGTAATATCTATGACCTACACATGTCCAAAACATATTGGATTAGTGGATTTAGAACCCTTATCACCTTATACTCTAAACACATCAATGTGGGACCTCTTAAATCGGAATACCATTTTGAAATAAAGTGACTTTTCTTTACCTTCCAAGATTTCCCCTCCTCTCATCTTATAAAAGGCCCCCACCTATACCTCATTACCGACACTCCCAAAGCCTTTGGATCGGCCAAAACCTGCCCATTGTTTCTCTCCAAATCCCTCTCTAACTCCTTGAAGCCTCACTTTGGGAATAGTCCTTTCCAAGGAAGCCTTTGAGCTCAAATCAATGGAAGTTACCCGATTTTATGGTAATGTCTTCACTTGAGTCCTTTTGTTTTATTTTACTTCTCCTACCCCCTAAACTCCTTTTATTCTTTTATTTTGCAACAACTCCAGTATCTTAAATATAATAGGATGTTTTTATAAGAATTATTCGAGATACACTTACACACACCTACATCTAATGGTTAAAGAACATACTGTTTCCGTGGATGGCGAATTTCTGCCTCCCAAAACAATGATTGTTCAACATTCTTCTAACACCTTCAAAGGTGGAAATTAAGATGACACTATATTTATATATTATATCTAATATGTTTATGTTTTACTTAATCTTCTGTATTTTTCATTTATGGCATACCTTTATGGTTTCCATTATGGGTAAACGCGATATCTTCATTTAAGGAAGTGTGGACTACCGCCCCCTCAAAGTGATTTGATTCATTAATACCATCTGTGGTATGTATAAAGGATATATTTAATGATATTATATATGATACCATACTGGAATTAATATACTATTATGTATCATTATGTTTTAATTCCATTAAATATGAAATAGAAATGGAAGTAGCGTTCATGCGTACGTACGGCTTACCGTCTCCATGAACGGTGCATTTCATTTCTTAACTCTAAATGTTATGTAATATTATAAATGCATGAATATACTGGATATATATGATATATATGATATATAAATCATGAATACAATTCTGGATATAATGAAAATTTGGCCACACGAACAACATGTAATTGTAAGAAGTCCACTTTCGACTTAAAAACCAAATATCGGCAAAACAAATATTATAAACATAAATGATTACATAATGTTTATGACATGGTAATAAGTGATATAAAAGGAATAATGAACTTGAAAAAGGTTCTTAAGGATGTATAAATTAACTCATGTTTATTATTCAGGAGATTAAAGAACGATCGAGTCATGTCGGACACGAGGTAAGGGATCCTACTCCTCTCTTTCTTTTTAAGTACACTGTTTTATGTCATTCATTATAAGCTCATATTTATTCTGATTGGGATGTTATTTTATATTACTCTTACTTTAATTTTTCTGTTCATATGATGAGATACCCTATTCTCTCTAATCAATCCATTTTGTATGTTTTGAGTGGCGCCGTTAGGCTGCCGAATTTTCGTAAGAGATCCAACCTCTCTCTTTCTTTTTAAGTACTCTCCTTTATGTCACTTCTTTTAAGCTCCTATTTGTTATGTTGGGGGATGTTATTTTGTATTCCTATTTAGGTAAACTTTATGTTGATATGATGAGAGACACTATTTCCTCTCATCAATCCATTTTGGATGTTTTAAGTGGCGTTGTTAGGCTGCCGAGTTTTCGTAAGGGATTTTTCATCTCACTTTTATTCCCGTGAGATTTATGCTTCATTTGCCACAATTTCCTTTGAGTGGTGTATTTACATCCAATTATTATACACTTTGTGTAGTATAATTTCATTTATAGGTATTCAAATCTTCATTGCATGACCCTTCTTCCATGGGGTGTGCATTTCGAAAGTTACCCAACTCAGTAAGGGGACCTTTCACCCTCCTCTTTTTAAAAGACTTCTTTTGTTATGTATTTTGATTCACATACTTTTATGTTGGGATATGTTCTTTTATATCCTTATTGTTGTGAATTTTATGTCCAAGTGATGAGATTCCCTTTTTATCTCTCATCAACTCATTTTCTAAATTAAGAAGTGATGTCGTTAGGTTGTCTAATTTTACCAAGGGAAAATTTTAACCCAATTTCGATTTCATTGGGTTCAACATGTAGTTATTGAATATGTCATCTTTTGAATATGTGTGAATGAAATTTTTTTGTTTTACACTTAATATCCTCTCATATTGGGTGTATTTATATTTGCCACACATAATTTTGAGATTGAATTATCTTTAATTTAAGGATACATTCTTTATAAGGGAATTCATCACATTTGACATTTCTACTAAGACTTCATTGTTGTTATGCACCAATTAACTCTTATATGGTGTATATACTATCCTTTGGAATATTATATCATGAATCCATTTATTCTGATGATATTATAAAGTTCTGACTAAATGTTATTCCTCAATTATTGTATTTAAGTGTCTCTAAGTTTTGGTAGAACCCCTATAACCAAAATATAGCGTTAAATGTTTTAATTATTTGTTCTTATTAATATCCATGTTTTCAAAGTGGTTTTAAAGATTTATTTATATGGATATTAATGGTTTAAAATTTTAAATTCATCAAGGTGGTATGTGACACTTTGATTAAAAATATCTTTATTAAATGTTTTAAATGGTTTTGGAAATGGTTTCTTTTTGAATGGATTCATTATTTCAATATCCTAAAATGTTATATTGTGATTGAAATGTGGAAATGTAATCTTTAATTAATGCATGTTTTATGTGATACGTTTATGTTATGGTTCTTGGGCATTGTTATGAAAACAGGTGGTTCTGTGATAAACTAAGGGCGGGTGAGCCCGATATTTCTCTCCAATGCATTGGGTAACGCGAATGAGTGAAACGTTAAGGTTTCTCCGAAGAGATTTAGGGAATATACTGTGGTGGGTATTCCAAACGTAACCAAGAGGGTTACTCCCTACGTAAGAATGTCATGAATGCCTCAACATACCTTTTATGTATTATGATTTTTATGATTTATTCATGATATGATATGCCTATGTTTTATGGGTAAAGTATGATTTCATTCTAATGTATATATGAACTCATGTTTCCTTTCCATATTTTTATAACTCTTACTGATCTTTTTATGCTCATCCCATGTTTTTGAAATGTTTTTCACAGGTCAAGGGAAAGGTACATGATGCGATGATAGTGTCAAGGATGTGTCAAGAAAGAATCCGTGTTTTATTTTAAACATGTTTCCATTGATGGGAAGAATGAATTATGTCTTTTATGTAACCACTTTGTTTAAATGTGGAATGTAATGCAATTTTCATGATCTAATTCTCTAAAACTCTAAACCTGAAAAGATCCTCAATGTGTAATCTTGTAATAAATCAAGATTAAGTAAGGTTTAAGGCTGGGGCTTTATAGTTGGTATCAAAGGTCGGTTTAGATAACATTAGAGGTTAGGGTATTCTCTAAGCATAAGTGACAGTACGATAATGGATATGATTTCAGAAAGAGTCCTAGTTTTAGATAAAGTGAATGAGTAAGTATATATTGGTGTTTATCTTCCTCATTAGTATATAATGGTTTTGTTGATATACTCACACTGACCATTTTGGTTTTAGTAAATGGATGGATCTAGCAGGCACCAAAGTGACAACAGGTTTGAAGGAAACTGTGGTGGTTCTCTGATTAAGATACTAGATAAAATGGGGGATTCAATGAGGAAACTCGTGGTTGTTCTAAACTAACTATCAAGGAGTCATGATCAACCACTTGAACCTTGGTACGTTCTGTAATGCATCATGTACGAGATGACCAATCGATGTGGATGTTCAGGTAATAATTATAAAGGTAACCATTAGAGTTTATATGATCCTTACTTTTGAGGTAATTATGGGTTACTCTATGATATGATGGAAAATGAAAGGCATGAGATTAACTTGAGGTTAAAATATGTTATGATTATTTTTGAAGATTTTATCTCGTTTTGGGGAATGTTTTATGAATTATATAGTTTTGGAAAAAGGACAACACGCAGACCGTGTGACAACCCGTCGCGTCGGACAAAGCCGCGGGAATCAAACCCACAACCAAAGTACTACTGGTATTTATTGCCTAGCACTGGACTACGTGAAGTCCCTGGTTAGTTTGACTGATTTTTTTAGTTATATGATTTTATGAATTAAGAGTAATTTGATTTTGGGTTATTTATGAAAATGATTAACCTATCATGGAGAATATGTGATTAGGTTAATTACTTTTCAATACGAGACTTTAGGAGCAACTGATGTTGTTTGGAGATAAATGTTACGATTTAACTTGGAAGACTTTGTGACTAAATCCTTCAAATATTTGGGTTTCAATATTAGTTTGGTTTACATTGAAGAATGTTATGGACAAATTTTTTATCGGATGATCCTCATTGAACATTTGGTTTTCTTGGAAAAATTTTGGAGATTAAGCATAGATTTTCTTTTTAAATGGTTATCCTTTTCTGGATTATCTGATCTTGTACTAACCTTTTTGGTTTTGGTTTTGGTTAAAGTCTAAAGACATGTAAAGTATATAGTTCTCTTTTTGTGGATTAGGTGATTCTCTAGAAGTTGATTATAGTACTCTTAATGTGAACAAGTCTTCCTAAATACTCGTCTTTTGGAGAAAATATGAGTTTGTTTAAGGAATATAATAAGAGTTGAAAGTCAACATGATAAGTGATTATGTTTCCTTATTAATAAATTCCTCAATAAAAAGTAACTTAAAACAAAAATTTTGTCTATTAACTTTTCCTACTGGGGAATCGAATCCCGTTTAACCCATCACAAGTTTGTGATTTTTTATGGTTAACTTTCTCCTAAACATGTTTTCTATCACTCCCCATCAGAACATGACCCTTTGTTTTTTCCTCCATGTCCATATTTTTGTACTTGGAATCCTGGTATGGGTGAACTCGGGTGACCTTTGTACTTGTCTTTCATTATTTTAAAGTGATTGTTTTACCGACTCTTGTTCTGATGTGAGACATTTAAGGATGTTTCCAAGCCCAATTTTAAAAATGCGAGGAAGAAATTCCCAAAAAGGGAGAAGGATGTAACACTCCAGGTAAATAAAGAATATGAAATCTTTATATTTATCCATATTTGTGAATAAAATATTAATATTACTTTAAAGGGGATGCTATGCTCCATGGCATACCCAACACGCAACAACGAGTTTCTTGGGAATCTTACGTTGCACTGTAATAATAAAATAATATTATTTTAAATGGTAGTTAACACATAGCTGTTGTATTGGCGGAAAAGGATAGAAATAACTAAAATATGATTATATGTGTTTTTTAAATGTTTTTACTTTTATAAATATAATAATTCATAGAAAAATAAATATATTTTATTTTAAATAAATTCTTACCATGTTTTATATGATATTATTTAAAAGAAAAATTTATCAATTAAAAACGAATTTTTTTTTAAAATTTATTTACATTTGGAATAAGTGCATTAGAAAAAATTTAGGTTTATTTCTTATAATTCTATTGATTTATTTATTTGTTTGGTGAATAATCAACAATAAATGTTTTTAGAATACCACAACATTTATGGAATCCATTTGATGTAATAATGATATAAAATTTATTAAACCTTTTTACCTACCAAAAAAATATTTAATGTATAAAAAACTAATTTAAATTCTGAAAATTAAATTTTTATTAGTGATACGAGATTAATATTTTATTCTAATAACAAACCATTTTTGGTTCTTTGCATTTACTAGTGTTTTTGGAAAGTTTTCTATTGGTGTTGGATTGATATAAATATAAAATATGAATACTTATTTAATACAAAACTATAAAATTATAGAGAATAATTTACATTGAAAAGTAGTTATATAGAAAGGTAAAATGATAAATATTTTAAATTAAGAAATACCACTCTCCTAACATTTAAATACCCCATATCATTTCCATTATAAATTCACTTTAATTTCGTTTATTAAAGAATATTATCTACCCATTTAACCTCTCATAATTCTTTTACAACCCATTGACACATCCCAGAGTTACAAAAACCCTAGTCTTAAAGGCCTTATCAGGATTATTTATTCAGTGAACATGTAAAACCAATACCCTTTAATTTTCTTTTAATCTCCTTATATTAAGCATACTAATAAATTTTTATTTTTCTTTATTTAAAAAAATCTATATATAATAATAAAATACCTAATTTTATTTATGGAACAATTATAACAATTCTATACAATTTATGGCAAAGACTCTCTCTCTCCCTCCCTTTTGACATATATCGAATATGGTCGGTTTCATCAACCTATGTGGTTATTGTCAATAATTTTTATATCTACAATGATATGAATGGCTATTTTAGATTATGAAGTTTAAATTTATTATAATTTATTATAATATTTTTAAATAACATTACAAGAAGTTAATTTTTAAATAATCAAAATTAAAAAATCACAAAAAAGGGATTATATAAAACAATCTTATTAGAGGAATTTTATAATAAAAAACTTATTAACAAATAAATTACAATGATTATAAATAATAAAAAGTAAAAAAGATAAATATAGATCAATTTATCATTTTTGAAAAAACATAAGTTTAATATATTGGTTTAAAATATGAGTTGAAATAAAATATGACCAAAGGTAATTATTCATTTTATGAATTTCAATTCATTAGGCATGTTTAATATTATCAAACATTTTTTTGTTTATTTGGTGTAATGAGAACCAAAAAATATTATTTTATAATAAAACTCTTTTATTTCATGAAATTTGAAGATCCATATCCTGATCTACCCTTCCGGGTTTTTTTCAATTAAAAAATACCATAATTGAAATGGGTTTTCATCTCAAATTGGATTCTTGGAGATATGTTTTTAATTATGAACCTATTTTCATCAATTAGAGTCATAAACATCCTATTTTACATATTATATAATGATTATCTATTATTTTCATTTTATTTTTTGTTCCATTTTATGTTATATCATTCATGGACCTTTTATCTAAATGTTATAAAATTCGTAAGAGATTATTTTCTAATGTCACTTTTTTATCGAGACGGTTTACATCTATGTTTCTAATCGAGGGAATTGGATGTTATTTTTTTCTAATACAATTTTTTATATGGTTATTTATGGTGTTTATAAGAATTATTATCAGTCCACTTTTCTTGGGTTCAAAATTCAACCAAAATATTTTATGAATGTGAACGTAACCTTATCACTTCAATGGAGTTGCGACTCATTCGCTTAAATGTAAATTAACCACGTATTATTTAAAGATTATTACAATGTATAAAAAATTAACTATTTATGGAAATTTTCCATTGTGTTACTCCATATTTTATATGTTTTAGAAGGACTATTTTTTGGGTTTTCACTTATGATATTTGTGACTTTTTTTATCAAATTGTGGAAAGAAACTTTTCAGATTTTTTCTACATAACAACTTTTCTTGATGTTAGGTTAGTTATTTATAAATAATATACCTTTCCACGTTTTCATGTTTTTAGTAAGTAAATTTTGTTTCCATTATTCTTTTAATTTCTCATTTTTGATATTTACAAAAAGGGTATTTCTTTTTGTTTTTTAATGTAATTTTAAATTGTACATCAAAAGGTGTTTTCAACATTATTTAAAAAATACTTTGATTAGTTAAAAATGTTCATACATATAGATGATGATATGGAAATTAGAGATGCAACACCCCATAGTTTTGAAAATTAATATTTAATTCATGATACACTATGTCCCTAAAAACAACACATTATTATAAACTAGTCATTAAACATAATTTAACCTCTACTATGTTTTGAATTTTGAAAAACTGTTATCTAGAGTTGCAATTAGCAATTTATTTGGAGTCTAATAAAAACAACACAATTTTTTGGTAATTAGAAACATACCATTATAAATATTAATATGATTACTAATATACCCCTTCTAAATAGTGAATCATATTATTATTTTATTTTCTTGAAGCAATAAGATACTGACATCTTGATTAATTTTTCAAGGTTAAATAAAATGAGATATAATATTAAAATTGATAATATTTTAAAAAAGTATGATTTATTTTGAAATTAAAATTATAATATTAAGAATTTTTTTAAAAAATGGATTTTATTTTTTAATTTACAGTTCATAAATTGGTTTGGATGATTTTCTAGGGATTTTTCAGAATGTCATGAATTTTTTTACGAATAGTGAAATACGGTAAAATACCATATATACAATTTATCAGTTAAATACACTATTAATGACATCATAAATGATGTAAAAAATCCTAGTTCGAACTCAGAAGATCTATCTACTATTTTGATCATAAGATCCAAGACTATTCAGAGTCCTGAGCTAAAATATTAATATATTGATTAAAAAAATACAAAAATAATCAAATCCTCCACCATAAATATCACCCTCATTCTTGTCCTTTATTCACTCCTCTAAGCCTTTGAGATCCTTGATTTTCTACCAAAATCCCTTTTCTAGTCACTATCTATTTCCAGGATCTCTTGGTCCTTCCAGAAGACCAAAACCCATTCCCTTAAGGAGGTTATTTGAAGAGGTAAATCATCTTTTTTTCATTTAGTTTCATTTCAATGTATCTTATTTTCTTATTTTATACTAAAATCATCTATCCAATTGATATATATATCTCTAATATCATATATATACTATAACTATACCATGTTAATTTCATAACCATTATCAATATTCTTACTCTCTCTCTGTCTTTTATAAATGAAATCACCGTCTGTGAGGTTCCAATTTACAACCTTTGTGGACGATGATGTTTTATTCTTCAATTTCTCCTTCATTACTGGACATGAAATCATTTTAATTGTTTAACAATACTATAATATACATATTATATCTAACATAATAACTAGGAAATAGAATATTTACATATTATATATTCATATGTAAAACTAATTAGTAATAATACAAATATCTCCAAATAATCTAAGTGATTGGCACTAATATTTCATCCAATGATTCAACCTCATACCAATTAAATAATATATATATAACCATTAAAATTTATGTATTTTCATAAATAATAAATAATTTCAATTCTATATAATTTCTTCCATTACTCATGAACATCAATACTCGTATACAAATATACTGATCATGAAATTCAAGGAAACAATCACTCCAAAATGTCAGAATTAAATATTAAAACTTATCAATAAAGGAATAAATGAACATAATAAAATTATTATAAAAAAAATAAATGTATAATATGATATTAATGTATTAATAATAAGTCTAATTTAATATTCTATGACCTTATGTTCCAGAGCAGAACACATTCATACATAAGGTAAGAATTTTCCACCCAATCCTTCATTTTTATTCAGGTTACATTTAATAACTAATTACCTAAATTAAACTCTTATTCATTCATATATAGTCTCAAAATTTATGTTTCAATATTCTTTATATGTGATTTAACCTAAATCATACCTTCATTTATGGGTAGTTATATGTTTTAAAAGGATCTTTCAAAAATTCTTCCAGAAATACAATCCCTATTCAAGGGAATTTCTAAAATTCATACCTATTTATTAAGGCACTCTATAATATGTTTTTAGAAACCATTATTTCAATAAAACCACTAATTTTATAATGATAAAACTAAGTTACATTACTTCTGGGTTTATACAAATATTTTTCCAAAAGAACGCTTCTTTTTATAGTAAAAGAGCATTTATCTCATTAATTACTTGATGATTTTATAAGAGTATGTTCATATAGTTCAAAACTCTAATTGATTATTATGTATTATGGGGATTAATCTTTATGTAATCATATACCATATTTAATTGAATGGTTTATGATTATTTTTACTGTATATTTTCTAACTTAAAACCATTCATGATTTAACTCTGAATGGTTACTGTTTATGATTAATGTTGAGGGAAAAATATTTATGTTTCATTTAAAAGTTTCAATAGGAATATATATTGTTTAAATTTATCCCTATTAATATGAGGAATTAATTTTAATTATTATGTGATTTGTGCAGCCTACTATATCCTCTCTATGCATCGGTAGGTCTGATGAGACAAATAGATATGGACATGGTTGATGCCTTGCCCATATTTATATATGGTTTTGTTCGAGGCCTTAACCATTTTAGATGTCTTGGATGAGGCCTAGATTGTATGTTTCAGAATGTCTGGAATATTCATTTCCCACATTATGTAGATATAAATTCATAGTTCATGTGGTTATTCAACTAGTAGAATACCAATGATTATGATTTATTAGGGCAATGTTTACTCAGCTAATTTTCCAGCTATATAATGTTCATGTTTACTTTTAAAGTCACATGTTTTCAATTATTCACCTTGCCTAATGTTTATAATAGCTTCAAATTTATTGTTTACCCTTACTGATCATTTGATCTCACCACTTCTAATTTTTTATTTCTCCCCAGGATATGGAGATGTGTATTATGATAACATGTAAGAGAAATCTATGAGTTGCTTATGCTCCCAGGGGAACTTTTATGTTGTTTTTAATTTCATGATGTAATATTGAACTTCTGTACATATCTAGAATTCCAAATCAACTAAACTACTAATTATTTCAGGATATGTCTTTCTTGTAATAATTTTAATATTATGTAATATGAAACCAACTCTATAAAACTAGGGATGGGTCCTTGTAGTTGGTATTAGAAGAATTTTAGTAGAAAACATGGAAAATAGATTATGAAAATGTAGATTGGGGAACAAATCCCTAAGATAGTCATTAAGGATAAACATAAAAACAATCTAGGAATTTTTGGTATGGAATATATTATGAGCATCCTTCTAGGAAATACATCCATGTGTGGATACAATAAGGGGATGTGGTTCTAGAACAGAATTACCAAAGAGTGAACACTATGTCATGAAGTTTTGGGCTTGACATGGGGTATCCTGGCACATGAAAATGAACCTTAATGTGCACCTATTTTGACCATAATGGGGAAAATACTTAATATAATTCACATTTTCTTTAAAATCCATTATGAGGGATATAAATGTAAATTCTTCATCAAATAAACCAGGTTTAAGATTATGGGATTATCCATGCAAAGGATATCAATTTATGATGATTATTTGTTTTCTATGTTGAAATAGAACATTTTGAAACATAACTTCATATAGTGTATTCCATTATTGAGAAATGAATCATATTGGAAGGAATGGAAAACATGTGAACATGTGTATCAAATTTAGTGATTTCCCTCATGTGCAAGATAATGATGTTGCATCTGGAGATGTGACTGGTGAAGAGTAATTTATAACTATACTGGGACAGCTTACTCAGGTTATGAACAATAATCGTACCTATATGGAGCATACAAATCCATAACATAGGGGAGTTATGTTAGGTATATTAATGCGACAACAGCATCCATTATTTAATGGGACTACAAACCCATTCGTAGATATGTAGTTGATGAGTTATTTAGATAAGTTATTTATCTCCATGGGAATTAATGAAAGGGAGAATGTTGTCATTGAATTTTATCATATTTCAGGAGATTCTGATCAATGGTGGTCACTAATTCAAAATAAAAATGGGGAGGAAGAGGTACAAAACCTAGAATATAGTGAATTTAAAGATGTTTTCTTAGAGAAATATGTTCCTCGTGAAATGCAAGCAGATATGGAATGGTAGTTTCTGAATTTTAGGAAAAAGGAGGATGAGAATATTGAAAATAATGAATCTATATTCTCAAGGATATAAAGGGATGTTATGGACTATATAAGTACCACAATGAGAAATATTTATTGATTCTATGGTGGCCTAAATCCATTCCTCTAGTGGGAACTATCCTGCCAAACATTCTCATCATATGAATATATTGTCTCATGTGGTATCAATATAAAACATGAGTTCTCTAAGTATTATGAGTTTAAAGTAAAGCATGAGATGAAGTGGGATGATGACGAATCTGGAAAATGAAATAAGGAAATGTAGAAGAAGGAATAGATAAATTTCCACACTGTGATAATTATGGATGGAATCACCCAGGCACCAATATAATGGAAATGGGGTGTGATAAAATTGTGGATGGAAAGGCTATCAATCTAGTGTTTGTAGGAGGAATAAAGAAGATTTTAATGTTCAATGCAATAATTTTAGGTATATGGGAAACTATTCTAATGATTTTCCAATGATTCATGGAAATGTGCCTAAGAAAATTCCATGGGAGCATGGACAATCATATGCGATCACAAGTGCTGATATTAAATATCATAATGATGTTGTGGAAGGCACTTTAATCCTTTCCTCCAACATACCCTATAATTTTATTGATTATGTATCATCACATTCATTCATATCTTCCCAGTTTTCCATTAAAATTACATATGCCAAATTCGATTTCAAAAGGGACTATTCGGTCAAAACTCCTAATGGAGTTATCTTTGAAACAATTTTCTTTTTGGAAGTCCCCATTATGGCATATAAATGTTCTTTATCTGCAGATTTTTTATCATTCCCATGATTGAATTTGATATAATCCTCCGTATGGATTGGATTTTCATCCATGATGTGGAAATTTATTACAAGAAGAAGGAGGATAAAATATTTTAGGATGATGAGGAATCCATTATCTTTATAGTAGAAACATCCCCATATGATTCTCATCTTGATACACCCTCGTAGCTCTAATAATTCAATTATTGGGGAGGAAGGGAATACAATATCTATGGGTGAGGAATGGAATGAACAAATAGAGGAGAAACCTATTGTTCAAGAATATGATGATGTGTTTCCATTGTATTTACCTGGACATACTTTAGAGTAAGAGATTGAATTTTCAATCAACTTAATTACTCATTCAAGTCCCTTATCAAATAAACATTATAAAATGGACAATATGGAATTAGTGGAACTAAAGAATCAACTAGATGAATTGAGTTTTAAATGTTTTATTTTCCCTATTTTTAACCATGAGGATCACATGTTCACTTAATTAAGAATAAATATGGATCTATAAGGCTGTTCATTGACTATAGGGACATAAATTGTATAATAATAAATAATAAGTTTCCCCTACATTAAATTGATGATTTATTTCATAAACATCATGGAGATAAATATTTTTCAAAAATTGATCTTTGATCTAGATATCTTCATTTTTGTGCGAGGATGGAAGACATTCCAAAGATAGTATTTAAAACAAGGTATGCGGATTACGAGATTACAGTAATTCCTTTTGGATAGAATAATGCACAATCTGTTTTCATGAATATAATGAATAGAGTTTTTAATAAATATCTTGATGACTATGTATTGGTACTCATTGGTGATTTCTTGGCATACTACTAAATCTATGAAGACATGGAAAATAAATTCCACATTATTCTGAGGAATCTTAGAAGAAATGAATTATATGGGATGTCTAGGAAGTTTGAATTTCGGATTCAATTAGATTCCATTCTTGTCCACAATTTCATTAAGGATTCAATATATGATGATCATATAATGAAAAAGGCCTTGCAAGAACAGCCTTCCCAAATGAACATAACCAAATTATGTAGTATTATTTGTTTAGGATGTTATTATCGGTGTTTTGCTCAGCACATCACCCGTTTATCCAACCCAATGACCAAGCCGTCACATAAAGGGCTTACGTTCGTATGGAAAAACGAATGTGAGGAATGTTTTGAGTAATTAAAGAGTATATTAGTAAGTGATGTGATCTGGAAACTACTATCGGGGATGGATGAGTTTGAGATCTATAGTGTTGCATCAAATAATTACATCATTGTTTTTTTATACAAAATGATAGAGTTATTTCCTATGCATCAAAGAAGATAAAAACTCATAAAAAACATTCCTAATCATGGTCCTGTGTTATCAGATGTAATATATGTTCTAAAGATATGAATACATTATCATTGACGACAAAAATGTGAGATATATAAACATCATAAGAGTTTGAAATATATAATCTCACAAAAATAACTCAACATGAGGCAAATGAGATGGGTTGAACTACTCAAGGACTAGGATTGTTCCATACACTACCTCCCAAGAAATGAAAATAAGGTAGGTGATTCATTGAGCAACATGGATATGGAGTTTTCTACAAAATGAGGATTTATAAGGATCTTTTGTAAGTGGATCTAGTGAGGATGAATATGGGAATAATCAAATAAGGTAAAACATGTCAACTTTTTCAAATGATTCCCAAACCATATATATTGGAAATAATTAAAACATCATAGTTTGATGATGATAATCTTCAAAAGATAATTAATGGGTTGAATGATGGGATGTTTGTTGACTTCATGTCTGGGGATGTAATTCTTATATTTGGGAAGAGGATTTATGTTCTAGCAATACCCGAGATAAAATAAGAGTTACTAGATTATGCTCATAAATTGAATTTCTTTATAATTCCTAGTGTCACTAAGATGTATAAATATTTGAAGGAACATTTCTGGTGGGAAAAAATGAAGTGGAAAATTAATGATTATGTGTCACGATATCTGTTCTATCAGTATGTTAAGGACAAAAGACAACATTCAATAGGAGTCACACAAGCTCTACCTATTTTTACATGAAAATGTTATGGCATCACCATGGATTGTTTCATTGGATTTCCCAAAAATACAAGGAATAATAATGCGACATGGTTAATCACTGATCAACTAAAAAAATTTGCACATTTCTTCTCTATAAGGGGGGATTTTCCACTGGAGCACATGTCACACCTATATATTACTGAAGATATGAGAATTCATGGAGCACCTCTCTCAATTGTTTCTAATCCTGATGCATGATTTATGTTGATTTTCTGGAAATGTCTTTAGAATTATTTATGATACTGAGCTTCGATTATGTATTCCTTAACACCCACAAAATAATGGGAAATCTTAAAGGGCGATCTAAAACTGAGAGGATATATTGAGATCATGTACATTTGAATTTCAAGGTATGTGGGATCAATATTTACCTTTAGTGGAGTTTTCCTACAAAAACAATTTCCATTCAAGAATTAAAAGGACACCATATGAAGCATTGTACAGGAAGAGATTTCATAGACCAACATGTTGGGATGAAGTTGGTGAATGGAAGCTTGTGGGCCTAGTGCTTGTGGAGGAAACAACAGCAAATGTAAAGACTATTAAAACCTGTATCAAAGCATCTCCAAGTAGGAATAAGATCTATACTGATAATAAAAGGAATGGTTTTGAATTTGAAGTAGGAAATCAAGTTTTCTTGAAGGTATATTCCTGGAAGGGTGTTATAAAATTTGATAAGAAAGGGAAACTAAGCCACATGTATATTACTCCTTTGGAAATCATGGGGAGAATTGGTGCTATTGTGTGGCAATGACACCTAGCCTATCTAATGTACACAATGTGTTCCGTGTCTCACTATTGATAAAGTACATTCCATTCCCAATGCATGTCCTCACATATAAGTGAATAGAATTGGAAATTGAATTATCATATTGTGAAGAGACAATCCGTATTCGGGACATGAAAGAATAGGTGTTGAGGAATCGGACGACACCACTGGTAAAGTTACATTGGATAAATCATAAAAACAAATAGTGAACATGGGAGCATGAGGAGATTATGATGAAGACCTACCAAATATTTTTAGGAGGTAACATTCTATGAATTTTGATGATGACTTTTTTGTTGGAAGGGGGAATGTAACATCCCAATGTTTTAAAAATAAATATTGAATGCATGAAACACCGAGTCCCTACAAAACAAAACCCAGTTATGCACTAGTCGTTAAACATTATTTCACCTATAAAATGTTTTAGATTTTGAAATTAATGTCATATAGAGTTTCAATTAGTAATTTAGGGTGATTTTTTTGGATTTTTCATAAATTCTAGATTTTTTGATGAATAGTGATATACGATAAAATACCCTATATACAAATTATCCCGTAAATACACTATTTATGAACTCATGACTGATTTAAGAACAATTGGTTTAAAATAAAATGCTCTCTTAACTATTTCGATTACATGAACCAGGTCTATTAATAGTCTTTAGGAAAAATATTAAAATAATGATTAAAATTTTGTAAAACCTATGCGCTTCTACACTGTAAATACCACCCTCATTCCACTCCCCGCTTCAATCCTTTAAGCCTTGAAGCTGCTCAATGTTCTTCCCAAATACCATTTTTTAGTCACTTTCCACGTCTTGGAGCTCTTGGTCTTTCCAAAAGACCAAAACCCATCAAATTATAGTGCTTCTCAAGGAGCTTATTTCAAGAGTTAAAACATCATTTTTTTAATTTTGTTTTATTTCAATTTATCATATTTCCTTATTCTCTCCTAATATTATCTATCAAACTGATCCTTATTAATTTAGTATCATATATATTTATACTATAATTATAACATGTTAATTTAATTTCCATTTTCAATATTCTAACTCTCTCTCTTTTATAAATGAAATCATTATCTGTGAGGTTCCAATATACAACATTC
Organism: Viscum album; assembly: GCA_963277665.1. NCBI lineage: Eukaryota > Viridiplantae > Streptophyta > Magnoliopsida > Santalales > Viscaceae > Viscum > Viscum album. The sequence continues at coordinate 539,765,696 of OY728125.1, read as the reverse complement.
ATAGACGATAAAGTTTCATTCATCAATTTCTCCATATTGAATAGACATGAAACAACTTTTAAGGTTGAAATAGAATATATTATATTTATTTTTCCTAATTAATTTTATATAACCAATATATCTATATAGTATTAATACTTATGACAAAACTAGTTCATAATAAACCAACTACCACTAAATAATCTAATTGATTGTCATTAATATTTCATCCGATGATTCATCCACATAAAATGTAAAAAATATTATATATATAACCATTAAAACATTTTTATATTCATAAATAATATAAAATTTAAATTCTTGAGAATTACATCATTTCCACATTAACATCCATACTAATACACAAATATATTTATTATGAAAAGTATGGAAACGAAGACTCTGGAACGACATAATTCAACCTTATATCTTATCAATAATGATATAAATAAACATAATAAAATTATGATAAACTAAAAAAATGTCAAATAGGTTCATAATTATGTTATTAATAAGTCTAATTTCATTTTCTTAGACCTTACATTCAAGTGTGGAAAGGATTTGGACATAAGGTAAGGGGTTTCTACCAGAACCTCTATTTTCATTTGGGTTACTTTTATTACCCACTAACCTCAATTAAATTCTTATTCATTTATATGTAATACACATAATTCATTTTTTAATGGTCTATATATAAGTGATCTAACAGGAATCATACCTTCATTTATGGGTAGTTATATGTTTCAAAATGATAACTAAAAAATTCTTCCTGAAGTACAATCTCGATTCAAGGAAAATTCTAAAATTATTACCTATTTTCATGGTAACTCTATAATCTGTTTTTAGGAACCATTATTTTCATAAAATAGCTTATTTTATTATGATCAAACTTCCTTACATAACATCTAATTTTATACTATATGCTTCATAAATATATCTTATTTTCAACGTAATAGAGTATTTATCTCATGAATTACTCGAGGATTTCATAAGAGTAACTTCTTCAGTTTCAAAACAACTATTGATTATTATGTAGTATTGGAATTGATCAATATGATATAATATACCATATCTAATGGAATGGTATATTATTAGTTTAACTCCGGATATGCTATCTTAAAATCATTCATAATTTTCATTGAATGGTTAGTGTTTAAGCTTAATGTTCAAAGGAAATTATTTTAGTTTCATATTATAGCTTCAATATGAATGTATATATTGTTTATATTTAAACATATGCATATGATTAATGCATTGGACATATTATGAGATGGGTGGGGCTGGCTATAACCCCTCGATGCATTGATTGGTCTCATGATACAAATATATATGGACTTGGCTGAGGCCTTTCCCATTTTTATATATGGTTTTGGGTGAGGCCTTAATCATTTTTAGATGTATTGGATGAGGCCTTGAAGATATGTCTTAGAATGTATAGAATATTCGTTTCCCTCATTATGAAGAGAGAAATTCATAGATCATGTGGTTATTCAACTACTTTAATACCCATGATTATGATTTATTATGGAATTGTTAACTCATCTCATTTTTCTACTATATTATGTTCAAGTTTAATTTTAAAGCATGAGTTTTAAATTACTCACCATGACTAGTGTTTATATATTAGGTTACATTTTTTACCCTTACTAAGTATTTGAACTCACCCCTTATTATGTTTTATTTCTCCCCAAGATATAGAGAAGTGTATTATGATAACTTGATGGAGTAATCTAAGTGTTACGGATGTTCCCAATGTAGCTATTATGTTTTTTTTCATTGTAGGTTGTAAGGTTGACCTTATGTATGTATCTGGAATTCCAAGTCTACTAAACTATATTTTCCTTCTGTATAATTGTTTTTTGTAATTATTCCAATGCAATAGAATAAGGAACCAGCTCTGGGCAACTAGTGCTCCTGGATGGACATCACATCATCATTCAATTCGCTTCAAAAGTTGATTTGATTCAACGCAGGTCGTCAACACCTCATAATTTCAATAGACAAGGTTCATTATCGTTAGAATGAACTATGAATTTCACAGGAAATGGGATTCAGACAAGAAATACATCTGGGTAATATTCCCAAAACATCACCTCCCATTCCAAAACCCCTCCATTATCTGCATGTTAGGGATCTTGGGAGGAAGATATCTCTACTCAGATAGTAAAACAAGATCAGTGTGTCATCCTGTTTCTCCCATAGTGTGTGTGGATGTTTATGACTCACATATACTAGTTGATTTTATATGAATTTCTTTCAGTGAAGAATTCTGATACAATAATCCGATCATCTATGAATAATGTGTATGTTTAGGAGACTTTTGTAATAATCCGATACATGAATTCGTAAACAGTAGGCATGTGGGTAGGATGAAGGCTAGAAGTTTGAAGAAATATCTAGTTGGTCTTACTCCAGGTTCGAAAGATCTGGCATCTGTAGATGAGTCAGTCCATCGAAATTATGCCGACAGGGTAGCTGGAAGTGATGTTGCATATGTTTTCATGGTACAAAAACAAGTAGTGATAACCCCTTCTAACCCAAAGGTCTCTGAAATTTTCAACAGATTGATGATAGATTTGGTAGGTATTTTAGGGGACACTAATATTGTAGGTTATACATTCTTGGTGCCATGGAATTTTGAAGATGAGAATGAAATTGGAGGTGTGGATTCGGGTTCTATGAATGATACTCGTGATAACGACCGGGGCGATGTTGTTAATTATCTGGAGGAGGACTCCAAACAAGGTTCTTCACTAGATATAGAGGGGAAAAATGAAAATTATAGGATGTAAATAGTTCCAGAAAGGTTCAAGAATGATTAAAGAAGAATATTGTATGTTGTGAATACATCTGAGGGTGGAAGATGGATTTTGACTACGAAGGGTCCAACACAGGGGCTGGTGGGACACTGGGTTGAAGGTTCGAGACACGACCAGTAGAACATCCGTACCAGTAATTATATTTTTATCATAGAGGTATTAAATATAGGTCAAAATATTGATATTGAAGTTGAAACAATATGTGGGATAGAGATTGATGTCTTTTCAATAGGAAATAAAACAAAGGGCCCATGGATTACTCATACCAACCAATACCAATGGAGACCAGGTCAGGTAAAAAGATGAAATATAACGAGAAGGAATGTGTGCCGGTATCTATGTTTAACATATAGGGGAATCCTGATGAAGTAATGGCTGATGTTGTTGAGGCTGGGGGAGAAATATTTGTGGGTAAGGTAGCTACAAAGAAACCACAAGAATTCCTTGTCCACTCAAATGAAGAAATTGTGGAGGAATTTTTTTATATCAATTGTACAAAATATGCGGCATATAAGATGACGGGAAGGCCACATTAGGTGGATGTCAATATTGAAAAAGTGGCATGGATCAAAAAGAAGGATATTATACTAATAAGGGGATTTAATTAAGTAAATCTCTATAAGGAAGTGTACACTCAAACATGGAAAAGCATGTGGATTGCTTTGAAGAATTCAGCCTCAACGAGCTAGATCCATATTTGAACTCTATCTATAGGAAACTATTTAGGGATGAAGGTTCCAATAGGCCTAGGTTCTATTTCAATAACATTTTAACATCATTCGAGGGATTCCCGCCTGGTGGAACTTATGTGGGTCATCACTTTCCCTTTAAAGTGTTTTCTAATAAAAAATTAATTTTCAGTCAGTCTAGTTGTATAACCTTAATCTATGTCAAGTAAATACCTTATACATATTTAACATAATTTATTGGAGTTTAAATAGAACGTTACTCAAGATTATTGGATACCTATTCAAATTCCATGGGTTTATCATAATATTATTATTTATTTATTTATGTATGTTCCATTTTATAGAACACATATACATTTATATGTTAATGATTAATGAGTGGTCCCCGAATTACTTCTCTACCCAATACAATGTGTAATGTTTTATATCTAATGAGATGAATGTTAGGGACCAAGTAGTAATCTTAATTAGATATTGAACTATATATACTTTTTAATTTTTTCTTATAAATCATCCCTAACATATGTTTTTGAATTCATGTTATCTGTTGTTTTTTAATTCTTCTAATTCAATGATACTATGATTTGTAATTGTTTTTATTCAAAAGATTTTTATTATGATTCATTAAAAATGATTCAGTTTTTATCAAGTATGATTTCCTTATGATGTGTTATTTTTACCTTGATTATGTAAACACTCCCATATTTTAATATTTTTATAACTTCTTATAAATTATTCTAATCACTTATGATTGACCAAACAATGAATTTGGACAAACCCTTCTTAGGTTTATATTTCCATTGATTATGAATAAATGTAAAAGATATGATGAGACTACATGGGTAACATTCATGGAAAATTTTGTGGGATATATTAAAGAAATATTATACAATAAGAAATCCTTTATTGAATGGCAATGATTCCCATTAAATGGAAAATATTTATGTTTTTTCAGTAAATGTATTTTCCTAATTTTATAAAACTGTAAACATAAAATGGTTTTAGGGATGTGAATTAGCATATTATTTTATAATCATAATTATTTGTGGTTTATGTTTTCTTCTCCTCATTTTATATCGAATCATGTATGCAAAAAATATTTTTTTAACACCAGATCGATGAACGTTGGTCTGGGATGTCTGAGACACGTCCACAGAATTGTGCACCATCGACACTTATTCAATAAGAGTTGGAATATTTTCCTTTTATGGGTGAAAGTAAAAATTCCTAAAATAATGTGGTGAAAACATAATGGTTCTTGGGATACTAGTTAATTAAATTCAGAGGTCCAAACCACACAACCATAAAACTAATAATTTATTGGGTATGGCATAATCATGGAATAAATCATGGCTTCACATCCTAATAAAACTCATGACTATCCATTGGGATGGGCCAAAGATACCCAACAGTCAACTTTCTCCATGGGATGAGGACATCATGAATAACCCCAGACCATATATAAATATGGGATTTTCTTAAAATTCCACATGTCTGAGGGAATTTTGACTCCATATCCAATTTCCATGGATTAAGGGAAAAACATACCCCCTCATCAATTACCAAGAACTAAATAATAGTCACCAATACTAAGGAAACCCTATCAAAAATATCAACCTCATGCATAAGGGACCTATTTGGAAGATCATGTACCATGTGAGGCTGACCAAACTATACCCCATGCTCTATAATGCCACATACACGATACAATGGGCAAACAAAAAAACTCACCAATGCACCATAATTTATAACATGATATCACATTCCATAGAATTCCCATAATAAGAACATTATTTTATTTTCCAATACTAATAGTTTGATTAAGATGTGGGACCCACCCCATTTAAAAATTCATATGACATCTGGGGGACTACCAGCCTCACTATTGTGTGACCCACTTCGAATCCCATGAGGATGTTCCCTACCATATTTTACAAGAGGGAAAACAATTCTTCAACAACACTATGACCAATAGGTGACCTCCTATCTTAATATAATTTGATGGAGGATCGAATAATAAAATGGGGTGTCCACACCATCCTAGTCAATCCCCTCTAGAATATAATATAAAAAACTAACCCTAGATAACTATGTTTATCATTATTAACCAACTATATGAGGTATTTGAACAATTCAAATAATACATGCATCATACAGCTCTTCCATAACCTTATTGAGGGAATCATACTCATCTGATTGTATATACTGACCATGAGAGATACCAACCACTAACATCTAAACCAAGCCCACATATAAGATACAACAACCCAAAATAGAACCAATCTATCAATATAATGGGTGACATGGGCCTTATTAAAATACATAACCAGTTATGGGATCAACATACACCAAGGGAGAACATTCATCCTCACAGAAGAATAAGAGAAATGAATGATAATAATAACCCCATTCCATGAAAGGGTAATATTTTCCATCATTATGAATTGTTGTGAAACCATCACATTACATAAAAGATCATTGCCTTTTTTCATGATGGGTGAGTATTATCTCTATTTACAAAAGGATGTCATGAAACTATGAAATAATGCTATGACTGAGGGAGTATAAAAATCCCATATCCATACTGTTCTGACCACATTGCCTTCAGAATCATCAGTACATGTAATGTTCTACTAAAAATAACACCAAAATATCATTACACTATCGCCAAAAAAATCATGTCGTTCTATAAGGTAGGGAGAACATTTTTCATCCATGGAGGAAGCTGGACAAAAATACCATAGATTTTATTAAGGTTAAGTGTGACACCTCATGAATTTAAATGTAGAAAATTGTATTTCATAGTTTATAGGACAGAGAAAAATGATTTTATCTTTCATTACACACAAAAATAATTTTAGTTTGTGTTACACAAAACCCCAATATTCTTTTCTATGTTATCTAAATATTTTTTCATAATATATAATTATTTTTATTATATTTAATTACATTTTAATAATCGTTATACAGTTTATAATATTGTTTTCTTTTTTGTTATTAAAAATGGTTTTTTCTAAAAAGTATTTTATAATTCATTATGTTTATTCATTTAAATTAATTACAATAATACGAAATTTGTAAATTTTAAATAAAAATAAACTATTATTTATTATTATATATTAATGGTGTTTTATACAATTATTACAATTAGTCATTGAGTTGATATATAATTATATTCTTCTAAATAAACTATTATTCCTAGAACCCCATTGTCTCACCATGTCTGCGTAATTAATATTAAATTAAAATTTTAAACTTTTTTGAATTTAATTTGAAAAAGTGGATTCCATATTTTTAATAAGAATAATTAGTAATGTCTAATAAGTAAAAATTAGTTTTTTAATGAAGGGATTAGTGAATATAGTTTAATTAAATTTAAATGAGTAATGTAAAAAATGATATTACAAAGCGATTAAACTTTAGACGTAAGAGGAATGACTTAAGAAATTGTCTAAAAACATTTTATGGATGTATTTATAACATTAGGATATTATGATATATCTTTATTAGTTTCTGAGAATATTTGGCATGATATTTATCCGTATAATAATTTATGTAATGAAAAAAGACCAAAATGAACAATTTTTCCTTTAATTTTTATAAAGCCTTGAGATATGATAAAAAACATACGCTTCATTGTCTATATCTCTTTGAACGGTAAAATTAGTTTTTTTCCTGATAATTGATCTCTAATTTTTTCAGATGAAATTATTACATATAATTCCTAATAAATTCCAATGTAGTAATCATTAAGTTAATGAATCACTAAATTAAATGATACTAAAAATAAAAAACCTAAAGTAATGTTAATGAATTATTTTATTTGATTAAATTTTTAGAAGAAAAAATATTTGTACATAGGTGTTAAGTTAATAGTTTCAAATTCCATGAATTTATTTATTTTTTAAAATATAAATGAACATCTATAATGAAAAATAGACATTCATGTTATTTTATGATAAATTATATTTTATTAAAAGATTTAAAATTAAAAAAAACATAAATTCTGTAAAGTAATTTTTAAAAGTTAATAAATGTATAACATAGTTCATTAATAGACCAATTTATACTTTATAATGATCATATTTACCCTTTAATAGTGAAAACACTAATATCATGGTTAAGGCTAAATAAAGTTTTTTGCATGTTACAAATATATTAATTAAAATTAATTTCCAATGCACATGATATTTTTATTTTATAATTTGGATTGACTATTTTGAATCGGTGGTTATAAATTTTTTAATATTTGAAACAATATTTTAAAATTAATATAAAAATTACTTAGGGTAGAAAACTATTTACGTTAATGTAAAACAATAATGGAAAAATAAAGAAACCTAGGAGGTAAGGAAAATAAGATTAAAAATGTATTTTTCTTTAGATGTGTAACAAGGATAAATTACCTATCCCCTAAAATATTATTTAGTTTTTAGGCACATTAGGAAAAGGATATCTCCAAATAGTTAATATATTTTAGTAATTCCAAGATTTCCACCCCTCCTCAACTATAAAATGGCACACATCCCCCCCCCCCAACTTTACCACCCATATAAATCCATTTGGATCTTCTAAAATGAAATCCCAAATTCATTCATATTATAATTTATGAATAATTGTTTTCAGAAATTAAACCATGGAAGGCCGTTGTCTGAAAACAAAAATATTTACCTAAAGAATATATAACGTTCATCAATGAGAATTTTTTGTTTTATTTATTTCACAATACCCTTAAGTTATTATTCTACCTTCATTATATAATAAACTCAGTATCCTAAATATGGTAATAATTTTCTATGTTAACGATGTGACCTAATTAAATACACACTTTTATCAAATGGGTTATGAAATCATCCTTCGTGTGCACAGTGGACTACAACCTCAAGAACAGATTTAATTTATTTTTCTATTAAAACCACTCTTGGTAGGGATTAATTATGGAAATAAATTAAATATATGAAATTTATAACAAAATTATGCCTATAGGGTAATTATATCACATATTCCATATTTAATTCCATACCATATGGGATATGGTAATGTCTCTTGGGTGTACGACAGGCTACAACCTCATAAAGTGATGTGGAGCTTTTTTCACTAACGCGTTTTGTAGAAGGTAATAAGAGTAACAAATAATATATCATATATATATATATGATATATGTGTAATAATAATGATATTTTTAAAATGTTTATCTTTATTTAAATTTAATATATCATTCTATTTATTACCTTTTCACACACAAAAAAGTGAAAACTTTGTTCATGGACGTGTGGACTACCACCTCCTTGAAGCAATGTGTGTCTTTTTTCATCACAAGAATGATATATATAAGTATATATAATTAATAATATATTTATTTAATATATTATGATAATGATATTATGAAAAGTATTTCATACCTTCTTTCCATAATGACCATTTCAAAATTTAAACTTTACTCACACGCAAGTATTACCTACAATCTCCACAATCTTTATGTTAATTCATTTTTCAAAACCCTAATTCTTGATTTGTATTAAATTAATATTTTATTTATAAATATGAAAAATATTACATTATTACAATTATAAATATTTTTAAATAATGATTTTTTTACAATTTTTCACCTACAGAAGTGCTTTTTGACACAGAAGATGAATTTGTTCAAAACAACTTAGTTAAACAAACCTGATAATGTCATTATATATAACGTCTTTATACGTGACAAAAAGTAATATTAAAATTGGAAGAGGTTATAAATAAATTAATTAAAAAACATCAGCTTATTATTCATGAATATAAAAAACAATCATAATGAATCAGACTCAATGTAAGCATTTTTCTCACCTCACACTTATTTTTTGTGACACTAATGGTATATTTAAAACTTATTTTGTTGGGTGGGGTGTATATATACCTTTATATATTTTATTGTAATTATATATTAATATTTGGGTATTTACATATTCATTTTAGGATCTCCCTTTCATGAGGTTTTCTATTTCAATGTTAAAAATGGTTAAAGATATTTTGCCTCAATTTTTCGTTGTTGAGGCGTACATCTTGTTATACACCTACATTATTTCATGAGGTTTATATTCATATCTTTTTGAAGTTTTTTATCATTAATATCCACAATATAAAAATATTTTATGATTCATTTTATGTTATTATTTTATGGGTATTATGATTCAATGAAACTAAAGTGGTAAGTGTTTTATATTACAATATCATCTTTTATCAAACGTATTTATGATTATGCTTCCAATAATAATATATTTTAATCCACCTATAATTAAAATCATATATTTTCTACTACTATATTTATTCATGACACTTACGTGTGATAGTACAATTTTTCAATTATTTGATAATTAAAATTATCCAATAAATGTTTTTAGGAAAATCCGACATCATTTCTCTTTTTTTGGAAATATACTTTCTTCCAAAACCATGTATTATAAAAATGATGTCAAAAATGTTTTTAACAATTCCAATAATATTTATCAGTGTAGATTTCACCCATTTTTTATGTAGATAAAAAAATTCAATGGAATATAGGTTTATTTTTCAAATAATTTCTCTTTCCTTTTAGTGAAAGGGTGAAAGGAATATACTTATTGTTTTGTTATCAATTTTATTTTCTAACATTTTTACCATGAAATAAGTAATGATATTTATAGAATTAATGGATATACCATTATCAGGAATTGATTTTTTAAAAATATTTTTTTCAAAAGAAATTAAAATTTTATTTTTAATGGAAATGTTTTCATAATCTTTTGACAATTCTTGGTTTATAAAATTAATTCTCAATGAAAATAATTTTGATAATATTTATTAATTTGAAAAATAAATTAAAAATAAAATTGATGTTTTCCTCAAAAAAAATTCAATCTTATTTTATATATATTTCAATTCATAAATTTGAAAAACCTTTTTTGTAACATATCTTCTATGGATAATGTTTTTTACTGTTACAATCCTCATTTCTTCTCGGGATGGGTTAATATTTTTTTTATGAGATTATTATGGAACCCATTTCATTTCCAAGGGATAACCATGTTATAAAGGGATTTTTATGTAACTTGTTTCCTTTCAATGGGATAATCATGATTCAAATATATTTTTAAGGAACCTATTTCTTTTCTACATGTTAATTCTGTTTCAAAGAGAATGACATGAAACCCTTTTATCATATATAGTGTAATCTGGTTGTAAAATAATAATGACTCATTATAGGAGTTTTATGATGAATGATATATATAAATTATTCTATTTTGGTTCCTAGAAATTATATACAATGGGTATGCCTAGATAGTACCTAGAGACCCTATTACAACTTAAATATGGGGGGCCTTTCTAGAAATGGGTGAGCCCATTGCAAACTAAGAATAGGGTGGCCCAGATAGTACCAGGTAAGCCAATTATTTCATCGAAATTGGGTGGACTAGATAGTGTTGGTTGGTCCCATTACATTTTATATGATGGGTGCTTCCAGATAATGCTCCAATGTGTGGGTTATTATTATTTTCTCTAGAGAATTATACTGGAAGACTACCATATGACTATTACAAATTTAAGGGTCATGTACGGGTTTTGATTGATAATGTTCCAATGTACCAATATGTTTTATATATCCTTTAAATGGGTTTATGATGTTTAATTTGATAAATATTGGTATCACATGGATCTTTATGATTCATTCTTATGACATTTTCATTTATCAAGGACTTATTCCATTATTATAAGTTTTATGAACCATGTATTGAAGGGTATGAATATTATTATTTTATACACATAAACATTGATTATTTCATCATACCATTATTCTATTCTTTTTATCACTGATTTGATTCATTTGTTCGTTATTACATTTTCCCTTAGAGGGCATTTGGGATCACCCCTCTTATGTTTCATTTTCCCATGTTATAATGAATGAGGATGAAAAAGTTATGTCTAGAAGGGAATTCACTTGGATGATTATGAATACTTAATGTTAAATAATAAAAGATTAGTTATGTTGGATAAATACTCATCTTATGTTATGGGTATGGTCTATGTTTGAGTTTATCCTAATTAAACAAAACTAAAATCCTAAAAGGTCATATAGAATATATATGATTTAATTTTTCCTTATGTCATTGTATGGTCTGTTTGGAAAATTGGCTCACAATTATTATCATCAAATCAGAAATATAACTTTTATGATTTCAGCATTGGATATGGGTGTGTAGTTTCTGGGCGGTTATAGTATGACTAATATTCAATAATTCATTTCTTACCACACCAACACTCATATGTTAATGGTGTATGATAATGAGGGAATTTATAATCAAACTCTAAACTCACAAATTACCCAATTATACGACCTTTCCATGAAGAGGGAATCATTAAGGAATTTCCCATACTCTTGAGTTTGTAGAAATATTTATTGATACCCACAACTAAAAAAACACCTAGGGTATATCAAATATTTAGTGCATGATATGGTCCCATGATCATGCATCATAATGATGCTATGGTGTTCAACATCCATTATTTTCACTACATCGTCCTCATCGGTCCATGAATAGCCCAAAACACCATGAATTTATCCAAACAAATATGATAACATAAAATAAGCCACCATCACATTCTATGTGATTAGATACAAAAATGAAGTATTCACCCATTAGAATCTATTCATAAGGTGAGAATATAAGTAATATCACTTTAGGAGGAGGGTACATGACATATACCATGATATACATGGTGTGTAAACCATACACCTCACCTTGGGCAAGTACCATCCACATTATCATCTTATGTTTTCCAATATACATGGAATGCATCCAGATCAACAATTTTTTTATGCACCATGTGTGACATAGGGAGTAAGTAGGATACACTAAGTTGTGTATTCTCAAAATACACAACATATACTCTTTTCCAATATGGAATGTGGGGTCTGAGGTCTACCCATGTCATGTACATGAAAATCAAGTTGTTTATTATAAATGGACATGGATTGTATGACTACATGAAATGTACTTAAATAGGGTGTCTAAAAGTGTACTCCTCCCCTACCAAGGTCATTTTACAAATGATCTTACATAATATGTGCATGTGACCAAAATTAAATGTCGACTGCATCTCCCACCATAATCCCACTAATGAACTACATGTTTTTTTTTCTTTAACTATATATCGTGTGACTAAGAATTTTTTTCATATAATCATTGAAAACCACCCATATTGAGACTTTACTTCTAAATCCTCTAACATTCTTGTCACATATGTTACTATGAGTTGAAAAACCCAACAACAGTTATGTAAAATAACACAAATTAATATATGGACATTTGAAATAACAATATGTACCCTAGGGATAATAATTTAATATTTCAGTTTGGTTTATCTCTTCATCATCATTTCCTCCTCATCTCGATCTGATTATGCTCCTTTGATTGATTTTCACCTCTCTCCCACATTATTCCTTTAGATTTATGGCATCATTGAGGGTATTTATTCTCATCCCTTTTATGTGACAGGGTAGATGGTAAGCAGGAAGGGAAAGAATATAAATTACGTTAAATTCCTATTTATTGGTCTGACACAAGACCCAAGAGCTAAATAGAGTTTATACCAATCCCAAAAAATAACCCATTTTACACACATTCTAGAATTCATAATTTCTATCCTAATTTCCACCATAGACAATTTTTTGTTCAAATGGGTTGGAATAAATTGTATTTTTTTAGTATTTAAAATCTGAAAAATTCATTCCAAATATGAATGAAACTAAATTTCAACCTTATAATAGGAACACCATTATAAAATATATTTTTTTCGAGGTTAAGTTACCAATTTAATATTGATACTGTTCAGGGACTCTTAGACTCTAGAATAGAGTTATTCTCCAACACCGGAAAAGGAGGATCTGTACATCCCCCAAACCTAAAATATATTTCATCCTTAAAAATTATTAAAATCAAATGAAATTATAATGAAACACATAATCCACCCTCATTTAGGATGATAAGAAAGCCCCCGTGTGCTTCTCTATCTTATGAAGGTCTGTAGATCATTAAGGACCCAAAATGAAATCCCACCCAAGAACAAATGCATAATATGAGACTCTGGTTATGGATACCTCATCCGGCATTCCATTTACTAAATTGACATTGTCCAACATCAATCCATTTAATTTTATGATTTCAATACATGTGAAACATTTCTTTCACAAACCTCATCACAAAATTCCACCCATATCCTTTTCCATTAACTAATATATTCCCTTCAATTCCATCATAAATAAATGTTATGAACATTTAGTGTCAATCAATTATTTTTTCATTACATTGTTATTTCTCATGCCGGGATCATGTTAGACAACATTATAAGGGTTTCCATTAAGACTATCACACCTAAAAAATATAATAACCTCAAATGTTCCTACCATACACCCCTATAGTATCATCGTACCACTTTACTGTATCCCAGCACTCATCCATTGTGGATTAATTTCTCTAATTTGTAAAAAAATAAGTTTTTATAGCTCCATGTTTGATCATAAAACCAGTCCTATCATTACCTCAATTCATATAATTGGAAGAACCACATGCTTATAACATAGACGTATTTTAGGTTCTCATCCAGCATTGATGTCATCATCTATCTACATTAGAACAAAATGTTGACATATACCAAAATCATGAACATCAGTATCCATTATTATAAAATGAACTATAAATCAGCTTTTATCTCTCGATAACATAATGGATCTTCTATTGAAACTCTTAACTCACCACCCATGTGTCTATATAGCTACTACGGATGATTGCTGATCTGATTGTTAATCACAATAGAAATACCTTTGATTTAGATCCCTTCTCTACTATCATATACATTCATCACCAAATATAGGCTTATCATACACCACAACACATATAGATATATCCTCTAACTGATAAAAATTGTAGCATATCCTAACGTTTTCATCAAAACCAAAGAATAACATAAAGATGCCAAAGGACCACTTCAAAAACTACAATAACAAGGCTAATCTATTGAAATTATCTTATGTACAAAGGCAAGATTTCCATACATGGAATGAACTAGTTTCTACATCATGTGTGTCATATATACTCCTCACTTGGTTCTTACATCCCATAGAATTTATATCATGACACATCGATTTGGGAACAATATACCACAAAATGATATCAATCCCCAAAAAATCCGACTATGAGTGGTTTTACATAACTAATGATATCATCATAAGGATACCCTCCACCGTCGAAAGATCCCATAAAAACACAATTATTAAACTAGCTCAAAATTAAGGTGTAAGAGAGTGTATATAGTGACATAGAGAAGGAATATATAGTCAAAATAGGCTATAATAAAGACTGCACTGGGATTATAATAGTCATGCTAATTATGTAATGATGACAGGATGTCACATGTTGGTTCTAATCAATAAGAGTGAAAAAATAAAAAAATCTACAGGTTAAATCTAAAGCCTCAATTTGAAATGCATAATCAACCCCTCTATGGACTTCACCCATCCATGTTGTTTGTATTCGACTATAATAATAAATAATTCTCTATTTGGAGGTTTTGGTGAAAAAACTACGTTAATATATTTTCCACCACACACTAGGAGATGAAAAGCACCCATTAGTTGTCTACTAATAACGGTACAAAACCTCTATATAAAGTATTAATTGTACCCATGAGGTGGAAAATAAAATAAATCTCATCAATCCTAGGATTATATTAACTTTAATTTGGTTCATCAATAGTTACCATAATTATACTTAAAGAGACCAATAGTCCCCACAATCCTCAATTGATAGACCATTTGAGGCTGAACTCCCAAAAAGGAAATCACAATCAAATGACACACTAGCATAACTCCCTCTAATCATTAAAGCATATAGAGGAATATGAATCTTACAAAGATTCCATGGACTATCCAATGAAGTAACCAACCTCAGTGATGGTGAACCCCACACCCTAGGTTTTGGCAGCTGTAGAAATGTCTAAAGGGAAAATAAGAATATCGTAGATCATGTAGAACGTCATACTCTATAGAAAAATGAAATTTTCACCCAATCATTGGGGATTAATAAATTCTTTACTATATTTGGGGATCATTACTTATTAGGATTGTGGGTATAAATATCAAATAACCAAGAAGAAAATGAATATTACCAGATATGGTAGTATAGGTATTCAGGTTATTAGGGGAGTAAAAAACCCCACAAAATATATAAGAGACAACATCCCTTAGAGAAATGTTTACTACTAAGTTTTTATATACCTCTCTCATGGGAGAACATCCCACTATTTCAATAATGTATTTACTATCTTTTGTTCTTTAATGATCCAAAACATAACCCATCAAAATACAAACCACTAAAGATAGTGTAATTTTTGTCTTTCTCGTATTGGAGTACCAACCCCAAAAAATTATGGGGGACCTGTACCACATTGATATTGAGTATGTAGCGATCTCATGATCGAATGGTGGACTCACACTTATATAGAGGGAAGTTAATACTTCAATACTCATGGGGAAGTACCAAACTAAAATAACACATATGGGGGGAATGTACCCAGGTATATACATATTCCCATAGGAGATACCAACCCCAAGCATACATGACCCTTTCCTTATTAATCGAGAGTATACATAACTACATTTCTAATCAATAAGTAATGTGGGGGGTCCCTTTCTCTAGTATCTAAACCATTATCAAGATGCATACCTTATGTCTACAAAAAGCCTTAGGTTCCCAGAAAATTGTCCCATTGCTACAATAATTCACATATAAATCTCGATGCTTCTAACATCTAGGATATTATTATTGAATACCACAGGATGATCATGTGTCTTTGACAAGTCCCATTACAAAAATCATCCATATAATTTCTATTTAAAACATTAAGCGAAGTCATTATTATGAGAGAATCAGCCTTCTCATTAGAAAAGAAGAAATTTTATAGGAGCGATGTCACATCATGAAACATAAAATTAACAAGACTCTATATGATAAAAATAAAACCAATAGTACCTAAAATTTTTCAATAATAACATATGTTAGTTAATAGATTTTCAGATAAAATTTTAATTTATAAATTGGTTTCTGAACCCCTGTTGGGTTCCCTATTAATTTAACTTATCCTAAGCACTCTCGGGAAATTTTCACTAATTTTTGTGTACAAAAAATCAGTATACTAATATACAAAAACATTATCAGTAGTACCAAATCTTTCTATTACTGATTAGTTACAACCTAACCCTTCAGAACCATTATGGGGGAAGTGATGGGCTAGTTCTGGCACTATAAGCCCGCCACAATAGGCCAAGGATGGATAACTAACACCAAAACTGTATACAGATATATGTGAACCATTATCCAATAAAACCTATATTAAAAATACATCAATATCCATCCATATATACAATACCATGAAGGGGAGATATAACTAATTGAAATGAAATTATACAAGTTTTACACACTAAACATTTGATTAGTAATATAATATAATTACAAGAATAATATGGTTAAATACATTTCCTAATATCTTAAAATGTATCCAAACCTAGGTGAACATGAAATGATGTCACAACATCATGACAACTACAACCCGAGATTGTATTGCCACATATTCTACTGGGTTCTACTAATCGCTTAGTCTAATAGCTCTACGCAGACTGATACTTCCACCAATTTGGGTTTTTTTCATACAAACACAACATATTTGGGCAGAAGTCCCATGATGGGGTGAGTTTTAATTTACCTATTAATATGTCAAAAAAATGTTCATTGGTATTTATGTCATTGCAAAATGGAGGGATTAACCATATAGTTACCCAATGTAAAATAAGATTGGGAGAATATAGTCCCAAATGATGTTATGGTTTCAGTTCTAAAAAAACCAATATCCATTCCATGGGGAGGCTCTGAGACACCTAATAGACAATATAATCCATTGGATGAGGACTACTCAAATAATATAAAATAATTTTGAGAAAATATCTCCTTTCCATGAATGGGTTATATTACAAATCATATGTAATATCTTGAAACCATCATATCACATAGAGAACCCAAACAACACATCTCAGGGAGTGTACAATCACTATTTATGAAATAGATGAACCCCACCTCAATATTATTTTTAAGACCAATGGAGTAAAAAATTTCATATCTATACCATTATCAACATATATTCATTTAAAGTAGAGATATAATGAAGGGGCCACTGAAAATTCCTCTTTAATCACCATATATATCTCCCACAAAAAATCTTATGGTGATACTAGATAGAGAGGGTATCCACCATCTATTATAGAAAATAGACGACAAGACCATAATGTAACATTATTGTATGAATCATTCCCAATAATATTCATTATACCACACAAACCAAATCATCAAAATGGTGTACTAAAATTTAAAAATTTCTAAATAAATCTCCTCATCTACCTATATTTTCCATAAAACCACGTTTCCAAATAGAGGGAATCACAGAGGATAATGTTAAACTACTAAATTTATGAATTTCTATCCTCTGATGATAAAAAACATACAATAGACTCTCATAAGATACTGATCAATGAATTAATGTGAGGGTACCATTATAACAACCACCACTTTTCATTAATAGATCTTAAATCTAAATAGAGTAATATTCAATTTAATGTTATATATACATTCTTGAGGACCATACTTTTTAGAGTAATTATGACCTTGGGTACATAAACAACTAGGTTTTGCGTGAACTACATTGTCTCCAAATATATTATTTATAACTAGGACACTTCTAATAAATAGTATACAAAATAACATTTTCTTAAACCTAAAAAATGGAAAACTAAGAAAAGGTGATATAAAATGATCAGTAAGTGTAAAAAAGGTTTATATAAAATAAACATCATCATAATCACTGGATAACATGACAATTATATTTGAAAATCATACCCATCATATCATTGATTAAAAAAATGAGTCCTAGAATAATGCTTTTTAGTTCATAATATATTAATAAAAGAATATTTAAATAAAAATAATCCATTGAAGCATAACATTGGCATAATAAATGGGAGTTTGTTATATACATATTCATTGAAAATCATTTAATTAGTATCTGATGATATTTTATAAGACTATCACAGTGGATTGGTTTTACTCCCCAAACCATCATAGTATTTAAGGATGACTTTGAAGACTATATTATTTGTTAGTGTTCACTCCCCAAACCATAATATTATTCATGGATTACTCCTATTACTACTATAGTGTACAAAATGCCTTACTGAACAGTGGTCACTCAGATTTATAGTCATGTCTATCTCATTATATATGACTCGTTACCCAATGAATTAGAGGGAGATATAGATCTCACCCATCACATAATCCATTCAATTTATTATTAAAAAAGATAACAAAACAATCACTATATCACAACCCATATAATGTGAATGTGTTTCATAATCATTTCATCATAGAATAACCTATAGAAATGAAATTCATTTCACAGTCATTCCATCAGAGAAAAACAAATAGAATCAAAATTTTATTCATAATCATATCATCAATTCATTATATATTATCCCATGGAAATTGAACTGGTGTAAAAACATATTTTTATCATAATAGTGAACAATATTGAGTAATAATATATATGGTATAATTAGATCATGTCCATATTGAGAATTTTAAATACAAAATGTTTATGTCGTTGATGTTTTGAAAAATATATATATATTTCATTAAAACATTATAGAGGAAAATATACTTCCTATTTTGAAAACAAAATTGAAAATATAATAGTTTCAAAAATATTTAATGGAACTTTTTCCTTTAAATTAAACATGTATTATTTTAAATCAACCTTTTAAAAATTGATTCGTCCAAATGGTGGGAAATAGAGGTCATGTCGTGCACATTAATATGAATATTCTATTCAAATTCTATATAAAATTAAAAAGAGAATCATTCATAAAAGTATAAGATAATTCTTTTTTAAAATTTTGTCTTAACATTCAAAAAAGGTAAATAATTAATTGACCAATAATTGTATATTAGTAAAAACATTTATGAAAACATCTTTAGAAAATATGGACATTGAAGGAAATGTATTTTTGATAGTGTATATAATTTTTATTGAATTGGAATCTTGTTAATATTAAGCCCCATTAAATGGAGAAAAATATATAGATATGTAAATAGTCATAAAAAATTTATGTTTCATAATTTTTGAAATTCATAAAAATTATATACACTAGAAAATTAAAATAGGCAGTGAATATTTTATGTGTCCCAAAGACATAAATGTGAGACAAAAATACCTTACTGCTTTGGTAACTATTGAATCATAAGATCCATTTAATAATATTAAAATTTTAAAATTTTTATATCATTAAAAAAAGTATATTAATGATATAATATGTCAATGGGGTTGTATATAAACCAAAAAAAATAAATGACTATTGAAAATGACATATGTCTCCAAAAAAATAAGAGAGATGTGGAAACTCTTACTTTTAGTCTTATTTTATTTCCCACATGTTGAAAGCTTGTATATAATAAATTTTAAATTATTATAATTATATTATAAAACCATTCTAATATATTAAATACCATATATCATAAACTTAACACTTTTTTAATGTCCATTTATTAACAAATCATTGATTACATCATTTTTCGTGCAATACCTACTTCATTTTTCATCTATATTTTTGTTTGCTAATTTTGTCATTTTTTATTTGATAAGGGTTCCATATTTTCTACAATGTTTAAAATGTTATAAATATCACATATATTCATTTTATATGTATTTATAGTCATCCATAAAAGTTCGATATAGATATTTAATTAAACCGTTCATGGTTATAGTAGGCCATACGTACGCTTGAACGATGATTCCATTTTCTCGATGGATGGAAAAAAATAAAGGTAAATATGTATTAACCTTTTAAAAATAATTACATATATTATATATTTTATATAAATTCATTTAATCTATTCCTATTACCATCTATGTCCAATACAATTAAAAACCTATCACATTGCTTCGTATAGGCGGCATTCTACACGTACCCACGAGTGACGTTGTCATTTTCCAACTGGTTGGAAGGTAATAAAGACAGATGTGATCTTATAATGTATGATGATTATTTTTTTCATAAATAACATATAAATTTATTAAATCAATTATTACATGTAACACCCCGTAATTCCAATGTAAGAACATTATATCTATTAGAGTGTACGACACAAAACACAAAGTATAGAAAAGAATATAATTCCCTAAGAAAATATGATGTATTTAATATTTTAAATAGATATATTAAATAGATTTTAATTCATATAACACTAATTTAGCTTTCAGAAAACACAATAACGCCTTTTCTCTATAGTTTTTGTTATTCAAAAGAAAGAGTTTCATCGAAACAAATATATAATAAAAATACTATTAATTAATATGATATAGCATAGCTGTTAAATTGGATGTTATGAATAGGATTTTAAAACATATGAAAATAAATATTTTTATTAATTAGTGAAATATTAATTACAAATGAATATAGAAACTAAATTATAATAATCATAGTTTTTTAATAAAAACTATTTTTATCCTTATAAAATTGTTTTACCCAAATAAAGTACATTAATTACATTTATTAAATCATATTTAGTTAATATATATATTATATATTTTTATTCAACTATTTTTTACATCCAATAAATATATTTTTAAATAATAAGATTATAACAAACCCATTTTTACCAATGAAACAAATATTTTACTAAAGATGATTTTATAGACTTTTATTGGCGAACATATTTTAAAGCCCATTTTGTAAAATTTTATATACAATAATTAAATAAATTTAAAAATAATTTTATTTATCCATATAAAAATGTGCATGGGATTAATTATAAGTATTTTTATAATAATTTTGACGTTTTGGCGAATAGTTATAAAATAATTCATTTTAATTAAAAACAACTTTTTCATCTAAATATTTTATATTGATAATTTATATATTTAATCAATTTTAATGTTTAATTATATATATTTTTTTATCAATTAATTTTATTTTGTATATTGGAATAAATTTTACATTGAATAAGGATATAAAATCATTTCAATCTTTTGATTGTTTTCACTTTAAAAACCATCTTTCACTAACCATCTTTGGGATCAAAATTTAAAATTATTTAGGCTTTCTATGTTTATAATTATGAAAAATAGAATAAATGTTTTAAATCAGAAGGTCCAAAATATGTAATTATTTCCCTTTTATTGTTTAACAAAATATGAATATAAAACTTGTTAATTTTTATTATAACGGTTTATGGTAAATCAGTTAATTAATCGAAAAATAGTATTATACAAATGCCCTAAAATGTGTCCTAATTTCATTGGATGATTTAATGTTTCCAAAATCATATGTTGAAATATTTTTGGGATCACTTGCGGTGACATGGATCACGTAAATCAATTTATTGTAATTTATTCAAGGAAAAGTCAATTTTTTCATATTTTGATTTAAACTAGTCATATATTATTAATATGGGGTTATATACAAGACATGTTCTACTCTATATATTCATTGTTAATATATAATGTTTTTATTCATCAGGATACTTTTTTCTAATTTTTTACATAATACATAATTAAATTAAAAACATGCACAGTGATGCTACCATAATTGTTTAATTAATGGACAAATGAAATAAATTTTATTAAAAATATTAAATTAAATAGAATATAACATAATTAATTCCATGGAATAACTTTATAGATGATCTTGACAAATTATGGATGTATTAATGGTTTTTTTGATGTTATATTTTCTTTTATATTTTGTAAAAAGTCATCAGAAGAATAGTTTAAAATTTAAAATTGATGATATTTTAATATACATAATATTTTATTAAAATATATAAAAATCATAAAAATATAAATTTAATAATAATGATTGGGATGGGGTTTAAAATTTCATACATGACTCATTTATGGTTTTTTTGAATTTTATAGTAAATATAGTAACCCTAAGATGATTAAAATTTTTTTTGTCACAATAAGAGTTAAAGGGTTTAACTAGGTGTTAAGTACAAAATATAAGGGCAACATTGTGACCTAAGCATGTCTAATAAATATTTTCTGATATTATTTTTACCCATACTAATTTTATGTTCTAAATAAATAAATTATGATCTATTTTGAGTTAACAATTAGAATATTTCTATTATAATATTTTGAGTGTTTCTAAAAGTACCACTCACCTTAATTATAAAATGGAACCTCCTCCATTACATCCCCACACTACATTGACCCTTCTATCTCATCAAAACCATATCCAAATAAGATAAAAAAATTCCCTACCATAATTATATTATTCTCTCTTTGTTTATAAATCTACCCTAAAGAGTCTTTTGTTATAAACCAAAATGAGTTACCGAAATAAGATGTCATGTTTTTCAACGATCACTCTAGTTTTATTTCATTCCCCACTCATTGATTTAATATTTTTCCATCATAACACAATAAAAATAGAATAATAAATCAAATTAGTTTTTATGTTTACTTCTATACCTACACTGACACACACTACCATCAAATGGGTAATGAATTTACAGTTCTTGTAAGGAGAACTACCATCTTGTGAAACTATGTCGTTCGTTTTTCCTTTACCGCCTCCCATGGTTAGAAATTATAATTTACATGCTATTTTAATATGATATTTATGATATTAATTTTATTATTCACACATCATTAATTGTTAAATAACATGTACCTTCATTATATACACTTTTTTTGTAAATATGATAACATCGTTTGTGAAACTGTAGACTACTTCCACCTCAAAAAGATGTGATTCATTCTCACTATACATGGAACATATAAAAGATGATGTTAAGAGAACAATGTGACATATATGACGTATATATTTTACCTGAGTTATAATATACATATATATCAATTAATATTGGATTTCTTATATGAAAAAATAGAAGTAGCGTTCATGCATATGTATGGTCAACCATCTCAAGGAATGGTGAATTTCATTTCCTATATCCAGATTTTATGGATTGTTATAAATACATATATACTGAATATATATGATATTTATATAATTATTTTCATTAATAATATTATAAAATTATGATATTTTTAATATTAGCAATAGGTATCATGTCAAAAATTTCTAGAAAAACTACACAATTATCCTCAAAAATAGTGAAAATAATGTAAAATTACTAAAAATTGGTAGTAACATAGTATAACAAGATAATATTTATTATTATAGAAATTATTATTTTTCTAGTATAATCTAATAATGTTCTAAAAATCATTATACATGATGTTATAATACATTCACCTACAATTAAATTCAAGGTAATGGATTTTTGTCTCACTTTTATTTCTGTGGGACGAATGTCATTTACACTACATGTTTATTTTTATGGTGTATATACTTCATATGAATTTATTTTTTTATTATTCTTATTGAGAATATGGTATTTTAATATCCATATGATTTTATTTCATGTGGAATACGATTCTAATATTTTTAAAATGGTAGGTTATTATTTCACAATATCATCATTTTTCAGGATTGTTTTTATTGATGTCTCTACTAGGGAAAATGTCTCTATCATGTTATTATTTTCTAAATATTTTTTAAAAAAAAAGCTTTATCCAATGATTTTTAATTTTTTATTTTACCCCTATTAGCATTTATAAAATTAATGGAACGAAATATTCTATTACTTTTCCAAATCAAGGTACATTATGACTTTTCTTATAAAAATAAAAGGATTTTTTTAAGATGTAGAACATAAAGGGAATTTTACGCAGTTATGATTCATTATTATTTTTAAGAATACATTATTGTATTAGAAATGTTATTTTTGAACAAAATATTTTATTTTTAAATGGGAAAACATTTAATTAAATTATTACAGAGTGGTATGGATTTTCTCATCTAACTTTTAATTCCATGAGATATAAAACTTATTCAGCCATTATTTATTCTATGTGGTGTATTATTCATACCCATTGATATATGATAGCATAAACCTAATTTTATTCCTGCTATTAAAATGTTTAAAAGTGGTATGGGATACATTGATTTAAAATCTCTATTTTAAATCAATTATTCATTATACAAAGTATGCTTTGGACAGGTACAACATAGGTTGGAGGGATATCTAAATTTTTATTATTGACAATTAATTAGTCTCATGAGAGTAAATAAATATGTGAAAACCCCATTGAGTTTATTTATAAATATAGTAGATGGTTTTTTATGTAGATTTAAACTATTTTGAGAATAATTCTTGATGGTAAAGGTATCATGTGTCTGGGAAACATGATGTTCAATAATTAATAATTTCTTCATTTTTGTTATTATCAGCCATGAAAAATTTTCCTTAACATTATTTATGAATTCGTTTTATTCAACATTTATTGATTAAATGTAATTTTTTTCAATTTTTTATCATTTGATAATGATTTTTCCTTATGCAGATATTTGTATGGAAATTGTTTCTACTTATTTACTTTATCATGTTTTTAGAAGGTTTCTTATATGTTTATTAATCATGTGGAATGTGTATTCAGTTATTACATTAACATATTGACTATGGTCATTGAGTCCTTATTTCTTCCGGAATTATGCCTTAAGGAGAATTTGAGCCTAACTATAATATCCTTTATTTCCCATTGAATCCAAGAAGTGTACTAATAATGATATGCTAAGATATTCTATGTGGGAATATATTTTTCCTCAAAATAAATAAATATGTTGTAATTATTGTGGTAAATGTAAAAAAAACTCATGTATCTATCTTGTTTACCCGGACAACAAAACACTTTGGTACATTGGGATTGGTTCTTTATAATAATGCTAATGTAGTGAATTAATGCACCCTCTATAATCCTCTAGGGTCAGGGTATTATAGTAGATATAAAAGGAAGTTTAATGACAAACCTGGGAACTAGATTTAGGAAAACATAGATTAGAGCACTTATTCTAAAAGTATAATTTGAGGATAAGTATAAAAGTTCATATTAAAGTATCAGTTAGATATATATTATATGGTTTTTCTAGAAATAAATCCCATTCTAGATACTACTATGGGACGTTGTTAAGGAAAAGTTTTACCTAGTGGTAACAACTCCAATAATGTGCATCAGCCCTAAATCGAGGGTAACCCGGAACATGACAACAGGCCTTGTTGCGCAACCAGTTTGACACTCCTGAGGGTTATTCGTATGATAATTCTCAATTTCATTACAATCCATTATGAATTATTAGAATAGATAATGAAAATTAATTACCTTAGATAAACCATAGATCAAGGAAGGACCTAGGTTAAAATAATATAGATAAAGTATTTATGTACTGAGGCTATATTAAAAACCTTTTTTTAAAGGTTGGGACCGAAGCCTCAGTTTATTATTAATGAAAAGAACTCTTTAGACTGGGTAGAGGGTAACCCATTACATAGCTCGAAGGCCCAAGTCCAAGTGGCCTACATACTGGGCTATAAATCCCATTTTTTTGCCCAAAGGACCCCTCAGTGAACAGTACTTTTACAGTACACTCGCAGCTACAGTACCCGCTACAGTACCGCCACCGCTACAGTACCATCCTACAGTCCCTCCGCCGCTATAGTGTTGCCGCTGCTACAGTCCGCCACTACTACAATACTACTACAGTGACCTACTATAGTGCTCGGGAATTCTCCCCTGCCCGAATTTGATCCTGGGACTTTTGGATGCCAAGAATGATCCTGAACCACTAGGGTACATGCTCGTTGGCTATATTAAAAACCTTAGATATTAGGATTTTTATTGAATAAACTAATTTTTAAGGATGTCCATCATATGTATTTTTGATATTACATTAACATGGTTTTATATAAAGGATAACATATATATCAGTGGACAACCATTAATTTCTAGAAACACCATGACATGAATTGAAGATCATATGTTAGTAAGGGTTTAAAACCAAACACTATCATAGGAAAATACTTTGTTAATATTTTATTGTTTTTCGATAAAAAATTGATGATTTAATATTAACGATGAACAATTAGTGTTATATTTTAGGATTATATAATAATATATTACCCATATTGGATTTGGAGAATATTTAGAGACAAGTGGAATGGCATTTCACTCTTTTATGGGCCTTACAATCCGTTAAAAGAGTATTTTACTAGTTCGGGTATCAAAGTTAATTTTTGAATATCTATTTATTGATTATATGTATAAATTTCAGATTTATAAAAGAAAAAATGAATGATTAAAATAGTTTTTAAAAATATAAACATTTTAAGTAAATTTATATCCATATATTTATAAGGAGTATAATAATTACCCAACATTATGAAAAATGATCAAAAAATGTTTTCCTAATTCCATAATTTTTATTGAACCGGTGGTCTTCTAAATAGTAACATATTTATGAATTTTATCCCCTTGTCATTCCATTTATCATCAACTTGTTTGTGATTGAGGACCTCAATCACCCCTATAAATCTTTACTTTTTTCCTCCATGTCTATATTTTATCTTTCTGCTCATGTTATAATATGTAGAATCTAAGTCATATATTATTTTATGTGACCATTATACTTATAATAATCCATTATTAAGAGAATAATTTATATACTCTTTTATTATGTGGGGTTCTCAACAATAATATATTCAAAAATAAAAGCCTAGATTATTAATATTATGTTTAAATTGCAAGGAAATAGTTTGATTGAAGTGGGGAAAATGTAACACCCTGAAATTCTAATGTAATAACATTATATCTAATAGTGTGTATGACACGCAACACCAGGCATATAAATGAATTCAATTACATGATAAATTTTTTTTTTTTAATAATTAAAATAAATATATTCTATTTCTTTGATTCACACAATACTAACTTTACATGCATTAAATGCAACTTCGACTTTGATCGATAGATCGTATTACACGCATGTTAAAGTTTCAGGAAACAATGATTTATTATTAAAATATTATTTTTAAATAAGATATAACATAGCCATCAAATTAGAGATAAGGAATAAGAGTAATTAACTCATTGAAAATATATTCGAATTCATTAGTTACTAATTAATTACAAATGAATATAGAAACCAAATTACTATAATGGGGACGAGTTCATAAAAACCCATTTTTAACATCACCCAATCATTTTATCATAATAAATTTAAGTAATTTCATTCAATAAATTATATTAATTAAATATATATATATATATATTACTTATTCAATAAAATATATTTTACATTAATACAATAGATTAATAAGGATATGTTAAGAGAAACCCATTATTTACGCATAAAAACCAATATTTTTCTAAAGGTAGTTTTACTGATTTTTAAAGGTGAACCTATTTTAAATATAATTTTGACACTTTAAAGAATTTTAAGTGAAAAAATAAAATTTTTATTTTAAATCATATTATAAAAAATTTAATTTGGGTAATTTTGTTACTTTTATGATAAGTTTCACTTTTTGATGAATACTGATAGAATATTGCATTTTAATTGAAAAAAACATTCTCACCTATATATTTTATTTTGATAATTTATATTTTTAATTAATTATATAGTATAATTCCATAAATGTTTTATTATATAATTTAGTTTAGGTTATTTAAGTTAATTTCACATTGAATAAGGATATAAAACCATTTCAAACATTCGAATATTTTCACTTTTAAAACACGCTTTTACGCGCCATCTATGGGATTAATTTGAAATTATTTTAAAGAATTTTTCAGTAATGAATTTTTTAAATTGGATTCCATACTTTGAATCATAATTTCTAAATTTATTAATTTTGTTCCTTTTATTTTGGGATAGAAAATAATTAGAAAACATTGTTAATTTTTATTACTGGGATTTAGGTTAAATCGTGTAATTAAGGGTAAAAATTATATTATACCAATACTCAAAAACCACTAATAATTTCATTATATGGTTAATTTTATAACATAATCATATTTGGGATAATTATTTTGAGCTCTTGGATCTATATGGATGAATTTAATCCATTTATAGTTTTTTATTCAAGGAAAAGTCAATTTTGTCATAATTTTGTTTGTAACAAGATAAATACTTTAAATATGGGGTTATATAGGGGCTATGTTCGACTATATATAGTAATTGGAAGGATAAAATATTTATCTTCATAATGATAATTTAGTTTTAATTTCTAGGGATGAAATAATTAAATTCAAGGCCTGCATAATTATGATCTATTAATCCTCTAATTAATTAACATATCAAATAAATTTTATTAAGAATATTAAAATAAATATAATTTTATATAATAAATGTAATAAAATATCTTTATAGATTCAGTATTTATATTAGGGATGTATGAATGTTTTTTTTGAATTTATTTTATTTCTATATTTTCTAAAAAGTCATGAAATGAATAGTTCCAAAATTGACATTATTGATTTTTTAAAATAAATAATATTTAATTAAATGATTTAAAATTTATAAAAATATTAAATTCATGAATCAAATTTTATAATATATAAAACGTCTCCCATGAATCATTTATGATTGTTTTTTCATTTTATAGTGAATATATTAACAATTAAAGAGTTAAAATCAATGTTCTGACAGTAAGAGTTAAAGGGTTTCCCTAATGGTTAAATCCAAATGATAAGCATTGGATTGAGATCTAAAAATGTCTAAAAATTATTGGATGAAATTATTTCTACACATAATAGTCTTAGATTCCATATAAATAACTTTTGAACTATTTTATTTTAAAAGGTAATTTATATAAATTTAATATTTTTTGATATTCCAAAAGTAACCCTCGACTCATCTATAAAAGGTTGCATCCTCCATCCTTTACTCACACAATATTGATCCTTATATATTAACCAAATACTTCTCAAATATTCTCTGATCATCCCTATATTATCCTATAATTGTCTCTTTGGGAAGAAAACAAACTAAGAATGACATTTTGTATAGACAGAATGTTGTTACCCAAATAAGAGGTAATGTTATTCAATGATCAATTTAGTTTTATATCATTCTCCACTTATTAATTTATAATTATTACATGATTATATTATAACAAAAATATACTCAACAAATTGGTATGTTTTTATGGAATTTATTCAACCAAAACTTACACACACTTCAATCAATTTGCTAACGAATACACTGTTCAGGCACGACAAAATACAATTTCCCGAAATGATATCATTTTTTTCCTTTCCCACCTCTCATGGTTGTAAATTATTATATACACACTATTTTTAATATTATATAAATTATATTTATGTTCAATTAATAGTGATTTAATTTTTATGAAAAACATGTGTTCATTCTTTCTAATTTGTTTAAATACGATAACATCGTGTCTGGGAGTCTAGACTGCCGCCTCCTCAAAGAGATGTGATTTGTTCATACTATATATTGAAATTATAAATGATGGGTTTGATAAATATATTTGATATGTATTACATATATATTATGATGGAATTATAATAAACATATATTTCATATATTTATTATTTTTTAATATGGTAATGGAGTTGAAGTAGCGTTAATGCGTATGCACGGTCCACCATCCCCATGAACGGTGCATTTCATTTCTTATAACCAAATATTATGGATTCGTAGAAATACATATTTATAGATTATTTGAAATTTAAATAATTATTTAATTTATGAATATAAATAAATCATGATCTAATTAATAGGAACAACATGTAACAATTCAAACATACTTGAAAAACTAGGCAATTAACACCCAAAATAGTTAAAATAATGAAAAGGTAATAAAAATGTTTAATAAGATTTTATAAAAAAATAATATATGATATTATAAATAATAGTATGGTTTTTTAATAAGTTAATAACCTTATAAAAACAGTTATATTTGAAGATAATGGACATTCACTCTAAAGGAAATGCAAGGTAAGGGATTTTTTTCTCCCATTCATTTTTTGGGGACACATGTCATTTACACTAATTGTTTATTTTTTGTTGTGTATATACTACTAATGAAGGTTTTTTATGAATATTATTATGAATATTATCTTATTTTTATATATAGATAATTTTTATTTTTGGGTTATATATATCTAGTGATTATTAAGCAGTGATGTGTTATTTCACAAACTCATTATTATTTGAGATTGTTTTCGTTTATGTATCCACTTGGGAATATTTCTCTTCCATTATAGATACTTCAAAATAAAATCAAATTTTTGTACTATTATATAATGATTTTTAATTTCATATTTATCCCAATGTGAATTTCTAAAAGATTTAGTAAAATGAATTATCCTCTCTTTTTCCAAAACAATATAAATTATGACATTTATTGAAAAAATATAAGGAGTGTTTCTGAAATTTGATGGGCATGAAAATAATTTTCCTCCATCATAAGTCCCTACTATTTTGAAACATACAATAATCATTTACATGTATATTTTAAAAGAATCTATTTTATTTAATAAATGAACAACCTTTTAAATTAATTATTTGAAAGTGGTAAGGATATTTTTGTCTCATATTTTCTTATGTGAGATGTAATGCTTATTTAGAACTTATTTCATTCAGGTGGTGTATGCTAACTACCCAATGATATATCATATAAAAAATATAATCTTCATCATTGTGAGAAAATTTTTCATATTGGTATGGAAAACATTGATTTAAAATATGTTCTTATAATTTATTATTCAATATATGAATAATTCTTTGGACTAGTAAAACATGACTTCGGGGCTATTAAAATGATGTTTCTCAATGCCTCAGTAGTCTCATGACGTGAAATAAATTTCCCAAAAACCCATAGTGTTTTTTACATGTAGAATGATGGGGTTCTACCCATAGATTTAATCCACCTTAATATTAGGTCTTGTCGGTAAATGAATCATGTTCCAGTTAAATATAACATCCAATAATAATGCATTTCTCCCATTTCAGTTATTATTAAAAATGTTATTTTTCTTTTGAAATTATAAATGGATGTATTTCATTCACATTTTATTATTTAAGTGGAATGTGTTTTCAATTTCTTACATTGCCATACTGATTTTACCTTATCCATTTATTTGAATAGAATGTGTTTCAAGTTATTTACCATGTAATATTTTAAAAAAACATTCATCTCATTTTATTTATTACATGGAATGTCTCTTTAGTTATTACCTTTCCATATTGAAAATTATTTTTGAATAGTTATTACATCCTCTACACTTTTCCCTTAAAATGAATTTGAGCACCAACTTATTATGTTACATTCACCCAGAATACAATAAGTTAATTTGGAATGATATTCAATGATATGCTAAGAAGGAATAAAGTTGTTTTCGGAAGATTTTTTTTAATTATCGTATTCACTATAATAAACAACACACTTATATATATAGTTTACCAAGACAACTATACTCTTTGGTAATTTCTGATTTTATTCTATGTAATAATTCCAATCTGTTAAAATAATGCCCTATCACTGGAAATCTGTGGTAAGGTAATTACATTATATCTATGAATTAGAGTTATAGATATAAAATAAATTACATCAATTTGTTGGGTGATAGTTCACTGTACACAAAATCAATAGCTTTATTTCTGATTTTATGTAATAGGATATGGATATTAGCTATGTAATTGACATAAAAGTCAAGAAATGAGATATAATTATTCTATTTTATCAACATATTGGAATTAAATTTAAAGGAGGTGGAAGATGAAATAATATATAAACACTTGGTTGAGAATGATACCTCTTCTTCATAAAACCTCCTTAGGTTATAAATAAATTAATTTATTAGAGGCTTTCGTAATAAAAAAATGGCATCTGGGATGTGGGGAGGGAATTAGGGAAGTAATATTTGTAGTTATTGGCTGAAACAGAATAATTTGGATGTTTGAAATTGATAGGAGTGATTCCCTTTTATAAGTGGGGGAGCGGACACTCTTGGAATTTTTGAAATGAAAAACAAATGCACAACTTTTAAATATTTCATAGGGTTCCAAAATGGATCATTCAAAAATAGTATATGATATAAGGTTAAAATAGGTATATTAAATTGTAATTTGACATTATCTTTTATAATTTTGACACTTATCTTTCTATTTTAACCCTTGGTAAACTCGTTTCAACCTTTACTCCATTAATTAATTTTTATAGTGTTTATTATTAATTATGACCAAATATATAATGGACCACTGTTTATAATATTATTTATTCTGATTTAAATTATGGAATCTATTTTTATAAATTCTATTTAATGATGTTGATGAATTTAAATTAAAATTAAACTCACATACATGAAGAAATTAAGGGTTTTCAATTAAAATTTTTTCGTAAGTATAAAAGGTTTAAATATATAAAATAAATATAAAAGTATTAAAATGACATAAATTGGATTATGTATGATATAATTTAACTAATATTTATTTTAAAACAATCATGAATCAAAATGGAACTTTTAAATTCATTATATAAAAATTTAGTTTTTAATTAAATTTATTTTTTTTCACTATGTAATGACAGATTAATATTTTCATATAATTATAAAAAATTCACCCGATGATAATTTTGACATGAAGATTCCAAATAATATCGTAATTTTTTGAAACAGAGTCAAAAATAATTTTTATTATTTTTTCAAAAAAATAAATAGAAATCTTTTTATGATAAATTATTCGGTAATCATATAAATACATTAATAAAAATTATGTGTTATTTATATATCATATAATTTTCTAAGACAATTATAATGAATTTAAAAAATATTATTATTCATATTCATCATTCCATGTTTAATTTGTATGATATACCTATCATGACTAAATATTAATATTAATGGAATATCAATATTCATTAAAACAGAGTTTTATGTGCAATATAATTTATTAAACAATTAAATTTATTTGAAAAAATATATATTTTAGAAAATATCAAGGGGTTGCATCAAATCTCTAGAGTTAGAATGATTGAACGGTTTTCATCATGCCCCCATTTTCTTGAAATCATCATGATCATCCAATAGAATTAAAAAATCTCACAGTGAGATTATGATAATATAGAAGACCCCACCAACATGATCCATAAGGAGGGATACTCTGAATGGACTATCTACATGTCCTAATATGGATTTGGGGAGAAAAAATATAGAAAATCGCATCACATGGAGGGTACAAATAATATATCCTGGTGTGTATGGTGTGTTCATCTTGTGTGTGTACTCATATCAAGGCATGTAGTATACCACAATATATATTGTTCTCGTACATGAAAAGTAACTCACATATGGTGTCTAACCATGTACTCAGACTCACACCATGTCATCTACCAAATTGTCCTACACGACCTTCCCAGTCGACCTACACACCAGTCATTCTTCATCTCCCTCTTCTTTTTCACATCGCATGTGTTCTTGAACTATTTAATGTGATAGGGAACTCTAGTATCAAAATAAAATGAACCACCCAAATCCTATTTTTCATTCACAATATATCACCCACTAATCATTTAACATCTAGAAGGCACATGAATCCCAAACCTTCTTCCAAATACATCAAAAATAAAATAAATACTGAATTGAAATAAATAGATCCACATCATAGTTAATTGTCCAATATTTTGTTATGGGGCATGACACCATACCCAAAACACAAATGGAGTTTATACCTCACACAAGTATAATTCCCTATTCTAGAATCAACTAATAATTTGTAATTTCCCAATGAAATTCTGTCAAGGAGATTTCTCAATTCATAAAAATTGGAATAAATTATTTTTATTAACTAAATACTAAAATCCTAAAAAATACATGTAGCTCAGAATCAATCCCAATTACATACCAA
Organism: Viscum album; assembly: GCA_963277665.1. Classification (NCBI taxonomy): domain Eukaryota; kingdom Viridiplantae; phylum Streptophyta; class Magnoliopsida; order Santalales; family Viscaceae; genus Viscum; species Viscum album. The sequence goes on along the minus strand of OY728125.1, from coordinate 539,731,319 downwards.
AGTTATCCATTCCATAATAAAAATAAGAAAACATATTAAAAAATATTTTTTTATATGTTTCTTGGTGTAAATTACCATTTTACCTATCCTAAAGGCTCAGGGTAGTAAACTACCAAAACCAGCTAAATCTCCCACATATGAAATCTTAGATTTCAAGATATTTATTATTAAAAAATAATAATTTTAAAATATTTCGTAAAATATATTATTTGATTGTGATTTGTTTGTAAGTTACAATGTTTACTATTTCACCAGATTTGTACAAATAAGGAATTTTAGTTGTTATTTGATTTTACATTATTATAATATCATTAACATAATTTGATTTAATAATTATGAATTAAAATCTATCATCATGGGAAAAATAAAAACAATTTGAAAAAATTTACATCATAATACTCCTTAAAATATAAATGTGTTTGGGTATTTTTAATTTCATAATTGGAAATTGGTCTATATATTATGGAAGACAAGTTTCATTCTTGAATTATACAATCAAACAATGGTTTAGAAGTCTTTTTATCTATGAGTATTTGTTATTAAAACAATTTAATAATAGATATGTGTGATGGATTCAATTGGGAGAATCAAACAATGTATAATTTTATAGGTCTTGACATACTCATAATGAACATGAAACTACCCTAAATGTGTAGAATAAATTTTATAACTTAATTAATGATAATTTGAGTACTAAAACAGAACTTGATGATGGTTATGACATATTATTAGAGTAATGTCCAAATTATTTTATACCAATACATGTGAGAAGCTATTTGGGTAACCATATGAGTTTTATGAATAATTAGAAGGGGGAAATCTAAATTTATGTAACAGGTTTAGGCAATGTATAAAATTTTATTTTTAACTGATGTATTATTATATCAAGTGCTTATATTGAATTTAATATAAGTGAGTGTTAATGATATTATTTAAATATTATTGTTTCATTTTTATAATTTTAATATTAAATAATCCTTACACGATATTATCTATTAATGGGTTTAGTGTTAAATAAATTCAGATTTTATACTATTTACTACATGACCTTTCATATTGTGACCTACTGTAAAGCAATTCATAGAATGCATGTTCTCATATGCAACTTATTGTGTTATGATAACATTGAATACGCCACCTACTCACCAACTAAAATCAATGAATGATGGATTGATCCTTTTATGAGAGCGTATTCCACACCAAAATATCATATGATATATAAATAGTTCATTAATATTTAAAGTTAGACCACATTTCAGATCTGTGCACACACATGTATATAATGTTGTGGGTTGTTCACACAGCTCATCTTAGTTAATAGGCATAGAATTGCTTCATAGGGTAGGTAATCCACCCCATGTGTCATGCCAAATGAAAAACTCATATATTTCAACACATGCTAGGTGGACCCTGAAATGATTCGTGGTACGACTTCTGAAGATTATGGTAATACTATCTACCATATGCTCACTTATTAGACAGATTCTGCATGCATTGTATCTGCAAGCATTATCTTTTTCTTTAACACCTACTTGTGTTATGGGATCCTTAATGTAGTTTACCTCAAGGCAGTCATTATGTATTTTCCAAACCAACCACATAAAATAAATTGAATTCATTACAACCCATTAACCTACCATTTAGTTTTTTGATAAACCAAACCTTATATCATTTGACCACATGACTTCATGATAGATCACACATTATGTTGACATGGTTAGTTCAATAACCATTGGATCCATTCTTAGTTAGTCAGTTGAACAAATTGGTTGATACCTTATTGTCACTATGTACAAACTATTAGTCTAACACTTTCATTATTTTTTAAAAATATAGAATATTATTATATAGTAAATTTTTATTATTTTTTATGATATGATGTACTGAAGGATTATTTTAATTATTTGAATTAATTTCATTATATTATATTTACCTATAAATCTTATAATTGTAGTAAAATTTTCTTTTTGAATGTTTTCTTGATTTTTCAATAATAATTTTATATATTCTTTATTTGTATATACACAACATAATATATCTCAAATGTTCAAATGTATCTATTAATAAATTTCATTTAATTTGTTCTAAAATATTTTTAAATCAATATTTATTCATTTTTTAGTGAATTGAATGCATTATTAAATTATTTTAATTTATAATACTTCATTATTGAAATTAATTAAAATTTTGAGAATTAATGAAATAAAGAATATGATATTTTTGATATGTAATTGTGATATTCTAAAATATATAAATTTTAATTTTTTAGATTGGTTTTGAAAAACTATTTTGAAATTTAACATGATGATATTACTGATGATAATTAAGGAAACTATTTTCCATCTATTTGATAATTCTTGAAGTGTTATTATTTTGAATTATTTTACCAATGGATATAGTTATTTAGTTTTTGTATACCCTATTTATAGGATCATTAAGCCTTGGGGAACATACATATCATCATTCTCTTGAGAACTAATATTTTTTATGAACATTCATATTTTCCCATTTGTTATGATTTTATGATCCTATGAAAAGATTTTACGTCATATAGACAATATATAAAGTAACCTTACCTTATAAGACATCCATCAATACCATGATGAGATATTTTGAATCACTAATCAAAAACGAGTGGTATACATCATCAGTATTCTATAACATCATCATTTGAGTTTTGTTAGTGTGTCATTTAATTATTTCTATCTATATCACTTGTCATATGGAATTTTAATGCCTTTAAAAACAAAAAAAGTTTGTTCACATGGTTTGTGACTTCTGTATTCTAAAGATAGTAATGTTCAGGTTATAAATCACATTTTAATCATTAATGTTTTGAAACAGTTTTGAGTCCCCACAGAAGTGCATGTTGTCTGGTTATACAACATATAGAAAAGAATATATTTAAATGAGTTATGATTTCGAATCTAATAAAATCCGATTAATGTTTATGAATTTATTAAGGAGTATAGAGGTGTATTAGTAGAAATTGGCCTACATTAGAGTTAATTATTGTATATATAAACCTATATATACTATTTTCTTTTCCACTGCATTTTATGACTTGTTAATTAACCACGATAATTAATTTTTAATATTTATTAACAATATAAAATTTTAATTTCATCAATTTACCACCCCACCCCCTCTAGACCATATATAAATAGTAGTGTAGATCTAATAATTGGTATTAAAGCCTTATCTATTTAGACATATATATAATCAGAAATATATTAAGCTAACTTTTTATCCTACACCTCATAGGCCATGGAAAATATATATTTACAATATGGTAGGTGTGAAAATAGAAGATGCATTGATTCCTTAGAATCCACCTCACATTGATGGAAATGATTATGGTTTCCAAATATTTATAACAGATACATACCTCAAGAGTCTAAGTGTAGAAAAATTCTCAATCAATATAAAACCATAAAAGCTACCAAAATAGGACCTATATACTCTTTTTTGAAAATAACATGGTTAAATATGATTCGAATCACAAATAAATGGAATTATTTTAGTGTGTTATTAATCAAATTATGTTATTTCATGTATCTACATATAAGACTACTTCTTAAATTTGGATGATATTACATGTAAATAACCTTAGATCAAATATGATGATTAGAACCAAAAATGGAATTCTTCCAAATGAGTTCCATGATTTGAAGTGGATGAAGATGAAGGAATACACCAAATGTTCCCATAATTCACAAATATTTTTGATGGGTTGAATTAAATTAGATAAATGGTGTAGAATCATGTTATCATTGAAATATTTCTAGGGTCTTTAACTTATAAGTGAAATTCAATGAAGGTTTAAATCAATTAAAGTAATAAATACAATTAATACAAGAAGGATGAACTCCTCAGATAAATTTTTTAATAGAAATATGAGTTACAGAATATAGATGAATAAGAGGATTCAAATAAGAAAGGTATTTCATTCTAATCACTAATAAATAATTATACTAACTCATATAAATTTTGAGATTGTATCTGATGGAATTAATGGTTAAAATCATTTTGAGTCAATGTTGACTTGCATTCCAAATACAATCGATGATCAATACATTACCAATGGAATTTTATAAAACCTTTTGTTTGAGAGGATGGGTTGTAGGCCCCACCACACCCTTTTTAGTGGGATTATTTCCTATTTCAAGAATCTCATAAAGATTTAATATATATTCATGAATCCTTCCAAAATTCAACTGTAATACTATTTACCCCAATTCCAATTATATAATAAAAACCATGTTGATATTTAAATTCCTTTGGGTATGAAGGAATCAATATATTTCAATTACTAGTTTATGTTTCAAGAGCTTAATGCGGACTACCTGGGCTCCAAGGATTTTATCACCATCCAGTAGTTTGTTGGTGTTTTTGAGTTAGAATTACACCTCACAAATGCATCCTATATATCTTAGGAAAATATTAATTACTACCCATATTGTTTTATTGAATGGATATTGTGAAATCAAAACAGGGTTTGGGCATCAAAGAGGCATCCTATATATACTCAAAGTAATATAAATCAGGTTGTGGGTAGTTCAACAGATGAATACATCAATGTAATAAAGGTGTGAAATTATATGATTTAGTTGGTATTATGCATTGATAAATCCCTGAGAAGTTTCATATAGATATTTTCCTATATATTAATTTCTTGTGTGGAAATACATCCATTTGTGAATTATATATTATTGTCAGGGATTACACCTAAAAAGGAGGCCTGTTGTGGTGGAATTTTCATCTGGTTGACGGCATGATAATTTTAGATATATAAGCATGTGTGAATCATTATCAGTGAGAGAAATAATAGAAAATAGAATATATACCAAATTTCATGAGAGTTTACCACTTTATTTGAATGTGGAATAGGTATGTAGGTCACCCTGAGAAGATTAAAATTCAATATAATAGGTGACCAAATAAGTTAATGTGAGTTTTATGCATTAGCTACCCTAAGATTCCAGATATAGTATGTTTTTTCAGGTGAAGATTTCTTGGGGTCTTACATATAGAGAGAAGAAAATATATTAAAAGAAAGTGGAATATATAAACTAGAGTTATATTAAGGAATGACTGGGATGCACACCTAGGTGGATTCCCATGGTGGAAACTAAGATGAATTTATTGATACAACGTAAATATGGAATTCGTAGAAATATATCATCTTAGGAAAACTGAAAAAAAAACAGTTCGGAACATAAATAATTGATCTAAATAGTGAAATATAAAAGGTTAATCTTGACTAAAAGAACATATATGGGAATATTCATAGGTGATGTCCGAATGTGCTCGTCAGTTTCGATGACTAAGTTGATGTCCAAAAGGATTGTTACTTAAATAGTATGGGAGGAACAATTAAGATTAATATAAGAGGGAAAGTTATTATCAATTATAGGTGCATGATGAAGAATAATGTATTCATATCATCTAAATACTTATATGGAATGTCATACTAATAGATAATAAAATGAGACAATATTATAAGTTATATAGAAGGAGGAATCTCCAGTAAAGTAATATAATAAAATACATCACATGATATCTCAAAAGGATCTAATAATATAAGTAATCCACAAGGAGGATTATTAAAATAAAAAGATATGAAAGACTGATGGAAGAATCTTGACCAATGGTATTTGAAGGCATGGCCATGGTTTACACCGAGAAGGATGATCATATGTGATAATAATGTGGAATATATCATCTTAAGGAGACTTTGTGGGGATTATGTGTATGTTCCACTATGAAGTAAAAAAGTCCATTTAGTTGCCCCACTGGGTGTTAGGAGGTCTAGGGGATTCTATAATGGATGAATCACTTATTATGACCACCCTATAATGTGGTCATGGAGAATGTTTCATAGGGTGATTCTTTGTGAATATTTACTCTCGATTAATATGGTATGGTTGGGTTTCCATCAATGAGGACCCGATGAATTATCTACATGCCCTAGGGAGGCATAGAGAATATTCATTAACCTAGTGCTGGATAATGAAGGTGACTATCCATAGTTGAGGAATAACTCATGTTTTCAGTAAAATTCTCCCTAGAGTTGGGCTAAGTGAATATAAATGATTCAATATAGTAGGGTACATGGAAAAAATTGTATCTCACTCAGGTGTTGGTTCTCCTAGGTGTTACTCACCCTTGTGGTGGCTTTCTTGGGTAGTGGCTTTCTCATGTGTATGATTTTTTGGGTGGTGTATCACATGAGTGGAGGCTTTACTAGGTGGAAGATCACCTACATTGTAGCTCTCTAAGGTGGATCATCGACTACGTGGTGTCTATCAATGGAGGTGGATCCCCCGTGTGAAAGCACAACCAGGTTATTTTTATTGAAGATATTGGGATATGGGATATCCAACCTCTCTTCATCATTCATACACATAAGTTTATCTCACAAAAATCAGAGGTGAGGGGATATAATTATAGACCATGATAATAATCATGGTGATTAATAGATTCATGGGAGTAGAGGTGCATGAATTTGAGTTGGATAAGTTACCATAGGACACCTGGGTGAATAGATTTAGGAGAGGAAAACATATATCTCTCCCAAACTGTAAATGTCCATATGATTTGAACACTATCTAAATTTTTTCTCTTTTACCAGTCAAATAAAAGCTTGAGAAGTGAACTAATTTCATTTATATTGTTTATACACCATATATGTTGGTTTGGGATAAATATTAATTTCATATTGGGGATGTTACTGACTGAATAGTTTTTCAAATTGAGAGATCATTCATATATTATAGAAGATGTAAATGACATGACCACCAAAATTTCCCTAAATGATATAGAAAAAGAATGTATTTAGAAGAAATATAATCTCCTTTAATGTTAAATAGATCATAAGAAATACTACCTCTATCTTATGGTCTTTCTTGGATGACGATGTTGATTTTTGAAAACCCTTTTCGGTTGACCATCGATTATTTTATAGGACTGAAGTGTAGAATCCCTATTACAGTGATCTACACATGATCTAATATTCTTCAAACAATATCAATGTACTTTTGGTTCTAGTATGGTGAATCATTTTTCTTATGGTATTCATCTTGATCGTTGTGAATATTCCTTCAAGATTGAACTATCAACCTTTAAATTTCATTCTTTAGGTGGAGGAGGAATGATAATATCAATAGCATTATTCAGTCTTAAGGGAGGTCTCTATATTTACTTGTTCCCAATGATTAAATATATCTGTCGTACACTAAAAATATATATGTCCATATATTTCTAGTAATATGGTAAGGGGTGAGATATTATTTAAATATACAATGACCCTAAAATAATATATTAAACATTATATTACCCCATGTTTTGTAATACAAAAAATATTATTATTTTATCAATAGTCATGCTAACTAGGGAAATGTTAAATATTATCTTACTTTCTTGAAAATTAATATTTATCACTGGACAAAATCATGGTTCTATATTCCTCCTGGGTAATTATCAAATTCTGGAATAAATATTTAGTAATTCAATATATAAATATTGTATATACATGAAATTAAATAATTATATTGAAAATAAATATTTAGTTTTTATATACGATCAATAATTCATTAATTAAAGTTTTCCCTTGTCATTAGAATAAGATTTATTCCAAAGATTGAATTCAAATAGAATTTCATTGAGATAAACCTGAAATACCATGTGTATGAAATAAACATGTCTTTCATGAATATATTTTAGAATGTTTTTATACATTTTTTTTCATAATATAATTTATATTACTTAAATTATTTTTATTGTTCAACTTTTTTTTAATTTATGGAAGGATGCAACCAATATTTGAATACAATTACAAAAATTGGATGAAATTGGGGTGAAAATGACACTTCAAGTTGTGATTCAAAGAGGTAAGGTTTGAAACCATATAAATGAAGGATTGTCTTGATAAAATATTCTTATGCAACAATCTTAGTGGATGAAACTATATGCCTTTTCTGGAATAGAGATTTTGGAGCTAGAAACACAAAATTAACATCATGTGCACATTACATAGTGTGAAAATAGTAGAGGGAATGAACCAATGATATGACTTGAAATGGTAAAAATTCATTCATATTATGGATCAATACATTCACATAATGAAATACAAACATATCATTGACGTCCTAAGATAGACCCAGTAATGAGTAGATTAGATGTATCATTCCCCAGAGGCCACTGTTGATGTTTTGAGACCACCATTTATTTTTGGGGGCCGACCTATTCTCTTTTGTGAGAATCATTAATATAAAACTAAATGAAACATGATCCCCCCATATATTTATATTTATAGGTAGTTTTAAATATTATTCTAGGTATTAAATATCGATAATAAAAATCTAGGGGGAATTTGTTTTGTTGCATGGTTCTCTACGTCATTATCTCATATTCTCGTTATGTTTTATTTATCTTCATTCCTTACCTCTTACTCTCTCATCACTATTATGAGCTGATAAAACCTACATTTTTAGGGTTTTTTATCTAAAGGGGAAAGGTTTCATTAGGTTGTTTCTTTTATTAAATTCATGTATTTGTTTCCTCAATTTATTTGTCTAATTTCAACCCATTTCCTTTATTTTTTTCCTTGACCATACATATTTGAACATAAATAGAACAATTTAATTGTACAAATGGTTACCCTAAATTCAACATGAAAGTTGTTGCAATTAGGATACATGTGTTTAAAAAATAAAATGATAGAAACACAATTCAATAAAACCCAAAATTATTGGACCAAGGGGAATAAGGGATTATAGGGTCAATAAGGGGATTACAAGGCAATTGTATCCATCTTGTCTCAACTATGATACCAAAAATATTTTTGAAAATTTTATTTATTAAAATCCGATTGCACCCAAACTCGAAAACTAAAACTTCAATACCCTCAAACACCTTCAAAATATTATTTTCCCATACAATCAAAATGATTAAATTTATTCTCTCTCTTCCTTCAAATCTATAAAACTAATATATTACTCAATTATTTCATAATATTCATAAAATAAATGGTTTTTAAAATTTATTTAATATAGGTTCATTATATATGTGGGTTGAACCTTGAACTACATCTATATTAATTTAAAAGAATTTATTATACAATTTTTTTGTTAAAATTTATTTTTATAAGACCTAAGGTAAATAATGACACCCTTTGGGCCTATCGGTGAACCTCTAGGATTATTTTTGATAGGCATTAGGTGGACTAGAATAAAGTCCATGTTTAAAATTTAACAATGTTTCAAGATACCCTATAGAAATAAGATTATTTCACAACAATGAAAACCATATATTAGGGATTACTATGTATTATAATCTGTTTTTCATAATATCACATAAAAATGGTTTTACAAAATTTTCATCAAACTATATTCTCGATACATCTTTTTTCTGAATATATAAAATAAACACATCATTACACTATGGTAATTTAATTTAATGTGAAATATCAAGTTCATTAAAATGGTCGAGATAAAATCATTTAGTGATTAAAAAGGCTAAAATCATTCAATGATTTTATTATTAATAGCATGTCAATCGTGAAGAAAAAAATATATCCTAATTCTCAAGAACATTCTCTGACATATTCTTTTTAGTAAATCTAAGAGTAGATGTCATTAAATTCATTAATAAAAATATTATTGTTTAAGGACCATTGAACATTATTGTAGTGAATAATGATCAATGACATATAAACCTATGGAATTCCAACTTGTGGGTTTTTTCTAATAATATCAAATATTGGATAATACCTCGTGCAAACATAATGAGTCGAAGTCTCATATTATTTTGAGTAATCTAATCTAACATTTATAATACTATATTTCTCATCATAGATTATTATTCAACCATATGATTGGGTTTAAGAATATCTTCATGGTATTTTATGGTTCTCATAATATTGGAGAATATTTATTCCATTTTCAATGACAAAATAATCTATGACATTATTAGTTAAATGTCATATAGAACAATGAACAATATGTAATAATATGTTTTATTTAATACTCACTTATTTGAAAATATATGTAATCCAAAGTTTAAATTTTTTTTCTAAAACATCTACTTAAACAGACTCACAAAATCACTAGTGCCTATGGCCAGTTGATTTCAGTCTTCTATAACAAAAATGAAGATCATGTTGTTGTTGAGTTAAGGCTTTATTCATGGGGTCATCCACGTTGTCTTCCAGGGAGAATTTTGTCCCTATAACTTCACCTAATTTAGAAATATCACTCAAGGGATGCTATTTTATAAGTATATAATTCAACATTGTTGTTTCCATATCATTATTTCATAGACCACTGGTAGTATATTATCAAAATACATTGTCGAGGGATCTTTTATATTAAGAGTCACATCATGAATCTTGAAAAATTTATGGATCCAAACAACTTCTTTAATTACAATAGATTATGTAATATACTTTTACTCTACTAAATAATATACTACCATTTCATTCATTGATATATACTCTCAATACCGCCATTAATAGTGAATATATATCTAAATTTTTATTTCAATTCAACTTGAATTGTTTTTCAGCTAGAATTCAAATATCCCCCAAGTCCATCATAGAGATGAATTTGTTTATCTAGGATTTATAAAACTATATAATAGGTATTTCATTAAAAATTAGTATTATCTCATTGACATAAACTATTAATAAAATGATAGTACTCTAACTAATTAATTTATAGACACAAGTAACACATTCATTCTTTATGAAACTAAATTATATTATGGATTCATTATAATAAAATATTCGACGAACATGATTCTTTCTTAAATCCATTATTGGATCTCTATAATTTACATATATTGTTGTCATCCATTGGAGTAATAGACCCTTTGAGTTTTATCATATTTATATATTACAATTGGTTCCAATTAATTAAGACTATTTTTATATCGGTATTCCAAATCTCAATATCATGGAAAGTTACTATGAAAAGTAGAATTCTGATATATTACCAAATAGAAACTAGTGAATTTTTTTCAATATATTATATACTTGGACACTATTTTAACCCTTTTTCAACAAGTCTGATATTATATGATTTGACTTGCCCATCCTTTTTGAGATTCTTCTTGAGTTCCCATATACATCGAATAGGATTTACATCCACAAGAGGATATATCCAAATCCAAACTTTTTTTGCTTCATAAAATATATATCATAATTCACAGATTACCACCACTTGGGAATATATTATCCACATACTTCATTCATTATAGGTTAAAAGTAGATTATTATCAAATAATAATATGATTCAAAAAACAGTTAATGGAAAATAATATCTTTCAATATCTCAATGATCATTAGTACTCCTATTTAGTACTTGTGTCTCCCGAACATCCTTTTCCATGCTGCATTGTAGAATCCATTCTAATTCTAAATCTTTTATATAATTAGCCTGAAAATTATCAAATTATATCTTTCTCAGACTATGTATTTTATATATGTTTTATCTCTAAAACAATATAGTGTACCTTTCTACAATTACTTATATTCTAAGGGGTTATATGGACAATATTTTATTTTTTACATGGGGTATCAAATAAAGTTACACTTTGTGTCTAGAAGTTCATGGTTTTACCTAATGATTCCATTAAATACATTTCAAAACCATACACATGTAAATTTTTTAACCCATTAATTCCTCCACACAAAAGTTAAAATAGAATACAATTTTTCAATTTTTTCTTCACTTGGATTTGTATATGTGTGGTGGTCTACAACATGGTTCCCCAAAAAGATAATAGTATAGTTGCATGACTCGTCATTGATATCACCTTGTCTAACAAGGTGCAATTATTACATGCACATACACTAGTTCACAGACAGGAATATAGATGAGTGAGTTGGGATATAATCCCAAAATCTGGTAGATAATCAGTAATTTATTATTTGTGACATTTCCCACCACAGACTGAGGAGTGTTTATTTATCTTTATACCAATATGGTTCTCTAATTAATTCATGTTTTATATCAAATTTATAAAAATAATATGACATATACATTATTATGTAGAAATATATACATATACTGAAATCATTAGTAAAACCTATGATGTAGGGGTACCCACCACAACTTCAATTGGTAATGGTCCACAAAAAATTGCAAAAAATTTGAATAATCTCTATATCCCTTTCACTCTTTAAACCAAATAGGTATTTTGTAATTTTTCCTTAAAAATATGAGTTACAAGGACCAAGTACATTTAGTTCAAATGAATATAAATATCCATATAGGTTTAATTTAGTCCAACATGCTTCATTTACATAACATAGATGGTTATTCTGTAGTTGTTTTTTATATGATTGACACAGACAATTTTCATTATTGGTTTCTATTACATGGTTTGTTTGATCCAACTCATAAAGGACATTATTTAAATATGGATTACCATAACATATTATTTATTTATAAAGGAAAAATCACTTATTCCAAAATTTTAAACTAAATACATCACATTAAATTATTGATATATATATTTATTTTGTTATGGTGAATGATGGAAAATATTGACAAACCTTTAAAATAGTGACCATTTCCATCATTAGTGTGAGGTGGTAGTCCCTAATAGCCACATAATCAGGTCTTTCCATGTTTTCTATTTATATTTCTACATCACATTAGGAAATAATTCGAAATCTACATGGATATTATATTTGAATTAGTATTTGAGAATGAAAAGAGGTATCTAATACAAAATTTTCTGAAAAATAAAAATCTAACTTGATATAATATTTACCTGAAACATCTACATTCTTCTTTTTTGTGGTTGATTGTTTCTTCCAGAGGCCCGAGTTTCCACTTGTTAAATAGATAGCATATTGTTCCCTTGATTTTGGATTGACCCTTATCTACTTGGAAGGGTATTATGGGGACATTTTACACTTAGATATCTTCATTTGTCATAATATTTTATTAACCATAAGGATTGAAGGGTATTCACACTTTATATCATTATAAACATGTAATTGAACAAGAGAATGTCTTGGAGAGGCTTGTCTATGTAGTTCATATTGATTTTTTAAAGTGGAAACTCTCTGGGTGTTTTGAATAAATAGGATATTTGGATAGTTATTCAGGTAGATCCAACCCTAGATCCTATAGGAACACACTATAGAAAATGTGTTTGGCTATGTAAGTCACAACTTGTACACCTTCTTGTAGTTTTCTTTGATAGAACACCCGAGATATCTCAAAATATTCATTCATATATCTGATATTAAATTCCATGGATACACTAGAGAATTTTATACAAATACTAGTGTTATAATGACATTATATGTTCATTGGAAATGGATTAAAGTATTAAAAAAACATCAGTGACATCACATAGTTTTTTGTAGATAGTGAACAACTTGTCACTCACATCTTTTACAAGAATATTGGGAATTGGGGATTTTATCACATAATACATCCATTCATGGTGAAATACTATATATAGGGGTCTTATCCAATTCTATAATTTGATTATAGTTAGTATATGGTCTTTCGCAACAATTTATTATAGGGATATTATGGTTGAAAAAATTAAAATTATTCTATAATATTAAATGGTAAAATTATTTGTACATTAATTGAATAACAATTATATGATACATAATAATGATTCAAATTTTTATTATGTCTCCAACTATTTTATTATCTCTCAACATCCCACATAATTAGACTTATAATGTATAGTTTCTCAAAAATTCTAGAGGGAAGGGTTCATATGCCTCTTTTCATAACCCAATAATGGGATCATTAAATTACATGATGTTATTAAGGAAGGTAGGCATTTTCAAATTTCTTGCTTGGTACTCCTTGATTAGTTGAGTGGCCACTATAATAAAGAAACCCTTATATAGGTTTCATAAACACTTTCATCCATTCCAAATAATGTCTATAAATGACTACTACTTTTGTGGATATCTTTTCTATTTGAAACCAAAACATTTCATAATTAATCCCAAATAAAAATATGATTCCCAAGATGTTTACCCAAATAATTAGTTCATTGGTTTTGTTTCCAATCATGTAATGGAAGGATTATCTTTTCTTAATATTATGTTTAGTGATTTATTTATTGTCCAAAATGATTCTTATTTTCATTTCCTTTACAAGTATTGTTAATTTAAATTGGATTTTTATTTTGGGGTTAACCATGTTTTGATGAATCATGTACACAAAACCCATTTACATTAACTACATATTTTCATTTTAAATCATTTATTTATGATATTGGATACTTGGTTCTCTAAAATAAATCATTCATAGAAAGAAATGTTATAAATAAAAAATATCATGATTATTATATTATGTAATGGTTGATTTATTGAGATGATGATAAATTTATCTACAACCATTGGTAAAAACTTTTTGTTCCAATATTCGCACGAGTTACAACAATCAACTAGTCCAACTATATATCACTCATATTGGTTTTTACATTTTCCAGTGATAAATGAAAAATGTATCATCTCCACCTTGATCTGACTCCATGAACCATTTAAATGTTCCTTTTATTAAATAGTTTGTATAACACGTATGTTAATGTTGGGAAAAATAATTGGTTAAGGGTAATTACATAAAAAAAATTGTACATGTAGCGCCTTTATTATAAAGGAGTGAGGGATGATATGTATTCCAACATATTTAATTTAATAATAATTAATGAAAACCCACGTAATAAATTAAATTAATTCAAACTAACTCATACCTTGGAATTTTCAAATCTCAATATTGGCCATAAATATGAAAAAATATGAATTAAAAATATCTAGAAAGCACTCATTTCAATTTCATCTGCCATAAGGTAAAATATGGAAAACTTGATCCAATTAATTATCTTATTAACCAATTAATTCATATTTCTTATCACATATAACTATTTGGGAGTTCCCAATTCAATATACTTTTACGTAAAATAAAATAAAATATATTATTTTAGGTCCTGTTAAATTATTACACAATATTGTACTTGGAATGAATAGGGTAAGTGTATATCCCAACTACTCAATATGATCCTAATTGAATACATTTTAGTTATACAAATTATTGTGAACACAAGATGTGTCATAATTTCATTTTATATGATACCAATTTATTGTAATGAATAACACGTTATTATTTCATTATACATGTTAATGTGATGAGTCATTAATCTATAGTGACCAATAATTTATTATAATTTAGAATAGAATTTTGAATTAATTATTCATTTTATGTATTATGCAATATAATTGTCGATGGGTACATTTAATTTAAGGTGTCTTGATTCTGTGATGACCTAGGTGGTGGTGGTGTTCGATGTCCCCGTCCCTTCCCTATCAGAGAGGGAGGGATTTCCTCTCTTCCACATCTTTCTTCCATTTTTTAACCCTGCTATCTTCCCTCCCTTTCCTGGCATCTCCCTTAGCCCTAAAGTTTTGGATCTCCATGATGTATTTCCCAAACTCACGCTATCGACCATAGAATTTACATAGGACTCAGATCTACTGAATCTAACTTTTTTTTGCTCATTTCTCATTTCTGAATCCTTCGATAGACACCTTTGACCATTCCGTGTTTGCTTCATGGGGACTCAAGGAGAAGGTGATGGTCAATCTATCAGATAGGCATCACGTCATGGTTCGTTTCTCATCTTTGGAATATTTCATCATTGCATGGTCAATAGCTCAGCGTAATTGCAATGGATGTTGTTTCTTCCTTCTTAGATGGTCCTATGATCTTTACATGAACTAGGACTCTCTATTGTCAGCTTTGGGGGTATGATTTCTTGAGCTACCTTTACCTTTTTAGAATCTGTCTATAATGCGTATGTTGGGTAATCTGGTGGGTCAGTACCTTTGCTCGGACTCATAAACTTTTTCCATTTTTCTCCTTATATCCCCTCGGGTTTGTGTTGAAGTTGATTTCTCTTTACCTCCTATTTAGTGGGTCTAGTTATTGGTTGGGGAGGAATTGAGACACAAGTATCCGGTAATCGTCGAGTTTGGGACGCACTTCTGTAACTCTTGTAGGCATATGGGGAACACATCTTCTTTATGTCGGCGAGGGAATAACAACGTGAAGAGTGGGGTATTGTAGAAGGAAGTTCTCTCTAATGTCCCACCTTTGGTAAGCCGAGACGTCTCCAATGAAGATCATCCATGGAAGCCTTTGGCTTCTGTGTTTGGAATTCCAAAGGAGGCTGACATCATTGCATATATGAATTGAGACTTAGGGATCCCCGGTTCGTCGTCTCTGGTCCAGGATCCCACGAGCCAGTACTATCCTAGTATCGCTCCCTCCTTCATAGAGGCAGTTAAGGTTGGGGGAGTGGGAGGAAGGTTTTCCGCACTACATGATATTTATGTCTAACTCTCGATCATTCCTCTTCAACGGTCTCCGGGTCAGCAGGATCATGTTCAATCCTTACAGACTAGTAAGCCTTTTAATCCTCTGGTCAGGTAAGATAAGGAGAATTTGGATCCTGGTGGGTGGAAAATATTGATTTCAATGTTGAAAATAAAGTGAAATAGTACAAGGTCAAATGAGGATTTTGAATCGAGTGGGAAAGAATTGATTTTGTAGTCATGGTCGGATGATGAGTAGGCCATCCAGGGTATGAAAGTGGTGGTTCTAGACTTATGAAAGGGATGGGGGAGCTTCTTATCTTTGGAAATTTACATGTTAAAAAGCTTAAGTAAACTAATCCCTCCAAGAACTACTCAATTTTTCCAAAAACAGTGACAACAAGGTCTAATGTCAAAGCTAATAACACCGAGAAGGAAATCAGGTCCTTTCACGCCCTATGTTCTTTTCCAGTAGAGAATCCAGGGGAGTTGGTTTCCAATGTTGAATCAGTTCAGGACTGGTGGGGGAAAATGGGGTAGAGGTATAGGAGAGGGACCCGATGGTTTTAGGCTAGGGAAGGGATGAGGGGAAACTAGTAGAGGGGAATGAGAGTCACTTAGTTTGATTTTCTCCTACAAAGGAGGGAGAAGAGGGGATGCCTAGTGAGCTGGAAGGAGAGGCTAAGATTAGGTAATTTCCATGGGAGATGCTATTACAATCTGAGGAAGAGATGGGTTAGAAAGTTTAAACCATATTTTCTTCTTCTGAGGATGCAGAAAGATTGAAATGTTGAATGATCTGAGTAGACACAAACAAGGAGGAACAAGAGTGAATTGACAAGCAACACCTAATCCTGGTAAGAGGTTTCAATAACAACCAAATTGTTTTGGAGGAGTTCTTGTGAGCGTGGGACAATTTGGATTCCCATTTCAAAGATAGTATTAAGGATTACCCCAGCAAAAAGGTTACAAATATATCCCTGAAAAAATTTATCGTATTTTAGAATAATTGGATTACATTGGTCTTCGATAATTTTGTTATCTGTTATAGAGTTTGATGGCTTTTTTGGACTTTTTGGTTTCACACATGTTCAATAAAATTGTCATTTTAATAAAAAATAATATATTTGGATGGATGTACAGTTAATTTAATTACTCATTGATCATGGTTCGAGGGGGTTTAATAGATTAATTAATTAATGATAATATTTATTTGTAAACTAGTGAAGTATATGGGTTATCCTAGGTAATCACATGTTGTGTAAATTAATATACTCAATATCTATAGTACATGACTAGGGACTCTGTCATCAAATAATGAAGATACAAATGAAGTATAATAAAAATAAGTATGATACATGTATTTTACTTCAAGCGACAATTATACAATGATGTAGAAGTAATATATTAAATATACATGGTGTATGAATAATACGACACCTCTTGACCATGTGTTTTCATCCATGAAAACACATATACTACACAATATGTGTTATATCTAAACGATTTTTAGTATGGAAAAATAGGTGTACCACCTTACCCCAATCAATAAGATTTTCATAAGATGCACTTGATTTTTATTCAATAATTGATGATGCAGAGTCCAAATAGGTTTTTTAGTAATATAAACAATTCTATACTACATCTGATAAAGGATTACATGTTGTGGGACCCTGTCTTCTCTTACCAATCTTCTTAGTATCTCTGGATGGGTTCTCCTTGTGAAATATTCATAACTTATTAATTGATCATATTAATATAAGTATGAGATGTGAGAATGAAGAAAAGGTCTTGAAAATATGATGATTAAAGAATAAAACAAAAAATCTAATGTTACATCTAAATTTATAATATTCAATAATCAAATAAAAAATTATAAATTTTTAGATATATTTTCTCTAAAACAACATTTTTGTTCCAGGAACTATGGATCCAATTATTTAGTCCAATCCTAACTCAAATTTTTTTTTTTCATTGATCATTCAAATATTACACATGAAGTAAATTCCATGACCAGTGATACATTTCTAGATAAAATTAAAAATGAATCATTCCTGAACCATAAGAAAATATTTTTCATGTTAAAAATAAAATTAATTTAAATTTGTTTGGAAAATGATTACCTTGATTATGAGAAAATTCATGGATGAAGATATTGATCCCCCAAAACCAATTCCGGTCATGAATAATAGATATTTTTAGAAACAATTTTAAAACCTCTCTATAAATAATCCGCAAATGCTCCAAATATCTTTAAACAATGCCAATGATTTGGTGGGTTCTCCTATGATAAATCTATCATCTTGTGGTGTTCTTCCCGATCTATTCAATGATTCTATTGGTCTTGAATAATCGTCCTAGTAATATATCTCTTGGGATAGAGGAATAATGAGAATCTCAATAGCCTTCTTCACTCTTGAGAGAGTGTTGCAGATTTCATTCTGCACAACAATTCTTAGTATATATTAAACTCTACAAAATAGACACAGTTGTCTATTTATAAAGATAAGGTTGGGGTGTAAAAAATATTTCATTTAAAAAAATTCCCAAAATAATATATTAAAACATATATGAAATCAATCCATGTAATAAAAATAATTATAATATTTTATCTTAAAATGTGTTAACTGGTGAAATGATAAATATTATTCTACTAGCTTGCAAATTAATATTTATAACCAGACACAATCATGGTTCAATAGTACTCCTTGATATTTATCATACAACTAAATAAATATTTACTCATTCAATAAGATAATATTATATATCTATGTATTTAAATTATTTCCTTTGGAATAGATATTTTTAAAATTTATGGAATAAAAAAATACCTAATAAAATTATTCGTTATTATTGAGAACAATATTTATTCCGAAAATTAAATTCAAATATAATAAATTTTAGATCAATCAAAACTATTTAGTTTATCCTCTATAGGATACACTCTCAATGGCCATTATAAATCCATGATTATTATCTTATAACTTTTCATAGAACGTAATAAAAATATGTTTATGTCAAAACATAAAAAACCATATATTGGCAGTCAATATGTAATATAATATCTTTTTCAAAACTTATCATCCTTTGGAATAAAAACACATGTCAATATTCAAAATTCTTGATAAATATTTCTTTGTAAATATGAAATAATATCGTTATTAAACCATGGCCTTGGAATTTAACAAGAATATTTCATTTCAATAAAATTTATTGATATAAAACTCCAATAATATAAAAGGGACAAATTATTCCTCAACATACTCAAAAAAATTACTTCACGAGACACTAAACATAGACCACTTTTTATGAACATATGTCAACACAGGTTTTGTTAATAAATATTTGTGTGTGGGTCATTAAATTCATTGATTAAAATCTTACCGTTAAAAGAACATTAAACAAACTTATAGATTGTTATGACCGATGAAACATTGTAACAAAATTAAATAGACTAACACAGATCTAGTGTATCACTTTATTACATTCTCATAAGGTACAAGGAATCACTTCCAATTGGAATTTATAGTTTATTAGTCTTTGTTATTTAAAGACATAAATTATTATTATATTACATTTAAAAACAAAAATTTGAATATTTTTTCAATGAATATCATAGTTCCCACTGGAATATACTTCAAAGTCATTTTTAGTACACTTCCTGATTCCTGGGAAATGGAAAAATTTAGGGCAAGAACAAAAGTTGAGTTAAGTTATATAAAAATAATGATATCATGAATAAATAACAATAATCAGTATAGAAAGGTAAATAACTGAATACAAAATCAATTTAAATAATATGGCTAGTATAATATATATAGAAAGGTAAATATTTTAAAACACATTCTAAATAATAAATAACATGACTATCTTAATTGGATAATGTGTAGTCAATATAGAAAGGTAAATAACTAAAAATGCATGGCATTTTATCAATAAACAATGCATGATGTGCATGTAGAGGTATTATAATTTCAAAAAATCCATGGGTATTAATAACATAATTTTAAATTATGTAAATTCTTAATTTTTTAAGTCATTTTATCATGCATCATGATACTACTACTATTATGAATGTTCTAGAGATAGTTTATAACTGATGGGTAGGTATAATCCAGAAACCCATTTGACTAGAACATGAGAAATTTTTTGTCTCATAAGACTACCAATGCATCAAGGGAATATCTATATCCATTTCCTACAAGTATCTGTATCTCCAAATCATTCCTTATATATCAAATAATTTATTTAATTGATGAATAAAATGCCTTGTCATCAAATATATTTATTGATTATAATATGCTTATTTTTTAATATTTCTTTATTAAATCAAATTGCATTCCACGTAATACACCATATAAAAATATGATTTAGTATTTATGTAATTATTATACACTTTAAAAATATTTTGGATAGTTTGGTTGATCATAATGTCTAATGAACATTCGAATGTGGTATTTACAGGGAAAGTTATTGACTACAAAAATTAGTCAAGAAAGTAAATGTAAACAATTACCCTTATCAAAATGATCATAAACATAATTATAAATAATAAATACAGAATCAATAAAAAATATTCATAGTGGAGTATTTCTAAAATATATGGTTTCTTTAATTAATGAATAAATTTACCATAAAAAGGTAATTATAAACATTCTTGAGGAAACTATCCATTTATATTTCAAAATCGCTTATTAAAACTAAAAATACCTATAATTTTATTTAAATAATCTTCAATTCAAAACAACACATTTAAAATTGTAAATAAATGATTAATGAAATTATAGGTTATTATGGAAGGATAATCCTTTCGTTTTGAAAAAGTCAAAAAAATTCCTTTCACACTATTGTAAAAAATATAAAATAAAACATGTTCGGAAATAGATTAAAATATTCCTTTCAAACAATTACACAAAAAATAATAAATGGATAAAAATTTAAATAATAAACTATTTAGGGAATTTTAAATCATTTTTGAAAAGTCATTTCTGAAATCAATGATATGGAAGAATAATAATTACTAACCAAAGAAAAAATTGATGTTGGATTATAATAAACAAAATTATCAGTAATTTAAATTTCCAAAGACCGAAAAATGGTACTATTGCCTAAAATATAATAATAACCATTATAGAATAAAATGAGTGAGCTTTTTTAGAAAAATAGCAAACAAATCCATTCAATGTAATTTCATGTATAAACAATTCTGATTAAAATTAGATTGAAAAATAAAACCTCCCAAAGATCATAACCACGAATAGAGAATTAATTAATAAATCAATAATGTTTATAAAATGTATATTCTTATAAAATAAATGTAAATATATCCTTATATTGTCAAAATTAAACATAAAAATAATCATAGTCTGTTAAAGACAGTGAAGATCTAATATATCCCATTGAAGAGAAATTGAGTTTTGAAATTCATTACCACATTGTAATTTTCAATTCATATCACCCTAGATGATATGATTAAAATTAAAAAATAAATTACCACGAATTATGAATTATTCATGATATTACAAGAAACAATTTCATTCTATACACTATTTAAATGAAATTATGTGTATTACATTATAATTTGCCTCAATAATGATCAATGAGATGAAGTCCCTAACCTCACACATTCATTTCATTAAAATTAATTTAATATCATATATAATAGTTTTAATCATTTTATTAAATTATAATAAAACTAAATTCTTATATATAATATAATATATGATATTTTATAACTTCTTAAAAACAATTTGTTATTAATACTTCATTATTTACATTGTTTCAGCTGTTAATTGGTTTGTTTTTTAATGTGTGCTTAATCAAGAATTTTTTATTTATTGGGTATAGAATATAGGTCCATCATCATTAAATATATTTTAATGTCATAAATATATTATTGTTTCATTATATACATTTTAGAACCATTATTGAAATTTTAACATTGAGAATGGTTCACATGGATTCCTAGAGATGGCAGGTTGTACATACTCCTGATCTGCATTATCATTCCCCCGATGAGTTAAAAGGTAAGGAAATATAGGATATATTATTTTAGAAGAATCAATATCATGTAATTTATATCATATATATTCATTAATGTTTCCCTTATTCCATTCCATGTAATGCATAAGTGAAAAACGAATCACATCACTTCGTGAGGTGGTAGTCTATTTTACACATTTGTGATGTTATCATATTTTAAACAAAATGGAAGGTAAGAAGGTATTTTTCATATTGAAATTTCATAACTATAATAATATAAAAAATATAATATAAATATTTTAATATAACATTATATCAAACCATGAAATCTTGATATAGAAATCAAATTATATCAGTTCATGAGGTGGTAGTCTATCATACAATTGATCAACGATTTTGTTTCCCTTTTGATATAGGAGGATATAGATCTAGATTACAAGATTAAAATTATAAAATATATGAATATGGATGATACTATTGTTATTATTTTATAATTATCTAATAATATTTTATGAGGTTAATGTAGAAAAAAAGAAAACGCTAATTTAAGAAAGTTACCTCTTCTTCGGCGTAACTCTTTAGTAGTGCACCAAAATCTATATTAAGATGGATTTATATTCAATATATGGTCTCTTGGATTGATTTAGGGTTGCAATTATGTTATTTTTGTTGGTATTTTATGATCTAAATTACTTTGGAAGTGTGAATTGTGGAGTGGAGGGGTTGCCCATATATAAGTTGATGAGAGGATATACGTAAATTTATATAATAAATAAATTAAACCCACATTTTTGTCATTGAATTTATCCACATTAATTTATTTAAGAGACCCTTATAAGTAATAACGTTGAAATTTTGGAATCTGATTGGTTTTGGACAATTTGGTAAGTCAGATCCATGATTATATTTTAAATATAACCACCAATAAATTGGATTTTACATTAACTGGGGTAAATTTTTTTTACTTATTTTACCTTTAATTATGGTAAAAAATAAGTTGCTAATTTTAAATAATATAAATTCGTCTTCTGATAAATATGAAATCATTTTTTTCTTATTTAATACATAAAATTTCTAAAAACCAATTTAAAATTATACACACAGTTGCGATAAAAAGCGTATTTTCGAAGATAAAATTCATGTAAGTATAGAAGGTTTTAATATCAAATATTTAATATTAAATTTATTAAAATGACATAAAATAGTTAAATTAAAATATAATTGAATTAATGTTACTATTATATTATAAAAATTTTTAATTTAACATTGTGTATTAATACAAATAAAAAGGCACATTTCAATTAAAATGCATATATTTCAATATTCATCGAAAAATAAAACATTTCAAAAATAACCCCAAAAATTCAACTTAATTTATTTTTTATATGATTAATTAACATATTTGGTTAATTTTGACAGATAATATTTCAAAAATTGGTGAAAATTAATTTTAAATTATGTTCATAATGTACGAATAAGGTGTCTTATAGAAAAAATAATGTTTTTCAGAAAAACATTTTTCCCTTCTATATTATTATTGTTTTATATGTAATTAATATATTTACAAAATTTTAATAATTTAGTTTTTACTATCTATACCATATATTTCTAAATAAATTTTATAATGGAATATTATATCACAGTTCCATGAGACTCAGGGTTGTGTGTTCTACGGGCTATCGAAGAGTCTAAATATAATGAAATATATTTCCTGGGTTATTGAAGATTGGGTTTTCATGGTTAATTCTCTATCAAATTTAGGGATATCATTTCAGAATTTTAGGGTTAACATTCTCTACACCATAAACATAAATTTAATCCTCATAATTTGATATTTTGCTCAAAAATCAAGGGTTTTAAATTTGAGAATTCCATTGTTGATAAAACATGGTCGCTCCAGAATAAATTATTGGATTTGTTTGGGTGGATGTTAAATTATTATTTATCTGTACCAAACATTAATATCTACAATATCATAGTATATTGGAAGTGTGGGATCAAACCCATGTGGTATAAGTTGTTTCTAAGTGGAGTCATTGGAGTTTTACATAATCTCTAGTGGTCAGTAACTTTGGTTAATTAAGGAGGGGTCGGGTTCAATTTTGAGTATTTGATTAAAGTATTATCATTAATTCTATTTTGGCGATAGTCCTAAGTCTTAGGATACAAAGAAAACAGTTTTCTATAGCCCATATTGGTCATGAAACCTATTTATACCTTTTATGTGACTATTCCATGATCAGGAGAGAGTAATAGAAGATGTGATTTATGTTTATCATCATTGGAATAAACATTCTTAGGCTAGTGATTATAGACCAGCTCACTTTAATCAAGATGGGGTCTTTTTCTTGAATATCCCATGAATAGGGACGTTTACAAAAAAGGGGTAGACTATATGTGTTAGTCCTAAGTACTAATCCCATAGGGTTTCTAATATTCGAATTAGAGATTAATTATGCATGTAGATATATCTATTATTCATCCATATCCCTAATAGGATTTACTACTCATAGCGAGTGGAGATGTATTTAAAAAAACAATGGAGAAAATGCTTGACAATTTAATTAACATTAATTGAATGAAATCAGGAAATGGGTTTGGGGTTTTAAAGGGAACGAACATACAGAATATAAATAACAATGTTAAATAAATTACATAATTGAATTAAAAGTGGAAATGAATATATCATGGGGTGTTTGGAAATTGATGATAAATGACATGAATTGAAGCAGTATAAATTCAACATAAATGAAGAGAAATATATCCACATATCATGAATTTATTTAGAAATGTAAAATATTAAGGAAATTAGTGTTTATAGGGAAAAATGTGAGGGAACTCGAGGGAGAACAACAATAGAAAAGAATCCCATATAGAAAATTGTGTTAAATGCTCTATCACGACATTGTATATATAGTAGACTTCGGTCATGTCGTATAATGGTGGTACACATCTTGTATTGTCGATCCACATATATCTAGGTGTATTTTTTATCTTCCGTGTTCCCCACACATATCTATCTAATTTATATAGTTTGACTACCTATACATCATATACCGAGTGTTCACAACATGTAATGGCCTCTGACACTTCCTCTACCTGGATTTATTAGTGATTCCACACTCAATTTTTTTAACTGGTGTCATGGTGTGTGATGAGATTTCACAATGGGTACAAGATTATTCCATTTCTGGCCTCCTAGATTGGTCATGACTTGGCTTTACGACATGGGCATGTTGTGAACCAATAGTACAAGATGCATGCTGGCCAAAATTTTCATTTTTATTCTTCTCATCCTTTAAATCATGTGAAGTCGCTTTCCAAACAAAATGATCTTATAAAACAATAATTGTCGAGAAAATCAATAAAAATAAATAAATAAATGATAAAAAAGTGTATAAAAATTAGTTTATCATATCCCCACCACACCTGAATAATTTCTTATCCTTAAGAAATAATTCATCAACAATGATTTCAGCAATAGATAACAAAATATTAAAACAAGATATAACAATTATGTCTAAGTAGTTAACATTATATATATGTAGACAAATTAATCCTCCATAATTTTCCCTGCATAGCAAATCTTTCATGCCTCCCAGTCTATCTTTTCAATAAAAATTTGAATCATTCGACTACAACCTCTCGACTATTCCTCAAATTATATACCCCTTTCAAATAGACGTGTTAATGAATATTCTATCATCTTATCAGGTAAAATAAAAGTGTAGGATTTATTATACCTTGATCACATGTTCCTATCCCTTGTCTTGCATTGTTTCTATCATATCCACTATACAAAGACAAGTACAACCATATTCATGGGGGATTTTTCCATTTGTATCAAATGAATCTAAGGGTGTGGGTTGGTAGGTAATAGGTTAAAATTAAGCTCTAAATGGGCTAATTTTATGAAGCGTAATGCAGGAGTGTCATGAAAATTTGAATAAAATTACACCTTCCATCAAATCATGTCCACACTCCCGTAGCGCCGGTTGGATCCATAAATGGCATGTAAGTACAAAATGATGGTTCGGTTCCTTTCATTTTAAATTGGAATTTTATTTTTATAAATTCATGCCTATTCCATATCTAACATCAATATACATACCACATATGATCCTTTTCGATATTCATCAGTGTATAAAATAGTGATTTTTAACCTTCCAAGTACATAACTCATTATGAATTTTCTTTTCTTTTATATTTTAAAAAGGAATAGAATGAATATGAAATGAGTCAAAATAGATATGGACCACAACTCAATAGTATGATATGAACACCATAAATATTTTCCAAATAAAATCAACATGGCTATCTAAATTCCTCCCCAAGAGTTGGTCAAAATTAGATTCATACATTATTCAATGAACGGGTCATGAAGGGAAATAGGGTTCGAATAGCTTCATCCAAAAATTTGATTCATGGAAACTGTGACCTATCCAACAGATAGATTCATGGTGGGTCTCATGGAAAAGTGTCTTACAAAGAGTGCCTAAATCATTATAAATTTGTACTTTTTTAGTCATTACCTAGACATGATCTCAATTCATGTTCTGATAGGTGGACACATCCTAGGTGTCTCTCAACAAATATACATAGAAAAAATGTGTAATGGATGTATTATAATACTCTCAAGAAATGAGAATAAAATAGAAACTGCAAATTACAATAGGTATAAAACCATGTAATGGGTCAATTGATCATAATTAAAAAAATGGTGAATTGGAATCAAATTTTTAAACTCATCAATCAGTCTAAAATTCTAAACAATGGAAAATAATGGATTCTAA
Source organism: Viscum album (assembly GCA_963277665.1). NCBI lineage: Eukaryota > Viridiplantae > Streptophyta > Magnoliopsida > Santalales > Viscaceae > Viscum > Viscum album. Next base: position 539,704,187 of record OY728125.1, on the reverse strand, counting down.
CATTCTCAACTTATCTGTTTCTTCAATTTGCATGGGCATAATGATTTTAAATGGTAAATATTGCTTATAATTTTGAAAAATGTATCCTAGAAAAGTTAGAACAAACAAAAATTCAAGTGAATAATTAGTGATAATTGTGAGATTATCTCCCCCCCCCACAAAAATAGAAAGAGATAGTGTCCCCACTATCAATGAAATGTTTTTTGGAGTGGTGAAGAAAAGAAAAAATTAATGAATTTCAAATTTAATTTTGAAAAAAAATGAAAATTAGGGAATTAATATCTCCCTAAATGAAGTGGTATTATATGAGGGAATTTGATATGTCTCAATGTGAAGTCTAAGAACCTAAAAAATTGGATAGAGAGAAAATATTAAACTGGAGAAAATATTATTCCACATGCTTAATCATTGTAATATTAGAGTAATAAGAAGGTACATATCTTTAATCACAATTTTCATGACTAAACCATATTCTAAGGTATAATGGTACTCCTTGCAATGCACTTTTCATGCCACTTCTTTTTCTTCTTATAAATCCTTGAATTTTCATATGCATCCCTCATGATCTCTTCTAACATAGTTAATTACAGTAACCTCGGTTTTTCTATGCTTTTTATGAATCCTAATTAATTTTCTTGATTTCACAAAAGGGATAATCCTCCATCTCAACTGGAAGATGATAGGGTTTCCATAAACCAATCTGAATGTGGTGGTGCCTACAGTTTTCTTGTATATTGTTGGATATGCCCATTGTACATTGACCAACTTGAGAAAACAATCAAATCTGATTGTATTCACCTTCTTTCCCAAGATTTTTTTTGACCTCCAAGTTATACAGCTCCACGTATGCACTTGTTTGTGGGTGATAGGGACTTCCAGTATTGTATATAATTATTTACCAGTCTATCATTCCTCTCATGGATCAGTTGGGGAAATGTGTTACATAATCACTAATAAGTAATTTGGTGAATAAAAATTTCGGAAACACATTCTTACTTTTAAATTCATGACAACTTTTGTCATTTTATGTGTCGTAGCTTTGGATACAACCCATTTTGAAACGTAGCCAACTGCTTCCATAATGTATGTTTTCCATGTAAAGTGTGAAATGGTCCCATGATGACAATTACCAAAACATCTAATACAACGATATCCATAATTGGGTTTTTTGGAATCTCATTCCTCTTACTTATATTTTTGGTCCATTGGCATATGTCACATCAATGGAAAATCCCTTCATTTTTTTGTGTAGTATGGGAAAGAAAAATCAAATTTATAAAATTTTGGTAACTATATGCTCAGGTCCATTATTTACTCCATTCTCTGTCATGTGACATGTCTAAATAATTTATGGGGTTTCTTCTATAGGGATACAACATCCTTATAAGCCTTCATCACAATGCTTTTATAAAAGAGGCTCATCTGGGTAGTAATTCCTTGCATATTACCAAAATCATTTTCACTTATTGTAGATATTTCTTGATATATTAAAATATTGGCATGATAGATGTCCATACCTGAGATCCATGGTTCATCCTTGATAATAAATTGGGTTTCATCTGGAAAATCCATTTAGATATCAACCACATCATCTTCCTTGATGATGGAGAGAGGGATTATTGAGGGATGATCTACAATTGCATTCATTTTCCCTCGTTTATCCTTTATCACAGCATTTAATTCCAAGAGTAGGGGATACAATTTATCAACCTAGGTTTGGCATCATTTTTTGTTAATAGTTACCTGATTGGAATGTGATAAGTGTGAACAATTACATTGGATAGAAAAATATAAGAGCAGAACATCTCACATTCTTATACAAAGACATTGAGAACATTATCTATAGTCATGTAATTGACCAGAGCATTCATTCAGAGTATGAATTTCATAATAAACTTTATAGTTGATATTGATAATGCACCATTCTCTAACAACTCCCACGGTAAGGTCAATGGCATCAAACATTACTTAGAATTATTTCTCTTAGTTCGGTTCAATAATATTAGGGAATTCTATCAGAATATTCTTCAATGTATTGAAAGCATGTGGATATTACTTAGGGAATTCAAAGGGAACATATTTAGACAAAAATTGTGTTAATGGATGGGATAATTTATCAAAATCCATCATAATTTGTCTTTAAAATCCAATAAGAACTAGAAACTAGATGATCACTTTGGCGGTTGATGGTTCTAGTAGATCTTTGAGGAAATTGATCTGGGATGGATCAACTTCAATGCCTTCCTTGGAAACATTGAGACCACGAAATATCCACCCATGTACAATAAAGTTTCATTTTTCCTAATTTAGGACCAAGAATTTCTCCCCACAACATTGGAGAACTAACACAAGATTTCATAAAAGACATAAAAAGATCTACCACATACAACGAAATCATACATGAAGAATTAAAGGAATTCTAAATCCATTTCATGGGAGATATGTTTCATACATATCTAGAATGTCAGTAGTGGATTTCACATTTTGAATGACATTATTTTGTTAGTGAAGGTACTAAATGGGCAAGTAAAGGTAGTCATTTTTAAAACAGCCAGGTCAGCTGCAATTTGATTGTATCATGAATAACCATCCATGAAATAGTTGAATTTGTGTCATTCTAGAATTTCTAGCATTAGATCCATGAAAGTTAAGGTATAATGAACCTTTCTTGTTTCCAAATTAATGTATTTGTATTCCACACAGACTCTCCATCTAGCGACTGTGTGTGTTTAAATCAGTTCGTTTTCATCAGTTTTTTCTACCGTGAGTCTTCATTTCATTGGAACTACATTAAGGGGACTCACCCATTCACTATCTGAAATGGAAAAATGATTCTTCCATCCAAGACCTTTACCAATTCTTTTTTAATGACCTCCTTAGTTAGTGGTGTGACTGGCTTTGTGGTTGTCATTTCGGATTTTGATTTTCCTCGAAAAGGATTCTACTAGTGCATTCAATCTGAATGATTCCATTAATGTATGCCACTGCATAGGGATTTGATTTCTTATATCTTTTCAGAACATAAAAAAATTTATCTACTTGATCCTGGGATAGTATAGATTTGATAATAATAATTTTCAGAGAGGATCACTTTATTATGAATGAATAATTATGTGTATTAGAAAAAGGATTCGACTCTAACTAGGGTGGCTGAATGATGCAATGAATTAAAGGATGTATGGTATATATTCAAACTAGTTCAACAATTTATTCTTGAATGAAATCATCTATATTATATTTTCTCATTAATTTAGAATACCACTTAGTCAGCGTTTTCCAAGACACCCCATGAAAATACCACCATCGCACACCTTACACTTATGTCATGTGCGGTTGTAATAAATGGTTACAAGTCCGACACATAGTTATGTAATGTTTAATATCCTTTTTATAAATAAATTTTTTATTCCATATGTCTAAATTTTAGATAAAGTTTTTTAAATAACTTATATGTTTATGTAAGTCCAATTTGATAAATTTATTTTTTATAAAAATAAAACATTACATTATTTTACGAGAATATACACACTATTATAAATAATTCATATATTCTGAATAAACTTTATTTTAATTAAATTTTTTTTAATTATTATTATTTAAATATAAATTATTAGACAAATTATTAATTTTTTATATTTTTTATGAGTGTCAGAAATTTGACTGTGCCTTAAAAATTATATTTTTTAATTAATAAGTATTTTTATATTTAAAAGTAATTATTTTCATATGTAGAGAATTATTTTGATAAAACGAATATTATATCTTAATTATCATGTCAAAATTAGGTTACTGTTAATATATTTGTGTTTTTTAAAATAATTTATTTTTCATTGAATAATAAAAATATGGTTTTGTTTTATCGATTTGTTATATGGATTTATAATTATTTCTTAATGATTTTATAATTAAAAAACCATAATCATTGACGTAAAATATGTAATTTAAATAAAATTAATTTATTAAATTGTTTTTAATTAAATTTTAAACCTATTAATGACTTTCAAATTTCTAAAATGGAAAATTTTCTTTTAAAACTTATATTTATTGAAAATATACTTTTACATGATTAAATATGTATTAAAAATGTTATTGAGTTATAATGGATTAAAATATCAAAAAATGGGACTCAAATATATTACACCATGAGAAAAACAATGGGTAATCCAATGGTTTTCCATATTTTACAACAAATATTTTGAAGACCTAAATTTCAAAATTATTAAACATTTCCTCCACTTTTACTAAAGATAACCACCCATTTCACCTTCCCCATTCCATCCAAATCAATCCCTCGCATGGAAATTGTAATATTTCTTCCCAAATATTCCTCAAATGGTGTCGTTAAGCTTCCAAGGCTCATCCTCTATATTTAGGATCAACTCTTCATGTTAGGGAATAATTATACTCTGAATACCAAAACCATTTCATTATCTATTATTATTCACTTAGATGTTAATATAATTTATTTATTCAGTAATTTAAATATTTGAAACCCATATTACATTTTCATGGGTTACAAAAAGTGTATTTATTAAATCATTAGGATCTTTTGTTTACTAGGGTATTGATAAGAAATATGTTCTTTGTGATATAAGGGTTATTAATGAAATGGTTTATTATGATATATGTGGATCATATTAACTAATTTTAGTTAAGGGTGTTCTCTGAACGTCATATAATGAATTAAGATAATGATTAGTCTCAAAATATGACATATTTAATGATTCTTTGATGAATAAACATACTAATTTTTCTTTATGGAGAGTTGGTGATAAAAATGTGGTGATATGCTTATGAATGCCACATATAAATATTATAAAAACATTTCTATTTTACGATTTAAGATATTTTTATTATGATACAACCCGTGTATTATTGATAATGATTTATTATTATACCTAATTTTGTTATTGTTATGCCTCATGATGAAGTGATAAATTTCTCCATTTTTATCCCCTTTCTAGGCTCATGCTTACCCATGAACTTTGATATATGTCCCCAGAATATGATATACCTTAAAAATAACATAGCGTGAATCCCTGATGAATCCTTTTAGGTGTATTAGAATAATATGGTAGTTTTCGTGTACTAATTTCCAAATTTCCAAAAAACTAAACTTTAAAAGATCCTCAGATTTGTTCAATGTAATAAAATGTTTTGTTAGAAAAATAATGGATGCCATAATCATTCCTCATTGATCATTTCTACCACACCATTAAAACCATATACTCCCACAGAATGTGATATTATTTCTTTGCAAAAACCTATTGATATCATAAATATAATGTTTTATGTACTGAATTTGATGGACATATCTCCCACTATGATAATAATCCTAAATAGAAATTATATTTTAAACATGAAAGACATCAAATAAATCAATGGATGAAAATGATAGAGGGGACATGTTTGAACCTCCCTCGGGTTAGAGAGCAGTCAAATATTGAGCTTAAATAGATGTTTCTAAATTAACATTACTCACAACGTCTTTATCATGAAATTTTTTTCATTTTCAATAGTTTCAATATGAACCATATTAATCATTTGTTTCTCTACCTTTTCGACAATAAAGTGATGAATGGTATCAATATTCTTTATTCGAGAGTCTAGTGGTCTATTTTTAATGATATCAATCAGACTCTGGTTAATATAAAATATCACCATGTGTAGTTTAACATAATTACCGATATCTTATAACTATTTAATAATATTGATAATTTAACGGAATTCATTTGTTATTGTAATATATTATGATTATTCTATTCTCAATGATGTTCTTTATTTTGTCTCACTCATCCATCCAACACATTTACTACCATTAATGAGTGATCCACACTTGTGAAATTTTTTCCCACCATATCACTAGCCTAGTATATGTTTGATAATGTTAATAAAACATGAATTATCCAATCATTTAATAATTATCTTAAATTGAAAGTGCCATATATATACCTCATGATTCACTTAACTGCTACAAAATTCTAACCCTTCATATTACGATAGAATCATGCAATTAAACATGATTTAAAGAATATATTCACCTTTTTCTTCTATAAAATATAATTATTCTATTAATTCATCTATAAAATGTTGGATCAATATGTTTCCTATCCTTATGCTTCCCAATTCTTGTTCTGACCATAATCGTTGATGAGAATTTTATAGAACAATGAATATAAAACTTCTCCAATGGACCTCTCATATACTAATAATTAAATACCAAAGTGTATTTACCATTCTAAATCACATGTAAATATATAAGATACATAATCTCACCAATCATAGAAATCTCAAATTGTGAATCCTTCTATCTATAAAATTTCACTAAAAATTAGTTCTCAGTTTTGAATAATATGATGACATCCACATAGACTATTATGACGGACTATTCCTAAATAGGTGTTTTCAAATATAAATCATAATCAACAAGGACCCTATCAAAATCCACCTTCTTTATGTATGAATAGAATAAAAAATATGATGCATGTTGTGCCTGATTGAGAACATACTAGGACTTTCTCAATTTAAACAATAGTGATTCATCATCATCGATCATGAAACCCAAAAATTCATCAATATAAATCTTTTCTGAGATTACCATATTTCGGAAAACTATGTGAATGTTCATGTGATAAATATAAAAACACATTAGATCACAATTTCCAAGAAGTGTGGGATTGTCTAAAGATAATCGACCATTGAAATTGATTAATCAACCCCAACTCCTTAAATATGATCATATCATTTACAAATTATACATGACTTATTTTTTATCACATTTACATGGTAGTTAAATTTATTCATTAAATTCAATATTATTCCAACCATGTCACTATGTTTCTTGTTCTTCCCAAGTTGCAAAGATTAATTTTTTTCAATTTGTCCTTGTTATTGATTTTGGGATTTATCCCATGATTCATCCTCTTTATGTAGAATCAAATAATGTTGTCTATTACATTTATAATAGAGTAGCATGATAAATATACATAAGTAATAGTATTTGTGTAAGAAGAATTATATATCCAATTATATTGAATGGATCAACTCTTTTAGTACTTTTTCTCCATAGTGGTGTAAGATTAATTAATGAAAAATCATCTTCTCCTAAGATTCCTCCTGAGAATGATCATCATTTTGGTAGGATTATTGAACCATATTGTGTTTGTTAACATCACCCCCCCCCCGATTATAAACATAATCAGGATTTTATCCGCTTAAATTATTTTAATTCTATTTCTAACGCACATGGATTCCATTAATCTCTATTTTATATTCAACTAATCATATCATTTTTAGGTCATTCGGTATTTTGAGTAATGTAGAAAAACATACCATAACTGATTTCGATATTGATTTATAAAGTTGAATCTTCTTCAATGAACCAAAAATCCCTCATTGTGTACTTTCTTCCATGCCTCAATTAATAAGGGGTACATTCTTCCCGTGGTCTAAAAACCATATAGTTTTGTTTGTACACAAAACATTTCACGACTACCTTCCAATAGTGGAGAGAGATCCCACATTAAAAGTAAATTTTTTATATTATCTACCTTCTTCTTTTTTATTCAGTAACCCCATTATTTTCAAGATTATTTTATTATGACACCTCATTTACAATTCCATGTTTTGTGGGATAGTTTTCCAATTAATTGGATTTGTATTCAATTTCACAAGTGGATCGCTTGATCTTGATTATGAGTTTGGTCCAATTTTATATTCATATAATGTATATCTTAATAAATTATATCACCTCTCTCTAGATATACATAAACATAACATATGATATTATACTATAATAGTTAAAAATAATAATGAAATACCTTTTCCCTCATTTTTTTCAAGTATTAATTTGGCTATATACATTGATATTACTCAGGTCGATGATATTGGATACACATTTGGTATTTCTATAATATATATTGGGTACCATAATTCCCCATATACTAGAATCACATGTAATTACCTAATCATGTTTATGTTTTTTATTTTCCACTGCAACATTCGACTATGATAAACTCTTTCGTCTCTATTAATGAATCTGGGAAAGCCTCTAATCACACATATTATGTTCCACTTATACAGTTATATGGGAGGTTATTTATTTTTTCCACATAATATAAAATAATGATCATTCTCCACAAATCATGAGTGGATTATCAGCCTTTCCATTGATCACGAATCTCTCAGGAATAAATGTGACCTCATTTCAAGATTAACAGATTTGACTCACAGTCAAGGTGTTTTTCATAGACCACATATAAAGAGTACTTATGTCTTGTTCAAATCATATCCTATTAATAAGTTATTTCTATATACCATGATCTTTAAATCTCAATCACTATAGAAACACAATGTTCCATCAACTCTTCTCTTTAAATTCTTTCATAGGTTCGTATTTCCAATCAGGTGGAATAAACCGTGACAATAAATGATCTATTTCATGCCTTCTTTAATGAAATTTTTAGAGATTTCAGTTATATTTTCCTTACCAATTTTCTTATTTTAATTTTAAAAAATAATTGTTCGATGTAACACCTAGACCGAAATCACCTAGTCTGGCACATACTTCTACATGACCTCCTTCATACTGCCCCATTAGCAAGTGGTTTTCAACTATAAAAAAGGGTCCAAATTATGTATTGTGGATACATCACCCTTAGTATCAATAGTAATACACCACAATAAAAAAGAATTATAACATTCCAAAAATGATCAATAAAGAGTTATATAAGAAAAAAAACATAGGACCCCCAATATACCCGCCCAAACAAAGTATATGAAATAAATTGAATGAAAAAACGATGGTGATGTTGAATACTCAATGTTTTTCATGGTAGTACCTATTTCAACAAATATCTTTTCCACATATCCTTGGAAGTTGTCCATTTTCCTTCTATAGATATCATGGCATGAAGACTGTACATGCATTGACATGGTTGTGCATGGTGTGTGTATAAACCTAGTTGGACACCACTGATGTGTCCATATCATATGTTCACAAGAATAAGAAGTATATTCCAGGATAATATATAAATGAAAAATCTAGAAACAATCAATCATGTGTCTAGTTGTCATGATCTATCCAATACTACATAAACCTCAATTACAACAACTTTGAATCATGGAAACAAGAACAATCATAATTGAATTTGAGAATATGGATGGCCCTAAGGCCCCCACATAAATCCCCAATAATCCACATTGAAAATGATCCTCAGGTTGGTACTCAAGGATATCGAACCCTGTGTATATCATGGATTATGACACATGGGAATCATGTGGTATCTATTTCTTTGGTCGGTCCTCAAGTCAGTCACATCCCTCCACAACCAGAGATTAGGACTCAAGGTTATGTTACCCATGCCCCATGTCTCAATTAGTCATCATTATCATTTCATAACACACATTCTCCCCTTGTATGGGCTATCCAATCCATTATGGGCCACTGATAAATTTGTATTAAAATAAAAATTCAAAATTCCATTAATTTACACAAATCCAATAATATCGTATATAGAAAAAAAATATTCATATCAATCATGAGTCTCAGTAGACACACACACACACCCAAATGTTATAAATATTAAGCATGGGTATCCAAGGTTACACACAGCCACAATTGGGATCAATATCAATCACAGTTCTAATTGTCTATAGACACACAAACACTTGTGATCAATATCATGGTTCTGTGGCATTGAACACACCCAGGCTAGGTGAATCGACCTGGCCACAAACCATAGTGTGGTGGGAAAATATTATTTATTTTGAATGAAACACTACCTCCACCATAATGTGGTGAGGTTGTTCTAGGCATGGTATATTGGTTGACCAACTATACCACATGACCATTCCAAACACTACCATGTTCTTTTCAGATATTTTATTTCACATAGTAATTACCTAAGACCAAAATTGAATTCACCCTAGAGTTGTCCTATCCATGGTGCACCCAATAATAGCCAAAACCCCCTAATTAAGCCTCCAAAATCATTAAGACATCACAGATAAATGTTAGAACAATGGAATCCCAAAATTACATACCATTACAAATTCTGGATGATACCAATCTACCTATATATTTACTTACCATCCTCATGAAGTTGATATTTTCATGTCAATAAAAAAACACAGTCCATTACCCCAAATGATATACTTCAGCTCCCATGTGTCTTATTTTATATTAACATAAAGATAAACACTCAATAAAGTTGTTTGATCTTCTAGAAAAACACCTTATCACTGTATTATATAATCAAAAATGGTTTCTCCCCCAAAATATTCATCTAGATCCAACTCATTGTATGTATAGTCAATCACATGAAAATAATTGTTATAGTGTATCAGAATATGAGAATCAAGAATCAAATTAGGAACGAATCAATTTCAAGAATGATAGTCCATTGAGTATGAAACTAATTTGATATTAATGGTCATCTCAATTGGTCTCAAAAACAACTGTTTCATCTTCCATTCCATCCATAGAATATCATTCCTTGATTTAGGTGACACTCGTAATGAAATTTGTCCACTACAGTGAACTCGAATTGTACTCTTCTCTAGTAAACATATAATAATTGTCTATTATGAGTAAAAAAATGATTTCCGAGTCAATCCCAAACAATTGGAGTTCTCTAGTAATATTCATGGGCCAACTATAGTATCCAGACTCACCTAAATCCAACACAATAGTTAGTGAAATGTGTTTTCATAAAGAGATACAAAAGTATCCATCTGAATTGATGCTTAGAAACTATTATTATATTGGAGATCCACTATGGATGGATGATTATTACTTAATCCATTTATTTTTATGATTCTTTAAAAATGTATGACCAAAATTATATAGATCATCCTCTATTAATGTAGACCAATCCCTTGATGATACAATGTACTACAATTTATATGATTGCCTAAGCCTTCTACTAGAGTTTCCAAATTAATTATGTAAAATATGTGTGCGTATCTAAAATGATATAGTAAGGAACTCTATGGAGTTTTAAAATATATTAGAGATAAATATTTCCCAACTTATCAATAGAGTGTGTCTCCATAATTTTCATGGTGAGTTCCACTTTCATTTGTCGATCACCTATCACACAGATGAAAACTTAAATTCTAAGAGACTTTGGAAACCACATAAAAAAGTCCTTCATCACCTCATTCAAGTTCTACATAGGAACTGTATCATTTAAAAGAAAACCACCTTGTGACTAATGCTTTAACATTACCCTATGACTGGTCAGGCAATTGGAGATGAATCCCCTAAAATATCACTTCATTTTTGGACCTCATAAGTGTCTCACGATATCTCAATACATTTGTTTTTTTTTCAAAATTGGGTGAATTTTCCACTTTGAGGCATGGGATTAACATATTATAACTCCCCTTGTGGGAAAAGTAACTTTAATTTTCCCTTGATCTTATATTACTGCATAAATGTCTAATGACCATCATGGATTTGGGTTATCCCCCCCCCCCAACTATTCTTGAATCACTATAAATTTTGGGTTTGACTCATTGTTTTTCATTAATTGGTCCACCAAATTCAGCATGATAGTCCTGGCACCATATTTTAATACACCAGGGTGCTTAGACACATCCTCCAATGACTTATCAAACAATCTCATCAACCTCCATTTATATACAATGTTAATTATTCTTTCCCCTTCATTTTTTCTATGATAATTAAAAAAACATTTACCTTTATCAAGATAACAATCCATGACAAATTGAAACTAGCGAAGATAATCCACAGAATTCTACGATTAGAGATTAATATCCCACTGAGATAACATACAACACAATCTATTGTGGTACATGTATATAAAAAAATCCCTCCGAAGAGATAATTTTCCAACATGTCAAAGAATATAACACAACTACCAAGTATAATTCATAAAGAGTGTATTTATCTCATAGGGTGATAGACATTAAGAACCATAAGCCACTACATTATCCCTCTTCATCAACAGAACTCCTAAACCAACAACTGAGGAATCATAGTAAATTTCATATATCATGGTGTCTAGCATATATGTTTGATGTATGTGAGTATATGATGATATCAAAAATTAAACTATAAAAAATAATCTAGATACATAGGAAATATCATGTTCTTGATATACATGTACACTATTGGTGAAATTTTCATCCCAAAGTTCATGAAAAATACTCAGAGTGACCATACTACATTGGAAGAGTGTCATAGGAATATCCTCTTATCTGACCTGAAGTTGGTGGTAGCCTAATTATAATTTGGCATTGGTGAACCACCTAGGCCACCATAACTGATCTTTCAAGTATTAGATACTTGTAAATGGGTATTATCCTTCATTGTGACTGGGTTTATATTCAAGTGGTTCACACACAACTAATTACAACAGTACTCTTTCTTTGAGTACAACACCAGAGAACCCTTGATAAATGTGGCTAGTATGATAAAAAATAAAAATTTTAATTCCATGAGAAACACCTTGAGTCCCTCCACCTGGATTGTTATGTAAGATTTGGATAAATCGATATATATTGTCTTCCTTTCATGATTTTAATCTAAAATTATGTGCCACTCTCAGGAGGGAGTCCTGATAAATACTATGAATATTCATCCTGATAAAGATCCACTACATGGGGAATAGAAGAAGAGGATATTGTTGGAATAGCCATAGGAGATAAGAAAAATTTATGTAAAATAATATCTAAAAATTATCTCAATAATAGATTAATTCAACATACTCAAACATTCCATTTAATGATTATAAAAACTTCCCCCTAAGCATAGTTAATGATAATTGTCTGTTATAATAGTTGATGTGAACACTATAATGGATCAACCAGTCCTTTCTAAAAATCACATCGATGAAAATCATTTTAATAATTATGATATAACATAGATATTTGTATCTGGTAACTAATAATGGAAATAATAGATATCTTCTGAAGGTGATCTACTTTCTCCTCTAAGTGTGTATCATGAGATAAAATTTTAGAAGTTAAATTTACCAATAAGTCAAGGATGACACTATCATGGGAAGATATAAATGATGTGAATTTTAATTTATCAAATCATTCATATATTGGATCAATACCATACATTGAATAACCAATTTTCTCTCTCTATCATCTTCTGGAAAAGGGTATACAATATGAACCCAAATAGGATCAACTCCACATGACATCCCTTCAAGTGTATAACTCATAGGAGTTTTCAATGTCTATTAGGTTAGAGTCAGCTACATAGGATCCTAACCATATACCTAGGTCATAGTCCTTGACTAGCCCAAACCATTTCTATAACCTATACACAATTCCCTTGAAATGAACAGTTGAAGATGCCTTAAATTTCTAAATTTACCACACTTGTTCTTAGCCCCATAGAATTTGTTTCTATAATTCCCACTTTGAACATTTATGAATAATTGTGGACATACATATCCCATATAGGGGTCTAGAGAAACAATAATATGCATTTCTTTTCCACTTCCATTCATTTTGAAACCATCAAATTTCATAGTTTTGTTTATATAAGACACACCTAGTACAATATTAGGATATTTTTCAACTGATACACCATGATCCGGAATAAGCCCCACAATTTTTTATTCATGTATACCTTTCTCATTCATCAAGGATTTTTGATTAAGAACAGGATATGTCACTATGTCATATCATAAGAAGAGACACATCAACTCTAATAGTATGTTAATCTATAATTTTATGGACTTTTACACCTTGTTCCCTGCAAAGAGAGGAGAAAAGAAAAGAAAATAAATGATGAAAATATTGAAAAATGGAATTATAATTAGTCTTTGATAAATCTCCATAAACCCTACAACATAGTCCGGACTTAGCATATCATGAATGAAATCGATGAAGATTTCCTTAAATGTCACCCATGTAATACCCAACATCTTCTTTGTGGGTAAATGACCCCCACCACTGCCAGGAGATTCCTCGAATATTGTAAATAACCAATGTTATCTCTTTCTTTTATAGTCTCTCCACTAGTTCAAATATCCCCCTGATGATTCCAATCTAGTCTTTAAAATCATGAGGGCCTCAAGGTCCCAAAAAAATAGAAGATAATAAACGTATAAATTATGTTAATAGTCTAGCATTGTGTTTAGAGTACCTCTAACATGAATGAAAACTAGTCAAAAGACTCTGGTATGTATCAGATCCACTTCTTAAACAACTAGACTAAGAACAAGAATATCATCCCTAGAGGAATTATTTTGACCTATTTCCATTGGCGATCAGACCAAACTTCTTTTATGTTGAATTTTGTGAAATTCCAAGCACACACTATGATAATATATGACATATTACCAGATGTATCAACCAAAAACATTTATTAGCCCATATACAAATTTTTTATGGAAAACCAATCCTAGAAGGATACCCACCATAAGAATGTATTACCCACATATTAGTACCTAGTGTCCAGGGACAGTTCTATGTGCCTGAATGATATTCACAGTTATACACATATAAAAAAAGAAATATCTAGTTCAAATAATCTAAATTTCATCACTATATAAAAAATAATTACCTAGAACAGATCATGACATTTAATTAAATTAACCACAATGTATAAAAATGGGTATATATAGAATGTAATACTATTTTCATAATAATTATGCATGAATGAACCCAAATACCATTGAATATAGAATCACAACATATTCTAGATGAATATAAAAACATAAAACTTCAACTACAATAGAATTCCCAAAACATATATCTCATAGGACTGCAACTTATGAGAAGGATAGGAACATTTGTAACACCCGTTCCATAGTTCCAGAAAGCCCAAATCCATTCAACCTTGCTATGAACATTGTCATGAAGATAATAAAATAAAAAATAAAACATTATCTGATATAAATTTTAAATTCCCAGAACTAAAACACCTAATTTAGGATGGATTGATTAAGGAACTCATTCATTTCTCCTTATAATCAAGATGTTTCTGACCAGTAGTGAGGGTTTGAATGATGTGGTGGGGACACAACACACTAAATATCAATATCTATACATTGCAATAAAATAAAATTATAACATCCTAGAAATATATAGGGGGATAAAAAGTATTAAAATAAATATTATATGAAATTCCTTCTGTCATATTGTCATAGAAGAAAATAAACCAAGGTCCCCCAATATGGGAGGTCAAACAATATATAATAAATAAAATAGAGAAATAAATAATGATGTGGAAACATTTATCTAGTGTGCTACTAGTTCTACCTATATCATGTGGAACTACCTCCTCATCTTCCTATCAATAGTCCCTTGTCCTTATTAGGGTCACTAATTATGAAATCTCTATATGCATTGATATTCCCATGTATAGTGAGAGTACGAACCTTTTTGGACACCACTCTTGATTCCTTAACATATGTTCATATACATTACATGTGTATTCCATGATAATAAAAAAATTCAAAATATAAAACACATCATTAACTTATCAATTATTTGGGAACTAACCAAGAAACCACAACCTAAAATTTGAATGATTCAACTCCATACTATAAGATAAATCATAATTGAAGGTTCGAACATTGTAATACAAGATGCCACCACATGAATAAATGGTTCATAATGTGTCCAATGATCCTTGGTTGATGACACAACTCCTTCAATCCCCACCCTATCACGAGTCAGACAACAAAGGCATTATATCTAGTCTCCATAATGGGTTGGGCCTCAAGATCATCATGGACCTCCACAACATCAAGATAAGTATAATGTTTTTCACACCACTATCCTTTTCTGGGATCCATTGGTGTAATAATCACATTTGATTCATGCTCCCCCAATCATGAGTGTTATTATCCCTACACGCAAGTGATTAATTTCATACAAGGGTCTCATGAGATACACACACACACACACACACTTTTGATCAATATCAAACATGGGTCCCAGGAGAACCACATGCACACACATTTAATAATTATCAACAATTGTTCAATGCACACTAGAAACAACAACCAAAACATATCAAAAATTATATTCAAGGGATTTATATATTAAGGGGATTCATACTATAAGTGGGTCAATGTAAGTGTTAAGGTTCATCAATATTTGATTTACAAACCATGCCCACCCCCAAATAGAACACATATGCATGTTAAATGTCCCCAATGACAACCATTTCCAAACATAGATCTCATCCAGGTCTATAAAATAGAGATACTTTCACTCCCATAAAAATGACTTCAGAAAGTGTTCTAAGATCCCCCTGAGTCTAGATAAACATGAAAAATCCAATATCTATGAAGCACTAATCATAAAAATGTTTAAATATAGATACGACTGATAAATATTTAGGTTCAAACAAAGGAAAGGTCATACATATATCATAATATAATCATCTGAGTTAGAAAACTCACAAGGGAGGCATAGAATTAATTAATAGAGGGTTTAATGGGTTAATAACATTATTATACACCCCCACATAAATATCAACCACAATTCTATGAATATTCACAAATACCTAGATATTTCAATAGCCCAATAATCAATTTCCAAAAATGAAAAACAAATTGATACTACATGGTGTTGTTCACAATGGTTTCTATGTTCATGAACACGCCTAGACAAGTTGACCTAACATGGCCACCCATCATTGAGTGGTGGAAAAATAATTTTTTTTATTCACCACATCCACCAATATAGTGTGGTTCATCCAGTCTGTTTGAGGTCCATAGTGGACTCAAGACTTCACATGCCTAAGGAATTCCTGCCTACAACCATTTTAACTAGCTAATTTCATATAGGTAGTTTCTAAGAAACAAATAGAAAACACCACAATGTAGTGCTACCCATGGATTACTATAAACAACAAAAACTCATATTTAATCATCAAACAGCCTATAACTCATCCCGGATTCATGTTAAACCATCACATGGCGAAAAATTACATACCATTAAAAAATTTTGATGTTACAGTTGACATGACACTTATGATGGCCTCTCCTTTTTCTTTTCATCAATGGTAGTGTAGTAATCCTCATTTTACTCTTACAGAAGAGAGTATCTATTTCTTAATAGTGTCGTGTTTTGAAACCATGTATTCATCAACCCTTACAATCAATAGTGGTTATTTAAATTTCTTATTAATCTAATATTAAAAGTTTTATATCCAAAATTATAATTGTTATAATTATATATATAGAAATAATTTATTCCCTTGGATGCAGGATATAGTCTCCCTATCATTTACTAAAATTTCTGTGATTCCATAATCAAATATCTCCTCACAAAATTTGAAGACAAGATGGAATTACTAAGAATTCCATATAATTAGAATTTTTATGAGGAAAGATATTCACCTTTTCATTTCACCACGTGTCATCTAATTTTTTGTAGATTTTAATTTATGATTTAATCTCAAATATTGAGGTAATTTTTTCACCCCATTTATTTCCATTAGATTGACATGTTCTGGTCTATATAAATATTGTTATAATTTCCCCACGATGATCAAAGACCATGTTCTTTACTTTTTTCATATACATTTTTCTTGTATTTGATGTCTCATCATTATAAATACTACAACATTTACTCATGGATCAAGGTTTTTGTGCACTCAAAATTTTATTAACACTATTTAAGCATTCTTTAACCATTTATAAAAATTCTCTATAATAAAACCTTCCAAAAATAATAATTTTATTAGGATCAGTGGATATAATTTTTTATTCATTCTTACTTCTTGATAAAATCACTTAAACCTTAAAGAGTTTGTACATTTTATCTCTCTCTCTTTTATATAAGTTGAATGGTAATCAATCCCATTAGATATCTCTTTCATTTTTAGCACGAAGTTTGTCAATTATTCTTAATTCACTTAACCATATTATTGAACTTATATTACTTTTTCATGTTATTAAATATTAGTATTGATCTAATATTAATCTTCACAAGATTCAATCATAAATATATTAATACTTGAATTTATTTCATTTCTATAGTAGTTTCTCTGAGAATTCACTCAAGATTTACAGTGAGATAAAAAATCCATTAGGTTATTTGACTTAGTACTTTTTAGATTCATCCATATCAATGGTCTTGTTCATGAGATCCTCAATATTTCATTTCAGTTTTATTTACATCACCTCTTGATAGAGTTTATTTTCATCTTCTTCCTTGATCACCAAAAGCATCCTATGAAAAATACTTCTATATGATTTCCTTTGTTGGAAATCACTTTTGGGAAGGAATATTCTTCATTGATTATATTATATTTATTCATCCCTAAAATCATCATGAAGTATCCTTAGACACTATACTGCAATGTATTCAACAATTATTAATATAAAAAATACAATTGATATTTTCTTTATAATATAATTTTCAACATTTAAATTTCCAAGTAATAGGAGATAGAAAGTACATCATCCATGTCTTCCCCTTCAGTTTCAACATTATTGATATTGAAATTTTAAATATATCTGAATTTCATCTCTTTAATCATTTAGTTTGATGCTTGTTCTATATTTTCATTAATAGCATCGGCCATCAGACAACATAATTGATGATCTAGATATATCTCGGTCAAGTCACATTATTCAAGAACTAAAACATTTCAATTATATAGATGTGCATAGTATCGTAAACTGTAACAACCCAGAATTTTATAATTTAAATTTTACTTATAAATATATATATACATGTTTCATATCTAGTAAACTAGTTCAATATGAAGCAGATACACTAAATAATAAAAATAAATAAGGATTTATTATATTGACATTAAAAATTCTACTTTGAATATAAAATTACTCATAATAGGATCATAGACAATAATAATGTTGAATATGATATCAATTTTTAATGTGGAAATTAAAAATTCCCCATTAAATTAAGTGTATATTAAGAGTTATAATAAGAGATAATTGATACAGAAGGGATATATAATGTCCTTAATAGGTATAATACTCCCTTTTGAATCTAATTTATTAAAACTTTCATGCGAGATAACATCACTGGGTTCACCCTGAAAGAAACCCATTTTTACAATTATAAAATGTGGCTCGGGTGGAATCATCTATGGGAGAAGATAAATATTTTATAAATCACCACCAAATAAATGTTGGAAGAACAAACCCATAAAAGAAAAAAAAATCAAATCATAATATGATGTCTTATTATACTATAATTAGGGTTTATTTATCATGTCATAGGTAGTAACAAAGTGAAAATTCATATAGATATCAAATGGTATTTACTCTAATACGAATTTTTTAATATGCAGAATAATTTCATTCCATATTTTGAATAGGAATGCTGACATTAGCTAATGGTGAAATTTGGTATTATTGGGTAGAAAGAGTAAAATAATGTTTTAGTATTTTATTAAATAAAATCACAAATAACAAATATTAATTAATGGTGTTAAATATGATACAATAAATGTCTGAAATAAATAAATCTTAATGGCATTTTTTGAAGTAAATGCGTTTTATATTTAATTAAATTACTTTTAATGAAAAAAGAAATTAAAATAATTTACATAAAATAGTTTTATAATGTACTACATAATTTTTAATAAATGTTAATATAATTTTATGAAATAATAATAAATTTTCCTAATGGTCAAAAAATAATTATTCCATCAAAATTAGAATTTCCTAAAAAATGATTTTTAATAGAAATTTTATTTTGATATTTATTAAATTATTTTCATAAAATGGATGTGATTTTTTAAATCTACAATTATAAATTATCCTAGGTGTATTATTGGTATTTTCTATAAATTGAAATTTGGTTTTATTAGGGAAATACTGTATAAGTATCGTATTTTGTAATAGTATGTATCAATGTTTTTTTTGGTTAATCGAGGTTATATAAACATTATATTGACTAGTTTATTATATTAGACACAATCCCCATATCATTGAATCACATGATGAGTCACTATTAGATGATATACCATTTTATTATTTTATTTAATTATAAAAACCCCTATAACCCAATTTTAAATACCACCCTCCATGACCTCATTTATCCACAATTTATAAGCCCTTATATTATACAAATTTTAGCCATTCCTATAACCAAACCTCTCTATCACATTCTATAGGTGTTGGTATTTTCAAAATACCAATCTAACAATGTTTGGGTTTTTTTGAAAAAGTATGATATATATAGAATAGGTAATTGTAGATGTTTTTTTGTATGTATGGAAAATTGGGGTGTTAAATCGGTGGTTGACGTTACAATTTACTTCCTCAAGAAAATAAAATCCGAAACATGATAATTTTTTGATTCTCTCAATATTATAACGCATACCCAATCACATGAAATGTTACAAAAAATAAATCAAGGAACATATCATTTTAAATAGTTCATTCCCTATATTGGAACCAATTCATTTGTATGAAATATATCATCTATCCATTTATATAATCTATATAATGTTGGATAATACATATAATCCTACACTAATTAATCTCTATTACCCTCCCAAAATGAAAAATTATTGGATCCCACCTATTATAATTTTTTCCTTCTTCATTTGAGAAATAATAATATTGAACCTTTTTAAGATGCCCTAAATGAACTATTTTGAGAATAATTCTCCCAACAGATCAATTACTAGAAGCTATACTTCCGATATTTCAGCTCTTCTTCTAGGAAGATTGATGTATCTTCAAAATACATGTATTATTTTAGTGTCAAATTGTTCTATAACCCTTGTGAATTTTATAAATAATTATATCCAATATCACCTCAAATGTTTATGAACATAATTATATAAAAAATAGCCAAAATATAGATAAAAACCCACCTCTTGACATTCTAATTATCATTAGGAAAAAAATAAAAATTAAATGGAATATTAACTCTTAAATTACCATGTCATTCGAATCCTGAAAAAAAAAGAGACTCATAGGATGTAAATTAATTACAATTCATCGATTCATAAATTAAGATAGGTTGGTTTAATGATTCTTAAAACTTATTAGAAAACATAAGTATCTATAAAATAATGTGTCAACTAATTTTTGAAATATTCTAAAAACTATGCTAGTAGAATCTTCATTACCTCCTGAAATCGTGCCTTAGATCCGGATCATTATTTCATGAATTTTAGAATAATTAATTAACAACAAAATATCATCAAAATTAAAGTGAGTTCAAAATTTTTATATGATTCCCTTGTTGAAATATACTTAATGAAAAAACCATTAACAACTCTACTTCTTCAACTAAAAGATAAATTTTTGTTATATATCTTACTCCATCTATATCATTCAATATCCCAAAACAACTCACAATGTTTCCATACTTCTAGAAAAATAATTCCGCAATATTCACCTATAATATAATTTCAAAATGTTCTTTTGAAATTGTTCTTCTACTAAACACTTTTTTCTTTTGAAAATTTTCATTTAGAAATGTTCTTTAGAAATTTCTCTTCCAATTAATTCATAAATCTTATTATAGAGAATTTTCACAGAGAATTTTCTGCTAAAATTGTTCCTCTAGTGATTTTAAAAATCATTTTTGGGAAAAGTTATTCAATAATTTTTAATCTGAAAATGATCTAACAAAAAATTATATTCTTAAAATGTTCTTTTGGAAATACATTTTCACAAATTTATAAAAACCCAAATTCCACCTTGATAGATTATAAAAACTCCTTCAATAAACAACAACTTATTGAAATTTTTAACATTTCTAGATAATATTAATTGAGTATCAGTTGATCTTTTTTCAATGTTATGCTTCTTCAACAATTTATTATAATAAAAATAATCGTTATTCCATTGATATTAAAAAAACATAATGTGTATTCTTCTTGTGAATGTTCTACGAATTTAGACAGCGCAGATATACTAAAACATGTTCTATACTACATCTGTTTCTTCATCACGTTGATATTATCTCTTATATCAATGCCTCTCTATTCAAATGTGCTCAAATATATCAAGGTTCTTATTATATCATATAATCCTAATTTTAAATTCTTCTTACATTTCGTCTTCCAAAGAACCAATCACAAAACCATCATTATTCCAAAATATATTCCATAAAAAATTATTTTTCATTTATAAAATAAAAAATTGATAAATATAATTCTGATAACAAATAATTTTTTTTACAAAATCAATCCAAACACTCTTTATTCTCCCCTTTGTATTTTTGGGAGCACGATCACTAACTATTATCCTAATTTTCCTTCAAACCATCATCTTTATCATAGAGAAGTGTCCTTATACCACACTTATGGATGAAATAATATTTTTAAGGGAATTTAATCCCTTGATTAAAAGATATTTTGGGGCCACTGTATTGATATAATCCCCAAAAATCATCTCATATTATAACATTGTAACTTTAAAAAGTTTCAATCCATAATTATATGAAAATACTTTATTTGGATTTAAAAAAGTAAGGCATGTAGATGTACTTGTTAACCCATATTAACAATAGAATCCATAGAAATATGGGGTTTTCTTCAAGAACTCTCTTATTTTATTAGTGGATGATGAACATGTAGTTTCATCCCAAATTCCTCAAATAATTCCCTTTGAACTTAATTGGGGAATATATCAGCAATTTAATATTTCATAGAAATATACAGAAGATTTACATGCCAACTATCTACTCTTTACATAATGAAGTGATATTTAATATTAATATTTTTAGATCAAGAATATTGAATATTATTTTTAGAAGTATAAATTTCAATTTTATTTTCTCAAATTATATTATATAGTCTCTCATCACTCACCCTCAAATAATAAATCTATTATTTCATCCATATCATTTGAGGACATATATTTAATGTAGAACCATATTCAGATTTAGTTGTATATAATGTTATTACATTTCATCACTTCCACTTAAAAATACAAAAAATTCCCCTCGAAAAGTGTTCCTCTTAATATTGATTTTGGATCATCATATTCAGAAAACCAATTAGAATAAATGAAATCAAGTATCAACATATTATTTTTCTTCCAAAACAATGTATAATTAAATTTTCCTTTAGCATACATGAAAATATGGTAGCCATCATGGGATATTATTTAATATTTCTTTGATTGATATCATATAATGTTACTTCATCTATATATAGAATAGATTTTTACTAGATAATAATTCATATATATTCTTTTCGGTATTTCATGCCATACTTATTTGATAATTTCTTGAAATAAATTTCTTCTAAAAAAGATCTATGTTAATTTTTTTGATCTTGTAGTCCTAGAATGAAATTCAATTCTCTGAGTATTAACATCTTAATGATCCTCTTTAACTATTCTCCAATTTCTTCAAATTATTAATATCCATCACTTGGAAAACATTATATCATCAACATTAACAATTACAATGAGGTTTTCTGTACTTATAAATTTCCCCTATAAGTTTCTAAAAATCATTACATTATTAAATTTTAATTGTATCATCTAACTATCATGTTCTGAATTCTCTACATGGGGATCCTATTTTAAACCATAAAAATATTTATTCACTTATAATACCATGGATCCATCCTTATCAATTTTTATCCCATCGGTCTTCTTAATGTAAATTAATTCTTCAATTACCTCAATAATGAAGTTTAACACAACATCAATTTGATAGATTTTCCAATTTTTAGGAGTAGAGACATTTAAATTTTTTATCCAAGTTTCATGTATTCCAATAAGGGAAATATTTTCTTCAAAATAAACACCTTATACATATAAATAACATTGTTAAACATACATTGAATTATTCCCTGTGATTACACCCATTTCATTCAGTTTATTTCTAGACATCAATTGGGTTCCTATGGCATCCCACTATTTTATTACATAACGTTTCATTACATTTTAAAAACAGATGTTCATTAAAGTATAGTGTCTTGGAAATCAGGAAAATTATACATGAGAACAACATAAAACATTCTTCTAATCATTTTTTAATGCTTCAATAAAGGTTCATCCTAGGTACAATTACTGTATTGGAAAACCTTGAGTCGTACATCAAAGGAAAGGGTGAGTAGAATTCCGAGTAAGGGAAAACAACTGAAATAATTTACATGTGAACTTGAGAAATATCAATGAGAACATGTAGAAAAAGAGGAATATCATTAAAATAATAACATGAATCATAACAAGAAAATGTGGACACAACATTTAATTTAAACATTCATGAACATATCACCATGATTCATCCACAAGGTGTCATAAATATTACCAAGGTTATTCACCAAGGTATCGTGAAACTTGTCATCGGTAGTGATTAATTATTTACCCAATTATTTGGAGTGCTATCAGGGAAAACCCATAATATTTATTTATTATCACGTTTTCCACATTTATCGTAATCAAACATTTCATAAATAACCCATAGAGAAAAAAATAAATGTGTTTCATTTAAAAATTGTGACCTTTTAAAACTACTTAAAAATATGTTCATTATTTAATTTATAACCCATGTAAAGGGGGTGAGGGTTATATTTATGTCAATTACATAATGAAATTGATAAATTTTATGTCTTTATAAATACCTCTGTAAATGAAACAAGATTTCGGTATTCACATTGTTTCGTATTTCCTTGAAACGTTTGTTATAGTTTTAAGAATCACTGTTTCCCGATGGTTTCCATTGGATTTATTTATGGAACCAGAAACCTCCTATAGTTATTTATAAAAATGGTACCTCCATTCCAATTTAAGGCATTCGTTATGTTTGAACTTTATGATACTTAAGAATGTGCATTGGTCGAGAGGATGGGAGGTCGGACTCATCACACCCTTTTGGGGGGAATTATTGCCTACTCCTGGACTATCTTTGTAAATTTTAGATATTTTCATGAATCCTTATTAATTCACCAAGTATATCATAAGTATCCCTTTGATTTTATAATCAATTATTAACATGTGTAAAATTTATAATCATCAGTCTGCATTCAAGGTTTTTCATTGATAGAAATATTCGTATGTATTCGAGGTTTTATACCAATGGTTCACTCTAATATACTTCTCAAAGATTCTTTTAATCATCGTTATGATGATACTAGTTTTTTATCCACATAGTCGGTCAATCTGGAATTTATTGTCAACCAGGTAGATGAAGGTTTGGTTTGATTTTGGAATCATTTCCATAAAATGGGCTACCAACGTATCCTGGTAAAAGGAATTAGAACCCCCATAGTTCGATGCCACTGAATGGGACACATAATACATTTTAAGGTCATGTGATAAGGACCTAGTAGTAATGTTTAACTTCATGTGATATGGACATCTAAGAAGAATGTGCTAGGTCAAAACATTGTGTGGGACTTATGCTTAAGCAGCCCAAGGAACTTGGAAAGGATACGGGTTTCCATGTAAGATCTGACCCTATTGTAAATATGGACCAAAAAGAGAAGGGTTGGTTTAGGTTATTGGGTTTAAACCTCATGGAGGCTTCCTAAAAACCCCATATAGATGGTAATTATATCCCGCGTAGTATGATTAGTCTCATAGGAGAGTATAGTTATTTGAGAGAAATGGGTTTGGGATTACTTCTTAAATAGAATGCCTTGATGATTTGGGGTTTAATTTGGGGATTATTCCTAAGGAGGATTCCTAGATTAATGGAATTAGGTTCAGATTCTTAAAGAGGATTTCCAGTGAGCTTGGCCTATGAAAATTCTTCCTATGTATCCTTTTTTAATGAGGAATTAGATTTCTCATAGTTCCTTCAATTGTGAAAAAGTTGTGACCCTAACAAATATTTGATCCCATGTGAGTCATGCTCGGTGTGAGAAATAAGGGGATGTCAAAGGATCAACAATGTAATTCACACTTTCAAATTTTCCCCCTCTGCTATTGGAAGAGGGTGCACCTATGGTTTCTTAGGTGAACAAGGTCGAGGTGAGCGTGGAAGAGGGTGAGGTGATGAGCCTTCCATTTGTTCTATTTACATTGGACAATGGTCCAATGTAAGGAGGAAGGGATGAAGGTTAGGGGCTTACACTAGTATGGCATCCCACGGTGACAAAGAACAATGGGAGAGGGAAAGGTTAACAAGAGACCCTATTACCATCTCCCCTTTATTCTTTGGTATTGTGGGCATCCATCCAGGTGTAACCCCCTAACCATCATCCCTTAATACTAAAATTGGACCCTTGTTCAATGTTAATATAATAGAGGGATGGATCTCTCCTCTGCTGCTTCTAAGGTTGCCTCGACCTTGTTCACCTTGGACACCATAGTTTCACCCTCTTCCACCAGCAGAGGGGGAGAAATTTGAAAGTGTGAATGAATTTGTTGAATCACTGACAACCTCCTGAATCTCACACTTAGCATGACTCATGTGGGCATAGAGATTTTTCATGGTCACAACATTTTCACAATGGATGAAACTATAAGACCTATGATTTCTATTCAATCCATGATACATAGTAAGAATTTTCAAGGCTTGATCTCACCGTACATCCTCTTCAGTAATCCAACCCAAATTCATTCAATCTGGGAATCCTCCTAAGGAAGAATCCCCAAATTAAACCCCAAATCATCAAGGAATCCTTCTCAAGAAGTAAGCCTAAACAAATTTCTCTCAAATGACTACACTCTATTCTGAGACTAATCTAACTATGTGGGATTTGATTCCAATATACATAGGATACATTGGAAGCCTCTTGAGGTTCAAACCTAATACCCTAAATCAACCATATTCTCCTTGGGCCATATTCCCAACAGGGCATGATCCAACATGGAAACCCATATCCTTTTCATGTTCCATGTGTTGCTTCAGCATAAGTCATACAATATTTTTTCACTAAGCACCTTCCGCATATATTTCCATACCACATGACATTAAACTATATGTCACAGTCCTTATCACATGACCATAAAAGGTAGGATGCATCCCATTCAGTGGCACTGAACTACAGGGGTTCTGATTCCTTTTACAAGGATACGTAGGTAGCCCATTTTATGGGAACAATCCCTAAATCAAACCAAACCTTCGTCTTCCTGGATGACAATAAATTTCAGAGTGCCCCACAATGTGGCTTAAAAACTAGTATCATCACAACGATGATTAAAAGAATCATTAAGAAGTATATTAGACGATAACATTGATGGAAAACACTGAATATATATTGATATTACAATTAATTATGAACTTCGAATGCATATTGTTGATTCTAAATTTTACACCTGTTAATAAGTGATTCTAAATTCCAAGGGATACTTATAATATAATTTATTGATTAATTAGGATTCATGAAAATATCTTAAATTTACAAAGATATTCCTAGAGTAGACAATAAGCCAAAAGTGTGTGATGTGTCTCACCTCCCATCCTCTTGACCAATGCACGTTCTTAAGTATCATAAATTTCAAATATAATGAACGCCTGACGTTGGAATGCAGGTCTCCATTAGATAAATAATTTTTTGATGTTTCCGGTTCTACAAATAAACCCAATAGAAGATGCTTGGAGACAGTGATTCTTAATACTAGAACACATATTTCAAGGAACTACAAAACAAAAATGGTGAACCCGACTTAAATCCTTAACCAAGTTAATAATGTTAACCACATGCTAGGCCCCTATCAATTGATAAAGGAAGGCCATAAAATGGAATAAATCATGCACTAATCCATCTAAAAATATGTTGATTTGATGATGTTTGTTGTTGTTTTGGTGTTTTTCTTCTCATAATTCCATTCATTCTAAAAATGGATTGCTACATGACAACATATGTGAACTTCCCAACTGCTGCTCAAGTTGGATCTCCATCCACGGGAATCAAATCATTAAAAAACCCAATTTCTTCAACAGTGGGTCTCTAATGTGCTCATAAATGAATATCTCCAGCACGGTACAATCTTGGCTTTGGAAGATGCTCGGTAGGCCCTCAAGATCAATAATAATCATCGATTATCTGGCCAACGGTGACTGATGATTAAGAAGAAGATGGTGCCAACCACTATCTTCAACCATTTCGAGTCCTTATCCCTAGAACTCACTAACCAATCCCTCTTGTACTATAGGTAGGTGGATCAAGAGGTCACTCAAGGCCTCAATTAAATAATGGAGGAGACTTTCCTGTGGACTCCCACCAGCAATCTCCGCCTGCAAAATCACGTGATAGTAAACCCCCAAAATGATGGGGGTGTTGACATTGGATGTTCAATCCAGGTCTCTCAGACCTGGGCACACAAGATGAACCACCGGGGACAATATCTTCTCAACAAGGAGCAGGTTCTCACCTATGACATTTCTAGAGAAGTCCATCAACTTAACAAGATGGGAAAACAATGAGTAGTCACATACACCCATCCATCCTAATTTTGCTACTCAGCAGACTTTCCAGAAAAAAACCAACCAATCTCACCAGATAAACCTAGTGGAGTACTGTGAAGAGGCGCATTAACCAGCATACAAGTTATCAGCCAGCCAGCAGGCTCGTTTGACTACATTTAAAGAAGCTAACAAATCTAATGTTGTGGAAACATGTAAACTGGAACAGACACCTGTTTACAATCACCAATTCTATTAGCAATATTTTATGCCAGTATTGAAGTAATTCTGTTAATGATACGTTATGGGAAACAAACAGCAGGAACAGTCACCTGTCAATTTTCATCAATTCTTCTAATAGTCTCTTTTGGTAGCACCTATAGAAGTCAGTCAGAAAGCTCAGACTAAAAAATTGGGGTAGACCCAACTCTCTACCCCCATGCATGAGTACTGTCAATACCCATTCACAAGAAAAGGAGGACAGAAGTATGAACATACACATAATCCAGATACATAATTGACATATATTCACATTCTAGCCACTGAAGTCGCTAAAAAAATATTTTCAATTGTGAAGGGGCAGAGGCAAATCCTTGTCTATATTCCAGAATCATGCCATGATATTATAAAAACTACATTAGCAGAATAAAGGGAACTAACACATACTTCTTACCCCACACATGGTGTCACGACCCATCCTCGGGGCCCGTGCTGTGACTACCCCATGCCCGCCTTCTATAGGCCAGGGGCTGGCGACTAGCACCAAGGCGTAAATCCCGGAAAAAGGGAAGGCATTGCCTTTGTAAAGAAAACAAGCACCACAGGGTAAACAAGTGGAAAAGTAAACACTAAGTAAAAACTGTAACAAGCTGTGCTGAAAGTAAAAGGGGCCGGAAATATAAGCCCAACTGTAAAGTACAACTGAAGGGAAAAACAACAACTGAAAAGAAAAGTCGCAGCGTCAAGCCGTCCTCTGAATGTCCCACGTGAAGGGTGAGATCAGATTGCCACCACAACTCCTCGGTCCAGCCGTCCGCTCCGAGCACGTCCCGCCCAGTGGTCCACCTCCAGGTACCGTCCTGCTCTGCAAGCCTCCACCACGATCAGTGTTGTCCGGTGTTTACAACCAACACAACGAAGTGCGGGCATAGCCCGTGCAGGGGTGAGTATAAGCTACTCAGTAGGGACCCCGAGACCCCCGAAGGTCTCCCGAAAACCAAAAAGGTTAAACCACAAAGGAAAGATCCAATCACGAAGTAACAACCGACACTGCTTAGGTATATGCCCATACATATAGCTAAGTCATCAATTCCCATTCGGCTCCAACATCTGAGCCCAAGCACAACCCAGTCCACACAGGAAAGAAAACGTAAACCCACCCAGGATATCACAACACAATCCACGAAAGAGAGCAAAAGTAATCCACATAGGATAGCTCAACACAATCCACAAAGGAGAGTAAATAGTAAATCCACACAGTATAGATCAGCACAATCCACAAAGGAGAGTAACATAGGATTCAGCTCACACAAGTATACTTCTTTGTATGAGGATAAAGATGATCACTGATCCATCTAAGTCGTCGGACCCACAATGGATCTAAAGGTACTAACCCCCACAAAGACCCACATAGGATCGGACCCACACATGATCAATAGGTAACTAAGCCACGCAAACACCCACAAAGGATCGGGCCCACACACGACCTGTAGGCGATGGCTCACACAGAACCGCTAAGCGCTGACCCACACAGGATCGGATCCACACAGGATCTGTAGCACTGATCCATGTAGGATCACTGAGTGCAGTAGCCGTCGCAGTCCACTAAGGATCTCTGCATAGTCGTTGTCATAGTTCACTGAGGATCTCTACACAGTCGTCCTCGCAGTCCACTGAGGATCTCTGCACAGTCGTCGTCGCAGTCACAGCAACATTGCAGCCAGCACTAGGGTTCCCGCACACAGCAAGCTCGTTCGGGAGGGTCCGCTCCACGATCCGAGAGGCTAATACCTCAACTGACACAATTTACGATGTTGATGCATCCAAAAGTTTCGTATCGTCAACAGGAACTCAACGTCGCAGATGGCGCGTCAATCGGACGCCCGGTCTGAGAGTTATTGGCTTTTTGGTCCCAGGGGGCCGGTTGGTTTTTAAAGAAAAACCAACCCGACCATACTCCACCTGCATCGAAACTTCTGGCGGAGTATTCCAAAAGATTCATCTCACTAAGAGAAATTCAACGAAGTCGACGGCACGTCGATCGGACGTCCGAAGCTCAAGATATGAGTGTTTCCACTCCGAAGGCCCGGTTGGTTTCGTGTACAAACCATCCCGGCCGAACTCAAAATAATACGAAACCTTGAGTGAGATATACAGAAACGACCATCTCGATCCAAGGATCGTGTTTCCGCTGACGTCGTTTCGTTAGGAGGCTCGTAGCTCATGTTACGGGCAAAAGACCGAAAACAGTCCGAAGACGGGGGGTCTGGGCCCGGGCCGACCCGGGCCGACCCCCTTGGGTCGGCCGAACCGGTTCGACCCGACCTGGTCCGACCCGGCTGGACCCGGTCCGGTCCGGCTCGGCTCGGCCGAGCGGCCGAGCAAATGCAGGGGGCATGCTGCCCCCGCGTGACAACCCCGCGGCCCCTGCGGGGGGCCGCCCTGGTCAACGGACGCGGCGATGCCACGTCCCGAGTGCGCCGGACCCGCGCGGCTTCAACCGCGGTGGCACGCCGGGGTGCCGCAACGCCGGCGACCCGCGCCTCCGGTGGCTTCCAAGGTCCACCCGAGTTTCTCCGGTGGTCCGATTCCCTTCCCACCTACGCCGTTGTTCATCCCGGGATCCGTTCTTCAGTGAGGAATCATCGAAACACCTCTGTGGCATGCTTTGTCATCGCCCGCCAAATCCACACAACAACGAAGAACGACGGAGGGTTGTCGGGC
Source organism: Viscum album (assembly GCA_963277665.1). Taxonomy (NCBI): domain Eukaryota; kingdom Viridiplantae; phylum Streptophyta; class Magnoliopsida; order Santalales; family Viscaceae; genus Viscum; species Viscum album. Next base: position 539,672,993 of record OY728125.1, on the reverse strand, counting down.
CGTGTTTGATGGGCCCGCACCCTCCGCATTAGATGATAACAGTCGGGAGAAATAATCAACACATAGAGAACATATCAAAAACAATTTTATTAAATTAAAATTTTTTTTATGAACCGGGTTCTTCATTTTGAAAGAAACAATCACGGGAATATAAATTATTTCACAAACAAACCCCTACCTCGTCAAGTCGTCACACGCGCGTTCTTCACGGATTTGATCATCGCGGAAGGAGGGGACCGTCGCGTCGTCATGGTGTCCGGCGTTGCGTTGATGAACTCCGAGGACCAAGAAACAACATATTTAATTATAAATAATTAAATCGGTGTTTTGTTATAAACCACAAAGGAGTTTTAAAAGAAACCCGGAATCTCTTACCTCCAGCAGTAGGTGATTGGAGATCGGGGTGGGGAAGAACGTCTCGGATGAAGCGTCTTCAATCTCCGAGGGTGAAGGTGTTCTTCGCATTCTTCGCGTTCTTCACGAAGGAGGGTGAAGGCACAAAACTTGTCAAAACCTCTCAACGAGCATTTTTCCAGATGTCGTGCGTTGGTCTTATTTTACTATTGCGCAAACGGATTTCAAACAGGTTAATTAACGAATAAATTAATTCATAGAATTAATTTAATGAAGAAAACCGCCCAATTAATTGGTGCGTTAAGAACATAAGAAAACGCGTCAGTTGAGTTTCATAATGACGGATTTTCGCGGGTGTGTTACTTAGCGGAAAAGAAACAGTGGGGCTCGTGCAGGCCCCACCTCACAAATATCCTACCAAGAGGGTAGGATATTTTTGGATAGCACCCTATCCGTATCAACTCAACTTAAGAAGCATTAAGTGGTATTTAAGCGGCATTATGTGAAATAAAAATAAAATTGTCGCACGATTTTATTTTATTTCATAACTTAAAACCCAAAAATTAAAAACCACAACCGAGCAAACGCAACTCCGGAAGAGGCGTTTCTAAGAAAATACCGGCTCTGCGATTCCATCGGTGCCCTCAGAATTTGATTCCGGGCACCGGTTCAAAAGTTAGAAAAACCCGCTCTTCCGTTCACTGAACGTACCCGAGCCAAACTTCAAAACATGATTACGGGCACACCAGGCCTCGGAATCAGGTGCCGTCAGAAACTACGCTCTTGTAAAATTCCAAAGAAAATTAAGAAAAAAATTTCCTTGAAATTTAGGGGTATTTACATTACTCCCACCTCAGGGCTTTACGTCCCCATAAAGATACATCATAAACTAGGAAAACAAATGTGGGTACTGAGCACGCATCTGAGCCTCCCGCTCCCAAGTGCTCTCCTGGAGGATCCCGTGCTGCCATCTGATGTGCACTAGATTAATCGATCGTCCATGTAGGACCCGCTCCTGTCGATCCTCGATCTCCACCGGGACCTCCGCAAAAGTCTCCCCATCATCAACGTCCAGCTCCCCATAGTCAATGATATGCGTCGGGTCGTGCACGTATCTCCTTAACTAAGATACGTGGAAGACGTCGTGCACCCGGTGCAACTAAGGTGGTAGAGCCAGGCGATAAGCCACCTCGCCAATCCTACTGAGGACCTGGAAGGGTCCGATGAAGCGTGGAGACAACTTGCTGCCTCGGCCAAATCTCTGTAATCAACGTCGAGGTGAGACACGCAAGAAGACGTGGTCACCATCCTCGAAATCTAGTGGCCTCCGCCTCCTGTCAGCATAAGACTTCTGTCGGCTCTAAGATATCCTCATCCACTCCTGGATGACCTGTACCTTCTCTGTCGTGGCTCGGACCATCTCTGGTCCCACAAGTGCTGACTCCCCAGGGTCTGTCTAGCACAAAGGAGATCTGCAAGGTCTATCGTACAACGCCTCGTATGGTTCCATACCTATGGTGGAGTGGTAGCTGTTGTTGTACGCGAACTCCACCAAGGGTAGGTGATCATCCCAACTACGACCAAAGTCAAGGACACATGCGCGGAGCATGTCCTCGAGTGTCTGAATGGTCCTCTCCGTCTGACCATCCGTCTGAGGGTGAAAGGCGGTGATCAGACGTAGCCGCGTCCCGAACGCCTCCTGCAACCCCTTACAAAGCTGGGAAGTAAAGTGAGCATCTCAATCAGAGATGATAGATGAGGGCACTCCGTGAAGCCGTACAATCTCTTGAACGTAGAGATGCCCGAAGCTCACCACTGAGCCCTGCTCTCGGATGGGTAAGAAGTGTGCCGACTTGGTGAGTCGGTCAAAAATCACCCAAATGGAGTCGTGACCTCTGGAAGTGCGTGGAAGTCCAGTCACGAAGTCCATAGATATCCCGTCCCACTTCCACTCCGGGACCTCCAAGGGCTGTACCAAGCCTGCTGGTACCTGATGCTCTGTCTTCACCTGCTGGCAGGTGAGGCATCGTGAAATGAACTCTGCCACAGCCTTCTTCATGCCCGGCCCCCAGTTCTGTCGTCTGAGGTCCTGGTACATCTTTTCCACTCCAGGATGTACCTCCAAAGGAGAAGTGTGAAACTCTCTTAGCAGCTCCTCCCATAAAGCAACTGGTACCAAGGTACGTCCTCTGAAAAGGACGTCGTGCTCTGATCCAAGGGAGAAACCATCAGGTTCCTATCCCGAGGATATCTGTGGATGCCGTGTCTCATAGTTAGCATCCCCACGCTGTGCCCCTCTGACTTGTCACGACCCGTCCTCAGGGCCCGTGCCGTGACTACCCCAAGCCCGCCTTCCATAGGCCAGGTGCTGGCGACTAGCACCAAAGGCATAAATTCCGATAACTGGGAAGGCATTTCCTTTATAAAAGTAAACAAAACACCACAGAGTACAAGAGGAAGTAAAACACTAAGTACAAGGAGAAGTGCTGAAAGGAAAAATGGGCCAGAATACAAAACCAAAGTAAAAGTACAACTACAACTGAAAAAAGTACAACAGAAAAAGACAACAGCTGGAAGAAAGGAAGCAGCTCCTGGGTCGTCCTCCTCGGATCCTACCTGAAGGGTAGGTACAGATGGTGTAGCTCCTGGTTCTCCACCGTGGATCCTACCTAAAGTGTAGGTACAGATAGCCTCCACAACGCTCTCGCCCATCAACCTCCACCGTGTGTCGTCTCGTCGCGAATTCCACCTTCGGATACTGACTCATCGTGTAGTCCACCTCCGGGTACCGACTCGTCGTGTAGTCCACCTCCGGGTACCGTCCAGTCCTCGAACACTCAGCCTTCGTCAGCACTTCCTGTCGTCTGCAACCAACACAACGAGATGCGGGCATATCCCGTGCATGGGTGAGTATAACGATACATTTGTCATGACCCGTCCTCGGGGGCCGTGACGTGACTACCCCAAACCCGCCTCCCATAGGACAGGGGCTGGCGACAAGCACCAAGGCATAAATCCCGGAAAAAGGGAAGACATTTACTTTGTAAAGAAAACAAGCACCACAGAGTAAACAAGCAGAAAGGTAAACACTAAGTAAAAACTGTAACAAGCTGTGCTGAAAGTAAAAGGGGTCGGAAATACAAGCCCACCTGTAGAAGTGGAGGAGAGACTATGAGAGACTGAAGGAAGGCTTCTCCGTCCCTATCCACGAAGGATATCTCCAAGGTGTCTAGCTGCTCTGTCGCCCCCTCAAGTAGTTGGATGCTCGTCCTCCTGCTGAGAGCATCGGCTACTACGTTCCCCTTCCCAGGAGTATAGACTATCTCAAAGTCATAGTCCTGGAGGAACTCGAGCCATCTCCATTGTCTTAGGTTCAGGTCCTTCTGCGAGAAGATGTACCTGAGACTCTGATGGTTAGAAAAGACTGTAAAGCGCTCGCCCATCAGATAGTGTCGCCATGTATTCAGGGCGAAGACCACTGTTGCTAACTCCAGGTCATGGGTAGCGTAGTTCTGCTCATGCGGCCTCAAATGACGTGATCCATAGGAGATAACTTCCCAATCCTGCATCAAGACACATCCGAGTCTGGTCCCTGATGCATCGCAGTAGACTACGTACCCTACTCCCTCCTCAGGAAACCTCAAGATAGGTGCGCTAGTCAATCTCTGTCTCAGCTCCTGGAAGCTCTACTGACATCTGTCTGACTACATAAAGGGTTTTACCTTCTTCATCAAAGCTGAGAGTGGTGCCGCAACTCCGGAGAAGTCTGGCACAAATCTCCGATAGTATCCAGCTAGTCCCAAGAAACTCCGCACCTCCGTCACACTCCTGGGTGGCTCCCAAGCTAGCACTGCTTCGATCTTCGCGGGATCCACCACAACTCCCACCTCAGAAATGATGTGCCCCAAGAAGTGGACCTCATGTAACCATAACTGGAACTTCGAGAGCTTGCCATAAAGCTAGTGCTCTCGGAGTGTGTCTAGTACAACCCGCAAGTGGTAGGAGTGCTCCTCCTCCGTGGTCGAGTATACCAAAATTTCGTCGATGAAGACCACGACAAATCGATCGAGGTATGGCAGGAAGATAGTGTTCATGAGGATCATGAACACTGCTGGAGTGTTGGTTACGCTGAAAGGCATAACCAAGAACTCATAGTGGCCATACCGACAGCTGAAGGACGTCTTCTGTACGTCCTCGTTTCGAACTCTGAGCTGATGATAGCCTGACCTGAGGTCTATCTTCGAGAACCACCATGCTCCCTTGAGCTGATCGAAGAGGTCATCATTCCTCGGTAGTGGATACTTGTTCCTCACTGTCACCTGGTTTAGGCGACGATAGTCGACACACAGTCGCAAGCTCCCATCTGCCTTCTTGGAAAACAATATCGGGGAAGCCCAGGGTGAAACACTGGGTTGGATGAACCCCTTTCCCTGCAAGTCCTCCAACTGTACCCGCTACTCTTGAAGCTCAGCAGGGGCCATCCAATATGATGGAGTGGATATCGGGGTTGTCCCGGGGTACAGATCAATATGAATGTCTACCTCTCTACGAGGAGGTAGCCCTGGAACGTCATCGGGAAAGACGTCCGCGTATTTATCCACCACTGCAGGAAAACTTGGACTCTCCACGTCAACTGCTCCAAGGATGAGGCTAGCCAACTGATGAGTGATGGGCTTTCCTATCCTCTGTGTGAGTCCATCTTGTGCTGCTAAGGCTCCCTTCTCACCGATCAAGGTGAACCTGCTCCCGTCAATGCGCACAAATCTCACCTTGTGCCCAATACAGTCAATCTGAGCATGGACCGTAGATAACCAATCTGTAACACCCCAGGATTTCAGAGTGTGTTATTTCTTAAAAATAATTCAATAACTTGCACTACACGCAACACCGAGTTCAATCACACCATTAAAAGAGGTTATGAATAGTATTAGATAAATTTTAATGTTTATATAATCCTTATAATTTTAGAATCCATATTATGAGTTTCTTAGTCATAATGCAAGAACAGATTCATTTTCAGTATTGCACTTTTATCAACTTTTGATAGTGAAACCTTTTTAAATACTATATTTTAAACTTTTTTACTAAATGGGGACATCAAAAATTTAAAATGAAACATCACAAGCTTCTACGGTACGTTTCCCTTCGAATAATGCGATAGCGTGTGTTGTACGCAACCTCGAGTTCTAACACACACCACAACTAATTAAACTAGCCGTTGTGAATAGTAATACCTAATTTTTGAAATCATATATATTCTATATTTCAAAATGGACTTCATTTTTGGATTCGGAATATCAAAATTAGCCTAGGGTGAAATTTTGGTACATTTCGGATAACTTTCATATTTTGATGAATAGTGAAAATTTCTAAATTTTAATTAAAAACAACTTTTTTAATCAAAATAATTAATAGTGATAAATTATGAATTTGAGTGGTTTTAAAGTATATTTAGAATATATTTTTACCATTCAATTTAATGTTTATCATTGGACATAATTTTACAATTAAACCGAACATAAACAAGTGTCAATCTTTTGATAGTTATTATCTCTTAAAAACACGCTTTTTGTTTTAACAGCGGGAATTAATTTTAAATTAATTTCTGCCACTTCTGTGTTTTGAATTTAGGAAAATGGATTCCATATTTGGAATCAGGATGTCCAAATTATGTAAATAGGTAACTTTTATTTTTAGACATTTTGAATAATTACTGCGGTAAATATTTTATTTACCATGGTTAAAGGGTAAATCCGGTAAATAAGGGTTAAAAAAATAATATTATAATAATACAAAATTACCCTAAAACGTGTATTAACCCTATTGGTTGATACATGGTCGACCATGGGCATCTTTGTGTCAATTTTGGGACCCCATGGATCCACTTGTAAGTGATAATGACACTTTATTTTAATTTAGTTAAAATGAATACAAATGTGACACAAGCATATATCTTTTAGAACAACAATTTTTACATAGGGTTATATATGTTGGATTTTAGATTATAAATATTCATTAGAAAGATAAAAAGATTTCCTACATAATGATATTTTATTTATAATTTTTAGACAATAAATAAGTTATTTTATTTATGACACAATGATGATGCAGTAATTACTATAATAGTGAAAAATTAAAATAATTGATATTATAAATACCCAAATAAATATAATATGAAACTTTTAATGAATTAAACTAATTTTATAGGCTAATATGATATATTAGGATTGATGTAATGGACTTTGTTCGAAGTAATCAATCTGTTATGAGTTTCACAAAAATCAACTATTGAATAGTGTCAAAATTGACATAAAAGAGTTCTTAAAACAAATATTATATTATTAATTGATATTAAATTCCTAAAAATCTAAGGTTCGGCCAAGAGACTTATATTATGGTAGGTTAATCATTAATGGACCACTTGGGGGTCGCTTGGATGTATATAGTAAGTTTATTAACCATATTATATAAAAAATACAAAGAGACATTGTAAAAGTGAAACTAATTAACTTAGAGTTAATACTTAAAGATAAGGTTAATATAAGTACCCAAACCTGTATAAATTCTATTGGATGAGTTGTTTTCGACCTATCCCCACCTCATCCTTTGAATAGTCAACTTTGGATCCTTTAGAAACCGAATATGAATTTATTATAAATTAATATTTCTAGCTTTTCCAAAGGTGCCCCTCACCCCTCTTATAAAAGGGCACTCCTCCTTCTCATTTCTTCACACCTCTAAAGCCTTTTGGTTCGGCCAAACTCTGCCCAAATACTCTCCCAACATCCCTCAATACAACCTAGAGGCCTTAGTTTGATCAGAAAGCCAACCTAAGGAGCCATTTTGATCAAATCAAAAGGAAGAACCCGAAGAAGAGGTAATGATCTCACCACCCTTTTCTAAGTTCATTTCTTCTTCCACTTCTTCTTCCTTTGTTCTTACCATTCTGAAATAATAACTCCAGTATCTCACATATACTGTGATGTTATTATAAATATGGTACAATCATATTCAGTATTCTATCCACCCTTTGAATAACATGTCACCATACGTGCGTACGTACGGCTTACCGTCTCCACGTCGTGGTGTAATTGTTATTCAATATAATATTATTTGGATGGGTATAATAATGATGTGTAACTCATGTAAATAATAAATATAACATGTTAAGGATTCTGTATATATGATATACCATCCATTTATATATTATTTTAATATCAAAAGAATGATATTGTCGCTCGTGCGTACGTACGGACTACCGTCTCCACGAACGCGATGAGATTCATTCTCCATCGTAACCATTAAAGCGTAATTATCATTTTATGATTTAAAAATGATGTTTAAGGACTTGATATCATTCTGTATATGAATAATATACAACCTATCCTTTACAAACATGTCTTACGTAACAAAACATATGAAAGAAAACAAGTGAGTTAACACCCGAAACAACGATAATACTAAGATATTATTATCAAATCAATATTAAAAGATCGTATATGATATCCTATTAATGTATATGATTCTTGTATAATTTAATAACAATTATTTCACCATTATACAGGAGGTTAACCTACCACAACCAAGGAAAAGTACAAGGTAAGGGTTATTTCACAATCTCTTCATTATCCGAGGTTGTTTATACGTAATAATCTACTGGGATTTCTTTATCATCCACATCCATGTTTCTTCGAAATGTATTTCAAAACATATTTATTATTTACAAGAATATGGGTTAAAGTCATTTATACCCTTTTTGACTTTTTATAAGAGGTTTATAAAGGAATATTTCCGTCGTTTTCAAAACAAGGTCCTTTTTAACCTTTTCGACAGAATTTAGGTAAGAATGTTTTTTTTAACTTATACGGCTAGTGCGGTTATTTTCCGCCGTTATAAAATCGTCAAAGCTTTCCTTACAAGCTTACAAGAATATTTCCAAGAAAATGTTTTATTTTATATGGCTCTTAAATGATTTCAAAAATAGAAAGAGATATTTCTCTAAAAAGTGTTTTGATTTCATCTATGTCAACATCCTTTAATGGATTTTACGCTTATTTGAAGTTGATTTATTATAATACAAAACTTCTATATTGTATTGAAGGTTTTGTGATATGTTTGACTGTGGATGTGCTATTTTATACCATTCATAGATTATGGTGAAACTATTGACATTTCGTATGCTAGTTTTAATCCGAATGTTTATGTTATATTTCAAACTTTTCTTCAGATGAATGTGCTAAACAAGTATGTTCCGGGTTGGGGACTGGTAAAAGTAAGCCCTCCAGGTTGGGGACTGGTAAAAGTAATCCCTCCAGGTTGGGGACTGGTTAAAGTAAGCCCTCCAGGTTAGGGACTGGTAAAAGTATGCCCTCCGGGTTGGTGTCCGGTTATTAGAGGCACTCCGGGTTGGTGTCCGGTTATTAGAGGCACTCCGAGTTGGGTTCCGGTTAGAAGTAACCCCTAGGTCTTGGGATGAGGCCTAGACAAAGAAATTAACGTTTAGCATTATGCATTCCAACATTATGAAAGTGGTTATTGATTTTTTCATGTGATTATTCGATTAGTAGAATATCCATGTGAATAAGTAAATGGCATTATTTCATTTTACTTTTGCCATACCATGTTGAAGTTCAATTTTAAAAGGCTTTTGTTTTAGTAATGCATTGCCTTAAATGTTTATTCTTATTTATGAAAGTTTCCGCTATATTGTTATCCTTACTGGGCATTTGAGCTCACCCCTTTTCTATGTTTTATTTTTCCCCAGGATGTGAAGAAGTAAATTATGAATGACCTGCAGGGATATTATGAGGGGATAGTAGTGTGGATTATGGAGACATTATGTCGTTGTAGTAGTTTTTCATTTTATGATGTAATGTAAAACTTATGAATATATCTAGTGTTTCCAAGGCTACTAAACCAATCGGTCTTTCGAGATTTGATCTTTCTTGTGATCATGCCAATGTTACGAAGTAATGCACCGACTCTGGGTAGCTGGGGTCGGGGCGTTACAGTTGGTATCAGAGGAAGTTTAGTACAAGCCTTGGAAGCTAGATTTAGATAAACTCTGATTAGAGCACGTAGACCTAAGATGAACTTTGAGGATTAGTATAGAAGAACTTCCTAGAATTTTGGTATTGTAGAGATTTTGTGAGTTTTCCGAGCAATACATCCCTGTCTGGATACGAGCAGGTAGAGGCGGCTCTGGCACAGATGTACCTAGGGGTAAAACCTGAAAACACCGCTTTGAGCTAGACTCGAACGGGAACTGGTGCACGACAACGGGCCTTGCTGCACTCTTGGTTACGACACTCCCGGGGGATATGCTTAGGATAACTCTCATTATCTTTACAAATCATTATGAAGGGTTTATGAGTATATACTTTCTCAAAGAAAACATTTTTATGATTATGGATTATATCCATAAATAGTTCAATTTATGTTAAGTGTTTTATAAGTATGGGATTATGTATTTTGATTCATAAACTGATCTAGATTATGCCATTGTTTAGAAATGGCGCCCAGTAGAAGGAATGAGAACTCCGGAAATGCACATGATCCAAAGAGAAGGAAGGATCATATCTCTCATGGTCTTAAGCTAGAATTTATAAGAGAAATATTCTCCCATGTATTATCATCATATGAAGAAATAATATCATGTATTGATAAGATAAGTAAAGAGTTTACTGAGTCCTATGGCTTTGAAGGGAAGCAAGAGAAGAAAAGGATAGAAGAGAAAAAGATGGATAAAGGGAAGAGGGAAAAGAAGAATTTTCCCATATGTGGTAACTGTGGAAAGAAACACCCTGGAACTTGCCTGAAAGGAATGGGAGTTTGTTATAAGTGTGGAGGAAAAGGGCACAAAGTACGTGACTGCAAGGGTAAGAAAATGGTTTCAAATGTACATTGCTTCATTTGCAAGGAGTTTGGACACTACGCGAACCTATGTCCCAGTCATCAGACTATGCCGCAAATGATGCTATTGGATAAAAATCAAGTTATGATACTACCACAGATGAAGAGGAATGATTAGAGTTCTTATGTTGATTATGTCAATTGAGTGTTGTATCAACAATGTACTTGTTATAATAATTATGGAGTATATAAGGATTGTACTGCAGTACTATTTCATTAAGGACTTGAGATTGTGTGGAACAAAGAAAAGTGACTCAATAGCAGGATAAATTTTTGGAAAATATATGGTTGAGAGAATGATAAATCATAATATAGTTCTGATACTGAGGTAGTGATTTTGGAATAATATGTGATTGTTTTGGATAAATTATATTGGATATTCTTGACTACCCTGGAACTGATTAATGATTTGTATATTCCATCATTGTTGGGGTTTAAAACATTTTTGGATTAATGAAGTATATCCAACTTTCTATATGGAATAAGGGAGAATGAATGTAATCAATAAGGAATATGGTAATTCAGGATGTTTCGGTGTATTAAAAGAATACATGATGAAGGTATTCATATGCTATTATGGGGTAAAAAGGTTCTACATTATGTTTACCTTACTTATAAATGTTGGAATGTGAGTATGGATAGAAGTATTTTGGATAGTTCTAGTTTGGATTATTTTGGATTGCCATAAAAGGACAACCCGGAGGTCGGGCGGCAACCCGTCGCGTCCGGCAAGGCTGCGAGACTTGAACCCGCAACCGAAGGGCGACAAGGGTGTATCACCTAACACTGGCCCACGAGATTTCCTAGATTAAATAATGTAGTTTTTATTAAAAGATCTTGTAGATGAATTATAAATTCGTTTATTTTGGAACCCTATACGAATAGTGTAAATAGAATTTTTTTTACATTCTATTATCTTTTAGAGTGAAAGATGAGTTTGTGGTAGAAATTTATTAATGGATAAAACTCTAATTATAAAGTAAGTATATCTCCTTATGATCTTAGCCAATCTCATAAATAAATTCCTCAATATTAAGAAAAGCAACTTATAACAAAAATGTTTTCCTAGATGGTACCTTAAATCATCACTAATTTATGGCTTTGGGATTGTTGGCCTTTTCATAGCCATGTTCTCTACCACTCTCCATCAGATAATTGATGGTTAGATTTTTCTTCCATGTCCATATTTTCTTACATGGAACCCTAGTATGTGTTATTATCGGTAATCTTCATACTTTCGACTCTTTATTTTAAATAGAGGCCTCGTTAATTCATTTTTCGATGTGGGATTTCAACTAGGATATTTTGAAACGTCAAAAATGTGTTATCCTAATACCCTATGTTTTGTTGAACCGATGGTATTTCAATTCATCATAGATTGATGAATTTAAGGACCTCAATTTTATACTTGTTTGTGATTGATGACCTCAATCACTACCTATAAATATTTACGTTTTTCCTCCAATTATATGTCTCTAATTGCCACCAATGTTCTCCTAATCGAGATCATAATTTGGTGGTGACCCTTTCATTTATCTTTTCCTCATATTAAGACTAAATTTTAGTAACCAAATTTCCGATGTGGGTTTTCCCACAAATATATTTTCTACTTTCAACCTTTTATTTTCGAAGAACAATTTCAAATTGCGAGGACGCAATTTATTGAAGGAGGGGAGAATGTAACACCCCAGGATTTCAGAGTGTGTTATTTCTTAAAAATAATTCAATAACTTGCACTACACGCAACACCGAGTTCAATCACACCATTAAAAGAGGTTATGAATAGTATTAGATAAATTTTAATGTTTATATAATCCTTATAATTTTAGAATCCATATTATGAGTTTCTTAGTCATAATGCAAGAACAGATTCATTTTCAGTATTGCACTTTTATCAACTTTTGATAGTGAAACCTTTTTAAATACTATATTTTAAACTTTTTGACTAAATGGGGACATCAAAAATTTAAAATGAAACATCACAAGCTTCTACGGTACGTTTCCCTTCGAATAATGCGATAGCGTGTGTTGTACGCAACCTCGAGTTCTAACACACACCACAACTAATTAAACTAGCCGTTGTGAATAGTAATACCTAATTTTTGAAATCATATATATTCTATATTTCAAAATGGACTTCATTTTTGGATTCGGAATATCAAAATTAGCCTAGGGTGAAATTTTGGTACATTTCGGATAACTTTCATATTTTGATGAATAGTGAAAATTTCTAAATTTTAATTAAAAACAACTTTTTTAATCAAAATAATTAATAGTGATAAATTATGAATTTGAGTGGTTTTAAAGTATATTTAGAATATATTTTTACCATTCAATTTAATGTTTATCATTGGACATAATTTTACAATTAAACCGAACATAAACAAGTGTCAATCTTTTGATAGTTATTATCTCTTAAAAACACGCTTTTTGTTTTAACAGCGGGAATTAATTTTAAATTAATTTCTGCCACTTCTGTGTTTTGAATTTTGGAAAATGGATTCCATATTTGGAATCAGGATGTCCAAATTATGTAAATAGGTAACTTTTATTTTTAGACATTTTGAATAATTACTGCGGTAAATATTTTATTTACCATGGTTAAAGGGTAAATCCGGTAAATAAGGGTTAAAAAAATAATATTATAATAATACAAAATTACCCTAAAACGTGTCTTAACCCTATTGGTTGATACATGGTCGACCATGGGCATCTTTGTGTCAATTTTGGGACCCCATGGATCCACTTGTAAGTGATAATGACACTTTATTTTAATTTAGTTAAAATGAATACAAATGTGACACAAGCATATATCTTTTAGAACAACAATTTTTACATAGGGTTATATATGTTGGATTTTAGATTATAAATATTCATTAGAAAGATAAAAAGATTTCCTACATAATGATATTTTATTTATAATTTTTAGACAATAAATAAGTTATTTTATTTATGACACAATGATGATGCAGTAATTACTATAATAGTGAAAAATTAAAATAATTGATATTATAAATACCCAAATAAATATAATATGAAACTTTTAATGAATTAAACTAATTTTATAGGCTAATATGATATATTAGGATTGATTTAATGGACTTTGTTCGAAGTAATCAATCTGTTATGAGTTTCACAAAAATCAACTATTGAATAGTGTCAAAATTGACATAAAAGAGTTCTTAAAACAAATATTATATTATTAATTGATATTAAATTCCTAAAAATCTAAGGTTCGGCCAAGAGACTTATATTATGATAGGTTAATCATTAATGGACCACTTGGGGGTCGCTTGGATGTATATAGTAAGTTTATTAACCATATTATATAAAAATACAAAGAGACATTGTAAAAGTGAAACTAATTAACTTAGAGTTAATACTTAAAGATAAGGTTAATATAAGTACCCAAACCTGTATAAATTCTATTGGATGAGTTGTTTTCGACCTATCCCCACCTCATCCTTTGAATAGTCAACTTTGGAGCCTTTAGAAACCGAATATGAATTTATTATAAATTAATATTTCTAGCTTTTCCAAAGGTGCCCCTCACCCCTCTTATAAAAGGGCACTCCTCCTTCTCATTTCTTCACACCTCTAAAGCCTTTTGGTTCGGCCAAACTCTGCCCAAATACTCTCCCAACATCCCTCAATACAACCTAGAGGCCTTAGTTTGATCAGAAAGCCAACCTAAGGATCCCTTTTGATCAAATCAAAAGGAAGAACCCGAAGAAGAGGTAATGATCTCACCACCCTTTTCTAAGTTCATTTCTTCTTCCACTTCTTCTTCCTTTGTTCTTACCATTCTGAAATAATAACTCCAGTATCTCACATATACTGTGATGTTATTATAAATATGGAACAATCATATTCAGTATTCTATCCACCCTTTGAATAACATGTCACCATACGTGCGTACGTACGGCTTACCGTCTCCACGTCGTGGTGTAATTGTTATTCAATATAATATTATTTGGATGGGTATAATAATGATGTGTAACTCATGTAAATAATAAATATAACATGTTAATGATTCTGTATATATGATATACCATCCATTTATATATTATTTTAATATCAAAAGAATGATATTGTCGCTCGTGCGTACGTACGGACTACCGTCTCCACGAACGCGATGAGATTCATTCTCCATCGTAACCATTAAAGCGTAATTATCATTTTATGATTTAAAAATGATGTTTAAGGACTTGATATCATTCTGTATATGAATAATATACAACCTATCCTTTACAAAAATGTCTTACGTAACAAAACATATGAAAGAAAACAAGTGAGTTAACACCCGAAACAACGATAATACTAAGATATTATTATCAAATCAATATTAAAAGATCATATATGATATCATATTAATGTATATGATTCTTGTATAATTTAATAACAATTATTTCACCATTATACAGGAGGTTAACCTACCACAACCAAGGAAAAGTACAAGGTAAGGGTTATTTCACAATCTCTTCATTATCCGAGGTTGTTTATACGTAATAATCTACTGGGATTTCTTTATCATCCACATCCATGTTTCTTGGAAATGTATTTCAAAACATATTTATTATTTACAAGAATATGGGTTAAAGTCATTTATACCCTTTTTGACTTTTTATAAGAGGTTTATAAAGGAATCTTTCCGTCGTTTTCAAAACAAGGTCCTTTTTAACCTTTTCGACAGAATTTAGGTAAGAATGTTTTTTTTAACTTATACGGCTAGTGCGGTTATTTTCCGCCGTTATAAAATCGTCAAAGCTTTCCTTACAAGCTTACAAGAATATTTTCAAGAAAATGTTTTATTTTATATGGCTCTTAAATGATTTCAAAAATAGAAAGAGATATTTCTCTAAAAAGTGTTTTGATTTCATCTATGTCAACATCCTTTAATGGATTTTACGCTTATTTGAAGTTGATTTATTATAATACAAAACTTCTATATTGTATTGAAGGTTTTGTGATATGTTTGACTGTGGATGTGCTATTTTATACCATTCATAGTTTATGGTGAAACTATTGACATTTCGTATGCTAGTTTTAATCCGAATGTTTATGTTATATTTCAAACTTTTCTTTAGATGAATGTGCTAAACAAGTATGTTCCGGGTTGGGGACCGGTAAAAGTAAGCCCTCCAGGTTGGGGACTGGTAAAAGTAATCCCTCCAGGTTGGGGACTGGTTAAAGTAAGCCCTCCAGGTTAGGGACTGGTAAAAGTATGCCCTCCGGGTTGGTGTCCGGTTATTAGAGGCACTCCGGGTTGGTGTCCGGTTATTAGAGGCACTCCGGGTTGGGTTCCGGTTAGAAGTAACCCCTAGGTCTTGGGATGAGGCCTAGACAAAGAAATTAACGTTTAGCATTATGCATTCCAACATTATGAAAGTGGTTATTGATTTTTTCATGTGATTATTCGATTAGTAGAATATCCATGTGAATAAGTAAATGGCATTATTTCATTTTACTTTTGCCATACCATGTTGAAGTTCAATTTTAAAAGGCTTTTGTTTTAGTAATGCATTGCCTTAAATGTTTATTCTTATTTATGAAAGTTTCCGCTATATTGTTATCCTTACTGGGCATTTGAGCTCACCCCTTTTCTATGTTTTATTTTTCCCCAGGATGTGAAGAAGTAAATTATGAATGACCTGCAGGGATATTATGAGGGGATAGTAGTGTGGATTATGGAGACATTATGTCGTTGTAGTAGTTTTTCATTTTATGATGTAATGTAAAACTTATGAATATATCTAGTGTTTCCAAGGCTACTAAACCAATCGGTCTTTCGAGATTTGATCTTTCTTGTGATCATGCCAATGTTATGTAATAATGCACCGACTCTAGGCAACTAGGGTCGGGGCGTTACACAATCCATGCCCTAGATGACGTCGTAAGGCCTCGACGCCGCTACAAGAAGATACCAGCTGAAGCTATCGCCTCCTAGAGTAAGCTCACACTACCGGCACCAGTGCTTAATCGTCGCGTCTGCTCCCGTAGGAGTCTCTAGCCGTAAGGATCGAGACAACGGCTCTGTCGGAATCTCCGAGCTCCGAACAAGGGTAGCGGCTATGAAAGAGTGACTCGATCCTGTGTCTATAAGAACTGCAGAAAGGGTGGAATAGACATAGATCGTACCTCGAATCATCTCTGGCGCACCGTGGTCATAGTCCTCCGCTGCCTGGAGCTGTGCCTGTCTCTGCCCGCCAACTCCCTGTGGTCGGTGCGGACCTCCTGGTGGTGGTGCTGGCAGAGCCTCAAAGCGCCGCCCACCACCTGCTGCTCGGCCAGCTCCTCTTCCTCGTCTACCTCCTCCCTGCGGACCGCCACGGTCGACCCTCTGCCTCTTCCTGGGTGGCCCCTCCACCGTCTGATGCTCCTCGGCACGGCGGGTCGGGCAGTCACGAGCCATGTGGCCCTGCCCGCCGCATGCATAGCACTGCCTGCCTCCCGAAAGACTGGCTCCGCGTTGTGTGCCCCGCACTGCTGAGCCAGTGTCCTGAGGTTGTCTGCCGAAAGGTCTGGTATACCTGAAACCTTGAGTCATCCGTCAGCTACCTGCTGCCGAAGACTCCGCTACCTGCCGCCGTACGGTAGGTCTTACTGTGGACTCAGCCAGAAAGCTCTCGATCAGAAGGGCTCGCTCCAGCACTCATGCCTGAGTCGGAATGCTGAGGGAGATCAGTGATGCCCTGATCTCGTCTCTCAAACCCTGCTCAAAGGTCTGAGCCCAGAAGAACAGGTCCCGTACCATATCTGTCGAGTAGCGAGAAAGATCGGTAAACCTCGCCGCGTACTGGGCGACCGTCAAGTTGCCCTGCCGCAGCTGAAGAAGCTCATGGATGCGCACCGCACGGTGGGTGGCCGGGACGAACTCTGAGCGGAAGAGGCTCTCGAAGTCCGTCCAGAGAAGAGATGCCTCATCATTCACTTGGAGCATTAAGCTCCACCATCGGCCCGCTGCTGCGGGCAGTAGGCTCTCCGCGAGGATCACCATGAGGTCTGATGGTGTCCTCACTAGCCTAAAAACTCGTACGACCGCCTCCAGCAAGTCCTCGGCTGCCTGGGGGTCCGTCTCCCCACGAAACCTTGGTGGTCACTGGTGCTGGAACTCATGCAGAGCTCCGAGGCGGCATGCATCTTCAGCAGTCGTGGCGAGGAGCATCGGTAGCTCAGTGGGTAGAGATACCGCTTGTGCCTCCGCCGTTAAAGGTCCCTGTACCGAGATCTCGTCACTCGGAGGGCTGTCGTCGCGCTCTACTCTCGGAACCCTAGCTCTCTGCCGTCGTGGGGCCATCCTGAAAAGAAAACAAGTGCGCCACGGTCAGAACAATATACCTGTTGAGCTGATACAAAGTAATCACAAAGAAAACATGAAACACACAGGCAATCAATGTTTTCATGCATTAAGTCGAAAAGCTGAAGTCAGGGTCCTGGTGTACGGATACGTCGGCCGCCGCACCAACACTGGTCTCCCTAGACTGATAACCACACCCAATACGCTAAACACTATTGCATCACATAGAAGAAAGATCAGAGTCTACGGTAGAACCGACCACCTCTGATACAAATCTGTCACGACCCGTCCTCGGGGCCCATGCCGTGACTGCCCCAAACCCGCCTTCCATAGGCAATGGGCTGGAGACTAGCACCAAGGCGTAAATCCGGGAAAAAGGGAAGGCATTGCCTTTGTAAAGAAAACAAGCACCACAGAGTAAACAAGCGTAAAAGTAAAGACTAAGTAAAAACATTAACAAGATTTGCTGAAAGTAAAAGGGGCTAGAAATACAAGACTAACTGTAAAGTACAACTGAAGGGAAAAACAACAACTGAAAAGAAAAGCCGCAGCGTCGAGCCGTCCTCTGTAAGTCCCACGTGAAGGGTGAGCTCAGATAGCCTCCAACACTCCTCGGTCCAGCCGTCTGCTCCGAGCACGTCCCACCCAGTGGTCCACCTCTAGGTACCGTCCTGCTCCACAAGCCTCCACCACGATCAGTGCTATCCGGTGTTTGAAACCAACACAACGAAGTGCGGGCATAGCCCGTGCAGGGGTGAGTATAAACAACTCAGTAGGGACCCCGAGACCCCCGAAGGTCTCCCGAAAACCACAAAGGATAAACCAAAAAGGAAAGATCCAATCACGAAGTAACAACCGACACTACTTAGGTATATGCCCATACATATACCTAAGTCATCAATTCTCATTAGGCTACAACATCTGAGCCCAAGCACAACCCAGTCTACACAGGAAAGAAAACGTAAACTCACCCAGGATAGCACAACACAATCCCTGAAGGAGAGAAAAAGTAATCCACATAGGATAGCTCAACACAATCCACAAAGGAGAGTAAACAGTAAATCCACACAGGATGGCTCAGCACAATCTACAAAGGAGTGTAACATAGGATTCAACTCACACAGGTATACTTCATTGTATGACGATAAAGATGATCACTGATCCATCTAAGTCGTCGGACCCACAAAGGATCGAAAGGTACTAACCCCCGCAAAGACACACACAGGATCGGACCCACACAGGATCAATAGGTAACTAACCCCCGCAAAGACCCACACAGGATCGGGCCCACACAGGACCTGTAGGCGCTGGCTCACACAGAACCGCTGAGCGCTGACCCACACAGGATCAAATCCACACAGGATCTATAGCACTGATCCACGTAGGATCGTTGAGTGAGATAGTCGTCGCAGTCTACTAAGGATCTCTGGACAGTCATCGTTGCAGTCCACTGAGGATCTCTGCACATTCATCGTCGCAGTCCACTGAGGATCTCTGCACAGTCGTCGTTGCAGTCACAGCAGTAGTCGCAGCCAGCACTAGGGTTCCCGCACACAGCAAGCTTGTTTGGGAGGGTCCGCTCCATGAGCCGAGAGTCTGATAAATCAACTGACACAATGTCCGAATTCGATGTATCCAAAAGTTATGTATCATCAACAGCAACTCAACGTCGCAGACGGCGCGTCAATCGGACGCCCGGTCTGAGAGTTATTGGCTTTTTCATCCCAGGGGCCCGGTTGGTTTTTAAAGACAAACCAACCAGACCATACTGCACCTGCATCCAAACCTCGGGCGGAGTATGCGAAAAGATCTTTCTCACTTAGAGGAATTCACGGAAGTCGACGGCACGTCGATCGGACGTCCGAAGCTCAAGATATGAGTGATTCCACTCCGAAGGCCCGGTTGGTTTCGTGTACGAACCATCCCGGCAGAAATCAAAGTAATCCCAAACCTTGAGTGAGATATACCGAAACAACCGTCTCGATCCAAGGATCGCGTTTCCGCTAAAGGCACGTCAGTCAGAGGCCCGTAGCTCATGTTATGGGAAAAAGACCGAAAACGGTCTGAAGACGGGGGGTCTGGGCTCGAGCCGACCCGGCCCGACCCCGTAGGTCGGCCGAACCGGGTCGACCCGACCCGGTCCGACCCAGCTGGACCCGGTCCGGTCTGGCCGGGGCGCAGCCCGGCCCGGCTTGGCTCCGCCGAGCGGCCGAGCAAACGCGGGGGGCATGCTACCCCCACGTGACAACCCTGCGGCCCCCACGGGGGGCCGACCTGGTCGACGGACGCGTCGATGCCGCATCCCGAGTGCACCGGACCCGCGCGGTCGCGGGTCCGCTGGCGCCGCCGGCGACCCGCGCCGCCAATGGCTTCTGTGGGCCACCAGAGTTGCTCCGGTGGCCCGATTCCCTTCCCGCATGGGCCGCTGTTCATCCCGGGATCCGTTCTTCACTGCGGAATCATCGAAACACCTCTGTGGCATGCTTTTTCGTCGCCTGCCAAATCCAGACAACAACGAAGAACGGAGGAGGGTTGTCGGGCCGTGCTTGTTGGTCCCGCACCCTCCGCGTTAGATGATAACAGTCGGGAGAAATAATCAACACATAGAGAACATATCAAAAACTATTTTATTAAATTAAAATTGTTCTTATGAACCGGGTTCTTCATTTTGAAAGAAACAATCACGGGAATATAAATTATTTCACAGACAATCCCCTACCTAGTCAGGTCGTCGCACGCGCGTTCATCGCGGATTTGATCGTCGCGGAAGGAGGGGACCGTCACGTCGTCGCGGTGTCCGGCGTTGCGTCGATGAACTCCGAGGACCAAGAAACAAAAGATTTAATTATAAATAATTAAATCCGTGTTTTGTTATAAACCACAAAGGAGTTTTAAAAGAAACCCGAAATCTCTTACCTCCAGCAGTAGGTGATCGGAGATCGGGGCGGGGAAGAACGTCTCAGATGAAGCGTCGTCAATATTCGAGGGTGACGGCGTTCTTTGCGTTTTTCGCGTTCTTCGCGTTCTTCGTGTTCTTCGCGAAGGAGGGTGAAGGCACAAAACTTGTCAAAGCCTCTCAACAAGCATTTTTCTAGATGTCGTGCGTTGGTCTTATTTTACTATTGCACCAACGGATTTCAAACAGGTTAAGAAATGAATAAATTAATTCATAGAATTAATTCAACGAAGAAAACCGCCCAATTAATTTGTGCATTAAGAAGTTAAGAAAACACGTCAGTTGACTTTCATAATGACGGGTTTTCGCGGGTGCGTTACTTAGCGGAAAAGAAACAGTGGGGCTCGTGCAGGCCCCACCTCACAAATATCCTACCAAGAGGGTAGGATATTTTTGGATAGCACCCTATCCGCATCAACTCAGCTTAAGCTGCATTAAGTGGTAATTAAGCGGCTTTAAGTGAAATAAAAATAAAATTGTCGCACAACTTTATTTTATTTCATAACATAAAACCCGAAAATTAAAAACCACAACCGAGCAAATGCAACTCTGGAAGAGGCGTTTCTAAGAAAATGTTGGCGCTGCGATTCCATCGGTGCCCTCAGAATTCGATTCCGGGCACTGGTTCAAATGTTAGAAAAACCTGCTCGTCCGTTCACTGAACGTACCCGGGCCAAACTTTGAAACATGATTCCAGGCACACCAGGCCTCAGAATCAGGTGCCGTTAGAATCTGCGCTTTTGTAAAATTCCAAATAAAATTAAGAAAAAAATTCCCTTGAAATTTACGAGTCTTTACACATGGGATGACACATCGGTATGCCATCCCGGAGCAGATACCCAACTCTATTCCTATCCAGGAGGGTCATGGGGCATACTCCCCCATATCATACAGATAACAAGATCGGTAACATACACCCTTAATAATTAAATATAGTCGGTCCGTTCTGGTAACCACTCTAAGGCAGACACATTCTCCTACCCATGATAACCACTATTACCCACAAGTGGCCTCAACTATGTATAAGAGGACATCCGAAAAAAAGTCTTTCCAGAAACTATTGGAAAATCAAGAGTCATGTTGTGATTTGGCTCCTCTTAATGCTGGAGTCCTTAAAGCCCTCAGACATTTATCTTTTGCAGCTCAAGATCCTACCCTCGCATTACTAAATTATGGGAGTTGTAGTTGTAATTATGAATTTTCTCAATGGACACTTCATCATGAAGTCTTGCTTCATGAAAATTAAGTGAATCTAGAGTTCCTATCTCCGGATGAGAGCCACAACAACCCTCAGTGTGGCCAGAAGACTAAGTAGAAGAAGATCTATCCTTGATATAATCCATCATGGTGATCCTCTCCATTATGGCATTCACTGCGAAAGTCCATTTTATAGAACTATTTTTCAATTTCAAGGAAATTTCATAATTTACAATGTAGTGATGATTTAACCCTCATATCTTGAGGCACTTTCAATCACAAGTCCATTCATGTCTAACACTTTGTCATTTATAAGTGAAACCCTTTATCAACCAGAAGACATATTAAGGGAACGGTCATTCTATGAACCACCCTTGGGTAATTTGTCATCTAATACAGAGCATCCACTTTTGTCAGACCAAGTGGAGATAACTCTAGTGAAAGATGATGTATATGTGTTAAACATGAGGAAACAATTAACTAAAGGGGAAATAATTTTCATGTTCTGGCCTTTGTAAAATTCTCAGTAAAACATTCTAGAACCGATGACAGATGATTCCATTCATGAAATCCACCTCAACTTAAGGAAAACTCTTCATTATTTGAAAACCAAAGAATTGTCTTATGATGAATATCCAAATCATGTAATGTTAATAGAAGATCTTCAATGCCATATTGACTTGGAATATCTCTCAGTTTCCCAACATCCAAAGGTAGAAAAATAGCATAGAACCATTCGACCTGCATATCTCAGTGCTCTAAAGAGGCTATGCCAGTTAATTTTGGTTCCATATCTGGTGTTCATATCAGAGCATGGGGTGTGTATGGAGAATTGAATTTCACTACATTCCAAAATCTGCAAAGTCCGCCAAAAGTGGTCTCATGAAATGTTATTTCCCACGGTCAGCCACAATCAATAGGTTTTATATGTAATCAAATGTACGCTCAAGAATAGGTCTCAAACAGTTCTCATTACAGTCAGGCCCAGTGAAATGAAGATGTGGAGTTACTTTTACATCAAGCATATGAGAATCTGGAATAGGAGTCCCGCGTAGATGATGTCTGGGGTCAGATAATGAAGATGTTTGAAATAGAATAGCGCCCTTCCAAAACAAGTGATTTAAGTGGTTGTTAGATGGTTCACCCTCCTAATGTACGAACCAAAATATGCAAAATCAGAAGAGCAGTTGCATGACTTTATGCCAAAGCAGTTCAAGAATCTCCCCATCTTTCAAGGATGTGGTATCATTTAATTCAACCTTTAATTCATTCAAAAAAGTTCAAATATTTGAAGAAGAAGAATAGGAACAGCCCCAACCAATATGGCTGGGGGCTTTTTCACATCTTCAATCCCCTCCTAAACTAAAGTAATTCTCTCCTTATTAGAATAGAAGAAACAAAGAGAGCATACAACTGAACTATCCGATGAATCCCTTCATGTTATTGTCCTCCAAATAGTTTCAAGGAATTCATCATAAAGGGGAAAACATCTCATGGAAGAAACAACGGAAGATGACCTTACAAAAACACTAGCACAATAACATCGATGAATTATGCATTAGTAAATGTCATTAACACCACTATAGGAGACCCTCCAGAAAATGAGTCCAGTTTTGGGTAATTTGATGATGATGTTCTTTTCCATAATACGGTACACATTGAGGCAAATGGAGAAGGTGTGTGCAGCCCAAATTAGAGGCCCACCCAGAATCTAGGAATTCCTTCAAATAACCAACTCCCCCTCCCCGAAAGGCATCTTACAAGGGGAATGGAAAAAGATAGATTGCATCTTACTTTTACACTGGATAGGGTCAATCTCTTTCACTTGAAGATATATTTTCAAAATATGAAGATAAATTGAAGGAGTTGAAAATACTAAATATAGAGTTACTTCGAAACATCATTTCTGCTGGATGTACTCCCCATGCCGGTCCCAAACTTGAAAATCCAGTAGGATATCCTCAACACAGAGGATTTGTTGTAACTATAGATTTGGATAATTAATTATCTTCCACTTGGTGCACAATCAAGATAAGACCATATACATCCTGATAGTCCCGTTCCCATGGGTTGTCCAAGGAAAATATCAACACCACCATTAGTGGTCTTGTCGGTCATTGAACTAGCTCAAGTTCAAGTTACTATACATACACAGAATCCATCTCATCTAGATATTCATCAAATGCTTAGGAACACACTTGATGCATTGATGAATTCATTGGAAGATATGGAGGAATGACGTGTACTAGTTCAGCTGTTAAATAGAGCTTACCCAAAATGGGTGGAAGAAATTTCACACACACCAAATTTTCTGAATACCACATTCCCAATATTTAATGGTTCGGGAGATTTAGAACAAAAACTAAATCATTTGGTTTCATGTTGTGATCCCATGATGGAATCTTCTCAACAACAATAAGTTGTTATGAAAAGGTGTTTTGTGCATTCATTACAAGGACCGGATTTTTTCTTTTATACAAGTTTAAAATCTAGATCAATTATTGTATAGGATGATATATGTTAGATATTTATTCATCAATTTTTCTCAACGCTACCAAAGATAAAAGTTTTTTATCTTACCAATTGAAAAAAAGGTAGAATTGAATAGTATCATATTTCATTGCTCAATGGAAAGGATTAACATAATTTTTAACACTCACACTCCCTCAAGAAGAGTTACAGCCAATTTGTGTGGAAAATCTATGTGATGGGTTATGCACACCATTGATCCCTGTGAAATACACCAGTGGGTTTCGAGGCCTTACTTCAATCGCTCAACATATAGAATACTCTATTATTGAAACTAAGGATAAAACTCTTGTAATTCCATCAGCTTCATGGAGGATTATATGAATGGAAGAATCTACTACAGTCACACTCAAGAAGTCACATGTACCTACTTCTACTTCATGACCTTCATCATACCGAAGGGTTCTGCCTCCTCAGCACCAGCTGAAAAGTCCTCCTCGTCAATATGATCAATGATATCAATGGGGGAAATAGTTTTTTGAATTAATGAACAATTTTTATTCATTTCGAAATGAACGAGTTCCTAGTAACTTCATCTATAATCTAGAAAACAAATTGGTTCAGTTTCCAAGTCCAAAGAAACCAAATAAATAAAGAGATGAAAATCTTATGAATTATTTTCACTTTCACCGTATGTTAGGGAATCCCATCCAGGGGTTTTTTTTCATGGACCTCTTGTAAACGATATTAGAATCTTTTCATGTCAAACAGAAAAGTTCATCAGCTCAAGTAGCATGTGTTACTACTACTGATCAAGATGAAGAAGGCAAATGGAATGAGGTTAAAAGTAAAAATGAGGAGAAATATGAAGATTAGATGATCATGAAAATGATCAAAAAAACTCATCCAATTTTATGATCACTGTTCAAACAACCAATTGTGTATTCTTTAAATTTTGTGACAGCAAAACCATCTTCATCAACATGTCATTCATCAATTAAGAGAAGTGATTATAAGGAAAAAGAGTAGTCGTAAGAAGACGAGCTGGTGTCAAGGCCAATGTTTTCCTTGAACTTGAAAGATTTTATGCCATCTGTTTCAAATGCATGACCACTTCCCTACCAAATGTAACAACCAGCGATGACCTATCATGATGAATTGTCATCAGATGAAGAATTGATCTTTGGTTCTATTAATGTTATCCATTTGACGGATCCTTATGTCAATGGTGATTCTGATAATAATGAGCCAGAATTTCATGTTGCTAATTAGGGAACTATAGGATGAGGCCAAGGTCGAGGATACATGGGAAGATGTGGAAATTATAAAAACCACCATTTTAACACTACCCCAACTCGAACCATATATTCGGTAGAAAGTCGTTGAAGAACCCTTCAGTGGGGTCAATAGGAAAAAAGAGTTTCTTCTATGAAGGACAGGTTCGGTTCTGACATGATTATTTAGGAAGACCGATTAGATGTCACACCATATTCTTCTCAGCAGGTGAAGTAATCTAGTCAGTATAATTTACTAAATCTGGAGGTATTTCAAACATGTTCTCCGACACATAATACAGCTACATCAAAAGCATAAACTTCTAATGCACCTGGAAAACCACATCTCCATGCTGGGAAACCCAAACCATTGGACTAAATGTATGATGTCTTGAAACAGTTGGCCCAAGTACCATCCATGTTTTCAAATATGGATGCTTTGAATCTATCAAAATATCTTTTAGAGGCACTCATTGAGTCTTTTTCAAGTCCTCAAGATATTGAAACCGATGTTTCTGTAGGTGAGGTTTACTGTATAAAGAATTATCCTACAAAATGTAATGCTGTCAAATCATTTATAGATGAAGATAATGATGATGAAGTGAATGGGAATATCTGACCCCTGTAATTTTCTGGAAAGGTCAATGACGTAGATATCTGATGAGACTTCATTGATAATGGCTCCATAGTCAACTGCATTCCTATTCGTACACTTCATTGACTGGGCCAGACTGAATCTGACCTATCTCCTTCAGAATTAATGTTTCATGCTTATGATAAGAATTAACATGAACCTTTGGGTGAGATTACACTCAGAATTCAGTTAGGAGATCTTGTGTCTGATTTATATTTCATTATTGTTCGTCAGTACACAGCCTTAAATATTCTGCTTGGAAGGCCTAAGTTACATCAACATGCAACCACACCTTCATTATACCACCAATGTCTTATGTATTGTTTCAATGTTCAAATAGGGACATTGTATGGTGAGAAGCCTCCATTCAAAATGTGTGGATTTCAATACATTGAGGTAATGTTTTATCACACAAAAGGAATAAAGTCCATGACAAAAGAAATAACCAGAATGAATGCACCAAATGAACAAGAAAAGATCCATGGAAATCCATTTATGCATCTATGTATAGACTATGTGTTACCCATCTGTCAAATTGGAACGGTAAACCCAGGTCTGGGAACTCATTTGGTATCTTCTATAATGCCAATTACGACAATTGAGCATGACAACATGGAAGAAACTATTGATCCACCAATCCATGATGAAAGCCTAAATGTATATGTTTTCATTTCATCTAGTGAACTACAACTATCCTCTACTTCATCAACTAGAGTATAATAGATTGTAGGAATGATAGATAATGACAAATATGATGATTCTCAATCCATCATCTCCACTAAATTATGCCAGGAAGAAACTTCATCATTATTTGGGTCAGATTTGGTGGCTTCTTCTTCAGCATGTTCAAATACTGACTCCTCCCCTAACTCTTGATGTTTTGCCTCAGTGTCTACTATGCATGTGGAATAAGAAGAGGTAACACGTAATGAAGAATAAGAGGAATATATTGGGGATGCTCCACTAGCATTTGATGAAGGTGTCTCTACAACCGTGGATGAGCTCAGAGAAATAAATCTACGTGCAGATTAAGATCCACACCGGAATGTAATCTGTGTGGCCATGACCTCCGAAGAGAAAGAGTTGTATAATTCATTTCTAAAGCAACATCAAGATATATTTTATTGGAATTATACATAAATTCCGGGTCTTAATCCTGATGTTTCCACCCATCATTTTGTTTCCCAAAACAACATTGTTGATTCAAGTAGGAAGTAAGAAGAACACACCCAACTCATACCTCTAAAATTGAAGCTGAATTAGATAATCATATAAAGGATAACGTTTTCAATGAATTTTAGTATCCAAAATGGCTGGCCAACATTAACCCAATGAAAAAGATTAATTAGTAAATTAGAGTTTTCATTGATTTCAGAGATCTTAACCAGCATTCTCAAAAAGATGATTTTGCAGTTTCAATTACATAAATTCTAATTGATGAAACAGCTTGATATGAATCTATTTAATTAATTTATGGCTACTATGGGTATAATAAAATACTTATGGACACAAAAGAAGAAGAATAAATAGCCTGCAGATCCCCTCAATGTGTGCTTTTCTATCTGGTAATTCCCTTTGGCTTAAAGAATGAAAGTGAGAAATATCAATGTTCTAGGCACCATATCATTAAACCCTTCAAAGGGATATTTGTTGAATGTTTTGTGGATGATTTGGTGGTCAAATCCTGAAAACGTTCTAATCACATGGCTGATTTAGAGACAATATTACCAAAACATTGGCAACCCAGTTTGAAGATGAACCCCTTAAAATATGATTTTGGGGTAACCTCAAGAATGTTTATTGGCTTCGTTGTACACCATCGTTGTATCAAAGTTGATCCTGAAAAAACAAAATCAATCCATGGTATGTCACCTCTAAGAAATTTGAATGAATTTAGTGGATTCTAAGGACACTTGTCCTATATTCTGCACTTTATTTCCAATTTGGTAGCAAAAATGTTTTCCCTTCACTAGATTAAAAAAGGAGTCACCTACCAATGGAATGAATAATACCGAGAATCAATTGATACCTGTTTCCCTCAGAATCCGGGGATGAATACCTTGATGGGAGGTTCAAACGTTCCAATTGGTTTCTAACGGGTTAGTTCGTAGAACCAGAAACATTCAATGATTCCACATCCATTTGGACCTACTTTCCAAAGGTAGGTGCTCATTAGTTTGTGGACTGATGAGGCTTAGGAATTTTCATTGGTCGAGAGGATGGGAGGTCGGACTCATCACACCTTTTTGAGGGGAATTACTGTCTACTCCGGGACTCTCTTTATAGATTTAAGTTATGTTCGGGAATCCTTATTACATTACCAAATATAAAATAAGATTTCCTTCAGATCTAACAATCAATGATCAAATATGTAGGAAATTTAGAGAATATTTTATATATATTCGAGGTTCTTCATCGATAGAGAATCGTCTGTATTTATTAGAGATTCTTGGTCAATGGTACCCTTCGACACATTTATATATAAGTCTCTTGGTCATTATGATGACCATGCTGGTTTTAAAGCCACTCAGTGGGGCACTTGAAGTTTATTGTCATTCCAAAGGACATGGATTATTATAGAGTTGGGATCGATCCCATAGACGGGCTACCTACACATCTTTTTTCTAGAAAAGAAATCAGAACCCACGTAGTTCGAGTAAGGGAGTATGATTTTTATGATTGATGGCTCAAAGAAGGATGTCACAATTACTTTTACTCTCTAAGCTCACGTGAGTGATGCTCGGTGTGAGAAACAAGAGGTATTGGTAAAAATTAGACAATTGTGCCATGAATGATGCAATCATAAGAAATAATGTGGGGCTTATGTATGTATGACTGCCCAAATAAATGAATCTTAGGATTTAATTTGGGGAAGAAATCCAGAAATAGGGTCCATAAAGGTATATGTGTTTCATGGTGATTTTGAATACTCTAACTTGGGTCTTACTCCTGAAAAGGAGGCCCGGGTAAAGGATTATGTTTTGGTGCTTACTCCTGAAAAGGATGCTCAGATTAGGGGACTCGGGCTCACTCCTAAGGAGAATGCCCAGATTTGGGAATTTTAAGAATTGGGGCTTACTCCTAAGGAATATGCCCAAGTTAAGAATTATGACTGGGACTTACTCCTAAAAAGGAGGCCCAGGTTAGGGGATCTGGGGCTTACTCCTAAGAGGATGCCCAAATTTAGAGGACTTATGACTGGGGATTATTCCTGAAAAGGAGAACCGGGTTAAGGATTCTCTCATCTTAAAGGATGAGGTTAAATAAATGAAATCTCAATCTTTAGTGACATAAAGATGTGTAAATCACTAGGTTTTGAGAGATATTCCACAGAATTACTTTCATATAAGGAAGTCAAATCATGAAATCCTGCCATAAATGGCTTTGAAGAGTGTCTTGAAGACTGAATCTTGAATAGGAAAGGTGGAATGGATTAATAGGGGTAAAATGGGAAAGAAGGGCACCCAAAAAGGCAGGGGCGCGCAAGTCCTGGCAGCAGCGCAGGTACTGCGTGGGTGTGCAAGTCTTGGTCATGCAGGTATAACTACGCGACAAGTTTGATACTTGCGCGGTGTTCAACCTGTAGGGTATTACTTGAGCGACTTTTGTTTAAGGTCTTTATAAACCTCTTGAGGTTATTCTAGGAGAGGGGCGTGTAGGTTGTATTGAAGGTGTAAGGTGGCGTGAAAGTGTAGCCATTTTTCTTAAGGGCTGGCCACCTAGGCGCGCAAGTGTTGATGAGTTTCAACACTTAGGCCTTCCTCCCCCTCTTTAGATCTTCTGTTCTAGGTAAGAAATTACCTTAGAAGTGTTTCGGAAAATTTAAGAAGAGAATAGGGAGATGGGAGCTCAAATCTGAGTTTCTGGAAAAAATCCCTCTCAAATTGGGGGCCCATAGGGTCTATTTATATGCAGGGAGAAGACCCCTGGCGGTTATCGCTTAGACCGCGCAAGTCACTTGCGCGACTATGAGGAAACTTGCGCGACTTATGGGAAATCTTCTCCTTGTTCATCCCTTTGTCAATTTTTGATATTTTCTTCAAAGGATGGATCAATTTGTGCTAAGTCATTTCCCTTTACATTCCTTGGGACTCTGTGATGAAAAAGGAACGTCAACAAAAGTCCCCCCTCAGAGTTGAATCTGAAAGAAATGGGGATTTGACTCTGAGGAAATCGAAGACATCCAAAGGAATGGTGGCGCGCAAGTCTTGATGGCGTAGAGGGCGGCGCGCAAGTGCGAATCGCACATGGCCTAGGTGCACTGGGTACATCGCGCAGATAGGCCGCCTGGTCGCGCAGGGTATAGCGCATAGGGTCTCGGCCGCATCTATAAAGAGAGGGCCATACTTCCGTACAAAGCATCCGGATTTCCGGATTTCACATCTTCGAGATCTCGTCGTGCAAGTCACCTTAGCCGCGTAAGTTGTTCTATTTTCCGATGTTTCCTTGATGCCTTGCTGCTGTCAGGTATCTTGACTTGCGCGGTGATACTTGCATGTCAAAAACTAGCACGACACACGAACACTTTCACGTCACGTTTTTGACTTGCGCGCCTTAATGCATTTTCCATTTTTCTCAAATTCTTTCACAAATATATATATATATATATATATATATATATATATATATATATATAAACCCATTTAAGAGTTAGTTTATTCAAATTTTGTTCAGATTCAATGGCTCTTAGACCCAGAATAGTCGATGAACTGGCTAGCAAGAAGATTGATGATATGATGGACATCATTGGCCATGATTACTATGATATCTGCGATAGCACTCTCCTAGATTTGGCTATGTACTTGAAGAAATATAATCTTAATTTCCCACAGAGCATCTACCTGCCTCTATATGGTCATGGTCATCTACAAGGATTCAATGATCCAGATGCAAAGAACTATATGCCTGAAATATAGCTGCACTGCCACTCTTCCATTTCGTTTATGCTGTGCATTAAGAGAAACAACAATGGTGTGAACTTTCAAATTCCTCCATTTCATTTCCTTGCATATATGAAAATGGAAAACCCATGGGCTGAAATGTTTTCCGCTACCGGTTGGTGGAGAGAAGACAAACATGGCATTAGAATAATATCTGAAAAGATTACTCTCTCCAAATGGCTCTTTACTTCCAATGCTCTATTCTCAAATACATTTATCCATCTTCCAAGTATTTGGACAGAAACAGAATCACTGTTTGATCAGCAGAAAATTTTCCTCAAACCGCACTCAAGAACATCCTTTTACATATGTTACAAGAAGAGCTGGTATCACTGCATCTCTTATTGTATCCAGTTGAAGGAATTAATTCCAGGTGGTTGCTAATGATGCTCGGGATGTCGTAAATCAAATGAAGAGTTATGTTGAAAGCCTCTTGTAATTCTTGAAAAAGAGAAGAGACTCCAATCTGTGGATGTCCTTCTAACTCTTGTTCATCAATGAAAAACACTTTCAATTTCAATCATTTGTACTTGCATTATCTTTTTCTACATGCTTTAGATTTTACCTAAGCCATTGGGCCTAGTAAACATAGTTTGATTTTTACTAGGATTAATGTAAATAACCCTACAAACTTCAAACCTTTTAATTTCTCAAAGTTACCTAAATCATACTAAATGTATGTTTAGTGAGCTAGAACTTTACTTTTATTCAGAGTTCCTTTGTCTTTTGTTGGAAGTTTAAAGTCATGCACATCGGACATAAAAAGGATAATGTTTAAGGTCGAAATAGGTTTGACCGAAATGGATTAGAATTGACTCAATTCCATTAAAATTCATCTGAAAACATATTACCATACTCATGTATGAGGGAAAATATGTAAGCTATGACATCAGAATATTTGAATATGAGGAATGATAT
Organism: Viscum album; assembly: GCA_963277665.1. Classification (NCBI taxonomy): domain Eukaryota; kingdom Viridiplantae; phylum Streptophyta; class Magnoliopsida; order Santalales; family Viscaceae; genus Viscum; species Viscum album. The sequence goes on along the minus strand of OY728125.1, from coordinate 539,641,042 downwards.
GAAAAAGAGCTAAAAGGAATTAGAATAAGTAGTTTCCAAGAATGAAGTTACCATTATTTTACAAACCCGTTAGGGGGTTGAATTATGCTGGGCCACCTAAGGGCATTGGCTGCATAGTTAAATAAAATACTATATTTTGGCTAACAAGTCTGTTATGTAGACTGTTTATGCAAGGCCACCTATGGGCACGTGCTGCATAGTCAGGAAAAAGAACTCTCAGAAATTTACTTTCCTAGTGATAAAAGCCAGTGAATGTTTATGGAGATTCAAATCTTACAAAGTATAGAGTTTTCTATATGGAAAGAGGTACTTGAATATGGAGAAGATATTTCCAAACATGATTATCGAAGAACTGGATGAATATCACTCCTATAAAGGTCTGACCCAAACGTAGGGAAGGAGAATATAAGCCATAGACTTGAACACTTTCAGATAATGAAAAAGGATATGGGACAAATATGTTAAGGATGGCTATTTTTTTGTGGAACCCTACATACTTTTATTTAAGAGAAATATGTACAAAAGAGGAATTCTTCCCAATAATGAAGTTACCACTATCCAAAAAACCTGTTAGGGGGTTGAATTATGCAGGGCCACCTATGGGCATTGGCTGCATAGTCAAATAATAGTATCTTTTGGCTAACAAGTCTGTCATGTAGACTGTTTATGCAAGGCCGCCTATGGGCACGTGCTGCATAGTCAGGCAAAAGAACTCTCAGAAGTTTGACATTTTTGTGACTAGAAGTCATGAAAAAGGGTTATGAGGATCTGAAAATATTTAAGGTTGGGATTATGACACATAAAGATGGGTATTGTTCAATGTATACAGAGATACATAGATCAATGCTAACCATAATCATGTTGTGGCTGGGTCCTGAATTGAAATGTTGGACTTCACTATGTATCCCATAAGGATGAGAATCAAGCCATATGTAGTTCTTAAACTACAGTTTATCTTCGTGTGGGAGAAAAGGATTATAGATCTTAGTTTAGGGTCATAGAGCATGGACCATTGTAAGAAATACACAGTGTGTGTTTTCATGGGGAATTTTCATCCAAGGGACTGAAAATGGAATTTGGGGTTAGGCCCAAAGACTTGGGGCTGGAATCGAGGGACACTCGAACATTCCTACGTATCCCATAAGGATGGGAATCAAGCCCATGTAGTTCTAGAAATACCTTATGTACAAATTTAGTTCGTACATGTGAAGGGTGAAAGGAGACTTTAGTGCAATGATGGTTTAACCCAAGATAAATGGTTCGGGCATTGCCATGTATGCACGTAGTCTTTGAAATGAAACATGATTGAAAAATCTATGAAAATAATGGTTCCCTCTCAGGTGAGGGTATCAAAGAAATTTGTAGTTTATTGTCATACTGAACGAAAGTGTTGTATAGTTTAACGTCGTATAACAAGGACAAATGTGAACCAATGTAAAGATATTGATTCTAAGGGAGGTTTCACAAATTAACATCATATAAGATGGAGGTGGACCGATGTTAAGAGATTGGTTTTCGGCTTGAACCTTGGGAGGTTGCCTACATACCCATCCTAGAAGGAAAGGATCAAAGTCCGTGTAGTTAAATTAAAGAATGAATTTATGATGAAGTTGTTCTTGGGGACAACGACCTAAAAAATGATGTTGGGACATACACATGGTTACTATCCCAGAGAGAGTGTTATGGTTGAGGTTTGCTCTAAGCTCACGTGAGTCATACTCGGTGTGAGAAACAAGAGGTAGCAACAACCGTAACAATACATAATTTAACGTTATGCAGGATGTATGAAGGGACTATGCAGTTTAATGTCTTGCAGTTAGGACTATTGGTGCTGCATAGTTTAGTGTCATGTATAAGGGACAAAAGTACAGTTTAATTTCATGTAGGACGTATCACAGACTTTCTGTACAGTTTAGCGTCATGTAGTTAGGATGATGGGGACAATAGAGTTTAACGTCATGTTGGATGAAAGGGGGACTGTGCAGTTTAATGTCATGCAGTGAGGACAAAAGAGTACACCATATAACGTAATGTTGGATGCAATGGGAATTTTTTTCACAGTTTAACGTCATGTTGGACGAAAAAGGGACGATACAGTTTAGCATCATGTTGGACAAAACTGCGAATAGTTTAAGGTCATATGCATTGACCGTCGATGGTGCAGTTTAATGTCTTGCTGGACAATGGTGTAGTTTAAGTTCATACAGGACCTTTGATGATTATGTAGTTTAACATCTTTCCGGATGTAAGGGACTTTTATACAGTTTAGCATCATGTAGTTAGGACGTCACAGTTTAACGTCTTGTTGGATGTAAGGGACTTGCGAATAGTTTAAGGTCATATGCATGGACCATTGATGATGCATTTTAAGGTCATACAGGACATAGTTTAAGTTTAAGGTCATACATGACCATTTGGGGAACTTTTTCACAGTTTAGCGTCATGTGGGATGAAAGTACAAATAGTTTAAGGTCATATGTATGGACCGTTGCTGTATAGTATAACGTCATATAGCAAGGATGCACTGGTGATGCATAGTTTAGTGTCATGATGTAGGGATATAATGGTGCTTCACAGTTTAGTGTCATGTTGCAGGGACATAATAGGTACTTTGCAGTTTATACAAACTACTTCTTCAAAAATCTAGAATTGGTTGGAGTAGTAATGATTTCTCTATCCATCGAGATTAATGAATAAGCTCCATTGGAGTAGACCCTATGTATTGAATAAGGTCCATCCCATTTTGGATCAATCATGGGAGGTTTCATTCCTGGTATCATTGGAGTTCTGACAACTAATACCAATTCTCCCTGAGTGAATGAACGAATACGAACTTTTTTGTTAAACTCTCGTGCTATTTGATTCTGATAGATTTCCAAGTGGTGCAAAGTGAACAATCTTTTCTCATCTAACCATTCCAATTCATTCAATCTCTTTTGAGATTGCTCATCTGTAGATGACTGATCGTGAATGGCTACTCTGAGCGAGGGTAATTGAACTTCAATGGGAAAGACAGCTTCCGTTCCATATACCAATGAATATGGAGTTGACCGAGGTGCAGTGCGGGTGGTATTCCGATAATCCCATAAAGCATGAAAGAGTTTATCAGGCCATGAACTCCTATCATTATCCACCATCTTTTGTATAATATTTTAAAGAGTCTTGTTAAAGGCTTCTATCTGGCCGTTGTCCACTGCATGATACCGAGATGAATGATTGGATTTGATGTTGTATTCTTGGTACAACTTCTTCACCTCGGATGAACAGAATTTGGTTCCATTGTCCGTTAATATGGTATGAGTGACACAAAATCTGGTAATGATGTTAGACTTGATGAAGCTAACAACACATTTAGAACTGACTTCCTTGAGAGGTATTGCCTCTACCCATTTTGAAAAGATGTCAGTATCAGTAAGAATGTACTTAAACTGCTTGGTCGTAGCCGAAGGGTAAGGTCCCACAAAATCCATCCCCCATGTGGCAAATGACCATGAGTATTTAGCTGTATGAAGAAACTCTAGAGGTTGATGAATGAATTTGGCATGTACTTGGAATGAATGACACTTCTTTGTGAAATCAACACAATCTCGTATCATTGAAGGCCAAATGTATCCAAGCCTTCGAATTTGATCAGACAGTCTATGTCCAGACTGGTGGGCACCACAGACTCCTGAATGCACTTCTTTCATGACAGCCATTGTCTCTTCACCATCAATGAATCTGAAGATAACTCCATCAAAACCACATTTGTAGATAATTTTCTCTAGGTGATCTGGGATATCATAAAGAGTAAAATTAACCACACGTCACCGGATTTGTTCTTTCTCAGCTCTATCAGGTAGAAGTGTTCCATTTTGAAGGTATTTTCTGATAGGTGGCATCCATCATGTAGTATGACCATACGGTTCTAGAATGGGAGAAATTTCATTAATTTCCTCTGTTCTGATTCGAACATAAGGTGAAATTGCACGACGGTGGGCAATACTGATGGTTGTCTCATCCCGATTTGGATCTGCCAGAGCTATGGATATATTAGCCAGCATATCAGCTTGAGCATTTTGTGATCTTGGGACATAAGAAAATGTCGGTTCTAAAGAGAATTCCTCCATTAACTCTCTGACGTAATCATACAAAGGGATTAGTTCTTCTTTTCTGATGACATAATCCCCATTGACTTGTTTGATTACCAGGTCCGAATCACCATTCACCTTTAAGTGATTCACATGTGCTTGAAGCGCTAATTCCAAGCCTGCGATAAGAGCTTGGTATTCAGATTCATTATTGGTACCAACATCCCACAATAAGAAGGAATATGGTAACACTACATTTTCTGGAGAAATGAGCACAATTCCTAAGCCAACATTGTTGAATTTAGGATTTTCTATTTTCCTCCCTGTTGGTCTTCTGGAAGCACCATCAAAATACATTTCCCATACCTGAGGACATTCTTGAATAGAGAAGACTTCCTCATCATGGAGTTCAATATCTGAAGATGTGTCTTCCACTGAAGGGTGTTCAGCCAGGAAATCAGCCAGAGCATGGCCCTTTATCGACTTTTGAGACACATACTGAATGTCGAATTGCTGCAAAATAACTGCCCACCTTGCTAGACGTCCTGCAAGCATTGGACGACTAAGGATGAATTTGAGCGGGTTATTGCGAGATACTAATTGGACCTCGTGATGTTGCAGGTAGTGTCTCAACTTCTGAACTACAAATATTAATTCCAGGATGCACTTCTCAATACATGAATACCAGGTTTCTGCTTCAAGCATGGTTCGACTGAGATAGTAGAGGCTGTTTTCATTCCCAGCATCTTTCTTTTGAGCAAGAATGGAACCCAATGATTGCTCTAGAGCTGTTACGTAGAGGATAAGTGGGCTTCCTTCAACAGGTGGCATAAGTACCAGTGGACTCAAAATGTATTTCTTAAGAATATCGATTTATTCTTGACATTCTTCAGTCCATTGGTAAGTGACTCCCTTCTTCATCAATTTGGTAAAGGGTGAACTTTTTCCTGCCAAATTGGCGATGAAACGCCGAATATATGCTAAGTGTCCTTGACGTCCTCTTAATTCGTTCAAATTTTGAGGAGGTGTCATACCAAGGATTGACATGGTCTTCTCAGGATCGACTTCAATACCACGATGGCATACAACAAATCCAAGAAATTTTCCTGAGGTTACCCCAAAAGCACATTTTAATGGGTTCAACTTCAAATTATGTGGTCGAAGCTTGCAGAATATAACTTCCAAATCAGCCATGTGATTAGAACATTGTTTGGATTTTACCACCAAATCGTCTGCATAGCATTCAATAAACTTCCCTAAGAAGGGTTTGAAGATACGATGCATAGCGCGCTGATATGTTGCACCTGCATTCTTTAAGACAAAGGGCATTACCCGGTAACAAAACACACCCTGAGGGGATCTAAAGGGTGTTGATTCCACATCTTCTAGGGCCATTCAGATCTGATTATATCCAGAATATCCATTCATGAAGGAAAGTGCTTCATAGCCAGCTGTTGGAACAATTAGAAGTTCTGTAATCGGAACTGGGAAATCATCCTTAGGACAATGCTGATTAAGATATCTGAAATCGATGAAAACTCTAATTTTTCCATTCTTTTTCTTTACAGGGACAATATTAGCCAACAATTTAGGATATTGAACATCTCTGACCATGTTAGCTTTGATAATCTTATCCACTTCAACTTCAGTTTTGGAAGCATATGTTGGGTGTGTTCTTCTCGCGGCTTGCTTAAATCATCGATGTTCTTCTGGTAAACCCAAATGATGTGTAGAAACATCAGGATCAAGCCCGGGCACTTCTGTATATTTCAAAGAAAAAATATCTCTATTTCGCTTTAGAAAATAAATATACATCTCTTTCTCTTCAAGGTTCATGGCCGCACTGATTAAAGTGGGGAGTGGATCTTCCTTTGTAGCCAGATTTATTTCTCGGAGTTCATCCACAGTGGTAGAGATACCCTCTTCAAATTATGGAGGAGAATCTCTGAGATCTTCCTCTTCTTCTTCATCATGTGTTATTTCATACGTGTATACTTGCATAGTATATGACAAAGTATAATTTTCATGATCATAAGAGATGTCAAAATTTGAATATCTTGAAGAATAATCTTCCATTTCCGACCCGATTAATGATGAAGGGTCTTCTTTGGGTAATAAAGAGGAGATGATGGATTTAGAATCAACATCATTGTTCACCTCCTATGTTGCTATAACTTTTTCTGGCCTAATTGGAGAAGCATAGACTTGTTGAGTTTCAGCAGATGAAATGAATACGTCACCATTTGTGCTTTCATCACGGCTTGGTAGATTACCGATTTCTCCCTTGTTGTCTGGATCGATTTTCTATAATTAACATTATGGATCTTTCCATAAGAGTATTTTTATTTGAGTATAACATTTCAATTTTTCTGATAGGCAACACATAATCTGTACTCACATGTGTAAATGGATTTACTAGAATTTTTTTCAAACCATATGGAGCATTAACTTTGGTAATCTCATTTGTTATGGATTTCTCCCTTTGCTTCTTGTGATAGAATTCTGCCTTAATATATTGAGACTCACATGTCTTGAACGGGACCTTATCACCATACAATGTCCCAACATGACCATCGAAACAATATTTGAGACATTGATGGTATGATGAAGTGTAAAGACCCGTAAATTTCAAGGAAATTTTTTTCTTAATTATCTTTGAAATTTTACAAGAGCGCAGTTTCTGACGGCACCTGATTCCGAGGCCCGGTGTGCCCGGAATCATTTTCCGAAGTTTGGCTCGGGTACGTTCAGTGAACGGACGAGTGGGTTTTTCTAACTTTTGAACCGGTGCCCGGAATCGAATTCTGGGGGCACCGATGAAATCGCAGCGCCGATATTCTCTTAGAAACGCCTCTTCCGGAGTTGCGTTTGCTCGGGTGTGGTTTTTAATTTTCGGGCTTAAATTTAAGAAATAAAATAATTTTGCGACAACTTTATTTTATTTCACTTAAGCCACTTGGAAGCCACTTGAAGCCACTTAAAGTCGGCTTGAACTGAGTTGAACTGGATAGGATGCTATCCAGAAATATCCTACCCCCCTTGGTAGGATATTTGTGAGGTGGGGCCCGCACGAGCCCCGCTGTTTCTTTCTGCTAAGAAACGCACTCGTGAAAACCCGTCTTAATGAAAGTCAACTGACGCGTTTTCTAAATTCTTAACAGACCATTAAATGGGCTGTTTCTTTCGTGAATTAAATGGGCTGTTTCTTTCGTGAATTAAATGGCCTGTTTCTTTCGTTGAATTAATTCAACGAATTAATTCAATCATTTCTTAACCTGTTTTCGTTAGTTGGCATGTTAATAAAATAAGACCAACCCAAAATCTTTTGAAAAGATTTGAGAGGATCCCTGTTTCTTCAGCTCCCTCGCGAAGAACGCGAAGAACGCGAAGAACGCGAAGAACGCCGAACCCGGAAATCGATGATGCCTTCGTCCGAGACGTTCTTCCGATCTCCGATCTCCGATCTCCGATCACCGACCATTTGAGGTGAGTGATTTCGGATTTCCGCTCAAGGTTCTTTTCTTTTGGTTTTAAACACAGATTTAATTAATTATAATTTAAATCTGTTGTTCTTGGTGCGTTGAGTTCGCCGACTCAACACCGGATTCCGCGACGACGCGACGCCTCCCCGCGACGATTCCTCTCTTCCGCGACGATCCTTTCCGTGAAGAACGCCCGCACGCGAAGATTGACGAGTTAGGGATTTCATTATGGGAATTACCCCTTTTTAAATTAATTCCCGTCAATGTTTCTTTAAAGAAATTAAAGAACCGTTTGTGAACAATTTTAATCCTATTAAAATTGTTGTTTCCTATGTGGAATCTTTTTCTCCCGGTTGTTTATCTCTAACGCGGAGGGTGCGGGCCAAACGAACACGGCCCCGATGACTCTCCGCCGTTCTTCGTGTTTTGCGGATTTGGCGGGCGACGACGGAACGTGCCGCAACGGGTGTTTGACGATCCCGCAGTAAAGGATGGATCCCGGGAGGAGGAGCGGCGCAGACGAGAAGGAAAACGGGCCACCGGAGCGACGCCGGCGGCCCTTGGAAGTTACCGGCGGCGCGGGTCGCCGGCGGCGCCCCGGCGCGCCGCCGAACGAGACCGCCGCGGCTGAAGCCGCGGCGGCAGCGGCCAACGGACCCGCGGCGCACGGGTCCGGTTCGTCCAGGCGGGACGCGGCTCAGCCGCGTCCGCGGTTCGCCAGCGCGGCCCGCACGCGGGCCGCGGTTCTTCCTCAGGCCGCGGGTCGGCGCCCGCGGCTTCCACCCGCGCCGCTCGGCCCAGCCGAGCCGGCCGAGCCGGACCGGCCCCGGCCGGGCCGGGCCGGGCCAACCGGGTCGGCCCGGGCCCGTACCCCCCTTCTTCGGATGTTTTCGTTCAAACGCCCGTATCTCGAGCTTCGTGCCTCCAAATGACTCGCCGTCAGCGGCAACGCGATCCTTGGATCGAGACGGTCGTTTCGGTATACTATACTCAAGGTGCACCTTCCTTTTCGGGAGCCTATGAAGTAAAAACTCTGTAGTTAAGCGTGCTTGGCCTAGAGCAGTGATCAGGATGGGTGACCTCCTGAGAAGTTTCCCAGGGTGGGTGTGGGACGGAAAGGCCAATAACTAACAGACCGGGCGTCCGATTGACGTGCCGTTTGTTTCGTTGTTTTCCTCTAAGTGAGACGTATCTTTTGGCATACTCCGCCCGAGGTTTGGACGTAGGTGGAGTACGGTCGGGTTGGTTTTGCCTTAAAACCAACCGGGCCTCTGGGACGAAAAAGCCAATAACTCTCAGACCGGGCGTCCGATTGATGCGCCGTCTGCGACGTTGAGTTCCTGTTGTCCATACAGAACTTTTGGATACATCAACTTCAGACTTTGTGTCAGTTGATGTATCAGCCTCTCGGCTCGTGGAGCGGACCCTCCCGAACGAGCTTTCTGTGTGCGGGAACCCTAGTGCTGGCTGCGACTGCTACTTCGACAGTGACGACCGTGCAGAGATCCTCAGTAGACTGCGGCGACGACTGTGCAGAGATCCTCCGTGGAATCCGACGACGACCGTGCAGAGATCCTCAGTGGACTGCAGCGACGACGGTGCAGAGATCCTCCGTGGGCTCCGACGACGACCGTGCAGAGATCCTCAGTGGCCTGCGGCGACGACTGTGCAGAGATCCTCAGTGGACTGCGGCGACGACTGTGCAGAGATCCTCAGTGGACTACGACGACTACTGCACTCAGCGATCCTACGTGGATCAGTGCTACCGATCCTGTGTGGGTCCGATCCTGTGTGGGTCACTGCAGAGATTAGTTACCTATCGATCCTTCGTGGGTCCGACGACTTATGGATCAGAGATCTTCTTTTCGTTATCCGAAGAAGTATACCTATGTGAGCTGAATATTCTGTTTTACTCGATAGAGGTGGTGCACTTGGTTGTAGCGGCAGACCCGCGATACTGGAGACGAGCGTACGGAGTACGGAGACCGTGTAGCCGGCTGAGACCTGAAGACTGCTCGACCGACTCGACTTGGAGTGAGTCGACTAGCCCAGTGGACGGAGCGCCCGGTATTTGGCGGCAGACCCACGGCGGACGGAGCGCCTGGTAGTTGGCAGCAAACCCGCGGTACTCCACTGGAGGAGTACCTCTGTAGGCTATTTGGGTGAGCGCCCGGTATTTGGCAGCAGACCCTCAGCGGACAGAGCGCCCGGTAGTTGGCAGCAGACCCGCGGTACTCGACATGAGTAGTACCTCAGCAGTCTTAGATTAGTGAGCAGTACCTCGGAGTCGTGACAGGACCACTGTACACTTCAGAGGTGGGGCTCTTCAGCAGTTACGGTTTCGATAATGAAAATCCTGGTTTGAGCTGAGTCAATGATCCTTGTGTTTCTCTCATTTGTGGATTGTGTTGAGCTATCATGTGTGGATTTACTGTTTATTCTCCATTGTGGATTGTGTTGTTCTACCCTGCGTGGGTATGCATTTTTATTTCCTGTGTGGACTAGGTTGTGCTTGGGCTCGGACGTTGGAGCCGATCGGGGAATTGACGACTTAGGTATATGTATGGGCATATACCTAAACTGTGTCAGATGTTACTTCGTGATTGTACCTCTTCTTCGTGATTTATCCTTTTTGGATTTCGGGAGACCTTCGGGGGTCTCGGGGTCCCTACTGAGTAGCTTATACTCACCCCTGCACGGGCTATGCCCGCACTTCGTGGTGTTGGTTGCAGATGACGGACAACGCTGATCGTGGAGGAGGCGTGCGGAGCAGGACAGTACCTGGAGGTGGACCACTGGGCGGGACGTACTCGGAGCGGTCAGGTGGACCCGAGGAGCAGTGGAGGCTCTCTGTACCCACCCTTCAGGTGGGACTTCCAGAGGACGGCTCGACGCTGCAGTTTTTCCTTTCAGTTGTTGTTTTTCCTTTCAGTTGTACTTTACAGTTGGGCTTGTATTTCCGGCCCCTTTTACTTTCAGCACAGCTTGTACAGTTTTTACTTATTGTTTACTTTTCCGCTTGCTTACTCTGTGGTGCTTGTTTACTTTTCAAAGGCAATGCCTTCCCTTTTTGTTGGGATTTACGCCTTGGTGCTAGTCGCCAGCCCCTGGCCTATGGAAGGCGGGCTTGGGGTAGTCACGGCATGGGCCCCGAGGGCGGGTCGTGACAACTTGGTATCAGAGGTGGTCGGTTCTACCACAGACTCTGATCTTTCTTCTATGTGAAGAAAAAGTGTTTAGTGTATTGAGTGTGGATATCAGTCCAGGGAGTCCAGTGTTGGTGCGGCGGCCGACGTATCCATACACCAGGACCCTGACTTCTGATTCCCGACTTAATGCACGAAAACATTGATTGCATGTGTGTTTCAAGTTTTCCCTGTGATTACTTGTGTCAGCTCACCAGTTATACTATTCTGACCATGGCATACTTGTTTCCTTTTCAGGATGGCACGACGAAAACAGCCAGCTAGGGTTCCTAGAGTAGGGCGCGACGACAGCCCGCCGAGCGACGAGGCCTCGGTACAGGGCCCGTTGACCGCAGAGGCACCGGCGGTACCTTTACCCGCCGAGCCCCCGATGCTTCCAGCACTGGCAGCTGACGATGCACGACGCCACGGAGCTCTGCACGAGTTCCAGCGCCAGCGACCACCCAGGTTCCGTGGGGAGTCGGACCCCCAGGCAGCCGAGGACTGGCTGGAGGCGGTCGTCCGAGTTTTCAGGTTAGTGAGGACACCAGCAGACCTCATGGTGATCCTCGCAGCGAGTCTCCTGCACGCGGTAGCAGGCAGATGGTGGAGCTTGATGCTCTAGGTGCACGATGCGGCCTTCCTCATCTGGACGGACTTCGAGAGCCTCTTCCGCTCAGAGTTCGTCCCGGCCACCCTCCGAGCGGTGCGCATCCAGGAGCTTCTTCAGCTGCGGCAGGGCAGCTTGACGGTCGCTCAGTACGCGGCGAGGTTCACCGACCTTTCTCGGTACTCGACAGACATGGTACGAGACCCCTTCTTCCGGGCCCGGACCTTCGAGCAGGGATTGAGACACGAGATCAGGGCATCGCTGATCTCCCTCAGCATCCCGACCCAGGAAGGAGTGCTAGAGAGAGCCCTTCTGATCGAGAGCTTTCTGGATGAGTCTACGGCGAGACCTACCGCATGGCGGCAGGTGGCGGAGTCTTCGGTAGCAGGTAGCCGACGGATGACTCAAGGTTCCTGCAGACGACCTCAGGACACTTGCTCAGCAGTGCGGGGCACACAGCGCGAAGCCAACCTCCCGAGAGGCAGGCAGTGCTACTCGTGCGGCGGGCAGGGCCACATGGCTCGTGACTGCCCGACCCGCCGTACTGAGGAGCAGGAGACGGTGGAGGGGCCACCCAGGCAGAGGCAGAGGGTCGACTGTGGCGGTCCGCAGGGAGGAGGCGGACGAGGCAGAGGAGCTGGCCGAGCAGCAGGTGGTGGGAGATGCTTTGAGGCTCTGCCACCACCACCACCAGGCTGTCCACCCCGACCGCAGGGGACCGGAGGACATGGGAGAGCTCATCTTCAGGCAGTTGAGGCCTACGATCATGGGGCTCCGGGAGCAGATGGACAGGAGCGGGACTAGCTCCAGACCTGGAGACTTTTGTTCATGTAGATGCTTTGTGTCTTTGTACTTGAGCTGCAGTAATAAAAGACACCTTTTCTTGTGGCATTTACTTCCCTGTCCTCTCTTGTGTTGTTACTAAGAGGTTCCAGTTTTGACCGTTGACTTGACCCTCACTTCTGAGACATCTACTGTGTAACGCCCCGACCCCAGCTACCTAGAGTCGGTGCATTACTTCGTAACATTGGCATGATCACAAAAGATCAATTCTCGAAAGACCAATTAGTTTAGTAGCCTTGGAAACACTAGATATATTCATAAGTCTTATATTACATCATAAAGTGAAAAACTACAATAACAAAGTCTTCATAGTCCACACTCATATCCTCTTCTCACAATCCCTGCAGGTAATTCATAAAATACTTCTTCACATCCTGGAAAATATTAAAACATTGAAAGGGGTGAGCTCAAATGCTCAGTAAGGATAACAATATTGCGGAAGCTTTCATAAATAAACATAAAAATTTAAGGCAATGTATAACTCAAACAAAAGCCTTTCAAACTTGAACATCAACATAATATGGCAAAAGTAAAATGAGATAATGCCATTTACTTATTCACATGGATATTCTACTGGTCGAATAATCACATGCAATATCAATAACCACTTTCATAATGATGGAATGCATAATGCCAGACTATCATAACCACGTAGCCAAGGCCTCGTGCCAAGACCACAAATTAGATTTTGTCAAGGCCTCGTGCCAAGACACTAGTTTGTCTCATGAGACCTGCCGATGCATCGAGGAGCTATAGCGGTCTCCACCCGTCACTTATTAAGTCCAATGCATTCCTCATATGAATAGGTTTAAACATATCATAAACCATAACATAATCGTATCACATAAAACATGCATAAAGGAAACATAACATTTCCACATTTCAATCACAAGATATAATACAACACATTGATATAATAAAAATGCTTTCAAAACCATTTTCAATACCAAAATAAAAGAAAGTTAAAACTTTGTATTTATTTTTCATTAAAAAAAATGATGGCTTGTAGAGGAAGCCGAAACTCAAATAATGGTCACGGCGGCGGAGAAGTCGTTGTCGCCGCATAAGTATGGAAAGAAAAACATTCCCTTTTTGTCGTTTAGTAAAACGCTTCGTATAAAAAAGATTCCTTTTGAATAAACGTAAAAGTCAAAGGGGTTTATACACCGTATAAAAGAAAGTTGTGTATAAAACCAAATATGACTCAATGAAAGGAGATTGAGACGAAGTCCTTAAAAAGATCATTTTTAAAATAAAATAGATCTATTATGTGTATTCACTATAGGTACACATTAACAAAGTAAAAATACCAAATAATACATAAATATATATCATGACATAATTTGAAAGTAGGAGATTAACCCAAAGAATGGAAGTTAGGTTAAGAAATTCCCTTACCTCGTGTCTGACTTGACTCAACCGTTCTTTAACCTCCTGAATAATAAACTAGAGTTAATATATACCTTATTAAGAACCATTTTCAATTTCATTATCCTTATTATATCACTTATTACAATGATATGAACATTATATAATTATTTAAGTTAATAACGGTCGTTTTGTCGATGTTTGGTACTTGAGTCAACAATAAACTTCTTATAATTACAAGTTGTTTATGTGGTAGAATATCCATTATCTCCAGAATTATATTCATGATTTAGATGTCATATATTTCATATATATCCAGTATATACATTCATTTATAATATTACGTAACATTTAGAGGTAAGAAATGAAATGCACCGTTCATGGAGACGGTAAGCCGTACGTACGCATGAACGCTACTTTCATTTCTATTTCATATTTAATGGAATGAAATCATAATTATATAAAGTTATAATATAGTTCCAGTATAATATCATATATAATATCATTTACTCCATCCTTTATACATCCCACATATGGCATTAACGATTCAAATCACTTTGAGGGGGCGGTAGTCCGCACTTCCTAAAATGAAATTATCGCGTTTTACCCATAATGGAAATCATAAAGTATGCCATAAATGAGAAATACAGAAGCATAAGTAAAACATAAACATATTATATATCATATATAAAAATAGTGACATCTTAATGTCCACCTTTGAAGGTGTTATATGAGTGTTGAACAATCATCGTTTCGTGAAGCAGAAATTCGCCATCCACAGAAACCGTATGTTCATTAACCATTAGATGTAGGTGTGTGTAAGTGTAGCTCGAATCCATCTTATAACAACATACTAGTATATTTAGGATACTGGTGTTGTTACAAAAGAAATGAATAAAAAGAGTTTAGGGGGTTGGAGAAGAAAAATAAACCAAAACAACATTAGAGAAGACATTACCTCAAAATCGGGTAACTCTTTTTGATTTGAGCCAAATGCTTCCTTGGGAAGAGTTATGCCCAAAGTGAGGCTTCTAGGAGTAAGAGAGGGAAGTTGGGAGAGTATTTGGGCAGAGGTTGGCCGAGAAAAATGGCTTGAAAGTGTAAATGAGGTGGGAGAGGTGGGGGCCTTTTATAAGTGGAGAGGAGGGGCACTTTTGGAAAGATTGAAATGTTACATTATTTCACAATGCTTTTCGGATTCTAAAGGTCCCCAACTTATATAATTAGAGGCTAAGGTGATAAGGTTTCGAAATCTCCTCATCCAATAGGCTTTGGACAAGTGTAAGCCTTGGATTTTGCATTATCTTCTCATTTTATTTAAATTGTTAAATAATGAGGTCATCACTGCATCATAATGATGTCATAAATAATTTAATTTATTTAATGTCTAAAAATTATAAAAAAAATACTATGATGTAGGCAATCTTTTTATCTTTCTAATGAATATTTATAGTCAAAATTTGGACTTGTTTAACCCCACTTAAAAACTGTTTTAGTAAAATAACTCATGTTTGTGTCAATTTAATTTTAACATTAAATAAATATATATTAATGTCATTTTCCAACTAAAGTGGCTCCATGGGGTCCCCAAGTTGACCCATGGGTTGTCTTGGTCGGCCATGACTCATCCAATAGGAGTAGGACAAGTTTCATGCTCATCTCATATTATTAAAACATTATTTGTACCTTAAACTACACTAATTACCTCTAATCGCGATTAAGAACTTAAAAGTTACTATTCACCAAAAAATTATTTTGATCTCATTGAACCACATTTTAATTCTTAATGAAAACCATGTATGTCGGATTTTTGAAAATCAAATCACAGAAGTGGTAATATTTCATTTAAACGAAAAATCAGTTATTTAACTACCACTTAGTGGTTTCACTATTCATCAAAAATTGAAGTTTTTCAGAACAAGGCCAAAATTTCACCCTAAGATATAATTGATATTCCGAATTCAAAAATGATGTCTATTTTACAAAATTCCAAACATATAAGTTGCATTAATTAATTTTATAATTAATTCCCGCTGTTACGACAAATAGCGTGTTTTTAAGAAACAATTTATATCAAAAGATTGGCAATTGTTTATGTCCAATTTCAATGTTAAATTAATTCTAATGACCACCATTGGATAAAATGGTAAAAATATATTCTAATTATACCTTAAAACCACTAAATAGTATAACTTATCACTATAAATTATTTTGATTAAAAAAGTTGTTTTAAGTATTTTTCACTATTCATAAAAATTTGGAAGTTCTCGGAAAATTACAAAAAATTCAACATAGGCTAATTTCAATATTAGGAATACAAAAATGAAGTCCATTTTGAAATATAAAATTTCTATAAATTTAAAAGGTGGTTATTACTATTCATAACGGCTACTTTGATTAGTTGCGGTGTGTTAGAACTCGAACTTGCGTACAATGCAAGCTATTACATTATTAAAAGAGAGGTGTATCGTGGAAGCTCGGGGTGTTACATTATCCCCTCCTTCAATAAATTGCGTCCTCACAATTTGAAATTTTTCTTTGAAAATAAAAGGTTGAAAAGAGAAATTACCTTTGAGGAAAACCCACATCGGAAATAAGATTAATAAAATTTAGCCTTAATAAGAGGGAAAGGGAAATGAAAAAGTCACCACCCAATTATGATCTCGATTAGGAGAACATTGGTGGAAATTAGAGACATATAATTGGAGGAAAAACGTAAATATTTGTAGGGAGTGATTGAGGTCATCAATCACAATCAATTGTCAAATTGAGGGCCTCAAAGCCTTCAATCTATGTTGATTTAAAATATCACCAGTTCAACAAGACATAAGGTATTAGGATAACACATTTTTTGTTTTAATATCCCTTTACTAAAGTTTAAGAATTAATTTATTCATTGAATAAGAGATAGGTATATATATATTTATGCTTGTCAATTAGAGTTTCAACCATCAACTCATCTTTCACTCAAAAAGATAATAGAACTCAAAAATATTATACTTATCCTAATTGTATAAGGTTCCAAATGTTAACACATACTATTTAGATTAGTAAATTATTTTGTAATAACCAGGGACTTCCTGTAGGCTAGTGGTAGGAAATAAAGGCATGTCGCACTATGATTGTGGGTTCGATTCCTGAAGCTTTGTCCGACGCGACGGGTTATGCCCCACCCTGCAGGTTGTCCTTTTCCTAAAACTATAGTATTATAATATTCCAAAAATAATATTCAAAAATGCTTTAACCTTAAACAATACTATCCAAAGATCAACTTAATCCATTCCAACCTTTATAGTTATCCAAAATACTTCTGTCCAACTCACAGTCCAAATTTTATAAGGAAGGTAAACATAATGAAGATCCTTTTTCCCACGTAACAACATGTGAATACCTTCATCATGTATTCTTTTTAAACATACTGAATTACCATGATCCCTTATTCCTTATAGAATACTAGATATACTCCTTCTATCCAAAAATGTATACAAAACATCAATCAGTTTCAAGGAAGTTAAGTATATCCAATATAATTTATCCAAATCAATCACGTCTTATTCCAAAATCACTATCTCGGTATCAGAACCATATTATGGTTTATATTTATCTCAACCATATATTTTCCAAAAATTTAATCCTACTGTGGAGTCACTTTTCTTGGTTCCACACAATCTCAAGTCATTGATGAAATAGTACTGCAGTACAATCCTTATATACTCCATAATTATTATAACCAGTACATCATTGATCCAACACTCAAATTACAAAATTCTTTAATAACAACATAAGAACACTAATCATTCCTCCTCATCTTTGGTAGTATCATAACTTGATTATTATCCAATAACATCATTTGGGGCATACTCTGATGATTTGAACATTGGTTTGCGTAGTGTCCCCACTCCTTGCAGATGAAGCATTGTACATTTGAAACCTTTTTCTTACCCTTGCAGTCACGCACTTGGTGTCCTTTTTCTCCACACTTATAACAAACTCCCATTCCCTTCATGAAAATTCCAAGGTGTTTCTTCCCACAGTTATCACATATTGGAAAATTCTTCTTTTCCCTCGTCCCTTTATCCATCATTCTCTCTTCCATCCTTTTCTTCTCTTTCATCCCTTCAAATCCATAAGACTCAGAGAATTCTCTACTTATCTTATTAACACATGATACTATTTCATCATATGTTGATAACACATGGGAGAATATTTCCCTTCTAAATGTTGGCTTAATACCATGAAAGATATGATCCTTCTTACTCTTTGGATCATACGTATTGATGGAGTTCACATTCCTTCTACTGGGTGCCATTTCTATACAATGGCATAAACTAGGTTAGTTTATGAATTACAATGAATAATTCAAAACATTTAAAATACTTAAAGTAAATTGAACGGTTTATGGATATAATCCATAATCATAAGAATGTTTTCTTTGAGGAAGTATATACTCATAAACCCTACATAGTGGTTTGTAAATAAAATGAGAATTATCCTAAGCATATCCCCCGGGAGTGTCGTAACCAAGAGTGCAGCAAGGCCCGTTGTCGTGCACCAGTTCCCGTTCGAGTCTAGCTCAAAGCAGTGTTTTCGGGTTTTACCCCTAGGTACATCTGTGCCAGAGCCGCCTCTACCTGCTCGTATCCAGACATGGATGTATTGCTCGGAAAACTCATAACATCTCTATAATACCAAAATTCTAGGAAGTTCTTCTATACTAATCCTCAAAGTCTATCTTTGGGCTATGTGCTCTAATCAGAGTTTATCTAAATCTATCTTCCAAGGTTAGTACTAAACTGCCTCTGATACCAACTGTAACGCCCCGACCCCAGCTACCCAGAGTCGGTGCATTACTTCGTAACATTGGCATGATCACAAAAGATCAATTCTCGAAAGACCAATTAGTTTAGTAGCCTTGGAAACACTAGATACATTCATAAGTCTTATATTACATCATAAAGTGAAAAACTACAATAACAAAGTCTCCATAGTCCACACTCATATCCTCTTCTCACAATCCCTGCAGGTCATTCATAAAATACTTCTTCACATCCTGGAAAATATTAAAACATTGAAAGGGGTGAGCTCAAATGCTCAGTAAGGATAACAATATTGCGGAAGCTTTCATAAATAAACATAAAAATTTAAGGCAATGTATAACTAAAACAAAAGCCTTTCAAACTTGAACATCAACATAATATGGAAAAAGTAAAATGAGATAATGCCATTTACTTATTCACATGGATATTCTACTGGTCGAATAATCACATGCAATATCAATAACCACTTTCATAATGATGGAATGCATAATGCCAGACTATCATAACCACGTAGCCAAGGCCTCGTGCCAAGACCACAAATTAGATTTTGTCAAGGCCTCGTGCCAAGACACTAGTTTGTCTCATGAGACCTGCCGATGCATCGAGGAGCTATAGCGGTCTCCACCCGTCACTTATTAAGTCCAATGCATTCCTCATATGAATAGGTTTAAACATATCATAAACCATAACATAATCGTATCACATAAAACATGCATAAAGGAAACATAACATTTCCAAATTTCAATCACAAGATATAATACAACACATTGATATAATAAAAATGCTTTCAAAACCATTTTCAATACCAAAATAAAAGAAAGTTAAAACTTTGTATTTATTTTTCATTAAAAAAATGATGGCTTGTAGAGGAAGCCGAAACTCAAATAATGGTCACGGCGGCGGAGAAGTCGTTGTCGCCGCATAAGTACGGAAAGAAAAACATTCCCTTTTTGTCGTTTAGTAAAACGCTTCGTATAAAAAAGATTCCTTTTGAATAAACGTAAAAGTCAAAGGGGTTTATACACCGTATAAAAGAAAGTTGTGTATAAAACCAAATATGACTCAATGAAAGGAGATTGAGACGAAGTCCTTAAAAAGATCATTTTTAAAATAAAATAGATCTATTATGTGTATTCACTATAGGTACACATTAACAAAGTAAAAATACCAAATAATACATAAATATATATCATGACATAATTTGAAAGTAGGAGATTAACCCAAAGAATGGAAGTTGGGTTAAGAAATTCCCTTACCTCGTGTCTGACTTGACTCAACCGTTCTTTAACCTCCTGAATAATAAACTAGAGTTAATATATACCTTATTAAGAACCATTTTCAATTTCATTATCCTTATTATATCACTTATTACAATGATATGAACATTATGTAATTATTTAAGTTAATAACGGTCGTTTTGTCGATGTTTGGTACTTGAGTCAACAATAAACTTCTTATAATTACAAGTTGTTTATGTGGTAGAATATCCATTATCTCCAGAATTATATTCATGATTTAGATGTCATATATTTCATATATATCCAGTATATACATTCATTTATAATATTACGTTACATTTAGAGGTAAGAAATGAAATGCACCGTTCATGGAGACGGTAAGCCGTACGTACGCATGAACGCTACTTTCATTTCTATTTCAAATTTAATGGAATTAAATCATAATTATATAAAGGTATAATATAGTTCCAGTATAATATCATATATAATATCATTTACTCCATCCTTTATACATCCCACATATGGCATTAACGATTCAAATCACTTTGAGGGGGCGGTAGTCCGCACTTCCTAAAATGAAATTATCGCATTTTACCCATAATGGAAATCATAAAGTATGCCATAAATGAGAAATACAGAAGCATAAGTAAAACATAAACATATTATATATCATATATAAAAATAGTGACATCTTAATGTCCACCTTTGAAGGTGTTATATGAGTGTTGAACAATCATCGTTTCGTGAGGCAGAAATTCGCCATCCACAGAAACCGTATGTTCATTAACCATTAGATGTAGGTGTGTGTAAGTGTAGCTCGAATCCTTCTTATAAAAACATACTAGTATATTTAGGATACTGGTGTTGTTACAAAAGAAATGAATAAAAAGAGTTTAGGGGGTTGGAGAAGAAAAATAAACCAAAACAACATTAGAGAAGACATTACCTCAAAATCGGGTAAATCTTTTTGATTTGAGCCAAAGGCTTCCTTGGGAAGAGTTATGCCCAAAGTGAGGCTTCTAGGAGTAAGATAGGGAAGTTGGGAGAGTATTTGGGCAGAGGTTGGCCGAGAAAAATGGCTTGAAAGTGTAAATGAGGTGGGAGAGGTGGGGGCCTTTTATAAGTGGAGAGGAGGGTCACTTTTGGAAAGATTGAAATGTTACATTATTTCACAATGCTTTTCGGATTCTAAAGGTCCCAAACTTATATAATTAGAGGCTAAGGTGATAAGGTTTCGAAATCTCCTCATCCAATAGGCTTTGGACAAGTGTAAGCCTTGGATTTTGCATTATCTTATCATTTTATTTAAATTGTTAAATAATGAGGTCATCGCTGCATCATAATGATGTCATAAATAATTTAATTTATTTAATGTCTAAAAATTATAAAAAAATACTATGATGTAGGAAATCTTTTTAGTTTTCTAATGAATATTTATAGTCAAAATTTGGACTTGTTGAACCCCACTTAAAAACTGTTTTAGTAAAATAACTCATGTTTGTGTCAATTTAATTTTAACATTAAATAAATATATATTAATGTCATTTTCCAACTAAAGTGGCTCCATGGGGTCCCCAAGTTGACACATGGGTTGTCTTGGTCGGCCATGACTCATCCAATAGGAGTAGGACAAGTGTCATGCTCATCTCATATTATTAAAACATTATTTGTACCTTAAACTACACTAATTACCTCTAATCGCGATTAAGAACTTAAAAGTTACTATTCACCAAAAAATTATTTTGATCTCATTGAACCACATTTTACTTCTTAATGAAAACCATGTATGTCGGATTTTTGAAAATCAAATCACAGAAGTGGTAATATTTCATTTAAACGAAAAATCAGTTATTTAACTACCACTTAGTGGTTTCACTATTCATCAAAAATTGAAGTTTTTCAGAACAAGGCCAAAATTTCACCCTAAGATATAATTGATATTCCGAATTCAAAAATGATGTCTATTTTACAAAATTCCAAACATATAAGTTGCATTAATTAATTTTATAATTAATTCCCACTGTTACGACAAATAGCGTGTTTTTAAGAAACAATTTATATCAAAAGATTGGCAATTGTTTATGTCCAATTTCAATGTTAAATTAATTCTAATGACCACCATTGGATAAAATGGTAAAAATATATTCTAATTATACCTTAAAACAACTAAATAGTATAAATTATCACTATAAATTATTTTGATTAAAAAAGTTGTTTTAAGTATTTTTCACTATTCATAAAAATTTGGAAGTTCTCGGAAAATTACAAAAAATTCAACATAGGCTAATTTCAATATTAGGAATACAAAAATGAAGTCCATTTTGAAATATAAAATTTCTATAAATTTAAAAGGTGGTTATTACTATTCATAACGGCTACTTTGATTAGTTGCGGTGTGTTAGAACTCGAACTTGCGTACAATGCAAGCTATTGCATTATTAAAAGAGAGGTGTATCGTGGAAGCTCGGGGTGTTACATACTGGAGGAGACCCAGTTACCACACACTGATGCCGACAGTGTGACTCAACCCTTGGAGGCAAGAGTAACGGTTGGATCTCTTGGTAGTAGTGTCGAGGCCTTACGACGCCATCCTTGGTATGGATTAGTATCATCCATGTCGGGATTGACCGCATTAGGCGAAGAACGTGGTTCATCCAGGGGATGAGACCAGATTTCTCTTATCGGCAAGGAAGAAATCATGGCAGCTCTAGTGGGACCAGAGGTGGTCCGGGCCACGATAGAGAAGGTCCAGGTGAGCACATGGGAGCGGAAGGCTCAGATGCGTGCTCAGTACCGCCTTTGTATCCCTAGTTTGTGTTGAAGCTTTACGGGGACGTAAAGCCCTGTGGTGGGAGTAATGTAAAGACCCATAAATTTCAAGGAAATTTTTTTCTTAATTTTCTTTGGAATTTTACAAGAGCGCAGTTTCTGACGGCACCTGATTCCGAGGCCCGATGTGCCCGGAATCATTTTCTGAAGTTTGGCTCGGGTACGTTCAGTGAACGGACGAGCGGGTTTTTCTAACTTTTGAACCGGTGCCCGGAATCGAATTCTGGGGGCACCGATGAAATCGCAGCGCCGGTATTCGCTTAGAAACGCCTCTTCCGGAGTTGCGTTTTTTCGGGTGTGGTTTTTAATTTTCGGGCTTAAAGTTAAGAAATAAAATAATTTTGCGACAAATTTATTTTATTTCACTTAAGCCACTTGGAAGCCACTTGAAGCCACTTAAAGGCGTCTTGAACTGAGTTGAACTGGATAGGATGCTATCCAGAAATATCCTACCCCCTTGGTAGGATATTTGTGAGGTGGGGCCCGCACGAGCCCCGCTGTTTCTTTCTGCTAAGAAACGCACCCGTGAAAACCCGTCTTAATGAAAGTCAACTGACGCGTTTTCTAAATTCTTAATAGACCATTAAATGGGCTTTTTCTTTCGTGAATTAAATGGGCTGTTTCTTTCGTGAATTAAATGTCCTGTTTCTTTCGTTGAATTAATTCAACGAATTAATTCAATCGTTTCTTAACCTGTTTTCGTGTGTTGGCATGTTAATAAAATAAGACGAACCCAAAATCTTTTGAAAAGATTTGAGAGGATCCCTGTTTCTTCAGATCCCTCGCGAAGAACGCGAAGAACGCGAAGAACGCGAAGAACGCGAAGAACGCCGAACCCGGAAATCGGCGATGCCTTCGTCCGAGACGTTCTTCCGATCTCCGATCTCTGATCTCCGATCACCGACCATTTGAGGTGAGTGATTTCGGATTTCCGCTCAAGGTTCTTTTCTTTTGGTTTTAAACACAGAATTAATTAATTATAATTTAAATCTGTTGTTCTTGGTGCGTTGAGTTCGCCGACTCAACACCGGATTCCGCGACGACGCGACGCCTCCCCGCGACGATTCCTCTCTTCCGCGACGATCCTTTCCGCGAAGAACGCCCGCGCGCGAAGATCGACGAGGTAGGGATTTCATTATGGGAATTACCCCTTTTTAAATTAATTCCCGTCAATGTTTCTTTAAAGAAATTAAAGAACCGTTTGTGAACAATTTTAATCCTATTAAAATTGTTGTTTCTTATGTGGAATCTTTTTCTCCCGGTTGTTTATCTCTAACGCGGAGGGTGCGGGCCAAACGAACACGGCCCCGATGACTCTCCGCCGTTCTTCGTGTTTTGCGGATTTGGCGGGCAACGACGGAACGTGCCGCAACGGGTGTTTGACGATCCCGCAGTAAAGGACGGATCCCGGGAGGAGCAGCGGCGCAGACGAGAAGGAAAACGGGCCACCGGAGCGACGCCGGCGGCCCGCGGAAGTTACCGGCGGCGCGGGTCGCCGGCGGCGGCCAACGGACCCGCGGCGCGCGGGTCCGGTTCGTCCAGGCGGGACGCGGCTCAGCCGCGTCCGTGGTTCGCCAGCGCGGCCCGCACGCGGGCCGCGGTTCTTCCTCAGGCCGCGGGTCGGCGCCCGCGGCTTCCACCCGCGCCTCTCGGCCAAGCCGAGCCGGCCGAGCCGGACCGGCCCCGGCCGGGCCGGGCCGGGCCAACCGGGTCGGACCCGGGTCGGGCCGACCCAGGAGGGGGTCGGGCCGGGTCTGCCCGGGCCCGTACCCCCCTTCTTCGGACGTTTTCGTTCAAACGCCCGTATCTTGTGCTTCGTGCTTCCAAACGACTCGCCGTCAGCGGCAACGCGATCCTTGGATCGAGACGGTCGTTTCGGTATACTATACTCAAGGTGCACCTTCCTTTTTGGGAGCCTACATAGTTAAAACTACGTAGTTAAGCGTGCTTGGCCTAGAGCAGTGATCAGGATGGGTGACTTCCTGGGAAGTTTCCCAGGGTGGGTGTGAGACTGAAAGGCCAATAACTAACAGACCGGGCGTCCGATTGATGTGCCGTCTGTTTCGTTGTTTTCCTATAAGTGAGACGTATCTTTTGGCATACTCCGCCCGAGGTTTGGACGTAGGTGGAGTACGGTCGGGTTGGTTTTTCCTTAAAACCAACCGGGCCCCTGGGACGAAAAAGCCAATAACTCTCAGACCGGGCGTCCGATTGATGCGCCGTCTGCGACGTTGAGTTCCTGTTGTCGATACAGAACTTTTGGATACATCAACTTCAGACTTTGTGTCAGTTGATGTATCAGCCTCTCGGCTCGTGGAGCGGACCCTCCCGAACGAGCTTGCTGTGTGCGGGAACCCTAGTGCTGGCTGCGATTGCTACTTCGACAGCGACGACCGTGTAGAGATCCTCAGTAGACTGTGGCGACGACTGTGCAGAGATCCTCCGTGGACTCCGACGACGACCGTGCAGAGATCCTCAGTGGACTGCAGCGACGACGGTGCAGAGTTCCTCTGTGGGCTCCGATGACGACCGTGCAGAGATCCTCAGTGGACTGCGGCGACGACTGTGCAGAGATCCTCAGTGGACTGCGGCGACGACTGTGCAGAGATCCTCAGTGGACTGCGACGACTACTGCACTCAGCGATCCTACGTGGATCAGTGCTACCGATCCTGTGTGGGTCCGATCCTGTGTGGGTCACTGCAGAGATTAGTTACCTATCGATCCTTCGTGGGTCCGACGACTTATGGATCAGAGATCTTCTTTTCGTTATCCGAAGAAGTATACCTATGTGAGTTGAATCTTCTGTTTTACTCGATAGAGGTGGTGCGCTTGGTTGTAGCGGCAGACCCGCGATACTGGAGACGAGCGTACGGAGTACGGAGACCGTGTAGCCGGCTGAGACCTGAAGACTGCTCGACCGACTCGACTTGGAGTGAGTCGACTAGCCCAGTGGATGGAGCGCCCGCTATTTGGCGGCAGACCCACGGCGGACGGAGCGCCTGGTAGTTGGCAGCAAACCCGCGGTACTCGACTGGAGGAGTACCTCTGTAGGCTATTTGGGTGAGCGCCCGGTATTTGGCAGCAGACCCTCAGCGGACGGAGCGCCCGGTAGTTGTCAGCAGACCCGCGGTACTCGACAGGAGTAGTACCTCAGCAGTCTTAGGTTAGTGAGCAGTACCTCGGAGTCGTGACAGGACCACTGTACACTTCAGAGGTGGGGCTCTTCAGCAGTTACAGTTTCGATAATGAAAATCCTGGTTTGAGCTGAGTCAATGATCCTTGTGTTTCTCTCCTTTGTGGATTGTGTTGAGCTATCCTGTGTGGATTTACTGTTTACTCTCCTTTGTGGATTGTGTTGTTCTACCCTGCGTGGGTATGCATTTTGCTTTCCTGTGTGGACTGGGTTGTGCTTGGGCTCGGACGTTGGAGCCGATCGGGGAATTGACGACTTAGGTATATGTATGGGCATATACCTAAACCATGTCAGATGTTACTTCGTGATTGTACCTCTTCTTCGTGATTTATCCTTTGTGGATTTCGGGAGACCTTCGGGGGTCTCGGGGTCCCTACTGAGTAGCTTATACTCACCCTTGCACGGGCTATGCCCGCACTTCGTGGTGTTGGTTGCAGATGACGGACAACGCTGATCGTGGAGGAGGCGTGCAGAGCAGGACAGTACCTGGAGGTGGACCACTGGGTGGGACGTACTCGGAGTGGTTAGGTGGACCCGAGGAGCAGTGGAGGCTATCTGTACCCACCCTTCAGGTGGGACTTCCAGAGGACGGCTCGACGCTGCAGTTTTTCCTTTCAGTTGCTGTTTTTCCTTTCAGTTGTACTTTACAGTTGGACTTGTATTTCTGGCCCCTTTTACTTTCAGCACAGCTTGTACAGTTTTTACTTAGTGTTTACTTTTCCGCTTGCTTACTCTGTGGTGTTTGTTTACTTTTCAAAGGCAATGCCTTCCCTTTTGGTTGGGATTTACGCCTTGGTGCTAGTCGCCAGCCCCTGGCCTATGGAAGGTGGGCTTGGGGTAGTCACGGCACGGGCCCCGAGGGCGGGTCGTGACATGAAGGGATAGTCGCATGTTGATGTAGCCAGGGTCTTCCAAGAAAAATGTTGAAGGCTGAGTCTCGATCAACAACAATGAAATCTGAATTGGATACAAGAACTCCAAACTGAGCTCTGTGTTTAACTTCACCCAGTGGTTCTTGTTCATTTTTATCATAACCCTGTAGCATCATGGTGGAAGGAGATAGATCAGATTCCGTGAGGACCAATCGACGAAGTGTATGAATGGGAATGAGGTTAACTCCTAAAACATTGTCAATGAAAGCTCTTCAGACGTCTACACCATTGACCATGCCAGATAAATACAAAGGTCTGATATTCCCATGCACAACGTCATATTCATCTTTATTAGTAAAAGATATTATTGCATGGAATTCTGCAGGATTATTCTCTTTGTGATAGACTTCAGCTGCAGCAATTTCAGTTTCAAACTCTTGTGTACTTGAAAAAGCCACGATGAGTGCTTCCCGAAGATCTTTTGATGGATTCAAAGCATCCAGAATTTATAACATGGCTGGTACTTGGGACAAGTGTTTCAATACATCATACTTTTTATCTAGAGGTCTGTGTTTCCCAACAGGAATATGTGGTTTAGCAAGAACTTTGGAAGCAGATGCTTTGGAAGTTGATGCATCTTGTATTGGGATAGGAGTTGGCAACATCCTTGGTTTTGGAAGATTAGACCGATTAGATCCATTTACTTACTTAGAGGAAGAAGATGGATCCTTCAATCAGTCTTCCAAAATTACTATGCCAGGACTGAATTTTCTATTGGTAGAAGAACTTTCTTGTTCTTTCTGAGCTCGCTGAAGGGCTCTACCACGAGTTTCTGATGCGTACACAGTTCTAGCAGGGGTAGAATTGGAATAGTGGCTTCTGAAATATCCCCTTCTTCCCCTGTATCCTGATCCCCTAGAACTTCCTCTGATTCCTCTATTTGATATAGGGAATTCAGGATCATTGAAATCGAAACTGTGACTAGCATATGGATCTGTTAATTGAATCATATTAACAGAACCAATGATTAACTCTTCGTCTGATGAATACTCTGCCTGATTAGCCTATTCAGGTTGTGCCGTTTGGTGGGGCAGTGCCCGTGGCTTTGTAGTAGATGGCATGAAATCCTCCAAAGTCAAAGACAACTTAGGCATTGACACATACTCATCTTCTTCTGATTCTTTTTCTTTCCTTGAATCATGCCGTTTCTTTCAAGACATTCCTTCTGACGAAGAGGGTTTTGCCGAAAAATTCCTGGCAGAAGACACAATTGGTTTCTTTAATTGTGTTCGCAAAATAGCATGAGTTCGATTTATTATCTTTCACACCATCCAATCATCATACTTTTGTGCATTTTTTCTTTTGAATTCCTTCCATTTATCTTCCTCCTCTGTAATTGTAGCAGTGACACATGCTACCTGCGCTGAAGAGCCTTTCAATGTGACATGTCCCGAGTCGACCATTTTTGCAGGAGGTCTTTGAAGACAAATAAACTCCAGGATGGGATGCCCCAACATTTGATGAAAAGGGAAATAATTAGGATGGTCTTCATCTCATTTCTTGTTTGGCCTCTTGGGTATTGGTAATTGAACCAAATTGTTTTCCAGAGCTGAAATGAAATAAACAGGAACTTTATCATTTCGGAAAGATAATGTTTTTCTCTTCAAATCCTCAATTTTTTTCATCTTTGATCTTTTTGATTATCTGGAAGAAAAGGCCTTTTTTGTTGGTGCTCAGAAGGTAGAGCCCTTCGAGAAGATGAAGGTTTTGAGGTAGAAATAGGTACAGGTGCTTGTTTAAGAATAACTGTAGCATTTTCTGCTTTACCTATTCTCTTTCCTAGAGCTGATGGAATTAAACGAGATTTAGGCTTAGCCTGTATAAGGGAATCTTCAATCTGCTGAGTGATTGAAGTAAGGTCTCGAAACCCTCCTGTGTATTTCACAAGGACTAATGGCGTGCATAATTCGTCACGCAGATTTTCCACACAGATCGGCAACAATTTTTCTTGAGGGAGTGCTAAACTCAAGGAATATGTTAATACCTTCCACTGAGCAACGAAATCAGAGACTCTTTCATTCTCCCTTTGTTACCGTTTGTAAGATTGAAAACTGTTGTCTTTGGAAAAGTTGAGCTGAACTGAAGGAGGAATTTTTGGCGAAGATCCTCCCATCCGGTAATTGACCGAGATTTCAAGCTTGTATACCAAACAAAAGCTGGTCCATGCAAGGTTCGCACGAAGCATCTGAGTTTCACTGCTTCTTAATTTCCAGAGTTCCCATCATAGGATCACAACAAGACACGTAATGCGTCAAATGTTGTTCAGGATCGCCTGATCCATTGAAAATAGGGAATACAGGGTTCCCAAAACCGGATGGAGGAGAAATTGAATCTACTCATTCAGGGTAAACTCTCTTTTCTGGTTGAACTTGTGCACGCTTCCCTTCCATAGTTTCTATCCATGCTGTTAATGACGCAATAGTAGTTATTAACTTTTGAGAAACATCCGGTTGAACTTGGACTTGGGTAGGTGCAATGACTGGAGCTTGGATAGATGTGGCGATTGGCACTGCAACTGATGGTAGCACTGCCAATTGTTGTTGAACTTGACCCTTAGGATTAGACCTGTGGGGGTGTACTGATAGAGGAGGATATTCTTGATCCATCTTAGTAGCTACAACAAATTGCTTTTGTTGACTGATTCCAGCATGCTTAAGAAGAATACTACTCTAAAGTAGTTCTGCATTCAACCTTCTTAATTCCTTCATTTCTTCCTTCCTGTTGTGCAAACCTCTGCTCTAGTGAGAGCGATTGACCTTCTCCAAAGGAAGGATATGTAACCTGGTTCTTTCCCTTCCCTTTGTTGGATCCTTTTCGAAGAGGGGGAAGTGGGTTACTCGAAGGATTACCTAGGTTCTGAGTAATCCTTTGACATCGTGTATGCACACTTTCTTCATTTGTGTCGATGCGTACATATTCTTGAGAAAGAACCTCTTCATCTGAGTCCCCTGGGTGAGCCTCATCTTGTGGATCAGCAACAACGACATTGATTACATTAATCGATGCATAACTCATTGCATCCCTTCTATCAGCATTTCTGTGATATTGTCTTCTTCCATGTCTTTGATGAGACATTTCCTTTTGTTGATTTGATTGCTCAGGAACTTCTTGACGAACCATAATTTGGAGGGAATATCCTTATAATTTGGCTCTTCCTTCCTCTTGAGGTTTCTTCCCCAATCAAGAAAAAACCGACGTTCTCTGAGGAGGGGTTTGATGATTTGAAAAAGTCCCCAGTCTGGTGGACTGGGGATGTTCCTGCTGTTCTCGCTCAACTCCCCGAATCCTTTTTGTGGATTCCGAGGGTTTGTTTAAAAGAGTCCCTAGTTTGGAGAGCTGGGGTGATTCTTGACATGTTATGTCTGAGAATTTCTTGAAAGTCCTCCTGATCTTGCGAACCTTAGTCCGGAAATTAGCTGGATGCATTAAGCTGTATCCGCTTTTATCACCCTGTTCAAAAGACCGTTGGATGATTTCCGACACTTCTTTCACATGGTGACATGCTTTCTCCAAATGAGAGGCCTGTTCAATATTCTCGTTTTCTTGATGCAAGAGTAATTCGACAACATGTTCTTTGTATTCTTGATTTTGAGAGGAACTAGTTGAAGCCTATTCTTGGGCAAGCTTTTGATTACAAACAAATCCCATTGAATGTGGCCATCCATTGGAAATAAAATTGCATGAGACCATTTTCGGCGGGCTTTGCTGACTAGAGAGCACCGTGAAATGTAGTGATCCATGAACACCCCATCCTCTTGCACGAATACCAGATAGGGCATTGGAAATTAACTGACGTAAGCTTCGTAGTGCGCTAAAGCATGAACATTGAAGGGCTCTCTACTGCTTCTCAGACTTCGGATATCGAGAGACTGATAGAGACGCCAAATCAATCTGATGTTGTAACCCTTCTATTACCATAAGATTATTTTCATATGCATTATAAGATAATACTTTCTTTTACAACTGAAAAAGTGTTTTCCATATGTTGAGACGAATATCATGAATTTCATCTTCCGTCAACATTTCTGGAATATTATACTAAGAGTCGGCCAGAGGCCAAAACATGACTGCAACATCACCTTTCTCCAGTTGTTTTCTCATATTCAGCATTTACTCTTTATCATTTGATGAATATTCTTTACCTGATTTGACCAGAGTTGGTGTTTCCTTGTTTCTTCATTGGATTCAACAGGATTGGTAGAGAAATCATTGATCAAACTAGAAGATGCATGACTTAGGGGTGGTTCGGAGAATGACCTACACTCTGGGAAATCTTTTGATTGAGAAAGTATTTCACCTGCTAGAGATGAAGCTTCAGGCATGGCTGGTTTCGCATTTTCAAGTGGCTCAAGATAAGAGGGCTTTCTCTGAACTACATTGTACACTGGAGCATTTTCCGGGCAATGTGCATCACTACTGCGGAGAGGACTTTCGCAGCGAAATTCATCATCATGGGGAGGACCACCATAATGGGTTACAACAAAAGACGAGATCTCTTGCTCCTTGGTCTTCTGACCACACATAGGGTTCTTATGGCACTCATCTAAAGATGAAACTTCGAGATCGACTGAATTGTCATGAAGCAATCCTTCATGAAGAAGTGTATGTTGAAGACCTTCGGAATTAATGTTCCCAATATTGGGAACTGAGGGAGTAGAATCTTGGATTCCAAAAGATAATTTCTTGTGGGCTTCAAGAACTCCAGCATCGATCAAGGCCTTGTTACAGATTGGCTCTTGATCTCCTGACTGTGCTGGGCAGGTCTTTTTCTTAGACGCCTTTTTACTCGCCTTAGAAACCACTTGTTGACGAATGTGGCTGCTCTGAGTAAGTGTATGTGCCTGATCAGGAAAGATGTCCAGGTTAGGCTGATGATCTCCTCTCAAATCAGGTGTATGTACCTGACTTGGTCGTCCATATGATATGGGGGAGTATTCCCCATAACCCTCTAGGACTGGAATAGATGTGTGTTTCTGTTCCGGAGTGAATTGATGATGTATCACTCCACTGGTAGGGATAGATTTATGATTCATTCCCTGAGATGCTGCTGAAGTTGTTATAATATCATGGCAGGCATCCGGAATATGAGCAGGGATTTGCTTCTGCTCTTTCACCATTGATAGAATATTCTTGGTGACTTCAGCTGCAGGAGGGGGAATATACGTCCATTCCGGGCTTGGAGTAGGTGTATGTGCCTTCTCTTGTCCTCCTTTTCCAGTCAGTGAATCCAGACAATACTCAAGTGTGGGGGCAGAGAGTTGAGTCTGACTCCTATTTTTTGTCGGGGCTTTCCGACTAACTTCTCTGAATGCTACCAAGAGAGACTGTTGGTAGTCTTTATTAATACCAACGGGTGTATGTGCCTGCTGATTGCACTTCGCCAAACGTGGTTGACGAGATCCATCATATGTAGTCAGATGAGCCTGCTGACTAGTTGATGATGTATAAAAGAGGTGTATGTTCCTGCCTATAGTACTCTGCCGGAATTTCCTGGTGGGATTGGCGTGATGCTGCCAGACGAGTCTTCTGGATAGTAGGTTTAAAACGGGCAGGTGTATGTTCCTGCTCGTTGCTTGCCACCATGTAAGGTTGGTGGACTTCTCTGGATATGGCAGAGATGAGAACCTTCTCACTGTTGACTGGATTCCGCCTCTGGTGGTTCGTCTTGCTTTCTCGGGTTCGAGGAACCTATGATGAACGCCTGGAGTCGGTACCCTCATCATGTTGAGGGCGCACTACCGCATGAGTCTGGCAGCGATTATTAGTGGTAGACCTCAGGAAGGACTCATGTCTGTTTGAATTAAGGTCATGAGGTACCTTCTCATTCACCTCCACAGAATAAGGGAGTGAATGGTGATTACATTCTGGGGATAACGACCCAAAATGGTTGGAGACGGTAGTCAGCACCGCCTGCTTCTTGATCACTGGTATTTGTTGTCCAGACGACCAATGTGAGTTGTTTACTTGGAGGTCTTGTCAGGCAGCCTTCAGAGTTGGGATGGTATCGTGTTGACGATACTCCTTAACCAGTGCATTTGATACCCAGGGTTGAAGATGATGAGTAGGTGATATTGTCCTAAGAGCGGACGATGATCCAGCAAGAGTAGCAGTAGTGGCATTTGCAGCAGCAGTATTCACAGGTGTGAACTTCAGAGCAGACATTCTAGAAATGCAGAAGATATTAGAAAAAGAGTGCCTATTTGATATAACAGATGTAATCAAGATAAATTCAGCTACTACATCTTTTGGATGAGCACATATGTCAATGATTGTTTTTGTTGTCCCTCTAATTGAGTTTTAAATAGGGTCCTAACAAATAGGTAAAACATCATTTTAACTTGGTTAAGGATTCACGTCGCGTTCACCATTTTTTTCCCCTCAGAATTCGGGGATGACCGCCTTTATGGGAGGTTCAAACGTTCTGATCGGTTTCTAACGGGTTTGTTCGTAGAACCGGAAACATCCAATGATTCCACATCCATTATGACCTACATTCTAAAGGTAGGTTCTCATTAGTTAGTGGACAGATGAGGCTTAGGAATTTCCCTTGGTCGAGAGTATGGGAGGTCGGACTCATCACACCTTTTTGAGGGGAATTATTGTCTACTCCAGGACTCTCTTTATAGATTTATGTTATGTTCGTGAATCCTTATAATATTACCAATTATAAAATGATCATTCCTTTAGATCTAACAATCAATGATCAAATATGTAAGAAATTTAGAGAATCTTTTATATGTATTTGAGGTTCTTCATCGATAGAGAATCATCTGTATTTATTAGAGATTCTTGGTCAATGGTACCCTTCGACACATTTATATAGAAGTCTCTTGGTCATTTATGACGACCATGGCGGTTTTAAAGCCACTCAGTGGGGCACATGAAGTTTATTGTCATTCAGAAGGACATGGATTATTTTAGATTTGGGATCAAACCCGTAGACGGGCTACCTACGTATCCTTTGTTTAGAAAAGGAATCAAAACCCACGTAGTTCGAGTAAGGGAGTATGATGTTTATGATTGATGGCTCAAAGGAGGATATCACAATTACCTTTACACTCTAAGCTCACGTGAGATATGCTCGATGTGAGAAACAAGAGGTATTGGTAAAAATTAGACAATTGTTCCATGAAAGATTCAATCATAAGAAATAATGTGGGGATTATGTATGTATGACTGCCCAGATAAATGAAGGTTAGGATTTACTTTAGGGAATAAATCCAAAAACAGGGTCTATAAAGGTATATGTGTTTCATGGAGATTTTTAATACTCTAACATGGGGCTTACTCTTGAAAAGGAGGCCCAGGTTAAGGATTAAGGTTTGGGGCTTACTCCTGAGGGGGATGCCCAGATTAGGGGACTGGGGCTCACTCTTAAAGAGGATGCCCAGATTTGGGAATTTTATGAATTGGGGCATACTCCTAAGGAAGTTTCCCAAGTTAAGAATTATGACTGGGACATACTCCTAAAAAGGAGGCCTAGGTTAGGGGATCTAGGGCTTACTCCTAATAGGATGCTCAAATTTAGAGGACTTATGACTGGGGATTATTCCTGAAAAGGAGTCCTAGGTTAAGGATTCTCTCATCTTAAAGGATGATGTTAAATAAATGAAATCTCAATCTTTAGTGACATAAAGATGTGTAAATCACTAGGTTTTGAGAGATATTCCACATAATTCTTTTCAGATAAGGATGTAAAATCAAGAAATCATGCCATAAATGTCCTTGAAGAGTGTCATGAAGACTGAATCTTGAATAGGAAAGGTGGAATGGCTTAATAGGGGTAAAATGGGCAAGAAGGGCACCCAAAAATGTAGGGGCACGCAAGTCCTGGCAGGCGCGTAGGTACTGTGTGGGCGCGCATGTCTTGGTCGCGCAGGTATACCTTCGCGACAAGTTTGGTACTTGCGCAGTGTTCAAGAAGCAAGGTAATACTTGAGCGACTTTTGTTTAAGGACTTTAGAAACCTCTTGAGGTTATTCCAGGAGAGGGGCGCGTAGGTTTATTGAAGGAGTAAGGCAGCACGCAAGTGTGGCCATTTCCCTTAAGGGATGGACACCTAGGTGCGCAAGTGTTGATGAGTTTCAACACTTAGGACATCCCCCCCCCATCTTTAGATCTTCCGTTCGGGGTAAGAAATTACCTTAGAAGTGTTCTGGAAGCTTTGAGAAGAGACTAGGGTGTCGGGAGCTCAAATCTGAGTTTCTTGAAAAATTCTTCTTGAATGGGGGGCCCACAGGGTCTATTTATAGGCATAGAGAAGACCTCGGTCGGTTATCGCTTAGGTCGCGCAAGTCACTTGCGCGACCATAATGCATCGCGCAAGTGGACTTGCGCAACTATGAGGAAACTTGCGCGACTTATGGTAAATCTTCTCCTTGTTCATCCCTTTGTCGATTTTTGATATTTTATTCAAAGGATGGATCCATTTGTGCTACGTCATCTCCCTTTACATTCCTTTGGATTCTGTGACGAAAAAGGAAGGTCAACAATACCATCATGAAATATATCTTATGTCTACCAGTAGTAATGCCACCAATTGAGGGAATACCAGTTATTCTCTACATGACAGCTTTAGAGTTATCACTAGGTGCTTTCCTCGCCAAAAAGAATGATGATGTGAACGAAAACAGCCTTTATTATCTCTATTGAACTATGTTTGATGCGGAAACTCGATATTCAAGTATTGAAATGTTCTTCCTAGCATTAATTTTTGCAGTTCAGAAATTGAAGCACTACCTACAACATCATGAATTACAATTGGTGACTCACAATAATCCACTCAAATTTATCCTCAGTCTTCCTAAGCATAGAGGGCATCTGGCACGGTGGGAAATTATTTTTCAGCAATTTGATTTCATGTTTGTGCCTCAAAAGGAAATAAAAGGCTATGCTCTGGCTGACTTCCTATATGAGCATCCATCTATAGAAGATGTGTCATTTAATAAGGAACTTCTTGAAGAAGAGGACTTCTATATTCAGAATAATTCCAAAACATGGGAAATTAATTTTGATGGTTCTTTCAGAAGTCCAACAGGGAACATAATTGAAAACCTTAAACTCAATAATGTTGGTTTAGAAATTGTTTTTATTTCCCTAGAAAAGGAAGTATTTCTTTATTCCTTCCTGTTCTCAGTAGGTGGTACCAACAATGAGGTAGAATATCAATCTCTCATAGAAGGTTTGAAATTGGCCCTTCATGTGCAAATGGATCATTTAAAGGTGAAAGGTGATTCAGAATTGGTAATGAAACAAATAAATGGGGAATATTATATCAAAAAAAAGAGTTAATCCCTTTGTGTTAATGTCAGAGGGTTATTGGATGAATTTCCCCTAGATCCGACATTGTATTATGTCACACGATCACAAAATAACCAAGAATATGCACTGGATAATGCAGCTACAACCTTGAAAGATCCAAATCGTGATGAGAGAGTTATCAACATAGCCCACCGTCATGTGGTTTTAACTTTAGTTCAACCCAAAATGGAGGAAATTAATGAAATTAGCCCTATTTCTGAACCATATGGTCATACCATGGGATGGAGAACATCCATCATGTAATATCTTCAAAATGGAATACTTCCACCAGATAGGGATGAAAAAGAATAGATTTTATGAAAAGTTGTAATTTTCACTCATTATGATTGTCCAGACCACCAAAATATCCTCTACAAGTGATTCATTGATGGAATCCTATTTAGATGAATTGATGGAGGAGAGACTATGGTTGTCATGAATTATGTACATTCCGGAGTTTGTGGTTCCCACCAGTCTGGGCACAGACTCTTTGATCAGATCCGAAGGCTTGGATAATTTTAGTATTGAATGATGCAGGATTTTATAGATTTCAATAAAAAATTCCACCTTGCCAAGTGCATGAAAACTTCATTCATAACCCACCAGAGTTTCTACATACATATAAATACTCATCTTCATTTTCCACATGGGCAATGAATATAGTAGGGCCTTATCCTCCAGCCATAACTATGCAGTTCATGTACATTATCACTCATACTAACTTCTTCTCTAAATGGGATGAGGCAATACCTCTCAAGGAAGTCGGATCCAGAATCATTGTTTGTTTTGTCAAAACTAAAATCATCACTATATTTGGTGTCCCTCATGCTATTTTTATGGAAAATGGCATCAATTATTGTTCTGATAATGTAAAAAAGTTATATCTGGAACATAATATCAAATCCGACCATTCATCTCGTTATCATACGGCTTCCAATGGACATATATTGGCCTCCAATAAGACCCTATCAAATATACTCTAGAAGATGGTGGATAAAAATAAGATATCATGGACTGATAATATTTTCAATGCTTTATGGACTTATCAGACAACTACCAGTAGTACTACCCATACAACTCCTTATTCATTGGTATATGGAAGCAAAGTCATTTTTCCAATGGAAAATAAATTTCCCTCACTCTGAGTTACAATCTGTGATAATTTGCCTATGGATGAGAGGTCTTAGAAACGGTTCAATGAGTTTGAACGATTAGATGAGACAACATTTCATACTTTGCATCATCTAGATGTCTATCAGAATAGAATAGCACGAGATTCATACAAGAACGTTTGCCTCTGTTAATTTCTTTATGGATAATTGGTATTGATCCTTTGGACTACAATGATACCAGGAATGAAACCTTAAAAACACGAGCCAAAGTGGGAAGGACCTTATTCCTTACATAAGGTCTGTTCAGATGGAGATTATGCCTTAATCTCAATGGATGAAGAGCTTATTACAACTTCTACCAATGCAGTATTCTTGAAGAAATACGTTGTGTAGTTGTACACATTCATCCACGCTACATTACGTTGAAATACATAGTACAACATCCTCACAGAAAGACTTTAAACTTCACAATCCAACATCCTCACTGCAAGACATAAAACTGCACAGTACCATGTCCTTTCTGCAAAACATAAAACTGCACAGCCCCCATGTCCTAGTTGCAAGACATTAAACTGTATAATATCCATAAGTGTCCATGCTGCATGATGTTAAAATGTGTAGCATCTTCATCTTTATCTCATGATTTTAAACTGCATGAAATCATTTGTAAAACTAACATATTCACTATTTGATATTAGAAGCTTTAATAAGAAAACATCAATGATTTCATCAAAACTCCATAGTATCACATGATTCCCTCTCTTTCTTATGTTTGTGTCAGATCTGTATAGAGACCTTGTTTCAAGAACTATGTATGGTTTGATTCTTTTTCCCCAAAGAGATACGTAGTGGCACCTAAATCTCTAATTTTGGGCCTATCCAGAATCAGAAAATCTTCTAATTTCCTTTTCTCTTCCTGTATATGAATCAGATATATAAGGATTCTTTCCGTAAGATATATGATTTGTTCATTATACAATTTTATTTCTTAAGATTTACCATTCTCTCGGAATGTGTCAAAAGTCCCCATTCTTCATGTCAAATATTATTGGCGTGAGAAATGATTATTTAAAAAACTTCGAATGGAATTATTCTCATCTTTCAATGAGATATGCAGTGACACCTAGATCTCCAAACTTGCGCCCCTCCATGATAAAAAACCCTTTATTTCATCTATAAGAATCAAATCTACATAGGGAATGTTTTATGAACTATGTATGACTTGATTCTTTCCCCAGAAAGACACATAGTGACTCTTGGGTTTTAACCCTTAATCCGGATACAATATGTCATTATTTCAATATCAGTTCATCTTTGTCCCTACCGCATGATGTTAAACTGTATGGAAATATTGCACCCTTATTCTTCACCTGTGTCGTCTTTATATTATAGAAGAAACCATTACTACTCCTTGATTCTCACACCGAGAATAACTCATGTGTGCTTAGGAACTAGGTAAATGGATTATTTATATAAATAAGGTGTCTTAATTTATTATGGGGTTATCCATGTCTTCACTAGATGACTTAAAATTGCACAGTATAATGTCTTTATTCCATGACTTTATACTACACGTTATAATATTAATTCATAAGAAACAAAGTAATTCTACATTTTACATATGTGTCAGATCTATGTAAAGGATGTCAAACTCATGGCCAATATTTTTTAACATATCTATCATATGAATTGGACATAAATCCCTTTGATATTTAATACTCTTAATCTTGAATGTTTTCAGATCTTCATAATCTTTCTTATGGTTTCTGGTGACAGGTTTTCTAATATCCGAGAACTCTTTTTCCAGACAATGCAGCATGTTCCCTTAGGTGGCCTTCAATACTACAAAAATGGGCTTTAACAACGCTAAAAACGGGCTTTAACATCGCTAAAAAAGTGATGTAAAGCTCAGCACTGAAAAAGGGGGTACCCTTTATGAGCGCTTACTGAGTGCTGAAAAATGGATACTTTATCCGTGCTAAAACGAGATGATAAAAGAATCCTTTATTAGCGCTAAAAATACGCTGATAAAGGTATACTTTATCGGGGATAAAAGAGCGTTGATAAGACAACCCTTTATCAGCACTAAAAGAGCACTGATAAATGAGTGTTTTATCAGTCCTCCTTTAGCACCGATAAACTTATCCTTTATCAGCGCTTCTTTAGTGGTGATAAAGTTGTAGTTTATCAGTTCTTTTTTAGCACTGATAAAAGCCCCATTTATCAGCATTAAAAAAGTGCTAATAAATGCCATGTCTGTTGCTACGGAAAAATCTGCAGCAGCACACCCGAACACCTACAAAACAAATCACCATATCAATAAGCTAATTAAAGAAAGTATACCCATACAAAATTAACACATAAATTATAAGCTAATTAGACCAAGTATACCCATACAACAAGTATACTTGTACACCATTAACACATAATTCATAAGTTAGTTAAGTACATAAATAATTCAATTCAAAATTTAGGGGGTTGGGCAGATGTTCAAGGGTTTGGGGTGTCAATACAAGTAGGAATAGGGGGTGTCCGGGGTGGGCTTTCCAGGGGGTGGGCTGGTTTCCAAGGTGTCAGGGGCTTTACAGGGGGATGGGGGTGTCCAGAGGGGTGGGGCATCTAGGGGTGGATTGGTGTCCAAGAGGTGGGGGCGGTCTAGGGGGTTGGTGGGGTTGACTCGTACATGTCACCAAGGACCCTTGGAATGTTCTTATAAAACTTTAAGGAAATCCTATTGTGTTTGGTCGGATTTTCATAGGTCAGTTGTTGTTTTCAATTAAAATTGTGTCAATTTTAAACCAAAGAGAGACCCTTTGAGTGCTTGCGGCCACATTTTGCCTCAGATTGAGGCGAGGATGACTCATTCACTTCACAAAGGACTCGTGGATTGTTCTCCTAAAGGATCAAGACAATCCAAATTCTTTTGGTCTGATTTTCATAGGTCAGTTGTTGTTTTCAATTAGAATTGTGTCAATTTTAAACAAAATAGAGACTCTTTGAGTGATAGTAGCCACACCATGCCTCATATTAAGGTGGGGATGACTCATACATGTCAAAAAGGACCATTGGATTGTTCTCCTAAAGGATCATCACAATCCTAATGTGTTTGGTAAGATTTTCGTAGGTCAGTAGTTGTTTTCACTTCAAATCGTGTCCATTTTAAACAAAAGAGAGACCCTTTGAGTGCTAGCGGCCACACCCTGCCTCAGATTGAGGTGAAGCTGACTCGTACACATCGCAAAGGAATCTTGGATCGTTCTCATAAAGGATCATGACAATCCGAATGCATTTGGTCAGATTTTCATATGTCAGTTGTTGTTTTCAATTAAAATTTTGTCCATTTTCAACAAAAGAGACACCCTTTGAGTGATAGCAGCCACACCAGGACTCGGATTGAGGTGGGGATGACTAGTACACATCAAAAACCAACCGTTGGATATTTCTTCTAAAGGATCTACACAATCAAAATGTGTTTGGTTGAATTTTCGTAGGTCAGTTGTTGTTTTCACTTAAAATCGTGTCCAATTTAAACAAAATAGAGACCCTTTGAGTGGTACCGGCCACACCATGCCTCGGATTGAGGTGGGGTTGACTCGTACATGTCACCAAAGACCCTTGGATTGTTCTTATAAAAGAAAAAGGCAATCCGTAAGCTTTTGGTTGGGTTTTCATAGGCCAGTTGATGTTTACAATTAAAATTGTGTCCATTTTAAACAAAGGAGAGACCCTTTGAGTGATAGTGGCCACACCGTGCCTCAGATTGAGGCGAATTTTACTAATACATGTCACAAAGGACCCGCGGATCGTTCTCCTAAAGGTTCAAGACAATCCAAATTCATTGGGTCAGATTTTCGTACGTTAGTTGTTGTTTTCACTTAAAATCGTGTCCATTTTAAACAAAATAGAGACCCTTTGAGTGATACCGGCCACACTGTGCCTCGGATTGAGGCGCTGATAACTCTTACGCGTCACTAAGGACCCTTGGATCATTATCATAAAAGATCAAGGTAATAAAAATGCGTTTGGTTGGATTTCCACAGGTCAGTTGTTGTTTTCACTTAAAATGGTGTCTATTTTAAACAAAATAGAGACCCATTGAGTGGTACCGGTCACACCGTTCTTCGGATTTAGGCGAGGTTGAATCTTAAAAGTCACCAAGGACCTTTGGATCGTTCTTACAAAAGATCAAGTCAATTAAAATGCGTTTATTCATATTTTCATAGGTTAGTTGATGTTTTCAATTAAAATTATGTCCACTTTAAACAAAAGAGAGACCCTTTGAGTGCTAGCGGCTACACCGTACCTCAGATTGACGCATGGTGGACTCGTACATGTATGAAAGGACCCATGGATTGTTCTCCTAAAGGATCAAGACAATCCAAATTTTTTTGGTTAGATTTTCGTACGTCATTTGTTGTTTTCACTTAAAATCTTGTCAATTTTAAACAAAATACAGACCCTTTGAGTGGTACCGGCCACACCGCTCCTTAGATTGAGGCATAAATGACTCGTACACATCACCAAGGACCCTTGTATTGTTTTAATTAAATATCTAGGAAATCTGAATGCATTGGGTCATATTTTCAAAGGTCAGTTTTTGTTTTCAATTAAAATGGTGTCCATTTTAAAACAAAAGAGAGACCCTTTGAGTGCTAGCGGCCACAAAATGCCTCGTATTGAGGTAGAGATGACTTTTAGATGTCACCGAGGAAATTTGGATCATTATCATAAATGATCAAGGAAATCCAAATGCATTTGGTTGGATTTTTGTAGGTCAGTTGTTGTTTTCAATTAAAATCGTGTCCATTTTAGTCAAAAGAGAGACCCTTTCAGTGCTAGCGGCCACACCGTGCGTTGGACTGAAGCGGGGTTAACTAATACACATCACAAAGGACTCATGGATCGTTATCCTAAAGGATCAAGACAATCTGAATGCGTTTTGTCATATTTTCATAGGTCCGTTGTTGTTTTCAATTAAAATTGTGTCGATTTTAAACAGAAGAGAGACCCTTTGAGTGCTAGTGACCACACCGTGCCACGGATTGAGGCAGTTTTGACTCTTACACGTCCCAAAGGACCCGTGTATTTTAATCCTAAAGGATCAATACAATCTGAATGCATTTGGTTGGATTTCCATACGTCAGTTGTTGTTTTCACTTAAAATCGTGTCCATTTTAAACAAAATAGAGACTCTTTGAGTGGTACCGGCCACACCGTGCCTCTAATTGAGATAGGGATGAATCTTACACGTCATCAATGACCCTTGTATCGTTCTAATAAATGATTAAGGCAATATAAATGCGGTTGGTCAGATTTATGTAGGTCAGTAGTTGTTTTCAATTAAAATGGTGTCCATTTTAAACAAAATATAGACCCTTTGAGTGGTGTCGGCCACATGGTGCTTGAATTGAGGCGGGGTTGACTCGTACACGTCACCAAGGAACCTTGGATCATTATTATAAATGATCAAGGAAATCGAAATGCTTTTGGTCAGATTTTCATAGGTCAGTTGTTGTTTTCAATTAAAATTGTGTCCATTTTTAAAAAAAAGATCCTTTGAGTGATAGCGGCC
The DNA here is from genome assembly GCA_963277665.1 of Viscum album. Taxonomy (NCBI): domain Eukaryota; kingdom Viridiplantae; phylum Streptophyta; class Magnoliopsida; order Santalales; family Viscaceae; genus Viscum; species Viscum album. The sequence continues at coordinate 539,598,490 of OY728125.1, read as the reverse complement.
ACACCGTGCCTCAGATTAAGGCAAGGATGACTAGTAAACATCAAGAAGTACTTTTGGAACATTCTAAAAAAGTATCAGGACAATCCTAATGCATTTGGATGAATTTCCGTATGTGAGTTGTTGTTTTCACTTAAAATCGTGTCCATTTTAAACAAAATAGATACCCTTTGAGTGGTACCGGCCACACCGTGCCTCGTATTGAGGTGGGGATGACATTGACATGTCACCAAGGAACCTAGTATCTTTCTCATTAATTATAAAGGAAATCCGAACGCATTTGGTTGGATTTTCATAGTTCACTTGTTGTTTTCAATTAAAATGGTGTCCATTTTAAACAAAAGAGAGACCCTTTGAGTGCTAGCGGCCACACCGTGCATCATATTGAGGCGGGGATGACTTTTAGCCATCACCATGGACCCTTGTATTGTTCTAATAAAAGATAAAGGCAATCTGAATGTGTTTACTCAGATTTTCATAGGTCAGTTGTTATTTTCAATTAAAATCGTGCCGATTTTAAACGAAAGAGATACCGTTTGAGTGCTAGCGGGCACATAGTGCCTCAGATTGAGGCAGCGTTGACTTGTACACATCAAGAAGATCCCGTTGATCTTTCTCCTAAAGGATGAAGACAATAATAAGGTGCTTGGTCAGATTTTCATAGGTCAGTTGTTATTTTCAATTAAAATTGTGTCCATGTCAAACAAAAGAGAGACCTTTGAGTGCTAGCGGCCACACTGTTCCTCAGGTTGAGGCGAGGATGACTCATAAACTTCACCATGGACTCTTGGATCTTTCTCCTAAATGATCAAGACAATCCGAATGCGTTTGGTCGGATTTTTTTATACCAGTTATTGTTTTCACTTAAAATCGTGTCCATTTTAAACAAAATAACGACCCTTTGAGTGGTAGTGGCCACACTATGCCTTGGATTGAGGTGTTGTTGACTCGTACACATCACAAAGAACCCTTGGATCATTAATATAAAAGAAAAAGGCAATACAAGTGCATTTGGTGGGGTTTTTATAGGTCGGTTTTTGTTTTCAATTAAAATCGTGTCCATTTTAAACAAAAGAGAGACCCTTTGAGTTCTAGCGGCCACACCGTGCCTTAGATTGAGGTGGGGTTGACTCATACATGTAAACAATGACCTGTGGTTCGTTCTCCTAAAGTATCTAGACAATCCGAAAGCGTTTGGTCAGATTTTCATAGGTCAGTTGTTGTTATAAATTAAAATTGTGTCCATTTTAAACAAAAGAGAGACCCTTTGAGTGCTAACGGCCACACCGTGCCTCGGATTGAGGAAAGGTTGACTCGTACACATCACAAAGGAACCTTGGATATTTCTCCTAAAGGATCAAGACAATCTGAATGCATTTGATATGATTTATGTATGTCAGTTGTTGTTTTCACTTAAAATCGTGTCCATTTTAAACAAAATCGAGACCCTTTGAGTGGTACCGGCTACACCATGCCTCAGATTGAGGCAAGGATGACTTTTACATGTCACCAAGGACCCTTGGATAGCTCTAATAAATTATCAAGGCAATATGAATGCGTTTGGTTGGATTTTCATAGGTCAGTTGTTGTTTTCAATTAAAATCGTGTCCATTTTAATCAAAAGAGAGACCCTTTGAGTGCTAGCGGCCACACCGTGCCTCGAATTGAGGAAAGGATGACATTTATATGTCCCCAAGGACCCTTCGATCTTTCTAATAAAATATCAAGGAAATACGAATGTTTTTGTTTATATTTTCATAGGTCAGTTGATGTTTTCAATTGAAATTGTGTCCATTTTAAACAAAAGAGAGACCCTTTGAGTGCCAGCGGCCACACCATGCCTCTGATTGAGGTGGGGATGACTCATACATGTCATAAAGTACCCGTGGATCTTTCTCTAAAAGGATCAACCTAATTTGAATGTGTTTTGTCAGATTTACATAGGTCAGTTGTTGTTTTCACTAAAAATTGTGTCCATTTTTAACAAAATAGAGACCCTCTGGGTGGTTCAGCATTCATTCATGTTGCTGGTGCATATCATCTGTTAAAATGGGAAAATTACTCACTGGATAAAGGATGTTTTATTTAATATCAATTAAAATTTTCCTAGGAACATTTACATGCAACAATGCTTCATCTTTTGATCCCCTCATCCCCTCTCAAAAATGACCACAAATTGTACATGTCTCCAAGTCAGATCTTCATTGTATTTGTGTACAATCTACCATCTGGTATGTGGACCACTCATTTCTGAACACATATATATCATCTTGTGAGTATGTGGCTTTTCGGTAGCCTGAGTAGTACTGCAAAATATAAAAATAAAGAATTAATAAATAACATAAGTGAACTAGTAGTTGTTTTTGAAAATACCTCTTTAGGGACGGTAGTTTGTTGATGAAAAACTATCTGTTTCATAAATTTATAAACATAATAACCACAATCATTATCATTTTTTTGTTTTGGAAACTGAAAAAATTTGATCATTAGGAGAATAAGTAACTTGTGTTGAGATGTTTTTGGATAGTGAAATTTTATTATATATACCCTGATATTTTTCCAGATGTAGTAATTTCTCGACTCCTTATTTAGCCCCTGTCCTCATTCCTTTTTTAGACGATAATGATAAACCACCTTATCATAACATAATCCTCAGTAAAAGATAATATAAATTATATTACATGATGTTTAGACCTAAAAATTATGATTTAGTGTCTTACAAATTCAAAAACTCCCTCATGTGTGGTCGGTTTGATGGATATCCTTACATTGAATCCAAAAAATAAATCTTTCGAGAATCCATGTTCACCACAATTATCAACCAATGTTGCCTAAAAACACAAAAAAGGAATAAGTAATAAAAGAAGTGAATATATAATTGATATGCTTTAATCGTAGAGTATTACCCATGCATGGTTGGTATTAGGAAAAGTCTGTCATCTGTAATCTTTCTTTCAAATGTTTTCAGCATGTCGTTCACTATTTCATATTTTTTTGATGTCTCTATTTTTGTTAGGTGTGTTGTTGTGATATGAGGACTAACGAGTCCAAATCTTGGATCATGGGAAATTTCCTACAACTGTTTTTCAAAAATGAGTCTGTCAACAATATAAAATGCATTTAGTCAAAATTTTCACTTTAGACCAGCTTTTAGAAAATCAATTCATGGAAACATACCTCATATATACATTTACAACCATGACTCCTAGCCAACCATTTTCAAATATCTCATTTACATTTTCAGCAGCAATGAAATCTTGAATTTCCACTCCGTATATATTCTCTTCGAAAACCACTATATGACTATTACCATCTTTTAGCCTCATATACACATGAGTCTTCAATGCTATTAAATGTGGATAGAGAACATGTGGTGTTATTATGCTTTTAGTTTCTCCTTGGGATCAGTTGGTCGATCCTTCAGATAGATTTGAGCTGATGTTTGTCACCCCCTTCCCTTTCTCCATCTATAACAAAAATCATTGGTTCAGATCCTTTATTCATTAATTTTTAAGGGTTTATCTTGAAAAAAAGGGAAATAAATACCTCTTTGTCCACATGTACTCTTAAAATTTTTGACGGCCATGCAATGAATGTCGCAATAGCCTTTTTCAACCCTATGAATATCATCATCATCAAGTGGAATAGGTAGCTTTTCATTTGGCTCATGAGCTACAGTATTCTTCACTTTCAGGTGATCTTTCGGAAGTGGTCTATTATGCAGTGTGGCATCTAGGATATTGAACATTATAGCCCTTTCTACAAGGTGATATGAAGGTGTTGACAGATGGAAATCACAATCATTACCACCCTGTAGAAGATCAGTACAGAAAAATTATCAGTGTTTTTCTGATTCACATATCATGGGAACAATTATTAAAATATTGATTACCATGACTAAGATAGTTCTTTCAGGAAAATGGCTCGGCTCAAATCAGGTGGGGGGTGGGGCGAGATGTTCACGTGCTGGTTGTTCCTATGATGTGTCTTCCCTTTGATTCCCACCCATAGAAGTTTCTAACAACTCTCCCTGATATTACAATTGTTCTTCAAGGGGTTCTATTTTTCACTCATTTGTTCCAATTTTTCATATGTATCATCCTTTTTTCCTTCTTCTCAAAATAAACTCAGGGTGTCACCCCAAAACCTGCACCTCTGACATGACTGTATTTTTCTGGATGCTTCAAAGCCGTCGATAATAGGTCTATATCCACTACAGGAGTAGCTGATTCCTGTGACTGTCAGATATAGGAAAATAACAAATTATTTTTATGTAATAGCAATTTAAAACAAATATTTTTATCACCGTGTAATACTTACACATATTTCCCACACTTTCTGTGTGTTCTCATCTACTAACATCTCTTCTTTGTTCAAACGTGACTCCTTCCATAGCACATGATGTGGGATGGAAGTGCATTTGGTTTTAGACTCATCAATCTACATATAATCATAGAAAGATATTTATGGTGTTGTTTATTGGCACCCAACAATATTACTATAAATTTAAAATACGTACCATTTTATTTTCTAATTAAGCAGACCCAATCCTTGCTTTAAGATATGGGTATGTTGGTTCTGATGAACCTTTTTTATTTTCAGTACATATTTTTTGTTTCATAGATGAAATATTGACAATCAAAGTGATGGATACAGGTATCCTCAAACAACGTATTATCACCCACAATGTACCTGAAACATCTCATCCCCACATCGGCCAATAAATGCATCCCATGCTTCTTGGGATATCAGGTGAGCGTAGACAATTGGTGAGTGCGGTTTTATTTTACCTTTAGAATCTTTCAGGTGACATCTCATTAAAATAGTTTGAAAACCTCGATGAATCCTTCCTGCATGACTTAGTACATAATCCTTTTCTAGATAATCTAATATAAATGTACTCTTCATGATATGGAGAAGAGTAAGACACAATTTCATTATTTTATTTTCTAGTAAATTAAAGAAATAAATTCATAATGTTACCATAATTTCTTCCCAGTTCACAGCCTTCAGCCAGGACACAACATGCTGCCATGAATCTATGTTAATCGGCACGCATTGCCGATTGACAACTCCAATGTATCTGCTAAACATAGCCTTGTTGGGATTCAAATGTTGGCCTCGTGCATTCCATATTACTTCAAATTTTATGCCTTTGATTTTCGCCTTAAGAATTTTGGCTAACACCGTCAAACTATGACGCACCTATGTTTTCTGCGACGGCGGTCCTTCATTCATGACCATTTCATCGATATCAACATCATCTATATGTTCATCTGAAAATGGTATCAACGGCATGTGCTGATGGTTGTTTGTCCTCAACACTTGGTGCAGCTGGAGCCACAATAACAGGAGCAGCAGTAGCCGCAACAGGAGCCGCAGGAGCCGCAGCAGGAGGATCAACAGGAGCAACAAGAGCCACAACAGGAGCAGTAGCAGGAGCAGCAGGAGCTGTAGGAGTAGCTGGAGTAGTAGCAGCTGCTTGAGAGACTTGTTCAACCTCAAGGTTAGGAGCACCGGAATGTGAAAAAGTCATTATCTACAAAAGTTGTTGAATAGTTACATTAGATTACATAAATTCAGAAATGATAAGATAATAACATGAGACAACGGGATCTATATTACGAACAAAATATAACCTTCTTATTGAACTCTATTTATTTTTTTTCAAAGGTTGAAGAGATTTGACACCTCTATCGATTATCCAAATCCCTTCATTGTGGTCTCCTCTAACATACAAAACATCATCTGCATTGGGACCACTCCGAAATGATTGTGACATACCACTAAAAGGTTTGTCTTCAACTGAATTTTCATCGGAACCTTATGTAGTTATGGATGATAGCAGAATAATCGACCACTTTCGGTTTGTGGGATCTGGAATATAAAAAACTAGTACCACTTGTGATGCCATTATAAACTATTCGTCTTTGTACCCTTCTTTACTAAAATAAACTTTCACAAATCCCCATTCATCTATTTTAACGCCACTGTTGTTATCAACCCATTTTCATTGAATAATCTTCAATTGGAATGTATTATAATCCAACTCCCATATTTTTTTGATAATGCCAATTTATGACATATTTTCATAAATTGGATTTTTGTCCTTATTACAAGAAACATGCATTGCTTCAGCCACTAGTGTAACTACACTATTTTGCATGGTACTATCTTCATCATGTTAATCTGTATAGAATGTATAACCATTAATTACATAACCACTGTAAGATAATACATACACACTTGGTCCAACAGCTAGCCATCGAAGTCGATCTGACATTGAATTCGGATTTTCATCCAACTGCTTAAAAATATCGTCCTGAAACCATCCTATAAACTGGTGATTATGTGTATCTGATAACCATTTTCAGCCCTTGATGGATTCAACTTCCTAAGAATTTCATTGTGAGTTTCAATATATGGTGAAACCTCCCAACTATTAGGCAAAACCAAAAGATGGGCCTGCTCCTGATCTGTAATGCTGATTATCACAACTTCTCTTCTATAAATTTCCTCACCCTCAATGTATCCAGTGTGTCGATATTTCCGGAGACCAATTCTTTCCACATCCGATAGGAATTATGTAAAAAATTCAATGGATTCCTCAACAATATATCGCTCCATTATACAACACTTTGGCCGACTTCGATTTTTGACATACCATTTCAAAAAAATCATATACCATTCAACAGGATACATCCATCTATAGTGCATAGGACCACAAAGTCGAATCTCCCTCACAAAGTGAATCAACAAATGAACCATCATATCAAATAATGTGGGCGGTAAGAACATTTCTAATTCACATAATATAATGACAATTTATTTTTCCATAGCTGGTAATTACACCTAGTCTAAAACTTTGCTACATATAGATTTGAAAGAGAAACAATGTTTGGTTAACATATGATGAAAATTCTTGGGAAAAATTCAATGTAAAGCTATATGAATTAGATCATTCATCAAAACCTGGAAATAATGTGATTTAAAACCGTTTGACTTCAAATCATTCAGTGAAACAATGTTCTTGATATTTGATGAGTACCCCTCTGGAACCATTATATCATTGAAGATGTTTCGAAACTGATATCTCTCCTCCCTAGAAAGATTATAAGCATCTGGAGGAATAAACATTCAATTCAGCCTTCACGGGAGCCAACTCTTCTCATATTCCCATGTCAACCAAGTCCAACCTTGCCTTAATTCCATCTTTTGTTTTGCCAGGGGCATTTAGAAATGTTCTGATAACACAGTCACATACAATTTTTTCCACATGAGCCACATCAAGAATAGTTATGATGTACAAACAATTATAGTATGGTAATTCAAAAAAAAACTAATCTCCTTTTCCAATCTATTTTTGTATGGTTTTTCGAAAATCATTTACCAAAAATAGTGTTCCGATCTTTTACTTTTTCAAGTAGCTGATCACCTGTTAGTGGAGACGGTGTTGTGCGTTGTTCTGAACTTCCATTAAATGATGTCGTCCAAGATCAGTACTTATGCCGACGAGGTATAATTTTACGATGTCCTAGAAACACAAGTTTCGATGAATGTTTCAACCTAATTGATTCTGTATCTTCTTCGCACAAGGGACACCCTTGAGTTATTTTAATGCTATAGCCTGACAAATTTCCATAATTAGGGAAATCATTTATTTTCCCATAAAACATCTCTCTCAATGTGAAGTATTCACTTTTATAAGCATCATACAACATTACACCTGTATCACACAATAACTTCAAATCATCAATCAAAGGATCCAAATAAACATCAATATCATTACCTGGTTGTTTTGGTCCTGATATAAGCATAGATAACATGTTGATTTTTCACTTCATGCATAACCAGGGTGGCAAGTTATTATTTACCAACATAACTGGCCACGTACTATGAGTTCTGGTTTGAAAACCAAAAGGATTCACTCAATCTATAGATAACACAAGCCGAAGGTTTCTCGACTCTTCCAAATTCAGGATAATCATGATCAATTTTCTTCCATTTAGTAGAGTCTGCCAGATGACGTAATTTCCCATCATTATTTCTTTTATCTGCATTCCACGACAATTGACTTGCAGTTTCTTCACATCCATATAGACGCCTTAACCATGGAATGATTGGAATGTACCATACATCTTTCACAGGATTGGATTTATCTTTATTATATCGAGAAGCGCCACACTTTTGGAATTCTGTAAGTTATTTGTTTTCCTTGAGAAACAATATACAGTCTTTTGGCCAGCCATGTATTCTTTCAGAATTCATACCCATCGAGCGTATCATTCATATAGTTTCATATGTCCAGCTTCGGTGCTCATTATCATCACGAAGCATGTAATTCAAGAGAACAAGTAGTTTCATAAAACTGAAATCACTCCATCTGTTTCCTGCTTTCAATTTATACAACTTCAGTACAGCTGACAATGTTGAATACTTAGTGCAAGCGGCATACAATGGCGTCTTTTCACAACTCTTTAACTTCTCAAACAATTTTGGGCAATCACGGAGTTCATAATCAATTGTCTTTGTCATTTACTCAATATGATAGTCATTATCATTGAAATTTTTAATCACACCCTCCATACAGTCTTCTTCATTATCCATATTTGTATTCATATCGGATGATCCATAAAATGCAGTTTTATCCCAGCCGGTAGCTACATTCTCTTTTTGTCTGTGTTTATTCCAACATTTATAACTCCGATCTATTCCGTGATATATCAAATATTCTTCCAACTCCTTTGGAGAAAGTAGTCTAGAATAACAACAATGTAAACATGGAAAAAGGATTTGAGAAGGATCCTTTGTGTGATCCTTTGAAAACTTGATGAACTCTTTCACTCCATTCTCATACTATATTGTGAAACAATTAGCATCCATCCAATATTTATTCATCGTCATCCTATTTGAATCTAAAATATTAGTATTTATGGTTCAAGTACACAAAAAAAGACTTCCAAATACAGTATAAGAGAACCACTTCCTCATAAAAATAGAGATTAATAGATCCTAACCATTAGTATATATTCATCTTCATTATATATAATTACTTTAGATTCATTATAGTTTCTCAAATCACCCCAGACCAAACAAAAGAATAATCAAGAATGATACATATACAACTCCTAGGTCTCTACCCTACATTCAATATCATCATGCCTAAATACCTATATATCCACACATACACATGTCACAAACACAAAAAAAACCATATCCACATCAGAAACCAAAGTACCACTATAGATTTCAATCAGGTTACTCGACTCAATAGGTGGTGTGTAAGAAATAATAATAAAATATAATAAGTATATAGTCACACATAAATCTCAAACTGGTGTTAATAATCCAATAAACCAAAGGTATCATTTCATCTATCAAAATACTCTGAAGGAGCCCATATGTGATAGTAGTCCCAGGTGGTGAAGGTTCCCGAGGAGGAAGGGGAGAACACACACCAATCATGGTTCGAGGCTAGGTCACTGAGGTTGAAGGTGACTCGATACTCCTACAAGGGTTCATTCCATATTTCACAAACCATGTCATGGTACCCTTGGATGTTAACCTACTGTTGGTAGAAGTGAAACCGTTCCTGATGATCATGCCATGAAGAAATGGAAACCAAGAGGGGGGAGTGAATCAAAATAACTCAAACAAGATGGGAAAACATGGTATTTGAGAATAGGTTAGTGGCTTTCATGTTGGCTAGACACATATCCAATAGACTCCACATGCGGTGATGGCCCCTGCAGTTGTTGCACCAGGTGAAACTATCACCTGAGAAGCTGAGATCATTGAGGCCCTTCCCAGCTAGGAACTGAACAAACTCCATGATGGCCTTCCTCTAGAATTTTCTTCTACCTTTACTTTCCTTTGGGTTGGAAATGACATTAAATTCAATCCCAAAAAACAATGGACGGTGGATGGGATCAAAGGTATTTTTTTCAAAAGGACAATAAATCCCCCTCAATTTTTTAAAATACCAATACCATAAACCATTTAAAAACAAGAAATTTTAATTTATTTTGGAAATCATTCCCAAAAAAATAAATAAACAAACACATGCCAAACCACTTGGAATTTTATTTAAAGAATCAATTTATCTTTATTTTAAACCATTATTTTCATTTATAATATCAAATCCACCAACAGTAGAAGGAAACCTAATTTATTTCAATTAAAAAGGTTAATTCACAATAAGATACCATCCATTCCATATATTATTTTCATTAATAGGGTTATTTTGTGCTTCAAAATGATCAAAACACGTCTAACCAACTTCAAATAGATAAAATATGAATTCATGAAACACATGAATCCCAAAAAAAAGATATAGTATATAAATACCCACTTGGAATATTTGGGATCAAAACACAATGAATCTGAATGAGTCTACTCAAATGAAGAAAATTGAATCAAATATAAGGGATCTCAATAAAATTTAAAAGAGATACTATAACCATAATTCCCCATAAAAATTATTGGTCTAGTAAATACTATGGCTTTCATAGCCCCCAGGAACAAATAATCATGTGATGGAGAGATATTGAAGTTCAAGAAAAGAAATAAATACCAAAAGAGGATCACCATTTCGAATGAAACTTCAATCCACCAAGTGATGAGGATAGAATAGAATAACTATCCAAAGGGGCTCCTAAGGCCTGAGTGGGATGAGTTAAAATTGAGAGAGAAGATAAAATAAATAAATGGGGGTATCAGGGAACAATTACCCCACTACCTCGATGCTTCCTCATATATAATGACACCACTGGCAAGATAGTGGCCCTCACCAGCTAGACAGTGGTTATAGTATAGATGTTATAATCATAGGATATCTCACTGGAAAGTCACTACAGACCCACCAGCAAGATGATGGCTATATAATTTTGTTGTATCCATTGTGAGTTCCTTTCCCTATCCAATTACCCTCACCAACCATTCTGTGGACCACATGAAGCTTTTCAACCTACATGTTCACGTTCACACCTTCTATGAAAGTCTGGTACATCCTATGACCCCTCAAGAAACCCAAAAAAACTCAAAGAGCATTTCTGTGATGAAAGAGATACTGATATGTTACAATTATCCCCATCGTTCCACTTTTTATCCAAATAAAATTTCTAGTCCGAAGGATAGAAAATGATGAAACAAAAATAAATTCCACACAATAATTATTTTTTAGACAATTCCCAAAATATAGGAATATTCACCGAATAGAGGACCACTACGAAAAAATTAAAATGAACAGATAACAAATATTACCAAGAACCCATAATGTATATCTTCCAAGAACATCATACATCTCCAAATGACATGTCTACATCCCTAATAAGAGAGAAAATCACAATACTATAAAGAGACCTAGCTTAGGTCACCCAAGAATTTAAATTCTCACTAAAATGGTGGGACATAAGATGGAAATATACTAAGAACACATCCCTTCACCCAAATAAGAGACTACAACCACTAACCATGAAGAACCACTAAGATCATAATTCGAAACCTAGGGAAAGGTACACCCAAAACATACCAATGAATCCAAATGAAATAACACAATCAATATCCATCAATGATTAAACCAACAACAAGAAAGTGAAACCCTAAAAAGGATTTATTCCTCGATCAAGTAGTCGAAGTAAACCTTGAGTTCCCACTATATAGTGTCACCCATCGACGGTCTCATTAAAGTAGACACCAACACCTCCCTGTGCCTGGTCCATTAAGGGTTTTCATAATCCTAGTCATTTGAGTACACACCAAAAGCCTATCTATGTCTAACCATAAATAGATCATATAAAATGGTTTTTGCAAAATGATGGCCAACTAATCTCTAAAATGATAGACCATCCAACACATCAAGATTGAGATCTAACCAAGAAGTTGTGAATCAGAGGACAATAATTAATAATTACCACCTTAATGGTCCCGAAAACCCACCCAAAGAAGACAACAATGGAAGGAAACATAAGGGATTTTAAATGGAAATAACCGAAAACATCCGTAGGATTCCATAAAAGGATGAATCGTGTAGCCTACAACCATCACAATCTCAAATATCTATTAAATCAATCATCCCAAATCAACATATGGTTATGTGTGATGGGAGAGCATAACAATATTAAAAGATGATTTGGAAAACATGCATTAAAGGGAGGTCCAGAAAACCAAAGCTCGAGGGTGTTGCGGGCAGCGGAGGTCTGGAAAATCAAAGCTCGAGGGAAGTGGAGGTCCGGTAATGCAAACTCAGTGGGCAGCGGAGGTCCAACAACGAGAAGTGAGGGTGGCGGAGGTCCGACAATGCAAACTCAGCAGGCGGCATAGGGGAGTCACAGGGTTCCAGTACCGTGAGAGCTTTAGGTCGCGATAAAACAAGGGCAATGTGCGACCGACTTTATAAAAAAATGAACTAAGGTTTTATCAGAGCTAAAAAGCGCTCATAATGTCTACCTTTATCAGCGCAAACATTTTAGCACTGATAAAGGTATCCTTTATCAGCGCTTTTTTAGCGCTGATAATGGTACTCCTTATCAGCGCTAAAAAGAGCTAGTAACTTTTTCTTATATCAGCACTAAAATATTATCGTTGATTTAGGGATTATTTATCTGTGCTTTTCTAGCACTGATAAAGGGTCGTTTTATCAACGGGTTTTCTTAGCACTGATATAAGGGGGCACTTCCCTTTCCCTTTTTTGTAGTAGTGCTTGCATAAGTTGCCTCCATAATAGGCCTGTCAGTCAAAAGATGCCACTATTTGGCTATGAAACATATTCCCTAGTTTTCCATACATAAGTCACCCCCATAACGTGTTTGTCAAGTAATCATAACTTCATTCTTGGTTAGAGTATCTTTATCCCCTTTAATCTTTATTGACAAATTACAAGAATCTATATTTTAAAAAAATAATTCTTGTATACTAGTCCCATTATCATTCTCACTATCTAAATATCTTAAAGACCATGGATTATACATTTCCCTCACCATGTGTTCAATAAAATATGAAATAATCTTGAAATCCCTTGGCCTCATATTATATATTGTTTCTACTTCTAGTCTTAGTCATATGACCTTAAACTCTAGACACCATACCTCTTACCTTTGGGTCAGACCTTCGTAAAATTCATGTCCCCCTGATTCTCACAAAATATTGGGGGAAATACCCTCTTCATATTCAGGTACCTTTCCCAGTAAAACAATCTCTGTGCTTCAGAATATCTTTATCTCCATAAGCTTTTTTCAGATTTTAGCAATTGAATTTCAAACATCAAAGAGCCTTTTTGTTTGACTATGCATCACTTTCCCTTATGAATCCTTGCATAAGTTGCTTACATAATAGTCCTTTTGGTCAAAAGATGCCACTATTTGTCTATGTAGTATATTCCTTAGTTGACCCTGCATAATACAGCCCCCATAACGGGTTTGACACTTAATGGTAACTTCGTTCATGGAAATGACTTCCTCTAATGATTTTATCCCTTTTCCCATATCATTCATCTATTCCTAAAATTACCAAATCACAGTTTATAATCTTCCCATCATACCTGAATATGATAGTATGTTTTGAAACAAATTATCAAAAAACAATTGGGGCAGTCTAATACCTTTGTACAGTGAAAAAGACCTTAATTTAAATCTAACAAATGTTTCCAATGAATGAATTAAAACGGCACAGTACAATATCTTCCCTGTATGAAATAAAACTGCACAATACAATGTCCTCACTACATGACTTAAAATTTCACAATACCAATGTCCTCATTGCATGACTAAAACAACAAAGTACCATGGTCCTCACTGCATGACTTAAAACTACAAAAAATGACATCATAAATTCCCCTTTCTGATAAATTTTAACGATTACTCTTACACCACATTTTTTTAGAAATGGATTTCATATTCAAGACTTATGTCGGTCTAAAATAGATCCTTTTCATTTTTAATATTCCATTCATTGGTTAAACCACACACTGTGGTATTGAGCCACCCCAAACTTATTTTACCATATCTATCAATAGAAAAATGTTAAACATAAATGATCACTTTTTCATGACTATGTATCATGTTCCCTTAGGAGGCCTTGCATAAGTTTCCTACATAATATGCATGTTAGTCAAAAGATGCAAGTATTTGGCTATGCAGCATATGACCTAGTCGGCCATGCATAACACATCCCCATAATGGGTTTTTAAAATAATGATTACTTCATTCCTGGAAAAGACACCCTTTATGTTGATACGTGTTTTAAATTTGGTGACCTTAAAAATCATTGATCAAGATTCCCCTTGGAAATATTTAAAGAATATTAAGTCAATTCTTAACCATAGAGTCTTGTTTAGGATATAATTTCAAAATTTTTGTTCAAATCTACTCAACCATAAATTAGATCCCTTAATAGTCCAACATGCATGACTCTAAACATCCAACAACAATGGACTTGGTATTCATTAGATTGAGAACACACAAAGGGAACTCTAAACAAAAGTCGAGTCCCAGCTCACTAAATGTGTATTTTGTATTGTTTAGGTAATATTGAGAAATAAAAAGTCAAGAGATACTATGTTTGTGGGGATGTCTATATAACCCTAACAATAATCAAACTATGCTTACTGGGCCCAATGGCCTAGGTAAAACAAAACCAGTTGGAGAGAGTGAAAACAAAAAAGATTAAAGACAAAATACTTTTCTTATATAAAAAAATTCACAGAGGAGCATCCAAAAATTGGATTCTCTCTCTTAGAAATTACAAAAGGCATTCGACAAAATTTCTTATTTGTTTGATATCCTCTTGAGTCCCATCAACTACTTGTTTAAGTTTTTCAATTGGACTAGCCTCGCTACCTTCAGCATGATGAAGTGATTCTCTATCATCTTCAATGGAATTTAAACCATCCTTCTGGAATTCTCGTAATGAGATGTGAAGTTGTCCATGCTCCCTTATAATGATATCTAAATCATGTTGAAGGTGCAGTTGTTTAATAGTCTTTTCATTAATTTTTATCTTCAGTACCTTATGATTTTCATTATGATTATCCACATCTTGGGACAGTTCTTCTTGTAAGTCTTCAATATTGATTGACAGTTTCACTTTGGTCAAGTCTTGTCGAAGCATTTGCTCTTGATCCCTCATCTTGATAATCACTTTCAACGAAGTATTAATTTCTTTGTATTCTAAACAGTCAAATCATAGCTGGATAAACAGAGATGAAAGTCATGTAATTCTTGAAGGTAATTCCTCAAGGGGAATCTCAAATATTATCTTCCAGATGTTTTTCAATGATTTTCAACGAGCTAGATGAAGACCCTTTTGTATTTCAGGGTCCGAATCATAATCACAGTCATAAGGAGGGGTATATTCTGGAATTATTACACTTAAAGAAGTTCCATGTTCAGTTCCTTCTTGTACAATGGTTTTCTACCTTCCAATGTTGTTTGGGATAATGCAGAGACTTCACCTCCAGACCTAGCCATTGAAGTTGATATCCCTATATGGTAAATCAAGAATTATGGATATGATTATATTCAAGATATAAAAAAGTGAATGCAATCACAATATCAGTATCTCATACATAACAGTAGGTTTATAGCTTGAGAATAATCCTCCCCAATGTTCTCAGTTTCGGAAATTTTGTTTAATGTCTCTGGAAGAGGAGTACTATCTTTAATATGATTAGGATTTTAAGAGTGAATCTTAGGATGACATACTATCTCAATATCTACTTGAGACAATGTCTCCACAATGGTGGTATTGATGTTAATATCAACACTTCCTTCAAGTACTGATGACGCATCAGTTTCATTAAATGGAACTGTATATTTCAATCAACCGTGGTTACCAAGATAATCACAAGAAGATTAATAGGATGAATAATGGGCACTCACGTCTATTTGATTCTATACAATAAACTCCAAAATCTTTTATATCATTTTATATAATATCATTTTCTAATATTTCATCAAAATAAATTCCGAGGTTCATCATTTCATCCAACGATATCTCAGATGCCAGGTTAGTCTCACCTGTGGGAGCCCTTGGCATGTTTTCTTCACAACCTTCTTCTGACAACATTTGACCCTGAGTAGCTTCTTCAATAACAATTGTGGGGTCAACATCAGCTGTTTCCAGATGTTATGGTTCATGTGATGAACCTAAAAGTATCACAAAATGGAAGTTATATATTATTTCATTTGATTCATTATAATGTATTTTTGATTTACTAGAATCTTAATCAAATATGATAGCAGAAATTAGAGCAATGTTGGAAACAGATGTTGGTTCTTTTGGATTCATTTCCTCTTCTAGAACCACTAGATTTTCAAGAATTTTTTTTTGCTCAGCAGAACCTTCTACGGATCCTTGAATGTTAGTAGTAGTTTCTTTCAAAAAATAAACAGAATAATCCCCTGGAATCCTAAATATTTTAAACACTACTTTGTGAATAAAGACTTAAATTCATGATTATCAGGGAGGCTAACCACTGCAAAGAAAGTGCTTAACCATAGACTTCTTTTTGGGGTTCTTTTCCTTCTTTTTCATTTTTTGAGGGATTGAATCATCATATATAAGGAAATCTATTGAAGATTCTAGTACCCCCTATATTTCCTCCACCATGGCCAGTTGGCCCGGAGATATTTCTCCTGATTCACGGGGTGACCCAATACCTTTAAGAGTAATGCTTCTAGGGCCATACTGTGGTGAACAGAATTCAATTGTTTTTTCTATAAACAACTTCATGTTAATATGAAATTTATCCTATGTAAAAATGTTTTGAATAAATTTCATGTTGCAAAATGGTATAGAATGAAAGAGAAAATAAACACAGATCCTAAGGATCTACAAACTTATGCTACTCTTCATCTAATGAATGATTGATCTTTTTAGTTGTACCATGAGCTATCATTTAGTTAACCATATTTGTGGTGGGAATTGATTCATCATTGGCATATATGAGAATTTCTAGCTCTCATATATAGGTCCTTACCTCATTGGGAGTATACTTAAAAAGAATGTCATGAGAAACCCACAAATCCCCTACTACTGGAATATGCAATCCTTCACACAGATCCATCCACATGGTTTCAACATCATAGTAAGGATTCTTCAATTTTTGAACAGCCTCTAATTATATATATTTAGAATGTATGTTCGAGGTTTGTCAGGAGGATCCTACAACCTTGTACTTGAGTTTCTTCCCATCACTCATAATCACAGATGAAGGATTAGAAAATGGAAGTTTTCGCTCATCAATTTTATGGTGACCAGATCACCTTGATATGAATTTTGTAGGGATTGATGGAGTGGTTATCTTAATTCTGAAAGGAAATTTATATCAAGCACACAGTCTCTTTGGTGAATTTAGAGCATTGTCACCTCCACCCTCTGATTCTTGCAAGTCAGGACCTGATGATGATGAATTAACTTCCAAATGATGGGGTTCCTTCCTGCTACAACTCTTTATCCCCACTTGACTGACGAAATGATCTAATACCCTATCAGGGAATGATGCAACCGAGTTTTCAGCATACCAGATGGTTAATCTTCTTACTGCGTCAGCGATGGGTAAATTAAATACTACCCTAGTCTTATCTATAGATGTCAACAACCATTGTTATTGGGAAACCATTGGGTGTTGCTGTAATATGACATGAACAAGAGGGGATACAATTTATGTTGTATGCATTTGAATTAATGCTCAAATAAATAAGGATAATATGCCTCACTTATGATTTCTTCATCGATTTTGTGGCCAACATGCCATCACGGCAACCTGACTATATTCCTTCAATTCCAAACTTTCAGTACCATCATCAATGAATCACCCTATTGGAATATTCCCATAAGTAAAAAATGGAATTCCTTAAGCATGATCATTCTAGCATTTATGTCATAAGCATTCAAGGAAAAGGGTGAAATACCAGAAAATACCTGAACAGACGGTCGGGAAGAACATCCAAAGACATGCCCTCCACTTTGTAAGTTCTAAATTGAGTAGATATCCATCCCCACAACACTTGGAATGGTTACACTATTCAAAAAAGATACTAACCCTTGTAAACATTCCGCAAACTCATATAAATCTTGGACAAAACAGGTGTATCTAACCCTACGATCCTTTTGTCCACCAGCTTAGCTGCAATAACAAAGGATCCCAGCCTGATGCCTCCTTTGGAGTATTGGACTGGTAATAAATACACACTGATCCAAATGTCTATGAAACCTACCAGACGTGTCTTTGCAAGAAATATTTTGGTTGATTTCATATCACCATATAACAAATTATCCTTTCTCTAATATTGGCCAAAACGTGTTAGGAGTGCTTCTCTTCTCTGCCCTTGGACAGCTAGTTGGACTGGTGTATGTGGGACCCATTTCTTTCTTCTTTATCAAAAATATTTACATCCATTCATCCGAATGAATATCCCTCCTGGTGTGAGTAATCATAGTGATTTAATTCTTGATTTTGTTAAATATTTTCATCAATTCACAGACAAAATATGTTGTCTTCTCCGAGTCATTCCATGTTACCTTGGGAGGAATAAACTCATCATAGACGTCTCCATGGATTGGTGCTCCGTTAATCTTGTAAACATCCCACAAGATTATTCTTACCTATCCATGTGTTAAATGGATGGAATTAGTGTCTGGGATCCATCGACTTAATATTTCTAGCATAGAATCATCATTTCTATACACGTAGGTTTTCCAAACCCTGACAGCCTCATAAATCCCAAATATTCTCAAATCATCTGCAAATTCTACACAAGTCTTTTTCCCCCAGTATTCCCATATCCCTGTGGGTTTAACACCTCCTCCTTAGAAGAAGTCCCAACTTTTCTTCCAACCCTTGGACAAATTTATCTGAGAATCTTAAAATATGGATGAATTGCAATGTGGCTGCAGCTCGGGTGTGTGAGCCTTCAAATTTGGAGAACATGAGCTATAATGCATAATATGAGCTTTCTCTACTATCCCAGCATTATAATATGAGCTCCAATAGAAAAATTGTCCGAAAAGAAGTTGGTATAATCATGAAATGACGAATGTGGGACATAGTTATTTGGATATGGATTGTTGGCATCCTACAAATGGCCATAGCTATACAAAGACAGATAGGTGCTTTGAGGAAAGTTGAAATGATACTTCATCAAATAGTTTGCTATGCCTAGAAAGGTAGTTTCAAAAATGTCAATGTAATCATGAACAATGAAATTAATCATGTAATCAATACTCTTGTGGGTGAGCTCATTAACACTTCCAATTAGTTTTGGAACCATTGAACCTGCAAAAATATTGAGATCGTATTTTAAAATTTAGTTCATTTTTTGTGTTTTACAAATAATTGGAAAAGGAAATAATTCTCACATGTTTAATACAAGGCACACATATTTAAGTCCACCCAAATGTATGGAACCCCACTTATAGTGTGCAACTAAAATAAATATCGAAGAAGCGCGGTGAAACAGAAGCACCTGAATAGAAGAAGACATGTGCACTGAGAGATGATAATTCAGATGTTATGAGACTTTTCACAGATGTTAATCCATTATATATAAGTGACACATGTCACCCTACATGCATGAAATCTTACACATTGCAAAATTCTGCTCCCAAGTTGACTTGAGTGCCAACACCTATGCGCCCTGGTGCTCTTTTCTTTTTCTTTCATTACAATACCTTAGTATAAGATCCTCTTTTAAATTTCAAATACAATTCTGAGGGGGGGGGGATTTTTTTGAAACTCTATTCATTCAAAGAGTCTAAAAAACAAAGAAGGGAATCTATTATAATGAATAGGGGGAAAATACTTAATTTTTCGAGGGCATAAATTGTTTTCCGCCTTTGTCTGGCCAAAAATCTGTCGGCACACAGCGTACTTGCGCGCCATGATATGTTGCCCAACCTACTTGCATGTACCCATATGTCATGCATCCTACATTCACACCCATATTATTTCGCCCATGGTCACTTATTTACCAATAAAGAGACCCTTGGGGCCCTCATTTGTACAAAAAAATTTCCTTGAAGATGAATTGCTGCTCATATCACCCTAGTAATTCGCCACATTCTTCAAAAACATTCAAGGTAGTTCTTCAACACCATGAGTGGTTGATTTAAGGGTTGATAATTAGATGTAATTCCTTTTAGTGTTTGAAAACCATATAACTTGTGTGCCTAAAGCGCCCAACCTTCCCAATTCAGAAATACATGTGCGATGCCCATTCCTCTCACAAGAACTTGAGCGCCCCACTTCCTGGATCGCTTGTGAATACTCTTGAGGTCTTAATCAATGTCTCCCTAGGTATTAACTTATAGTTTATTCATCGCCTAAGTGAACATCAGGTCTCCCAATCATACATCTGCGCCCTTACTTTCTCTCCCTTACCTACTTGTGCGCCCATACTTGTGTGCCCTTATCTACATAGGCGCCCCTCCTTGATTCACTTACGATCATCACTCTCCTGATTCTACAAGAGTTCAAGCCTTATTTAAATACATTCTTGGCAAGGATTCTTCTTTATTGGCTTCCTTTTATAAAAAGGATTCTATTAATACCTCCACCGAAACCTCCTGACTATTCGAACATTTTGGAAAGGCACATCAGCATGTGTCCTATTTGGGTACCTATATCCACAGCCATAGGTTAACCAAAATTTTTTTCACAATGGTGTTAGGATTCATAGAGTTTCTATGGGTTTATATATCCATAGTCCCATGGACCGTTCTCCCTGAAACAATGCAGGGAAGTTTCTGGTTTAGAGGAGGGTTGGGTTCTGGCCTCTCCCTTCTCGAAGAGATGACTCAGAACCTCATGTCTCTTATAGGTTAAGATATGGTTCATACCTAATTTTTCATTTAATAATAAAGGATAATCGTCCCTTACATACCAGGATCAATTTTGGGGCAACCATCTTGGAAAAGCCCCACGATTTTCTTGCAGGAGGTTGCATCATTTCTCTTCCTCTCTTTTTCAGTGCCAATGGCCAAAGGGGAAATGGGCACAGGGAATCTTGTTACACATTCCCTCTCCCATTGCTCTTTGTATCCATGGACATTTATCATGGTGTAATCCCCTAACCTTCATCCCATCGTCGTTACATTAGATCGTTGTCTATTGTAAATAGAAAAGAGGGAAGACTCGTCGCCTTGCCCTCTTCCACTGTCACCTCGACCTCATTCACCTTGGACACCATAGGTGTCCACTCTTCCCCTAGCGGAGGAGTAGAAATTGGAAAGTGTGAATGCCTTTGTTGAATATTTGACATACTCTTCTTTCTCACACTAAACATTACTTATGTGGGCTTAGAGATTTTTCATAGTCACAACATTTTCAAAATTGAAGGACCTTCGAGAACTCTGATTCCTGTTCAAACCAGGATACGTAGGAAGCTTCTTGTGTCCAAGCCCACTAGATATCATTCTCATGAATAAAATCCTAATTCACATAATCCGGGCATCCTCTTTAGGAATAATCCCCAAATTAATCCCCAAATCATCAAGGAATCCTTTTCTAGAAGTAAGCCCGAACTCATTTCTCTCAAAGGACTATACTCTATTATGAGACTAATCGAATAACATGGGCTCTGATTCCCATCTATATATGATACGTAAGAAGCATCCTTGAGGTTCAAACCAAATTCCCTAAGTCAACCATGTTCCCCCTTGGGATATATTCCCAATAGGGTCTGATCCTACTTTGAAACACATATCATTTCCATGTTCCTTGGGCTGCTTTAGCATATGTCCCACACTTTGTTTTGACTAAGCACATTCTACTTATATGTCCATAAAACATGAAATTAAACACTAAAGCATAGTCTATATCACATGACCATAAACAAATGATGTGTCCCATTCACTAGGACCAAACTATGGGGGTTCTGATTCGTTTTACAATGATACGTAGGAAGCCCATTTTTTGGGAACGATCCCAAAATCAAACCAATCCTTCAACTCCCGGGATGACAATAAATTCCAGAGTGCAGCATTGAATGGATTAAAAAAATAGTATCATCACAACTATGATTAAAATAGTATGTAATAAGTATATTAGAGTATACCATTGATGGAGAACCTCGAATACTTACAGATATTTCGATTAATGATGAACCTTGAATGAATACTTATGATTCTAAATTTTTCACATGTAAAAATGATATTTTAAATTTGATGGGGTAATTATGATATATTTGGTGAATTAATAAGTATTTATGAAAATATATTGAATTTACAAAGTTAGTCCTAGAGTAGACAATAATTCCCCCCAAAATGGAGTGATGAGTCAGACCTCCCATCCTCTAGACTAATGCATGTTCTCATGTATCGTTAACTTCAAACATAAAGAATGCTTTAATTTGGAAAGAAGGTCCCCTATGGATAAATAACTATTGGATTCTTCTAGTTCCATAAATTAATCTAATGAAAACATCATAGAAATAGTGATTCTTAAACCAAGAACACACATTTAAAGGAACTACGAATCAAAAATCCATATGTATTTGAGGTTTTCCATCAATGGTATCCTCTAATATACTACTTAAAGATTATTTTAATCATAATTGTGATGATACTGGTTTTTACACATGATAATAAGTGATTGTAAATTCCAAGGGATACTTCGGATATACCTGGTGAATTAATTAGGATTCCTGAAAATATCTCAAATTTATAATGGGAGTCTCGGAGTAGACAACAATTCCCCCCAAAAGGGTGTGATGAGTCTGACCTCTCATCTGCTCAACCAACGCAAATTCCTAAGTATTGTAATTTTAAAACATAAAGAATACATGCCTTTGGAATGTAAGTCTCCTTTAGATAAAGAACAGTTGGATGTTTCCGGTTTCATAAATAAATCCAATGGAAACCGCATGGAAATAGTGATTCTTAAAACTAGAACACACATTTCTAGAATCTACAAAACAAAAATAGTGAACCTAACGTGAACTACCAAGAATGTTCTTGGTTCACCATTTTTGATTAATATTTCTTTGAAATGTGCATTCTAGTTTTAAGAATCACTATTTTTAGAAGGTTTCCATTAGATTTATTTTTGGAACTAAAAACATCCAACCGTTCTTTATCCATAGGGGAACTGCTTTCCAAAGGTAGGCGTTCGTTAAGTTAAATCATTATAATACATAATAATGTGTATTGGTTGAGAGGATGGGATGCCAGATTCATCACACCCTTTTTGGTGGAATTATGGTCTAATCCGAGTCTCTCTAGGTAAATTTAATACATTTTCATAAATCCTTAATAATTCACTAGATATATCATAAGTATCCTCTGGAATTTACAATCACTTATTAACATGTGTAAAATTTAGAATCATTAGTATGAATTCAAGGTTCATCATTAATGGGAAGATCAGTATGTATTTGAGGTTTTCCATCAATGGTATCATCTAATATACTACTTTGAGATTATTTTAATCATCATTGTGAAGATACTGGTTTTAAACCCACTAAGTGGGGAACTCTGGAATTTATTGTCATCCTGGGAGACGAAGGCTTGATTTGATTTTTGGATCATGCCCAAAAAATGGGATACATACTCGTCCTTGTAAAATGAATCAGTATCCCCGTAGTTCGGTGCCCTAAATTGGACACATCATTCCTTTTATGGTCATGTGATAAGGATCTAGCTGTACAGTTTAATTTCATGTGGTATGGACATCTAAGAGGAAGGTTCTTAGTCAAAAAATAGTGTGGGAATTATGCTAAATCATCCCAAGGAACATGGAAAGGATATGGGTTTCCATGTAGGATAAGATCCTATTGGGAATGTGGCCTAAATAGTATAGTGTTGATTTAGGGTATTGGGTATGAACCTCAAGGAGGCTTCCGACGTATCCCATATAGATGGGAATCAATACCCACATAGTTCGTTTAGTCTCGTAGGATGTGATTACATTTGGAAAATGATTCCTTGATGATTTGAGGATTAACATGGGGAATATTCTAAAGGGGGATTCCCATATTAAGGGAATTATGATTGGATTCATGTGGTGGGTATCCAGGGAGTTCGATCCCTGAAAAGGCTTCCTACGTATCCTAGTTTGAATAGGAATCAGAGTTCTCATAGTTCCTTCAATTGTGAAAATTTTGTGACAATTAAAACACTGTAAGCCCATGTGAGTCATTCTCGGAGTGAGAAACAAGAGGATGTAAAAGATTCAATAAAGGCATTCACACTTTCAAATTTCTCCTCCACCGCTGGTGAAGGAGGGAGCTCCTGTGGTTTCTAAGGTGAATGAGTTCAAAGTGATCATGAAGAGGGAGAGGTGACAAGCCTTCTCTATGTTCTATTTACATTGGAAAAGATTTCAATGTAGGGAATAAGGGACGAAGGTTTGTGGCTTACACCAGGATGGATTCCCATGGTGATATAGCGCAATGGGAGAGGGAAAGGGTAACAAGAGTCCTTGTGCCCATCTCCACTTTGGTCTTTGGTACCGAAGAAGAGAGGATAATATATGATTCCACCTCTAGAAAGAAAATCTAGGGGATTATTCCAAGTTTGTTTCCCTAAAATAGATCCTCTTTGGGGAGGAAGACTTCTCCTTTATTTTTAAAAGGAAAGTAGGTATGAACTGTATCTTCCACTACTAGGGACCCAAGGTTCCGGGTCATCTCTTTGAGAACGGAGAGGCCAAAACCCAACCCTCTTCTGAACTGGGAACATCCCAACACTATTTCTAGGAGAAAGGTCCATGTGACTGTGGATATACAAACCCACAAAACTCCATGAATTCTAACCCCATTGTGAATAAAATGTGTGAAACCTCTTACTGGGGAAATACAAACCCAAAAAGGAGACACACTGATGTGCCTTTCCCAAAGGTTTGATAAGTCACGAGGTCTTAGCGGAGTCCTCAATAGAATCCATTTCAAACAAGGGAGAATATGAAGAAGAATCATTTCCATGAATGGATTTGAGGTAGGATGGATTTCTTGGAGACTGAAGAGAGTGAAGAAAGTAAGTCAATCAAGGAATGTCACCCAAGTAGAGAAGGGTGCACATGTATGGGTGCGCAAGTAAGTAAGGGAGCACATGTAAAGGGGTGAATGTAGGCTTGGGAAACCTGTTTTTCCCTTTGGAGATGAACAACCTGTATAGTAATACATGGGAGAGACCATGCCCATGCCTTCAAGAGTATTCACAGGTGATCCAAGAAGTGGGGCACTCAAGTTACAGGGAGAGGAATGGGTGGCACGCTAGTATTTCTGACACCGGGAGGTCTGTCTCCACAGACACAAAAGTTTTATGGTTTTCAAACACTAAAAGGAATTTAGTCTAATGATCATCCCTTAAATCCTCCTCTCAAGTTGTTGAAAAACTACCTTGAATATTTGGATGACTGGGGTGAAGTACTAGAGCGACCCGAGCAGCAATTTGGCTTCAAGGAAATTCATTTGTACAAATTATGGCCCATAAGGGATATTTCTAGGAAAATAACTGACCTTGGGTAAAATAATTTTTCTGTGAAAGTAGGCTGCATGACATATGTGAGCACAAAAGTGGGTTGTGTGACATATTAGGGTGTGCAAGTGGGTTGCATGACATATCAGGGTGCGCAAGTATGCTATGCAGCGATATAGTTTTGGCCAGACTAAGGCGTCCAAAAACATATGCCTTTGAAAAAATATGTATTTTACTCCTTTTAATTCCAATAGATTATTGTTGTCATATTTTTTATACTATTTTATGGAATGGAGTTTCAAGACACATAAATAAAACAAGAGAATTTCTTGAGAAAAAGAGAGATATTTTTAGACGAACTTTGTACAGCATAACAACTATACAACATGGTTTTAGAATACATTAAAAACAGAGGGGATAGAGGTCACCTATTCATAATAGATTCATGATACTGTATAAGGACGTAATAACATGTATATAAGGACATGTTATATATATTTTAATTACATACCACTTGAAGAGAAAACTTGATAGAATAAAGAAAACACGATTTGTTTAACGAAAATTCAGCAGCCAAACGACTTCGCATAAAATTCAAAAAAATCAATTGATGAGAGTGGAGAGGGTGTCTCATCATTTGGAAATAAAAAATAAAAAATGAAGAATATAG
This sequence comes from Viscum album, assembly GCA_963277665.1. Lineage (NCBI taxonomy): Eukaryota > Viridiplantae > Streptophyta > Magnoliopsida > Santalales > Viscaceae > Viscum > Viscum album. Next base: position 539,572,410 of record OY728125.1, on the reverse strand, counting down.
AAGAACATACCCCCCATATAAAAATAGAACTAGAAGACATAACAATATGGAAGTCACGACTTAAAAGTGGAGGTTGAGTGGTTCCCTAACCTTAAAGAGTAACTTCAAAAGCATGGTGGTTGGGACCCTGGTCGGGTTGGATTTAGGGAACCATGGGAGTACTCCTTGGGAGGTAAAAAGTCCATAGCTTCATTGAGGAGGATTTAGAATGAAAGGAATGTGGGAATGGATTTTTATTTATTGTAAAAGTGAGGGAATATTTTATTAATTTGCAAGGGACACCTCATCAGTGGTATTTGCAAAACCATGGCCATACCATCATATTTTCCCATGGTATTGGCCTCTTGGGACACCTCATAGCATATATTACTATTCAAAAGTTGACAAGAATAATTGATTCATTATTACATCATTAATAATGTAATTAAACACACCAAAACTGAAAACTCTATTTTCAATCTTCACCAAAAAAGAATTCATTTTAAAAAAGTATCATAAATTAACTATAAAATAAAATCGACGCTCTGATTTAAAAAATGAACTCCATTTTATTGAAATAATTTTATAATAATTTAATATTTAATTTTTTAATAAAATCATTATTTATTTAAATAAACAACACTAAAACTATAACTTGTTTAGTAACACCATAAAAATGTAATCAAGGACCCATAAAATTATTGTATAAACATTAGACAATAAAGAAAATAATTTATGCCTACATTTTATAAATAAAAATTTTCATTTTAAATTATTAAATTAATTATAAAATTGTAAATAAAATATTTATGGCATACAAAAAAAATCAAAATTTATACTATGATTATTTTTTCACTTTTAAGATGTATAAATTGTATTTATAAATTCATGGGTGAATTTGCTATTTTTTTGGTTGATTGTATATTCATTACTATTCATAAGGGTAATACTACTAATACTTACTATTCACAAAAAATTAATTTCATCTTATCAGACTCTAAATTTTTACTGGACACAACTATAGAAGACCATTTTTTTGAAATCATTTCAAATTATTAATTATTTAATGTTTACATAAATATCTTAAAATACATTTTTTCTAAAATTCACCAATAATACTCATTCTATAATTATATGGACATTTGAAAATCAAAAATTTCACCATAATAAGAAATAAAAATTTTATTTATACAAAATGATTACACTAAGTAACTAAGGTATCCTTACATATCCCCTTATAACACATGCATATGGAATAAGTGTTAGGTGTGCTATAGTGATAGAATCTGGGGGCGAATCAGTCAACATTTCCCGAGTGGTGATTTCTATCGACTTGAACTTCTACCAAAAGTGATTTTGTTCAAGCTTCAAATATTAAAGCTCTGCTTCGTCTTGGTCCTAAGAAAAGCGTAGGGACGCAACCTCCTTCCCATGCTCTGACATATGGGCTTTGTATGGCCCGAGTCTACTGGATGAGGCCATCGACTCTTCTTTCTGTATTAATTAACCAGTATCACTAGTATTTATAAACAATAATTGTAATGTTAAGATTTTAGTTTCCAACGGTCATATTGAAGAACGGTCATATAACAATCGAAACCCAACATTATGATTTTAATTATATTCAAATCATTAATTAAAGGATATCATTTTGTGGAGTATAAAATAAAATAACAACCATATTTAGGAAAAAAAATATTACTAAAATGTTTGGGTTGTTACATTCTTCCCCCTTAAGAAATTTCACCCTTGAAATTTTAACTCAAACCCTCAGAAGAGAAAACGTGTTGTTACTTATATCTCATAGACTCCTTTGGTTCCCATGTGGCTTATTCATATTAGTTGTTCCTCCACTACACCTTAACAAGGTGGGTAGGCTTGTTGCATAGAATCATGTCTGTACGATCCAGGATGTCCACCAGCTTCTCCTCATAAGAGAAGTCATGTTCCAATTGTACCACCTCTAGATTTAGTACACGTGAAGGGTCAGTTATGTACTTCCTTAAGAGGGAAACATTGAAAACATCATGAACTTATACTAGATTTGGTGGAAGTGAAAGCTGATAGGCCACTCCTCCTACGCGATAAAAGATTTCATAAGGGCTAATGTACCTTTGGCTAGGCTTCCCTTTCTACCCAAACCTCATGACTCTCTTCTAATGTGAAATCTGAAGAAAGAATTTTTCACTAACATCAATCTCCAAGTCCCATTGATGGTTTTTGGCATAGGTTTTTTGTCGACTCTGAGGTGCCAGAATGTGTTTCTAGATAGCATGGCCTTTTTCTGTCATCTATTTGACAAGATCAAGCCCCAAAATCTTTCTCCCGCCAGCATCATCCCAATAAGTAGGAGTTCAAAATTTCTTCCCATATAGAGCATCATAGGGTGCCATTTGGATGCTCGAGTGGAAGTTGTTGTAGTAATAGAACTCAACTAAAGGGATATTTTGATCCCATCGTCCATTAAACTTCATTGAGGATGTTCTGAGCATGTCCTTGTGTGTTTTAATAGTCCTTTTAGATAGAACATCAGTTTTGGGGTGATAGGTTGTACTGAAATTCAATTCATTGATCATATAATATTGAATAATTCTCTATAATTTTGATGTGAACCTTGTATCATGATCAAATAAAATAGAAAGTGGAACTCCATTCAGCCTTACCACTTCCCTCACGCAAATCCTGGCAAGTTGAACCCAAGAGAAATCTTCCCAAATGGAGATAAAATGGGCAGTCTTGGTGAGACGGTCAATAATAACTCATATCGCATTGTTTTCATTGGAAGTTCTTGAGAGACCATTCAAAAAGTTCATCATGATATTGTCACACATCCATGATGGTATGGGTAGTGGTTGTAAACCCATTTTGGAAGTTGTCACTCTGCCTTCACTTGCTGACAGACCAAGAACCTTGTAGTGTAGTCAGCAATCTCCCTTTTCATATTATCCCTCCAATAATGATCGTAATGGACTCTATACATTTTTGTACTCCCAAGATGTATAGAGAATGTAGATCTACAAGCTTTATCCATCAGCTCCTTCATTATTTTCTAAGAATACGGAACACATAGTCTTGTATGAAATTTTAGTACACCTTCATGATCAATATTGAACTCATAAAACTTCCCATCCATCAGAACCTCAATCTTCTTCTGTGAAAAAAGGATATTCTTTATGTGATTTCTTGATCTTCTTTAATAATTAAGGTTGAGAAATAATTTGGGTTAGGGTTGATGATGGCCCTTCCCTTATAATTTCCATGTCCATCTTTAATAGTTCATTAATGAAAGGATCTATTTCAATCCTCATCATGGACAGAACAGCTGGGTCCTTCTTTCTTAATGCACAAAAAACTTTGTTGGATCTTCTGGGATGATAATGAATTGAACAACCATCGTATTTAAGAAGTTCCAACTATCACTTTTGTCTCATGTTCAATTCCTTTTGTGTAAAAATACACTCCAAATGTTGATGGTCTGTGTATATATCACATTTCTCCAAATAAAAACAGTGTCTCCATATCATCAGAGTAAAAATGACCGAAATCACTACCAGATCATGCGTAGGAGAGTTCTTCTCATGATTCCTCAACTGTGAAGATGTATAATAAATTACCTTTTCATTTTGCATTGTAATTCACCAAATCCCTTTCAGAGAAGCATCACTAAAAATAACGAATCATCCTCCACTTGTGGGAAAATCTATCACGGGTAAATTAAGCAATATCATCTTCAGCTCTTGGAAACTTACCTCACACTCATTTTTTCAGATGAAGTTGACCCCTTTCAAGTTAACATGGTTAATGGATTATAAAGTCGTTAAATTTTTTTCACAACCCTCCTATAATATCCTGTTAATCCAAGGATACTACAGATATTTGTTATTTTTAGATGATGAGGACACTGCTATAAAAAAATTTTCTTTATAGGGTCAACTATTATTCTTTCATTGTTTACAATGTTCCCCAAGAAAGAAACTTGTTGCAAGTAGAATCCACATTTTCTGAACATACCAAAAGCCTCTACATCCATATAGTCTGTAAAATAACCCTTAGATGATCCTCAGGCTCCTCAAAAATATTGTAATATATTAGAATATCATCAATAAAAACTGCAACAAATTTATTAAGTTAGTGGTTAAATACTCTATCCCTTAAATCCATAAAAATAGAAGGTTCATTATTCAGTCTGAAGGGCATAACAACAAACTCATAATGCACATTTCTTGATCGGAAGGCTGTTTTTGGAATATCTTTTTTCTTCACCGTCAATTGATAATAACCAGATCAAATATCAATCTTAGAGAAGAATTGAGCCTCATGAAGTTGGTCAAATAAGTCACCAATTCTTGGAAGAGGTTATTTCCTCTTCACTGTAATCCAATTCAGTTATCTATAATACACACATATCCGCAATGATCCATCCATCTTCTTCAAAAAGAGAATAGGTTCTCCCCAAGGAGACACACTCGGTTAGATATACACCTCCTCCAAATGATATTGGAGTTGTTTCTTAAAATCCTCCAGCTCAAGATTTTCCATCCTATATGGAGTTATTGATATCAGAAGAGATGTAGGTACAAGTTCAATAGATAAATCTACCTCACCTTCTTGGGGAGTTTTGGGTAATTCTTCAAAAAAAATACATCAACATATTCCTAGATTATGGGGAATTATTCTATCCTTAAAATCTCATTTCCTTCTTCTTATTCATTGATAAACTCCCTAAAGATGGATATAGAATGTTCTTCTAGAAAAAGATCAGGTTGAGATATCTCTCCTTGGAAGATAACCATAGGTTTTTCATTCTAGACTACTTATATTTTGTTACTTTTACATTTGATCATAGCATTATACATTGAGATCCAGTCAATCCTTAGTATAATGTCAAATATCTCATGGGATTGACTATTAGATTTGTGATAAGATTGTGCTCACTGAAGTGAATACTAGTGTTTCTAAACACTGATGATGCTTAGGTAATCCCACCAAGATTCTTGACTGATAACTCAACTTTTATAAAATTGGGGGTTGATTCTAAATTATTTGCAAACATGGATGAAATAAAGGAATGCGTAGAACCAGAATCCAATAATGAACCTTCTATCTTTGAGAGAACAAAAAGAGTACGTGCCACCACATCATTTGGCTCTTCTAATTCAGTTGTAGTGTTTGAAAAATTGCGACCTTGTTCCCTCGACCGTTTTTGAGGCTGATGGTGATTCTCCACCACATCCCTTTCATTTGGACAGTGATTGGAAAAGTACCATGTTTTCCACACATATAGAATTGGAAATTAGGTAGGTCCTGCACTATCTTTCCCTTGTTGATAGCATTGGGAAGTTGAGGTTTCACCTCACTACAAAAATTCCATGCAATATGGCCATCTCTTCTACACTTGATGCACTTACCGCTCCATATCAGGTAGTTCCCTGAATTCTTTTTCCCACATTTATTACACGTGGGATGTTTCACTTTCTTTCCTCCTCTTAACTAATCAAAATTCCACCCTAATCCTTGCTCTATTGATCTCTTCTTGTCATTAGATTTAGGAGACCAATACATCTCACTAAACTCAGGTTCGACTTTAATCCCACTCTACACGATCACATCCTAGCTATCATAATCTTGATTGGATAGATTCTTCTGTAGATGAGGTCATAGTTCACCGATGAATCTATCTACCTTACCATTTGGATCCATGAAAATTCTAGAGGTGTAACATGAAAGCCTTGTGAAGTTCATCTCATAGCTTCCAACAGATTTATTCTCCTTTAGCTTCGTCTCAAGAAACTCTTTTTCCGTTATTGTTCTCATAGAACGAGGGAAATACTTACTAATAAAGATACCTCTGAACCCTTCCCACTCAATAGTTTCAACCTCTACTATAGGCCTCATGTTTTTAATCAGTTACCACAGCTGGTCAGCTTATCCCTATAAGAGATAGACATCTAGGGTTACTTTCTTTGGATTTGAATAGTGGAGCACGAAAAAGATCTTTTCTATAGAGCTGTTCCACTATTCAACAATCAATGGAATAGTTGATCCACTGAATTTTGGTGGTCATTCATGCATAAAGTACTCAACAAAATGTTTTTCCCATCACGGTGAGATCAGTCTCTCATCTTGATTTATGTTATTTCCCATAACTTGAGTCTATTGGTTCATCATTCGCATGAATGTTTCCATTATGGATTCCCTCAGAGAGCCATAAGCGTATGGTCCATTGTGGTCACCATTTTCATGGCTACATCTATTTCCCTCCATTTTCTAAAATAATAAAGCCTTAGTGAGAAACCTATTCCATTTACGAATCATTAAAATTTAAATTATTTTATTTCTTAAAACATCATTCTTCAAACAATTTCATTTCTCTATAAATTATTCATAATGATTCACAAAACTCATGTGATTAACCAAAAATGTCCCCTGGGAGTTTCAAACCAATAGTGCGGTAAGGCTCATTGTCATGTCCCAGGATTCCCTGGGTCATGACCAAAACTCATTGTCAGTGTTTTCACTCCTAGGTACATATGTGCCAGAGCCACATCCATTTGTTCGTATCCCGACATGGATTTATTTATTCCGAAACAACTTACATAATATTTCATCAAAATACAATAAATTTTTCAAATATTTAAACATTTCTATCGGGTTATTCATAAATTTTTCATAGCCTAATTTCCCTAAATAACTAAACAATCCTTTGATACAAACTATGGCATCCCACCATTTTATTACGTAACGTTTCATTACATTTTACAAACAGAGGATCTTAAAAGTCTAGTGTGTTGGAAATCATGAATAATATACATGAAAACAACCTAAAAAATTATTCTAATCAACTTTTAAGGCTTAACCAAAGGTTCATACTTAGTAGAATTACTGAATCTCATAACCTAGATACATACATCAACGGAAATGGTGAGCAGAAGGCCTAGTAATGGAAAACCATTGAAATTGTTTACAGGTGAACATGAGTGATATCAATAAGAACATATTGATAAATAGGCATATCATAATAATAATAACATGAATCATAACGTGAAAATTTTTCTACAACATTTAATTTAGAAATTCATGAACATATCAGCATGGTTCATCCCCAAGGTGTCATAAAAATTACTAAGGTTATTCACCAAGGTATCGTGAAAACATGTCCTCTCTAGAGATTAATTCCTTACCCAATACATTGGAGCACTATAAGGGTTCACCCTTAATTTGTCATTATTTTTATGTGATCCAAAAATATAATAATGAAACATTTCATAAATAACCCATAGAGAAAAAATGAAATGTTTTTCATTTAAAAATCGTGATGTTTTAAAAGTTCTTAAAAATAAGTTCATTATGTCATTTATAACCCATGGAAAGGGAGTGAGGGTTATATATATGTCAATCCCAGAGTCAAATAGATAAATTTTATATATTGATGAATACCCCTAGAAATGAAAATATATTTGGTTATTCACATAAATAAAACAATATAATATCTTGAGAAAAATAGAGAGATTGTGAGACGAAATTTCTACAAGATAACGACTATACAACATGGTTTTAGAAAATAATAAAAAGAGAGGGGACATATGTCACCCATTCAGAAGAGAGTCATTATATAGTATAAGGAATGAATAACAAGGTGATAAGAACAAGGTATGGATATTTGAATGACATACCACATGAAAAGAAAACTTGAAAGAAAAGAGAAAACACGATTTCTTTTACGACAATTCAGCAACGTAATGGCGTCACTTCAAATTCATAAAAATCAGTTGATGAGAGTGGAGGGGGTCTCTCATCATTTAGACATAAAAAGGACAGAAATAAAAATATTTAAGAGCATACCCACACATAAAAAATTGGAACTAGAATATATAACAATAAGGAAGTCACGACATAAAAGAGGAGGGTGAAAGGTTCCCTTACCATAAAGAGTAACTTTGAAATCATGATGGTTGGTACCTTGGAGGGATTGAGGACACATTTCAAGGTGTAAAGACTAGAGATTTTTTAGGAGGATTTTGGAAGGAAATAAATGAGGGAATGGCTTGGTATTTATAGAAAATGTGGGGGAATATTTTCTTAATTTCCAAGGGACACCTCATTGGTGGTATTTGAAAAACCATGGGCATGCCCATGGTATTGGCAACTTGGGACACCTTATAGAATATATTAATGTTCAAAAGTTGACCATAATGATTATATACTTATTACATCATTAATAATGCTATTAAACATAATGATACTCAAAACTGTATTTTCACTATTCTATGAAAAAAACATTTTATAAAAAACTCATTAATTCACACTAACCTAATATCGATGCTCTAAATTCCAAAATGAACTACATTTTTTGAAAATACTTTTGTAAATATTTTTAATTTAATTTATAATAAAATTATTATTTATCCAAAAAACAACTCTAAAACTATAATTTGTTTTGTAACTCTATAAAAAAGTAATCTAGATCCCATTAAATTATCATATAACCACAAGTCGATAAATTAACAATTTATGAGTACTTTTTAGGAAAATACATTTCCATTTTAATTTATTAAATTATATATAAAATTGTAAATATAATATTTATGTTATTCAAAATTACGAAAACTTATAATATGATCATTTTTTCACTTTTAAGATGACTATATAGTATTTATACATTCATGGGTGGAGTTTCTATTTTTTGGATGATTTACTATTCATTACTATTCATTACTATTTATATCGGTAATATTACGATTCAAAATTTAATATTCACTAAAAATTATGTCGATCTTATTAGACTCTAAATTTCATACTGTTCATAACTGTAGAAGTCCAATTTTTGAAATTCATTTCACATTAATAATTATCTTACATTTACATAAATATTTTAAAATTCCCATTTTTTCTAAATTTCATCATTAATATTCATCCTATATTTATCTGGACATTTGGAAATCACAAATTTTACCATAATAATAAATAAAAAATTTATTTATACAGAAGGATTACACAAAGTAACTATGGTCTTGTTACATAGACCCTTATATATCTTACATAAGACCTAAGTATAAGATGTTCTATGGTGATAGAATCTTGGTGCGGCTTGGACAACATTGCCCGAGTGGTGATTTCTATCAGCTTGAACATCTCTTTTAGGCAATTCCATTCGAGCTTCACTTGGTGATGTTCAAATTCGGCTTGGCCCAGAGTAAAACCTAGTGACACAACCACCTTCCCATGCCTCAACAGATGGTCTTCATATGGCCCGAGTCTACAGGATGAGATCATCAACTCTTAATTCTGTGTTAATTATCCTATATCACTTGTATTTATAAAAAATAATTGAAATGTTAGGAGTTTAGTTTCTAATAGTCATGTTGACCAATGGTCATAAAACAGTCGAAACACAATGGTATCATTTCACTTATACTCACTTATTTAATTAATGGATATTTTTTGTTGAGTATAAAATAAAATAACAAACTTATTTATGAAACAAATATTATTCAAATGTTCGGGTCATTATAGTTCTAATAACACTCTTTACTTTCAAAATAGGAACAATATTCTTGGTTTAATTTTTCTCATTTGATAATTAATTCACTATTTTTATTTAACAATTTGTTATACTAAAATTATTCTGAAATAGATTGTGGTTCAAATAGTGAGATAAGGGGCATATAATGTTTTTTAAAAAATCTCTTTTTAAGTAAAAATTTGAGTACCTATATTTTTAATGTTATTAATAGGTTTAATTTTTTTTATATTTTTTGGAAATTTTTTTCCTCTAGTATTATATTCCACATCATTTCACTGATTGGAATCAAGTTATACTAAATTAAGCATTCAATTATTTTCCTTTTCATTAATATATGTATATGTTATAATTATATATTATTTTTAACCAACCATATCATCATCAATAACATTGGTTTATATAAACTAATTTTAAATAGTTTTATATTATTGTAATCAATCAACATATATAATCATTTTTTCAAGAATTGGTAACTTGTTCCTTTTGGTGAATATCTGATGAAAATACCTTAAGACCATGATCATCCTATCAAGTATGAACTCTTAATATTTTCCCCCCAAGCCCTTTTTTTATTTCTATGATTATTTCAATAGGGTTTGTGGTCTTATAGGTGTCTTGGAGGCACTGGTTGAGGTCAAGGCATGCAGACTAGGGGTTGTAGTTCCAATAGCTAGCTTTTTTTAGAACACTAACATGGAAATGTGATTCATATAGGTTGGGGAAGTTAGTTGAATCCCCCTATCTAAGAAATGGGTTCTACGTTGGTTTTTTGGGAAAATAAGTCTTTTACCCTTTCACCCCAATTTATTTCTAAACTATATTTTTTCCCTCTTTTGTGATGTAGCAGTAGTATATAAACGTTTTCTACCATTGCTTATTTTATTGAGTGGACATCCCTCATTACAACTCCAATTTTAGTTTTTTCATCAAGTTTGAATAATTCTTGTATGTTAATCCCTTAACTAGTTTCAAAATCGATTTTGTATTCTGTCAATGTCACTCAAGCCATATTTAACATAAATTCCTTCATTCCATGGATTTCTTATAGCTTCTTAGTTTCTCCCAATTCCCCCAAAATAAACACCACATACATCACATATAACCTAAATTAGGAGTTATTTTTATATTAATACAATATTTCATTTTTATTTCTTCATCTTATTCTTCTATAGTAACACCATCTCACCAGATTCTAGACCTAAAATTAATCTAAATAATTTACATGCCTTTTATTTGTCCTGAAATATCCCTTGGATTTAGGCAAGTGTGTATCGTTGGGTAGACCCATGGTGTATTTGTTAAAAAAGGTGTCTTATGCGTTCTTCCATGTTTTGGTTAAACTTTTGTGTAGTATATGAATTCATATAGTGACGTAATGATTTAATATGACTTCTAGAATCCATTAGATGACCTCTAGGACCAATTAATGCTTTTGACCATGAGATCACTTAATTAAAATTTGAATTGAACCAATTTGTGAACATCTCTTCAATTGTTGAAATTTTAATTAATGATATGTTGAATAATGTCATATTGGAATTCATAGAAATAGTTAAAATTAAAGAACTCTTTTGAGGTCTTCCTTGTAATCTTCATTATGGTATTTTCATAGAATCTTAGGGACATATAGATGATTCATATTGAGGATCCATGTGAATTTTAGAGTGTGAAGAAACATTTTTATTTAATGAGGTCCAATTCAATAGAATTTGTGGATAATGATAGTATTTTATACACATATTCATTTCTATTAATATCAGGTAGAAATTCCACCTTGGATTCATGTAGTTTCTATTTTTGTCGAATTCCACAGAGTATTATTTTAGATTCTAGACGATTTCACATATTGAATTTAATTGGATGAAATCCACTTTTTCGAAATTATTTATATTGGCATGTAATTCTATGGTTTAGAGCCTTGTATTCCAATAAAATAGTTCATATGAACCTCGGCAGAGGTCCATTGATTTCAGACCAGACTACTGCATTTTTTTGTGAATTTCTAGAAGATAATTCCAAATTGAACCAATTGGATTCCACCAAGTAATATGATAAAGGGATCCATGTTAATTCACATTGTATTTAAATTATAATATTACACAGCCTCTTATTTTTCAGAGATTGACATTGGCTAAGGTAGGTAGGCTCGACTTTCATTGTCTCCATAAGACCCAAGGCCTGACATGGTTCCTCTAATTTTCACAAATTATTATTAATCATTTTTTGTTGGTATAGGAAACTCAAGAGGGGGTAAATTTAGTGTCTATAAAAATTCCAATCTAAAAAATTTATTTTTATATTCCCCAATACAAAATATAAAATTTCCTTGTTAACAAATTTAGTAGATTTATAAAAGGTTTGATTGTTTGAATTATTTCCCAAAGATTGAAAAGTTTCCAATTAAACTAATATGATTATTTTTTTTAAAATTTTAAATCAATATACTAAATTAAATTCTTATGAAAACACTATCCAACATTAACTATAAAGTTGAATTATGGTTTTATGGTTTATATAATATAGTGAAAACTGAACATTGAAAGGCACATGAGATTTAGAATAAGAGGTTCAGTCTCAATATAATTCATAGTACTCTAAATATGGAGATCACCTTCCACCAGGAATTTTATATAAATAAACATGATCCAAACCCTATATCGTGGTACACAACAACAAATATAGATATCCATTTCCTCATGATCTCTTCCACTGTTTTCATGGGAGTGAAAATTACAACTGGACTTAGAGGGACCTCTTCCACTATTTTCTATGGGAGTGTGATGTGTAAAAATATAGGTTTGTAAAGATATAAATTTATTCTGTAGTTTATAATATGATTCAATGTGTGTTTATAACACAAAGTCACACACAAAGTGAAATTATAGAAAAAATAGTACACAATCAGAGCATAAATAATGAGAAAAGTGTTAGACGGATCTGTGTGTTTGTTTTTGCAACTCGTGACTCTTCATAGTTGTGTTTAAATGCATCTTGAGTCAATTTAAGGAAACAACCATAACAATAGAGTATTGTGTGAGACTCTGTCTGCATCCTCTATTGATGTAGTAATGTGTTCGATGAATATTCTCCTCTATTGTTTTGATTCTACATATGTTATTCCATTTTTGTTCATAACAATGTCTTCATGTATGCCCAATAGGTATTTAATCTTGGGCTATTGATGGATGCATGCATTCTTGTATTATTTAAACTCTATTTGTCTTTTGTATCTAGTTCATTCTTTATACATAGCATGGATGAAACGAATCATAATGTCAATCATTTTCTGGTACCTTGTAACTCATACTTTTACATTGATATTTATTGTTTCTACAAACTATAGGGAAAGTCAGTGAAACAATAATGGTACTATGATTCATAAATATAGCCATTACGAATAAATTTAAATTTAGTAGAAAAAGGTAGGAATGATGATTTCATAGGATTATTTTCACAAGAATTGTGAGTAGTGATCAGTAGGTCGCTCCATCAGTAGGTTGACATGAAGGTTACTTAGCTATCAGTAGGTCATTCTGATGGTAGGTCCACATGGTGACATGTAATCTATTGGTACTTCATACTTAGAGAAAATTATGAACTTCGGTGTGTCGTTATTTTGGTAGCTTGGGCGGACAGTGACTCATTCCATCAGTAACTCAGCTCGAATGGTGACTCTTCCTTATAAAAAAGTATAAGAAAATGTCAGTATCTCAAAGCAATAGTGTCTCATCCTTAGAGAAAAATCAGTGCTAAGATATTAGTAGGTTGATGTATCGGGGAATCAGTGCATCTATCTCTTGTTGTTTTTTAGATTTTAGTATCTTTGCTGACGGAGAGACATATCATCAATATCTCAATGGTGAGTTTATCCTAAGGGTGACTCATCCTTAATAGTGTCTTGTACTCTATGGTGACATATAATTAGCCAAATTATTCTAACATGTCTTATGTGGTGAAACACCAAAATAATAGATTAATATTATATATAAACATAAATAAACATAGACAAAAATAATTAAACCAGATCAAAACTAATACATCATGATTTTTGGGAATTAAAACTAGAGGAGGCCAACAATCTCCCACGTTTTTATTATCACAAATATTTGCATTAACAAGAAATTCATAACAATAGAAGGAATAATTCTTCTTAACATAGCATAAAAATTATGTGAAATTACATCAGAGGAGACGAATACTAAATAATATAAATTAAAATCCAATTAAATCATTCTAATTCCCAAATACCCATAATGATTTTCTAGTTAAGTTAAGTCTTCTATCATATTACAATTAAGATCGTATTCCAATTATGTTAAATTTCATCTCATATTTCTCCCACATTTGGGATTATCAAAAAGTGAGCAAAAAAAGAAATAAAGAACATAATATTGACGAAAATAGATATTGTATTTCATTAAAAAATAGATTATATTAGATAATAAAAAGATAAAATTACATCCATATAAAAGATCAATCCAATCAGTTATTCTCCAAAGAAGGATCCATGTGTGTCATGACCTTATTAGAATCGGCAGATGGAGGAATGGTAGGTAAATAATAGGTTGTATTATACAACTGATGAATTAAGAATCCAAAAGGTACAATAGGTGGGAGATTCTGGGTAGAAGATGTAGTAGTTGTTAGTTCCCTCTAGATCATAGGTCTTCGATGACTAAGAGCCCGTGCTGAAGAAATTGGAAAAGTTTGAAGGGTTACAAGTAGAGGAGAAAAAGGATTTCTATTCACTGCAGCTCTGAACTATGGATCAAGTTACTGGTAGATTGACCCTGAAGGAAAATTCTTTATCACTGGAGTAATATGAAATGATTCGGATTCTATAATAGTTGTACTATGATGAAGTAGGTACGGCGTCGAATGGTTTATAAAATCCATGATTATCTTCCCAAAATTATCCATAGCCTTTGTGAACTAATCCTCACTCTTCATTAACATTTGTATAGAATGAGTTAACTCTTTGAGATGTTTGACTTATTCCCAAAAGGGTTGAGTGATAGTAGGTATATTTATATTTTCAACCAAATACTTAAAATGACTATCCAACTAATTCTTAGTATGAGTTCTTTTATAGTATAAATCTATATTCTTTGTAATCTCTTCCTGATCATAATTATATCCATTTTAATAAAATATTACCATGTTATATAAATGATCATAGTTCTGTTGAATTTCCTTATGTTCTCTTGATATGTTCCACCCATTATTATTTGATGCTCTTCTCTTATCACTAATCTAATTATTTCAAAATCAGGAGACTCAATAGATTATGAGCTACGTTTGAGGCTTCATGGACTGCATCATTGAATAAGGATTTCCAAATTTCCAGATCAATAGTTATAGGATGAGTAGTAGTATCTTATTCATAAGATATATCCACCATAGTTTTGAATCTTTTTTTAAGGGATGTTACATACAAAACTAACATCCCTTTCACAACTGGAATGAGAATTGACAACTCATCACTTATACTTTTATTTTCCAATCTCACTTCCTAAGGATCTCAGACTAACTAAGGTTGAATCTTAAAAACAACCCTTTTTGCAAGCATAAAAACATCGGTTTCATCGTAACTTTCAATAGAAGCTAGTTGATGTTGGAAAATACCGATAAACTCAAAATATAAATCTTCCCTAAATATTTATAAATCCTTTTGAGTTTCATAGTATATAGGTATTTCTACAATAAATGAATCTAAAATATGAGAATGAGAAAGAGGTACTGATAGAGTAGCTTCAATTTCCATTGTTGTTCCAACTGGAACTATTTGAAAATGATCTACTACTCTAACCAATGATCCCTTGGGATAAGATTCAGTATTATCTGGTGTAGGGTATTCCAATCCAAGAGTGACATAACCAGGTTATTTTACCCATTCCTCAGATATCACATCATAACGAATGATAGAATCAATTCTTACCCTTTTGACTATTGCTCCCCCTCAACAGATACATCCTATTCAATAGGTACTTCCCCCTCAATTGGTATTTTATTCTTGACATAAAGACGTTTTTGCACTCGAGTAGCTAGAACTTATTCTTCAACATAAACTACATCATGAAAATAAACATCTAAAGATATTACCTCCACCACAACTGACTCAGGAGCTTCATGGGATTCCAAAAATGATTCATAGTCCAAAAAGCATTATTTTTAGAATGTTCATGCTCAACAGGATATAGACTAAAATTAGAAAGTTTTGTAACAGGACCATGACCATTATCAAGATGGTTTGATCCACTATCAGATTCCCCTCATCCATCTTCTTCGTCCCCATTTGCATTATCCTTATTTTCTTCACCATATTATTCACTTCATATTCCTCTTTTTCCCCTTAATCCATGTAATACTCTTCTTCTTACTCATTTTTTCTTTATTCATTTGACTATTAGAATTTTCATCTTATTCACTGCCACTTTTTCTAATATACTCAACATATTATGATTCTTCAGTCTCTACATCTTCATCTTTTGGTATGATAGGTTCTTTTGTATAAAGAGTATTAATAGGGATAGTATGTCCATAAGACATTTATTATAGCGTTCCTTCAATATTTGGGTCACCTCTATCATAAATAGTGAATTGTTCTTCTTGAATTTCTTCGGATTATTCTTCTTCTTCATCAAAATACTCATCCACTTCATCTGGTCCAAGACGAAGATCAATCATTTTTTATTGGCCTTAAGGGGTGCTCAATAGTATTGAATTATATATAAATATTATCATTCTCTTGAACCCATTGTTTCTTACAAGGATTCCAATTCATCGCCATCATCTTAAAATTGATCATTGTGATGAAAAACACATTAAAATTGGTTACTAATTCTTCTTACTCACTCACTAGATCTTGGATTTTCTACATTAAGAAAACAATGTTTTCATAAAACAAGGAATTTGACTTTGATTAGGGTTTCATCATTTCCTAAATTTTCACCATTAAATACATGCACATTTTAATCTTTTTTTCTTTTTCATCCGATGCCTCAAATAAAAATCCCGGTATTTTAGAGAGGAAAAATACTTTTTTCTTAGATATAACTGGTTCTAGATAAATTTTAACAATAGCCTACAGACACCATCAAGCACTTTTGTAATTGGGAATCTAGGGACTATATTCTGAGTAATATATGCCAATAATTCCGGAAAAATGAAAATATCACTATGTGAGGGTTCACTTCCTTGGAAATCATAAAAGATACCGGTATAAGGTACATCCAGATAGTCTTCCAACTACTTTGAATAAAATAATACTCTTTCACCATTTATACATGTCTTAATCCAAAACTCTTCAGAGCCATCCAGAATAAATTCACCAGGAAAATAAAATTCATGCACAAGATTAGGATAAAATGGAATCATGTTGTTGGATAACCACAGAAACCGCCCTTTTTCTTCAAAAACATTCAATATAAGTGACTTACATGATAGTAACTATTCAGAATTAACATCCTTTTTAGGAGTGAAAATTCCTCTCTCATGATCGGGAGAGATAGGTTATGATTTTGGATTATTGGATCCACCTTTATGAGTCTTAGAAGGATGAAAATCATCAATAAAATTCTTATATTGATGATTAAATCAATCCATTGGCGAGATTGGAAGTTTTCAGTGCAATGTAGAAGGTTAGTAGTTCAAGAGATAACAATGTGAGAGAAAGAGTGTGAGAGTGAACAAGTGAGTTGGACCAATTTGAGTTTTATAATTTAGGTATTTAAAAAACATAATTCAAGAAATGTGGATTCAAATGAAATGAAACAAACAAAACATTGATGTTTTAACTTACTAACAAAAAATAAATAACAATGTACAAAACAATGTGACACATTGGTGAGTCCCCAATGGAGAGGCATGAAAGGTGAGTCATAAAATGTGAGACATAAACTATAATTCAACAAAGGTGATACATAACCTTGAGTCATAAATGGTCATCCAACTATAGCATGTCACCAGAAGTGACTCATCAATGATGAGACCTCAATATTGATACATCAACGGTGAGTCATCAATGGGGATTCATCACTAGTTTTTCATAAAAAATAGATCATCCCTAACTCAAGTTTGTTGTAGCTCATTCTTACCAAATTTAAAGGCTCAGAAAACATATCAGTATGGGAAAAATCTTCTAGGATATTTCTCACACAGCGTAGTTCTAGGGTTTTCTTGGGAGGAGTTCTGGTGGGGGGAGGCTCGTGAAGCCCTCAACATAGAGCTTGTGGTTTATCGGCTTCGCCTCCCGCTTCTATTTCTCATGTCCTTTCCTTTTTGTAGGTTTTGTGTTCATTTTATGGGTATGGGTTGGATGCTCCATGGGTGTTCCTATGCCAATGTAGTCAATGGAGTTCCATGTTATTTTCATGAAGTTCCCTTCTACTTCATGTGGTCTGGCCTATTTAGAATCCATCGAGTGTTCCTCCGTAGTTTTTATATACCCCTCTCCAAGCCTATAGAGGTATAACTGTATCAGATCTTCTCGGTTTCACTCAACGGTGATGCTCCCTCGAGGTTCGGGTTGGGATTCCAGTCCTGGGTGACAAAGTCGCATCTTCAGTCTCCTAGGTTTGTCTTCCTCTCCAGTTTTCTACATTATAGTGTAGGAGGGTGTCTCGCGGATGCGATGAGGTGTCTAGTTCCAGTTCAAGTTCTGATTTTCACTCTCAATGGAGGTTTTTTGTCTGATAATAATTATGTTGGTTCAATGTGCTTGGTTCATTTTGGATCAAGCAGGGGACGTATTCCAGTTGGTGATGCGTGGATTCCTCCTAGTTTGTGTCAATTGAATGGGAAATGAAGGATTCTCTTCAACTGTGGTTGTGTTGTGAATTGTGGGTTTTCTTGTATTTCAGTGTTTTTCTGGAAGCTATGTATGATTTTTCTCTTTATAATTTCTTGGGATGATGATGTTTGTTCTTCTTTTTGGCTTGTATTTTTTGTATGTGAATTTCGTTTTTTCCTCGATGGTTCTATTTTCAATGGTTTTAGTAAATTATTTTCAATAAGAAGATATTCTAGATGAGTTGTAGGGAAAGGGATTCTCACTGTTTCTTGGAATTTTGAAATCGGATGTTTTTAGAGGGTATGTATTTGGCCATTGGTACTAAGATTAGGTTATTCCACATGGGATAGCTAGCCTTCCGCTTTGAGATAATGGAAGGTGGACTTAATGTTTATTGTTACTGGGTGGAGCTTGCTTCTTGTAGTGAAAATTGTTTTCGATCTTGAGAATTTTGTATGTTTAAGATTTTGTAATGTCTATGTCAATGAGGTTATCTTGAATTCCCCCTTATCCTTAAAAGGTGGTTATTCTCAAGAAAAAAGTAAATTTTAATCATTCTGTCAAGATTTATATAACATTTTTTATAATGATCTCTCAAAAAGTGATGTCTTACATCGATATTGTTTTTAAGGAAATAGAAAATGGTTTTACTGAGATGTTAATAGCACTTGTGTTATCATAATTTATAGGGATATATCTAAATTGATAGCCCTATTCTAGAAATGTGTGTTCAGTCCAAAAAATTTGATCACAACAACTACTAGCAGCTATGTATTCAGCTTCAACATTATATAATGAAGCAACATTTTGTTTCTTACTACATCATTAGACAATAATTGTCCCCAAAAGTGACATTTTCGAGAGGTGTTTTTTTATCTAACATGGAACCATCAAATTCAGAATTACAATAACTATCTATGTCAAATGGATGTCATATAGGATCAAACAGTCCTAAATTGATAGTATATTTAAAATATTTGAGAATCCTTTTAACCACAAGTACATGTGACTCATTAGGGTTTTCATGAAATTAGGCACACATACATACACTAAAAATAATATTAGTTCAACAAGAGGTTATGTAGATATGACTTCCAAAAATACCTTTGTAATTATTTGATCTACTTATTTTCCATTTTTATCATGATCTAATTTACTGGTTGTACTCATAGGAGATTAACTACTTCAAGTTCTATTCATATTAAAAAATTATTAAATAACATTAGGTTATTTACATTTATTTAAAATTATACCTTCCTTATTTCTAAATTTTTTAAATCCATGAAATAATTTGGGTTCACCCATTAAACTCTTTTCAAACACATTTTGCATCATTTTTGAAAAATCAACACATAAAAAATTTATTGAAGATCCAAAAATATTATCATCAAACAATATTTGAACAACTGAAACATCATTATAAATTGTTTTTATGAAAATATTAGGATCAAATATACCTTTAGTAATACCTTTATAAATATGAATAGTTTAGAGTGTATCATACCTACCTCTGGGAGCTCATTTTAAACCATACAAAGCATTTTTTTATTTAAAAAAAGGAATTGGAAAATTATGATTTTTAAAACCATTGGGATTTTCACTAAAAACATCCAAAACTATATAGTTATTAGAGAATACATATTTTATATCCATTTTATAATGTTTGAAATTAAGATGTGCTAGAAATCTAGAAATATTGAAATGGAATAAATTTCAGCAACAGATGCCACGGTCTCATCATATTATATTTCTTTATCCTGACTATATCCTTGTGTAACTAGTCTAGCTTTATTTCTAACTTTATTACCTGCTTCATCCACATTATTTCTAATCATAGAATTAGTGACAATTCTAACAGTGTCTTTGGGTCTATCAACATGTTTGGAAACCATATTTTTTTAAAACTAGTTTAATTCTTATTTCATATCCATCATCCATAATTCATCAATGATTCCATCATTGATTTTATTAGGGTCATGTTGTGACCAAAAAACATGATGTTCAACATGGTTTCTAAAAGAAGATATAGTCTATTTTTCCTTATCTATGTCTCCAAATACATCATCTAAAGGATGGTTTTCGGGGGTTCTAACCGATTTAGAGAAAAATGTCCTGGTTAATTTAGGTATATCTACATGTTAGGGTACATTTTGGTTAGAATCTATAGATTTTCCAAAACACGAATTATCTCCTACCTTAACAGTAGAATATGAAGCATTATGATTTCCATGTATACCTATAAAATTCATCTATTAAAACATAGACATCGTGATACACATTTAAAATAGAAAATATATAATTTCCAAAAACTCCATGTGAAACAACTCATGAGTTTGAAAATTTTAACCTTCATGATTTCATTTGAAACAAATTTTATGTTTTTTTTCATTTTGACTGGAATTACATACATTATCATTTGGAAACTCTAGTTTAGGTAGATCATTATATAATAATATTCAAATAATTCTTATATGATATTGAATGTTTCAATTTTCTAGTATCTTATTCTAGATCTATGACACTTTATAGAAGGAACTCAAGCAAATAATCATTATTGGAAACTAAGGAATCAAAATTTACAACATATATATTTACAGTTATAAAATTAGTATACACTAAATCATTTTTATAATTGAAATCATTTCACGAATCATTTTAAAATTTAACATGAAATCCATCATCACATAGCTATGAACTGTAATGTAGATTTTACATATTACCATCAAAAATGATCTTTGGAAGTTAAAACTGAGTTGTGTTGCTGATTTGGTTATGGCCGATAATTTTCCCTTTCACATTGTCACTATAAGTGACATGTCCACCATGAATCATGATATGATTCATTAAACGAGAGTAGTCCATGTCATGTGTCTTGAACATCCACATTCCATGTACCAAAATCTTCTGTAGTAACTCATCAAATAGATATCTGGCCAAAATCAATTCAAACAAGAAGAGACTTCGAAGCCCATATTTTATTGTGGCTAGTAAAATTAGTATTGAAAGCATTAGGAACATAAATTTTCTTCATGGGATTTTTATAGATAGATTTTAATGATTTTGAAAAATTAACTCTGTTAGGTATAGAAGAACTAAAAGGAGTTAAAGATGTTTCACTACAAGAACTTGTAGAGAATTTTTTAGATTAGGGCATGAAACCATATTTTCAAAAAAATAGAGAAAAAATTTGTTTTATCAAAATTTATTTTCCTAGTTTGATAACCAATGGAAGTAGTATATTTAGGAGTAACATATTTACCAAGAATATGATCTATGTTATATTGACCATTTGAAAATATTTATAAATCCTAGTTTAATTTCTCATTGGAAAGTATATGTTCAGTATTTTCAAATAGAAGTTGAGTATTCTTTTCCTTTTTTATAATAGGTTCAGATTTAAAAGAATATGAAAGAGCATGATACTTTTTGATAGTTTTATATTTTTCATTCAACTCATTGAATGTATACTCAATCATTTTACAATATTCAAATATTTAAAAAAAATTGATATTTTCATAATTATCAGAATCAGATTCATCTCTGGAATAATAAGAATTTTTTACAGGAGATTATTAGGTTACCTCGAATGTTTTTTTCATAAAAAAAATATTGTGTTTTTCATCCTTATCATCATTTGATGATTGTGATTCACTTGATCTATCCTTATAAGCAGTCTAGGTAGCCTTTATTTCATTCTTGTACTTCCAATACTTTCCCTCATACTTCTTTTTTATAATTTAATTTTAATCATTCAACTTTTATATATCATCTTCTCTTGCACTCATAATATACTATCTCATTAGTTCTATCACTTCACTTCCAATCCTTTTCCCAATTTATGTGTTTTCATATTTCCCTCGGTAGATTGGTTTTTTGATGAACATCTTATTCTTATAATACATATAAAATTTCTTGGCTTGTTGAGTCATTTCCTCATCACTGTCACATGATGCATCTTCACTGCTTAAACATTAAACATGATGTTTCATTTTCTCCTTTAGTTTGGATGTAATTTTTTTGAAGGAAACTAATTTTATTTTAGGTTCATCATCCTCTTCTCTATAAACTTTCACATCTACCTCGTACATCATCAGATTAAAAATATATTAATTTATAGGATGTGAATCATTGTCCCAAGATTATCTAATGGATATTGAGGTCCCTCTCCACCATTCTAGAAGACATCTCAAGATCCTCATGATCTATTATTTTGATGTGATTATCTTTCCCATTGAGATCATCATATTCACAAACTCACTGAACCTGACATACATTCCATTGATAGGCTCCTTGGGCAACATTTTAAAATTTTCATATTTAATAATATATGTGTTAAGCCTCATTTACATAAAATTAGTTTTTTATTGATGTGAAACAGTTAAAATATCCTGAATTTCAAATGTTTTTTCACATGAAGAAATCCAATGGATTTCTTCATCGCCTAAAGTATAGTATAATGCATTCATAGTATTGAATATTTTATTATAGGATGCCATACTAGAATCATCCAAAATGTTTCTAGTAGTAGTATGAATCTTATATTAATCAACTATAGCATACCAAATATCAATACCCATTCTTTATAGATGTATATTCATTTTGAGATTCCACTGAGTATAGTTTGTTCCATTAAAATAGAGTGGATTTTTTGTAAAAACATGTTCGTATCTGTTGTCCATTAAAAACAAATTTTTTAATAACTATAAATTTTGAACTAAAATTTTTTTAGAGATCATTAATATCATAACTAATGTCACAATAGAAAATATATTTGGAAAAATCACATAATACATTGATGCAAAATGTTGGTTTAAGTGGGAAACTCAAGAGGGGTTGAATTGAGTTCCTATAATTTTTTTTATAAAACAGTATTTTAAAAGTTCCCCAATTTGAAATAAAAAAATACCTAGTTAACCAAAGTATAAGATTTATTAAAGTTTTTATTGTTTGAAATATTTATAAAATATAGATTATATCTCAGATAAAGTAATATGAATTATTATTTTATCTTTCTAAATTAGCCTACTAAATCAAATTCTAATAAAAACACTAGGAAGGATAATCTATCAATGTGAAGTATGTTATTCTAGTTTAAATAAAAAAGGGAAAGTAGAACTTTGAAAGTAACATCATATTTAAATAACATAGTTTAGTCTCAAGCTGAGACTTAGTCCTCCCCACATAGTGATCACTTTCCACCAAAAAGTTTATTTAAATAGTCTTGATCCACAACCAAGATCGGGGTACACAACATCATAAACATCTATCCAGTTCAACTATACTTCTTCCACAGTTTTCGTGGGAGTGAAAATAACAACAAGGCATATATGGACCTCTTTCACTATTATATGTAGTAGTTTATGGTGTAAATAGATAGTTTTGTGATGATATCAGTGTATCCACGAGTTCTGTATAGGAGTTACGGTGTTTTTATTACACATAGAGACACTCACACTACTCATAAAGTAAACATACTACACAATCAGAGCCTAAATAATGAGAAAAGAGTTAGAAGGCTATGAGTGTTTGTTTATGCAGCTCTTGACTCCTTAATGTTGTGATGAAATGAATCTTGATTCAACTTCTGGAAACAGACAGCCAAATAGAGTACAGTGAGAGACTATGTATTCTGCATCCACTAAGATAATGATGTGTTCAATGTATATTCTTCTCTTTTTGTTTGATGTTATAGATTTTCTTTAATTTTGGTTTTCATCAATGTCTTTTTGTATGCACATTAGGTAGTTAATTTTCTATGTTTCATGGATGTGATAATTCATGTATTATTTCATCTCAAGTTGTCGTTTGGATAGGGTGTTTTATTTATACACTATAGGACTGACAAGATTCTGGATCTCGATCGTGTTCTGGTACCACGTACCTAATACTATAACATTAAAATTAATGTTTTATAAAAAATTTAGAAAGAGTAATTAAAGTTAATTGATGTTATATATTTCATAAATATGATCATTATAAAGAAATTTAAATTTAAATGACAAAGTTGGGAATGTTGGTGAATCCTAATCGGTAGCTCTGGAATGGTAAGTAAGGATCAGTAGTCCCCTTATTTAGTGGATAATGTTCATGGTGACCCCACAATCAGTAGATCATTCTGGCGGTAGGTCCAATAGATTTTAGTCCAAATATTAGAAGCTCATACTTATTGAAAAATAGGAACATTCTTGAGTCATTCTTCTAGTAGCTCATGCTGATGGTGACTCATGTCATTGGTAACTTATATTGAATGGTGACTCATCCTTAGAAAAAATTCTAAAAATTTTGTCAGTCGCTCAAAGCAATGGTGGCTCATCCTTTGTGAAAAAATTAGAGTTGAGCTGTTATTAGGATGATGTACATGTGACCCAGTGCATTAGTGTCTTTTCCTTTTCTATAATTTTTTATTCGTGTCGATGTTGATACATATCATAAGTAGGTCCAATGTTGAGTCCACACTAACGGTGACTCTTCAATAGTGGTGACATGTACTCTACAGTGACATATACTTAGCCAAAATTTTCTAAACTATCTTTTGTAGTAAAACATTAATAAAATAAATTAATCTTATATGTAAACATAATTAAACATATTTAAATATAACTAAACATGAAAAAACCTAATAAAGAATTATTTGTGATCATTAAAACTAGAAGATTACAGAAACCTTATTGAATGAATTATACTCATTTTACATCATTCCCAACTATATGTCAGACTATATTTTAAGTTGACACTATTGGTTGTGGCTTACTGAGTTTGAATTACATCATGTTCTGGCCACCGTTTATTACCTAGAGGGAATTTGTGGATATAATTATAAAAAATTGAAATCACGATATAGCTGATGATTGATGTTATTCTTGGGCACAGTGTTGGAATTTGGGAGTTAGTATAGTGCTATGTACATATAGGATTTTTATGCCTTTTAGTTTTTTCTATTTTTTTAATATTTGGGAATGTTGTAGTTAACTAAACATATATACTTTCCTAGCTATTTTGTATGTGGTATTAGTATTATATTCTCGGGGTTGTGACATGTTCTTATAGAACACTTTTATTTCAAATAGGTGTGGTTTATGCACTATTTAATTTATTTTTATTGTGTGGCACACTAACTAAAGTGTATATTCTACCCACCATACCACTTATAGATCCCCAATACTTGTTATTCGCCTATAGAAAATGGAGTGGAACACCTGATTCTATGTGGTGCACCATCCATGGGATCCACTTCACCTTCTTCTAAGAAAGGGTGTTACAAAATGTTTTCTGATTCCTTTTTATTATTTTATTATTTTAAACTATTTTGTCTGATGCATTCATCAGGGAATGCATCGTTCCTTGGGGACGCGCTGGCTATTACCACACATTCATGATTTCCAATGGCGGGCGACATCCATCACTTATTTAGGGACGTTTTTTCCTTGATCAAAATGGAATGATGGGATTACGACCTCTCATTCTATGGATTCCTCCTTGGAATTATTATCCTACTCCTGGTCTCCCTTAATGAATAAGTCATTTTTTCATGATACTCTTCCCCGATGTCATATCATCATGGTTGCTGGTTAATTAGACTACTTCTGTCAGGACATTCCCAGGGCTCAACATAGGGTAGCATCCTTTGACCAAGGGTGTAGTCACATTGAAATTTTTTGGGATTTCTAGATGCTGAAATACTGATGCGTCTAGGTTTCTTCAACTTATGATAGGGCTTCTTGAGGGCATGGAATCTAGAGGATTCCCCCATCGAATGCAGGTAATTATAATCCACAGGCATGTCCCTAAGTGTTTCCTCATCTACTTATGTTAAAGTTGGTTATTCTTCAATTTTAATGTCTATCAGAGATGAATTAGACTGATCAAAACACTGATATGAGTGAATCAGATGGGTACATCCAGAAGAGGGAGCACCTGAGGAGTTTAATGGATGAGTGGGTCAAAACATCCAATTAAGATGGATCTTAGGATGATTGTGTCCTTATGAAGGGAACCTCATGGTTTAACATTGACATGGATTAAACTGGAGGGAGGTTTTCTATGTACCTTTTGTGGATGATAGGGATCAAAGCCGTTGTAGTTCTAAGGGGTAATGGACCAGGGCATACACAATGAAAAAATACTGTAGAATATGATAGGGCTTATGCATGGTTAGCGTCCCATCACAAGATGGACACTCTTGGATTGATGGTTATGGGTTGTTTGGGGAATATTTGTGGTCAGCTGCCCAAATGGATGGAATGATCCCACTAGGATGTGGAGGCCTATGTAATAATTAGGATGGATATAGATAATGTGTCAATGTATAGATTGAGTGGGGATGGAACCAACGTGAACATGATGGTGATGATGGGATTGACCTTGAGAGGCTTCATATGTATCCATGTGGCATGAAATCAATGTCCACGTAGTTCGTGGGGTGATGGAGAACCTGAGGAGGTGACCCACGAGGATGTATTTGTGGATGTGACTCGGAGGAAGTATAACCCCATGGTTGTGGCAAGACCTTCACAAAACGCAATGGCTAAAAGGGGCAGACCAGGATGAGACATGAGTAATGGGATTGAACCTCACGGAGGCTTCCTACGTATCCCCGGGGTAGGGAATCAAAATCCATGTAGTTTAGGATGGGGAATGGAATCGAGGTATACAGAAAGGATATCAAACCGACAACACACTGGGGGTTACGTTTTGTTAGAGGCCCGAGATTTGGTTTGATGCCGCTAAGGGACAGACCAAGGATGTATGTCTTAGAAAAGGGGACACTGATGTTTACCAGTGATTGGGATTGAACCTATAAGAGGCTTTCAACGTACCCTACCTAGGATATAGTGATCAAAACCCACTTAGAATGAATTGTTTTACTTGGGTTTGTGGTTGGACATCAGGGTGGATTCTAACATACCATGCCTAGGAAACATAGATCAAAACCCACATAGTTCAAAAGAATATGGTTTAAACTAATTCACTAAAAAAGGGGAATACTATTTAACATCATGCGAGATGAATGGAACTGACATGAAGTGGTCGAGATCGATGGGTGATGTGCTTGAACCTCACGGAGGCTTCCAACACACCTTGGTTGGAAATGCAATTGTTCAAAGTCCACATAGTTTGGAAGTTAGGGAATGAGGATTACACACTAAGGAAGCCTAGAGAGGGTTTCATGGTTGTTTCTTACACTAAATCCACATGAGTCATGTTTGGTGTGTGAAACAAGAGGAAACAAAGGCCTTAAGACCATATTGTGAAATGTGTGTCTGTTATTATTGGAGTGCGGCTTATGTGTTGATAGAGGCCGAAGAAGAAATAAGAGATTATGCTTTCATAGTGGCCCATAGAGATAGAGATCCTTATTTATTCCAGGAAAGTGGCCCAAATGGGGATAAAGTCCAAAGGTAATGGGATGGGGTATTGATTCCCCTGTTCCCATCTCTCTTATTGTCTTTTGGTGCAGACGAAGAGAGTAAGACGATGGGTGCTACCTCCAAAAATAAAGGATGGGGCTTACACCAGGATGGGTTCCCTCCCCCACAGACATATTTCATTCCCTTCAAGGAGGATCTCATTTCATGCGAGGAATATCTCGCTCCCATGGAGATGAGTGGGCATCGAAAATGTCTAATGTGTGGAAACCCAGGCACATCACATGGGGCAAAGCTACAGTTTAACGTCATGTGCTTAGAACAATGATACATGGAAATTTAATGTCTTATAGATCAGAAGATGAGAATTCTCTCCCCACCCCTAGGAAAAACATAAACAGTGGGAGTAAACCATGGGTGAAGGGAAAGAACCAGAATTTCCATATGGAGATGGGGTTGTGAAGTGATCTATTGAGGGGCTCACATTAGTGTGGCTATGATAAAAAGCAATCGTCGTTAGTGTTCATATGCTAAGAAGCACAAGGAAATGTAACACAACTTGAAGAACCACCCAAGGGATATTGAAATCACATCATACAAACCTGGAGGGCCATATGGGAGAATTTATGATTGATAGGTGCGTTGAGCATAGAAGGGGCTCAGAAATGGTTCCTTAGACTAAGGAAGACACATAGATCACATAAGGAGGGGAATACACAAGATTGATGAAATGGGCACAAGAATAGAGTCTACACACAAGATAGAGTGGTTGTGCCGAAGTTTATTACAATTCTAGGGAAAACATGCCCGTAAAAGGGTTTCGTTTGCATGAAAATGACTTATAGTTAAAGGAATTGGACAAGGATCAAGACATATTGGCCCACTCGATGGAGGACCCCTGGGAGACCTGTCGCACAAGATCTTATACCTTGAGGCCATGTTTTTCATTCGATCACGGATTAAATGTCATTCGTGTGGTAGAGTGTCAGTTCGTCTTTCATGACCTTCTCCAAAAGGGTGGGGTTACGCTTCTATTTATACCCAAAAACCTGACAGCAGTGCACAAGAGGAGTAGAGCGCAAGTGGAAATTTGATGTTACATTGGGCATGAAAGGGTTTTTGAGCATATGGGAATCATGTGCGCTATTCCATCATAATTTTCTCTATCTACTTGGATGGTTCTTAGATGGTTTCCAGGGAAGGCTCCAGTTGACGTCGCATTGGGCGTGCAAGGGTTTGCAAGCATATGTGAAGCTTGTGCGCCGACCAATGTTCCTTCATACCATTGACATGGATTGTTTTTAGATGGATGGAATAGAAGGATCCATTTTACATATAATGGATGTGTAAGGGCTTCTACACATATGGTAATCCTTCCTGGAACTCTTAATTCTTATGGGAAACACCCTCGGGAATCTTTGATTTGTCCATGGATTCATAATATGCCTTAGGTTTTTTCCACAGTGCCTGTTCATGGACCTATACAAAATTTTTCATCAAAAAATGCCCCGCCAGAATTAGATCCAAAGCGGGACCACAAGGTCGGATTCTGAGGGTCACACTAAACAGTATAGTAGCACACCTCGGTGCACGCAAAAATTGACCTTCATTGCACTAACGGATTCTGTGCACGCAAAAGGGCCAGTCCGGGACTATAAATGAATTGAGGGGATCCCTTGGTCCCCTCTTTTAATTTTCTATATAATAATTTATTTATGTATTTTGCACGAAAGATCATCATTTCGGTGCAAAATTTATGATAACTCTTCCGAGTTTTGCAGACAATCGCAGACTTTGTCCTGCTTTTGTCCCTTCTTGCACACCCCATGATATAGCAATATTCCAGCATGACTGAGGCTCATATTGATCGCAACTAGATATATAAAGTGCCTATCAGCCCGTTATTTCTCACACATCACTTTGTGAATTTGAAAACCCAATGGAAATGGTTACTCAATAGACTAACGCTGAGAGAGAGGCAACCACAACTTCAAGGAGGACTCAGATCATCACAAAAACTCAGATCCATCACGCGAGAAGAGTCATTTCGGATAATAAAATTCATTTTGGCATGCTGATTCATGAAAAACGTACTATATCTTATGTGATAGTTAGTCGATATGAAACTTTGGTATTTTGGTGGAGGTGTTGATGCCTGTATTTGATACCAATAAACCTTGGTCATGAATATCTCATGAAGACAACCTTCCAAAGTTATACATCACGAAAAATGGTCATCCCACCAGGGAAACTATGAAAACTACCATCTACATCCTGAATATGAAGACTATGACTATTGTTGGAAGCGATCCGGTTCCTGAGGAATCTCCAGATCATTATGAGATCACCTTTAGAAGAAGAATTGCCTTGAGACAAATGTTAGAAATAATGGGGATTCAGGTTCCGGTAAAATTCCATATGTTAATGGGAATGTCTGTATTAGGTACACGAGACATGCGATGAGTTTTTGGAAGAGCTATGGTCTATCGGCCGTTTTGAATCTATTTGGAAGTCTTAGTTTCATTTCTATCATCTGCCAGACTTGGTACCGAAGTTGTTTATGTGGTGGTCTCCTATTAAAAATGCCTTGCACCTCCACCATGGGGAGGTTGGAATCAGTCTTTGGGTATCCATTTCATTGGGGGAATTCCCTTGTAAGGCAACCAATATGATGAGTTCTTCCCAAAATAGCAGTTCTAGGGGATAGGACGTGTACCCCTATTCTGATATGAAATATGAGGGAGGTGGCTAAGGGGAAGCTGTAGATCAAATACATCCTAATAGATATATCTTATTTGGGGTGGTTCTGTCTATTTCTAATGTAGGAAACGACAGTAACGATTCCAGGATGGGGGAAGTAGTGCCTGGATACATCACAAAGGGGTAAGGCGAGATCATATTGGATGGTTCTAGAATAAGGGGAGTACTAATCCTGGGGATTCAGCATACATGAAAGTCAGGAATCGAACAAACGATATGCCAGGTTCCTTGCTGCATTTCTGAGCATCCAACTATATCCATTGAGGGACACAAGGATGGGGGTTCACCCAGGAATTCTAGTGGTATAGAAAATCAGGGCAGTGAAGAACATGGTTAATCTAGGGGTTCCCGCACAGGCCAGACTATACAGCATTTTGAGATGCATCTTGAGGGGAAGCACACCCATAAGGACATGTGGGTCCTTCCAGATTCTCCAGGGCTCGGTTGCAGCTCAATATAGTGGGTAATTCTTCCCGAATTTCATTCTCCCTCTAGGTGATAGTATGTGACCATCCCTCCGAAATGTTTTGTAATTCACCTACACATGCTTATAGAGGAAGGGATCAAGCTCAAGATTAGCATCCATGGCAACATCAAATTTCATCCAATTCGGACCCCAGTTGGCCTGATGGTAGATTATGGGAGTGGCCCATTATAGAATAGGGAATACATTCAATTCATAAGGGGTGGTGTGCGCATCACCCAAATTGATTGAAAATTCATATACGAACTATATGTGTCAGCCTGGTTTTCCAAGCAGTTTGGTTGCATGCAACAGATGCCAAATAAAGCATAAATAGAGGTTCAGGAGGAGATACATCCTTGAATTATTCTCCCAACGTGGATCATTTTCATGACTACAATCTTGGGTGAATTCATCCCCCTCCCCAACTAATTTTATTGATAGCCTATCAATGGAGTATGCTGACCATTGGACATAAACGTACCCAGAGTCTATTCTATGGAAACACATATGGAAAATCAATGTAGGTAGCCTGGAGTGTGGAGAGTGATGAGGTATGCTAGGGGTGACATGGGATATGACACAAGGAATATTCCATGTTCTATAATGGCACAAGTTTGAACACCATATGTGGGAGTGTCGCAAGGAGTGAACATGCATCTGCCTTTGGAAGAGGGGTGGTCCTATGGGTGGCCTCATGGGCCATCTAGGGAACTCCCTCAGATGAAAATAAGGCATCAACTAATTCCAAACACTGACTCTATCTTCCATTATATATGGTCTTTCTGGAGGACATTATAACAATATTTTTCCACTGAAGAGCTATGGTGATGACTGGTGCGTATCGGGCTTGACATACTAGAGCTAAGTCACATCAAGGTGGCAGATAGTTTAAACATTCATCGCAAAAATGAATACCAGACAGTTATGGATATGTACTCATATTAATTATGGGGGTATGAAGAGCCACATATCCTGGTGAACGTGATGCATGGTTAGGAACATGACCCATAAAATCTTCCTTCTGAGGATGACAACAACGAGGAAGAAGAAGAGGAAGGGGAGGATGAGAAGGATGAAGACGAGGAAGATGCATAGGAAGAGGGAGAAGAGAAAGTGTGTGAATTTGAGTAATGGGTTTATGGTCCCATGGGTGATGGAATCTTTGAAATACTCCCTTGAAAGGGAATCCCATGTTAGAGGAATGAAATCATAGGCTCCGACGTAGAACTGGCAGAACAGCTCAATGTGATTTTTAACTGTTATCTCCACTGGAATTTCCCTTTTCACAATCTGAATCTTATGGAAAAACTCGGCCTCATCTTGGAACACATTGGAAATGGTGTCCTAGAGTCCCTCCATGCTGGGGAAGAAGTTGTACCCATGGATGTGGGAGAACATCCTCATGAGCTTGCATTCGGCATCCAACAATGTGGGGAACCGACCCGGGATGAAGTGGGCAGCGATGAACAAGAAGTAAGGGATAGAATGGATACCTACGAGTCTCAAGATATTCCCATAATTAATAATTATATATTTTATGTGTTTGATCTTACAAATGATGAGAGATATCCTATGGTGGTAACTCCCACCATGACACCACCACTGGATACCACAGTTCTTGGTTCTTCAATGTATTTAACATTTTTGACTCTATTATTTTATTGTGAAACTCATATGACCAAGATATTGATTCCCAATTTAGTGATTTAATGGTTGTAGGCTCAGTAAACTGTCACATCAGGAACATCTGCAAGATCCCTACCAGTGATTGCACCAGCTCTCGTAGAGCCAACTATTCTATCTAGCCCTGCCCTAGTACTAGGTGATCCAGAAAGTTTAATCGTGGGAGATAATGCTACCAGGGATGAGCTTTAGGCCAGTGTGAGTGAGGTCGCTAAAGAGTATAGGGTTCTATAATAGGAACCTTACATTGAACTCCAAGCTACATTTCATGATTGTAAGCCTATATACCTAGAAGAGATGGACAACTCTGATCCAAACGTGGTCTAGGAGAGTAAAATGATGCAACAAAAGGAATGTAAGTGCATCAAACACTTTATTAGTATGTTTCCATAAGAATGGATGAGCCGGATCTGGTCACTACGTACCTGGCTACAGATTCTTGGTGGGCCCATCTGGCAGATTCCTAGGAGTAGGTAGTGGGGGCGAGTCTCTAGATGATTGGGCTCCAAGATGAGAAGGCACGGGTAGAAGACAGATATAATGAGTTTGGATTTGGATCCACCGATGAAGAGAGGGATCTCATGTTGTGAGAAGCACCCATGGAGGCTACAAACCAAAAGGTGGAAGTACATGACCAATCAATTAATGGAGGTGATCCATAAGGTCCCTATTTTGGTGGAACACATAAACATTTCTTTATCATTTTTTTACATTATGAACCCTGTGCATGGATTTATTATTTTCTTTCTTGTTTATTTTAGTTCATTCTGACCATAACTGTGAAGTAATTAGAGATCCATCCATAAGATCGCGTTGGTCATGGCTGGTGTGGGATATAGGTGAAGACTACGTAATTGTTCACATTGTGTATGAGAGTACTAACTAAACTTTTATAAACATGGGGTTTGTAAAACCACATAGAGTTTTAGAAATGGTGAGGGGAGTCTTGACTGGGGAATAGTGTCCTCAAGATGGCCAATATTCTCATTCCCATGTACTGTGGTACACGAGGGGGACAACGCCATGGGAGTTGGAATAAATATAAACAAAGGGGAATGAAGAATGTGAATTATGATACCGAAAATACAGAACACTATAGGTATGGCATAAAAATGAAGAATAACGTTTTACCATGTTTGAAGCAAAGTATCCCTATTGTGCTAGCCTGAGATGGGGAAAACAAATGAGGGTCAACTGTTGACCATGATCGAAACACGGGGCCTGACTCGAAATTCCATCCATAGTCTCCCCGAACATTGGCCCCAGATAGTAGGTGATCCATAGGTTGAGAAACTGTACTCTAATGGGGTTACATTAGATGTGAAAGAGGATTATGATCCAAATAAAGGGCTTGCAATGTGTGGAGGGTGGAGTGATGGGTTTTTGGAATGGAGTCCAACACATCAAAAATTAGGACACCGTGATGAAAATACATTATGTGTGTGCATTAGTCTGATTAGGGATCCTAATCATTTCCTGAAAGGATATATTTGTAGAGAACATGGAGTGAACAATAGTCTTACATCATGCCAATGAGGATGATAGACACATCGTTTAACGTCGTATGGTGAGGGAAGGGTTTCCCAGAAAGGAAATGTGCAGTGTGCTACATATCCTGATGTGAATGAGGACCAAAAGAGTCCTAACCAAACCACATGTTCCTTGTGGGATTCTTTTGATCATAGACTAGAGGTTGCCCAACGTGGGGTTGTACGCAAGGGAAAGTGCTCAGGCATTCCAACATATCCCATGAGGATGGAAATCAAGCCATATGTAGTTCTAGATTATCTGTGTAGTTTAATGTCATTTGGTTGGATGGATAGTGAAAGTGGAGATCCCAAATGGGTGAGTACGTGGTGCGAACGTTATAAATCTAACATGGATGGGGACCAAAGTAGTCAACACCACATGACACTCTCTTGGGAGAAACCTTATGACGAGTGACCAATGGTGAAAACTGGGTTGGGCCCAGACATGTTGTCTGGGAATTCCTACATATCCCATATGGATGGGAATCAAGACGCATGTAGTTATGGAATATGGCATGGTAGGGTACCAATTTCAGGGGAAATACTGCCATGTAGGTTTGGTTCATGCCCCAAAAGAAGCAGCATTTGATGAATCTTTTTGTTTTTTAGGGTTTAATGGATTTCTTTATGAAATGACCCTATGGTGTAGAATATGGGAATCATTGTAGGATTCAAGACATATGTAGGCCTTGAATAATGACATTGTAGGTGACCGATACCGAAAATAATTTTCCCTCGAGTGAGGAAACCACAATGCGGTTTTGTTTTTCATCGTGTCGTCAAGACGATCGTGTTAAAGTTTAGGGTCACATTATAGGACCAAACCATTAATTATAACATCATGCGGAAAAGTATGCAATAGTTTAATGTCCTGTGGGACTAGGAAGTATAGTTTAACATCCTATTTATTGGATGCCTATAGAAGAATGATGATCTAAAGGGAATGTGAAATGGGTGATAAAGCATACATGACGTGAATGAGGACATTGGTTCACACCATATCGCAGGCAACCCCAGAGAGGGGGAACCTCTGGCCAAGGGGCCATAAATGCTAATAGGATATGGGGCTGTACCCAAAGACAAAAAATTTGGGAGTTCTTACATATCCCATGAGGATGGAAATGAAGCCTAACATAGTTCTGGAAGATGTCATACCGTTTTATGTCATATTGTAAGGAGGATGGTTAGAGAGACTTCATTTTAAAGGTGAGTACATGGTGAAGCTACTATAGACATGGCGTGAATGAGGACTTATGTCTTCATATGGCCCACCAAGTAATCCTATAAGAGTTAGTTCCAAAAGGCTGAATAGAATAAATAATTTGTCGAACCTGAGCGGGACCCAAAGACTAAATGTTAGGGAGTTCCTATGTATCCCATAAGGTTGGAAATCAATTCAAGTGTTGTTTAGGATATTTATTACATTTAATGTCACGTGATAAGGATGAGGGGGTCTTTTTCTAGGGTCACAGTGCTCGGACCGAAAGAAGTGAGACTCTTCCAAGTGGGCATAAACCGCGATAATGCCCCTAAACCCACGTGATCTAAACTTGACGTGGGAAACAAGGGCATAGAATATATTCATAAAAAGAGTAATACCATGAAAGTGTCAATGGCATAGAGCCTCTAATGACACCACGACATTGATTCATCCTCTGAAATGTGCAATCACACACTGAGAGATAGTACCAAGAGTATAAAAATTCAACATGAACATGATGGAGTGCAAAAGGATGTGAATCACACAATTGGTATTTTAGGATTAACGGGTGTTTGTAATGATGGAGGATAACTATTGAACATATTCGAAACAAGGAATCTATATTGTGTGAAATGAAATGGGAACAAAAAATCTTGGTCGACCGCTAAACTTATGTGAAATATATGACTTGTGCCAAATTGTTATTAAATATATTTTAGGATGTTTGAATTAAATGGTAGGAGAGCACTAAGGCCTAGAATCAATGTTGTTTGGGGGGTCCTTTCAGATGTTAATGACTATGGAAAACCCAAATGAAGGGAGAAGTGAAGAATGGTGACAGAATGAAAAATCATCCATTAAGAATACAACCCTCAATGTCCCAATCTAGAGTGAATCCTAGCACATTAGTGAGGACAACACAAAGGGTCGGGTACCCAATTTGAGGTAAGATGACCTGTGAAGATGATAGGAGGAAAGGGGGATGGATAGCTCTCAAGAGAGGGGTACATATTGTGTCTGTTGCAAAACCAACGTGAATGAGGACAAAGGGAGTCAGTACCACACAACATACACCCCTGGAGGACTAAGTACAAGTGACCGATTGGAAGAGAATGTTTCTATGAAAAAAGTTTAGACCTTAAGAAAAATTGTACGACTGTTCCTACATATCCCATGAGGATGGGAATCAAAACTTATGTAATTCTGAAGTGTTGTGTAGTTACACTTCATGTGAAAAGGTTGAGGGGGATGGGAATATCGAAGAGTAATGTGTATAGCATGGAGAATACCCCCACATTAATGAGGGAATAAGCCCACATATGCCACACCATTCACATTTCCAGGAGATAAGTGGCCAAGATAAATAATTGAATAACCATGGTTGGATACAAAAATGAAATATTTGGTCATTCCTATGTATCCCATGATGTTGGGAATCATGACGTACGTAGTTCTCAAGATTCAGTTTAGTTTGAGGTCTTGTGACAAGGATGTGGTATATCATAGTTTATGTTTATAGTTCTCAAAATGTAGATTCCCAGATTAATGTCATTTGTGTGGGATAGAAGGGAATAAAAGGTGAATCACAGTGCCTGTTATATGGGAGACCATAGGGAGGCAATAACGATTGAGGATAACTTCTGACCATGTTCGTAACATAGTAACCATCTCATGTGACCTAGAATAGAAACAAAAAATTTACCATCGACCACTAACCATATTCGTAATGTGGGACTCACCTCAAATTGTTGTTCGATGTCATCTGGGATGTTGACCCAAGACGGTACATGGTACAAGGTGGCATGAAACCAAGCCTCAAGGGCATCCTTTTGGAAACTAAATATTGAAACCCAATTGGAAGGATGCGTGAAGTGTGGTGGTACCTGAGTAGCTTAACGTCTTGTGGTAAGGATGCTGGATGATGGAGGGGTGTCTCAGGGGGATGTGCGCAACATGGAAAAAATATCCTAAAGTGATGAAATTCTATGTGAGGGCTCAGGACAAGAGGCTAAAAAGGTAGAGGGGCCTGAGGATGGACCGTGAATGAAAAGTCCTGGTGTTATTTTGTATCCCATGAGGATTGGAATCATTCCTTACATAGTTCTGAAATGTCATGTGGTTTAACATCAGATGACAAAGAAGTAGGAGATCTTAGTTTAAGGTCATAGAGCATAGAACATTTTGTGTTTTATTATCATGCGGGATGATGGTGGTGGTTTATCATCCACCGGGATGAGTATATGTAGATTAATGTCTCATAAGATGATAATACAATTTAACATCATGTGGGATGAGTGTTGAGTAGTTTTACACCATTCATCCTTGACATACCATGCAGTTTGACATCGTGCAGTAAAGATGGAATAATTTAATGTCATGTTGGACTATTCAAGGAACATATTGCTCAAGGAATTTTATATCTGGTTGAGGATTAATATATTTAAAATTCATGGTTACCATAGAGTATGCACCATTTTTGTAATCCTTCGGAATGATATATGGTCCTTCCTATTTGTGCTCCAGATTCGGTGGCTTCCAGCTGGGTATCATCGACATTATTTGGGCCAACACCATGTCACCATGAAAAAAAGAGTGGTGTTGAACCTTTTTATTCAAATCTCTAGATATCTAGTTTTGATTCCACTCCAGATTGTGCAAGGAAAAAAGCATGTTCTGGTCAAGCGCTTCCAGTTCATCCAGATGAATTTTTGATACTTTGTCGAGTTCCTGCTAATTTTAGACAGCTATGCGCAATTAAGGAAATTGAATATTGATGGGCCTGACTTCCTTCATTATGTACATTAGGGAACTTGTGGTCACCTTAATGTAATTACAAGTCACCATCTGATAATCCCTGGGAGTGTTGTAGAGTTTTTCTAGCCAACTATTCTTGTTCTGATCATCATTCTTCTACAAAATGTGAGAGAGGTTTTTTTGGAATTCTATGAACTTCCTAATTTCTTTTTCCTGGTATTGATAGGTACGATTAGAATGGATATCGTACATGGTGTACGGCTTTATTATCTTAGCTTCTCAGAAGTTTGTGTCGTTATAAGTAAGGAAATATCGACAGACACTGAGTTTGTAGATGATATTGGAGCTCACAAACTCAATGATAGAACGTGCTCGAACTTCCATGAGCAGAAATGCCTCTTCCCACATGGAAACAAAATCAGTAGTGGTTAAGATGAACCTACATCGGTGAGCTGTTGCCAGTGGATATGGAACCATGACATCATGTCCCCAGACAGCAAAGGTCCAAGTGTACATGGTGGTGTGGAGAGGTTATGGTGGATATTTCACAACATTAGCATGGATTTGGAATGCATGGAAACTCTTTTTGAACCTGGTATAGTCACAGATCATGGTGAGAAAAATTGTTCCAATCTTCATATCTAATGATAGACACTACTGGAAATGTAAGGTATACCAAGGGTTGAAAACCATTGGTATAGGCTTTAAAACAATTGGTATAAATTATACCAACAGTTTTACAAACCGTATCTAAGTAAGCCGCGACAAGAGAAATATATCAATTGTTCCAAAGAAAACGTTGGTATATGTGAATAAATCTACACTATACCAACGGTTTTATGTAAACTGTTGGTATAGAGGTGAGATATCCCAATTACAAATGGTTATCTTAGAACCCTGGGTAATAAGTCCATACAAAACCTATTCCAATGGTTTAAAACTGTTTTCATAGGATTATCTCTACAATTCACGCGGCAACTTACTGTTATGTGTGCTACTATGTGAATTGAACAACAGTAAAGGCAGAATCACAAAATTAGGATACATAATACAATAATAATTTATGAATACAATATATTAAAAACTAAATAACTTATTATATGTGATACATAATTATGAATACATACAAAATTTCATTTTGTATAACACATACATGATTGAGTTCAGAAATTAGAAGCTAATAACCCAAAATAAGGAAATGAATAAATGAATTCACCCAAACATAAATATAATGACCCACGGTTTGCTATGGGTGTCTTTGAACTTAGTGATGATTATAACGGTCTTGTATCAATGAGATTGTGTGACTTAGAGAATATATTTGTCCTTGGCATATTAAATGTCATGTGTTTTAGAATAGGGGTAGGAGTTCCTCAGATGAGAGGTGGTTTGTGTGAGGATGGACCATGGATTTTTGTGATAAAGTATCAAAACAATCCGAATAAGTGTGGTAATTTTTCCATCTGCCAATTTATTTTACATAAAATGATGTCCATTTTAAGAAAAAGAGAGACATTTCGATTGATACCGCCCACAACATTCCTCGTATGGAGGCGCGGTTGACTCATACACGTCATATATGACCCATGTATTGTTTTCCTAAAGTATCAACACAATACTAATGTGTTTGGTTAGTTTTCCTTTTGATAGTTGCGGTTTTCTCTTAAAATGTTGTCGATTTCAAATAAAAGTGAGACACTTTGAGTGGTAACGGCCACACCGGTCCATGTATTGAGGCCCAATTGACTCGTACACATCATAAATGACCCATGCATCATTTTTCTAAAGGACCAACACAATCCGAATACATTGGGTCTATTTTCCGTGTGTCAGGTTTTTTACTTAAAACAGTGTCCATTTTAAATAATAGAGAGACAATTAGGGTGCTACCGGCCGTACCGTGCCTCAGAATGAGGCGACCATGATTCATACATGTGGAAAATGACCCATGGATCGTTGTCCTAATGTATCAACACAATCCGAATGCCTTTGGTTGGTTTTCCATTTCCCAGTTTTTGTTTTCATTTCAAATGTTGATCATTTCAAATAAAGGTGAGACACATTGAGTGGTATCGGGTACACCATGCCTCAGATTGAGGATGTGTTGGCTTGAACACGTCACAAAGGACCCATGTATTGTTTTCATAAAGTATCAACACAATCCGAATGCGTTTTTTCAGTTTTCCATTTTTCAGTTGTTGTTTTCATTTAAAATGTTGATCATTTCAAACAAAGGTGTGACACTTTCAGTGTTACCAGGATCACCGCACCTCGAATTTTGGTGGGGTTGACTCATACACATCAAAAATTACTCATGGATTGTTGTACTAAATTATCAACACATTACGAATGTGTTTGTTTGGTTTTCCATATGCCACTTGTTGTTTTCACTTAAAATGTTGTCCATTTCAAATAAAAGTGAGACACATTGAGTGGTACCGGCCACACAGGGCCTCAGGTTGAGGCTCGGTTGACTTTAACACGTCATAAATGACCCATGAATCATTTTACTAAAATATATACACAATCTGAATATGTTTGGTTGATTTTCTGTTTGTCAGTTGATTTTACTTAAAACAATGTCCATTTTAAACAAAAGATAGATAGTTAGAGTTCTTCTAGAAACATCGTGCCTCGGATTGAGGCTGGGTTGACCATTAAATGTCAAAAATGTCCCATGGATCGTTGTTATAATGTATCAACACAATCCGAATTCATTTGGTCAGTTTTTTGTATGCCAGTTGTTCTTTCCATTTAAAATGTTGATCATTTCAAATAAAGGTGATACACATTGAGTTGTAATGGGAACACTGTGCCTAGAATTGAGGCGCGG
This sequence comes from Viscum album, assembly GCA_963277665.1. NCBI lineage: Eukaryota > Viridiplantae > Streptophyta > Magnoliopsida > Santalales > Viscaceae > Viscum > Viscum album. Next base: position 539,531,526 of record OY728125.1, on the reverse strand, counting down.
TTGAATCTTACACATCACAAATAACCCATGTATAATTTTACTAAAGTATCAATAGAATTCGAATGTGTTTGGTTAGTTTTCCGTATTTCAGTTGTTGTTTGCATTTAAAATGTGGATCATTTCAAATAAAGGTGTGACACTTTGAGTGGTACCAGACACACCGTGCCTCGGATTGAGGCAGAGCTGACTTGTACACATCAAAAATGACATGTGGATTGTTGTACTAATGTATCAATAGAATCTGAATGTGTTTGGTTGGTTTTCCATTTGCTAGTTGTTGTTTTCACTTAAAATGTTGTCCATTTCAAATAAAAGTGAGACAATCTGCATGGTACCAGCCACACTGGGACTCGGATTGAGGCTCAGTTTACCCATAAACGTCATAAATGACCTATGGATTGTCGTGCTAAAGTATCAAGACAATCTAAATACATATGGTTTAATTTTAGAATGGAAGTTATTTTTACTTAAAAGAGTGTCCATTTTAAACAACAGAGACACACTTAGAGTGCTACCGGCCACAGAGTGCCTCAGATTGAGGCGTGGTTGACTCGTACACATCAAAAATGACCCATGGATCATTTTATTAATGTATCAACACAATTAGAATGTGTTTGGACAGTTTTTTTGTATGGCATTTGTTGTTTTTATTTAAAATGTTGATCGTTTCATATAAATGAGAGACACTTTGAGTGGTACCGGGCACACCACACATCGGATTGGGGCGAGGATGACTCATACAAGTCAAAAATGACCCATGTATCGTTTTCGTAAAGTATCAATAGAATCTGAATGTGTTTGGTTGGTTTTTCATATTCCAGCTGTTGTTTTCATTTAAAATTTTGATCATTTCAAATAATGGTGTGACACTTTGAGTGGTACAAGGAACACCATGCCTCATATTGAGGCAAGGTTGGCTCGTACACATCATAAATGACTCATGGATCATTGTCCTAATGTATCAATAGAATATGAATACGTTTGGCCAGTTTTACATATGGCAGTTGTTTTTACTTAAAATTATTTCCATTTCAAACAAAATAGAGACACTTAGAGTGATACCGGTCACACTGTTCCTCAGATTGAGGCAAAGGTGACTTGTACCCGTCATATATGACTCATAGATCGTTTTCCTAAAGTATCAACACAATCTGAATGCGTTTGGTCAGTTTTCCATATGCCAGTTGTTGTTTTTTCTTAAAATGATGTCCATTTTAAACAAAAGAGAGACATTTAGAGTGGTAACAGGCACACCGTTCCTTGGATTGATGCGGGGTTAACTCGTACACATCAAAAATGTCCCATGGATCTTTTTCCTAGTGTATCAACACAATACTAATGTGTTTGGTCGGTTTTCTGTATGTCAGTTGATGTTTTCAATTTAAATGTTGTTCATTTCAAATAAAGGTGAGACACTTTGAGTGGTACCAACCACACCACGCCTCATATTGATGCGGGGTTGACTCCTTCATGTCAAAAATGTCCCATGGATCGTTGTTCTAATGTATCAACACAATCCGAATAAGTTTGGTTGGTTTTCTATATACCAATTGTTTTTACATAAAAGGGTATCCATTTTAAACAATAGAGAGACACTTTGAGTGATACCGGCCACACAATGCCTCTGATTGAGGTGGGGTTGACTCGTACACATCACATTTCACTCATTTATTATTTTTCTAAAGTATCAAAACAATCTGAATGCGTCTAGTCGGTTTTATTTATGCCATTTGTTGTTTTCATTTAAAATGATGTCCATTTTAAACAAAACAGGGACACATAGAGTGGTATCGGCCACACCGTGACTTGGATTGAGGCGGGGTTGACATGTACAAGTCACAAATGACCCATTGAACATTTCAAAATGATCTGCCTTCAAAAAAGAAAAATTTATAGAAAATGAAAAACATCTAAAAATGGATTTTACCTGGGAGTGGTTTTCTTCTTCCTAAATCTAAAGAGAACATTTGATTATTCTTGCTAAGAAACAAAATTTCAAAAATGGGGTATAGAAACTGACCAATGGTTCCATGGTCGTTGCAAAAGGAGTAAAGTATGGAACTCCTTACTTGATTTAAAATTCAAGCATAACTAAAATTACCATAAGTTCAACATGTGATGGTCTAGAATAATGAAACTGTAAGTTTATTCCCATTAATGAGAATAATATTAATGTTCTTAAGGTTGTTAACACTAAATGGTACAAGTATGGTGCGTTTTATTGATCAAAGTAGGATTTCACCACATCGTGCATCAGATTGAGGTGGGGTTGGCTCGTACACGTAAAAAATTACCAATGTATCGCTATACTAAAGTATCTACACAATACAAATATGTTTCGTCAGTTCTCGGTATGTTAGTTGTTGTTTTCACATAAAATTTAGGTCATTTAAAAAAAATAGATACATAGACTGATACCGGCCACACCGTGCATCAGATTGAGGCAAGGATGACTCGTACACATCCAAAATGATGTCTTGGGTACCTAGTTTCCCTTGGGATGTGGCATAGTTCCACTAAAATGTGTGCCAACCATGAACCATATATTTTTGGGTAAAAATACTATATTTTCTCTAAAAACACAGATTTAAATACAAGGGAAAAATAAAATACCAAAATAATATAAAAATTACATCATAATTAAATTATTGTTTTGTCACTTGGCCAACCATGAACCCACCTAGACAGCCCAACCCCCCCCCCCCCACCTAGACAGCCCCCAACCCACCCCACCCCACCCCATCCCCCACCCTCCCCTTCCCCACCCTAAAAACATGAAATTGAAATTAAAAATTACTTAAATATGATTTTTTTTCTTCAATAAAATGCAAATATTATGTCTCTACACCAAATGCTAAAAACGATTACATATTGTTTGAAATTCTAATGTTGTTCACAACCTTCAAGGATGAATAAAATAAAGTTTTCTTATGCAAGAAGACTCTTACGAGTGTTATAAAATTAAATAATTGGGTTTAGAAAAGAAACATAAAGTGTTAGAAGTTGGATTTTCATGGAGGGTTTTGAAATTATTAATTAAATAGATTTCACTCATATAGAAGAGGAATATTTCATAATATCCTATAAAAAACACATAATTGTAAATGAAGATATCCTTCAAAGTTGTGTTAAATGAGGATAATTGAATTTGAAATCCAACAAGGGTGGTATCACGAGAACACCCTAATGGATTAAGAATTCGTAAGGAAATATATTAATGATACTAATATTAATCTGCATTTATATATTTACAATGATGTTATTAATGGATAATGATCTTATTTTTCATGTGTGGAGTTGGGTAGACCTCAAAAAACTAAATGTGGTTCCACTCTATAGTTTTGAGAATATATTATCCAATGCTATGAAGATTCCACCTATAAACATGACAAATTTATATCAGTGCCTACTAGAATTTCCTGACATTTAAGAAATATGGGTTTTTTGAAAAGCCTATGCATTATAGGGATGTTCATGAATGATTTTTTTTGTCCATAAGTGTATGGAATTCAGTAATGAGGATGGGTTATTCGATTGAACCAATGTTATAGTCTATGTTTAGGATGAGTTCTTGAATTTAACCAGTGTTCTAGTTTATGTTTAGTTGAGGTGAGTTAGAAACTAGGTCATGCATGTCATTAGAACATGGGTTCTTCAATTTAACCATGTAGTCTTGGATTTCAGGGATGGATGTGTTTTGGGTGAGCTAATTACTGCCCACTGTATAGTATGGCCAACACATCATATGGGCATACCCATGAAATAAAGGCATGTTTAAATGGGATGTTTTCAACACCCCATTTGGCCAAACATAATTTTCACTATAAGGGATTGGCCATGTATATTTACATGGCTATCCACGTATTGTACTCTGTGTAAATTCCCAGGACACTAGATTATCTTAGACACCATGTAAACCCTTATACAAACCATGTGGACCCTTATACCATGTAGTCATTATTAAGACCATTAAAAAAAACTTATTAAACAACATAATTTGTCAAAGGTAATCAAATTGAACATAAATCAATAATACTATTGGATATATCATGTAAAATAAAGGCATGGTATCTTACATCCTAAATGACCACCAACAACCACTATTAATGTCAACAGAGCTCTTCTTTCTGCCAGATCAAAAGGGAAAAAATTAGTTACAGAACAACAAGACCAAGGTATAAAAAATAGTCACAGGACAACAAAACCAAGGTATCACTTACAGATTTGAAGTGTAGAATATAATATTTCGTTAATTGAAGAGGGACCAATCAGTGGAATAAGTTTGGAAAGTTTGTGAAGAGGGTGATTCGATTTAGGGCCCCAATCGAGTGGAGGGCGACCTGCAATCGAGCAGAGGGGGAACTGGACGCCTGATCTACATTCAGGGGAAAACATTCCCAACAATTTTTAAATTTTTTTGGGAATGTATTTTTGTTAAGGACTATACCAACGGTTTTTATAAACCGTTGGTAAAAGGAGGCCAAATGAGAGTACTATACCAATGGTTCACACAAACCATTGGTAAAAGTGAATATACTAAGAACTGTACCAATGATTTAGGAAAACTATTGTTATACATAGCCTTCCCAATGGATTATCTTAACCGATGGGATATAAGCTTTGGTAAAAGATGGATTTCTTGTAGTGAGAGTTTTGACCCGTCTGATGAGCCCCACAAGAACCGGCATTAACTTTTTCCATGACATGGGGAATCAAACCTCCCTGAATTCAAAAGAGGATAATTCAATCAAAACTGCATCTGTAGGGGACTTGGTCATGACTGGGACCACCTTTCTATGTGAATTGAAATGTGTACCATCAGATTCTCTCACTCTGAACTCCATTTTATAGGATATTAAAAGTACTCTAGGAACTTAATAAAGGGGTTACTCTAGTCAAGATTCCAATCCAACACCGCGGTAGGGGGACCTTGAGTTCTTGACATGTAGGACCAACTATAATTTGGCTTACATGCAGGAAATCATCATCATCAAGAGTGTTGGGAGCAATTATTGTTTGATGAACCACATGGATAATAATGTCATCATGGTCAGGATCGGAAATATATGTGGCCAAGATGGACAAGGCGTCGGCTCAATTGTTTGGTGAATGAGGGACATGAGTAACTTTTGGATGAGAAGGGAATTGGTCCATCTGCTGGTGGGTATGCTTTAAAAGTGGTAAATGATCCGGGTTCCTGAGGAAATAGCCACCATTGATCTTATTGATGACTATTTTGGATTCCCCTTTCACATGAAATTGGGGAACATCAATCTCGTGGGACATCTTGAGACCATTAATGAGGGACCGGTACTCTGGATCGTTGTTGGTACTATCTTATGATATTAGGAAGGGATATGGCAGGACAGCTTCTACATGCATGATGCAGATGATAACCGGTCCCACTCTATTGACTTTGTGATCATTAATTCTTTGGATGGTAGGGATTTGGAACGTTCCATCAATGTTCATTTTCCAAAACGGAATGGATTTATCTACAGAGATGATTTCCTCTTAAGAAAATCATGATCTGGGTACTGGTCTGTAGAAGCTGGATGGGAAAAAAGAAATTCTTCCAATGACCATCCCTTGATCATTTTTTGGGGAATAAACATGATGTCAAACTGTTTGAGGATCACGGCCCACCAAGATAGATGGACTATCAACATGGGGAGGTATAGAATATACATAAGTGGATCCACTAGGGACACTTGCTGTATCTCATAGTGCTCCAAGTAATGTCACTATTTCTGTATTGAGAAAACAATCAGAAGGAATCACTTCTCGATATGAGAATATATTGTCTCTGTATATAGGAGCAGGTGGTTGAGATAATATAAAATGTTCTCCATTACATCATTGTTCTTCTGGGCGATAAGGGTGCTGATAGATCATTCAAGAGCAATCACATAAAGGACCAGTGGATGTCTGAAAATGAGTGGCATCAAATCCAAAGGTTGTAATAAGAACATCTTGATTTCCTCAAAATCATTCTCACACTCCTCATCCCACCGATATTCGACACCTTTCTTCATGAGATGGAAAAATGGATTACCCTTTCCATAATGATTTGTAATGAATTGACATACGTAGGTTAGGTGGACATGAAAGCCTTGGATCTCCTGAAAGTTTCTCAGAGGAGATATCTAAATGATGCCCTTGGTCTCATCAATTGGTTCATCTTCAGGTGGTGGGAATGGAGGAAGCCACACTTTTTCTCATGATCTTTAGTATGGTACTAAAAAAATATATATTTAACCACCAGATCCATCATGTAATAGTAAACTAATGTCCCGAGGATCGACTTGAATATACGATGCATGGAATGCTGATAGGTGGCACCTTCATTCTTTATACTGAACGCCATTACATGGTAGATGAATGTACCTTGTAGTGAATTAGATTTGGGAGAATCTTCATCAAAGGGGGTAATTTAAATTTTTTTATAACTAAAATACTCATCGATAAATCGTAGAGCTTATAACCCAGTGGTGGAATCAATCAACACTTTTTTCACAGAAAGGGGAAAGTCATCCTTTAGATAGTGATGGTTGATATCCCATAAGTCTATGTATATTATGAACTATTAATTCTTATTTCTGATAGTTACAATGTTATCTAACCATATGGGGTTCATTTTCTCAATTACAAAGTTGTCTTTGATGAGCTTATAAACCTTGAAATCGACCATGACACCATGAGAAGTGTGCATCTTTTGGGGAGTTTGTTTGAACCAGTAATGATTTTCTAGAAGACCGAGATATTGGAAGGTGACCAAAGGATCTATCCCTGGTATATCATAATAACTCCATGTAAATACATCATGATGCTCCTTCTTGAAATCCACGTATCATTTCTACTCATCGATAGGAATAATTGCTCTAATCAAGGTTGGTTTTAGATTTGTCTTGTTACTAAGGTTCACCTACACCAATTCATCAACTATGGTAGATAAACCATCTTATAAAGAGGGAGGTTCATCCCCCAAATCATATTCTTGATATATGGTGGAGGGATAATTGGCAGAAGGCGATTCTTCTGAGTTGATAGATCATACGAGACACCGCTGATAGCTTAAGCAGCGGTTGACATCGCATCATGGGACTACTGAACTATTGAAAAATTATCTATGAAAGATTTCAAATCGATCCCCTTGGGACATCGACCCAATGGTCCACGTTTGATGATTTCAAAGAAATAGTGGCATGTTGACTTGATCAGGTTTTTCCAAGCTTGGTGAAACAAGCTAGTATGACGTATTTCTGTTGCAATGTGGTGGACATCCTGATACCTTATGGGAGTTGGGGCCCCTGAGTTCACCTGAGATTGATTTGTATAGGAATATGAGGTGATATTCCAGTATTCCATAGAATTGAAAATGTGATATCCCATCGTTTCTGAGACAAAAAATAATTTCCCCAAATCTGGGGTTATGGTTACTAATCATTGGATCGGAAAATGTAGGAATAATTGAGGTATATCCACAGGTAGGTCACAACTATAGAATGATCAACCTCATTAGCCTAAATATTCATGGCCTTGAGCTTGTAGTAGTCAGCCTCCAGGTAGAGGGATTCACAAAAGGGAAATAAAGATGCATCACCATGAAGTATGCCTAATCGACCATTAAGGGGAGTACATAAGGCATTAGTGGTATGAAGAATGGATCGCCTCGTGAAGGTGGAGATATGGCCTACCCATGACCATGTTGTATGTGGTGTCTTCTGTGACAACCCTGAACACGGTAATGGTAACTGGGACACTGAACTAGGACTTTAAGTGGATGTTTCCAACTGGTGTCTATTTCTTCATTTCATAACCTTTAATTCATAGGTCATAGGGTTTCAGATCATCCTCTAAAATCCCCATATTTCATACTGTGCGAGTCAGGATAAGGTTGTCCAAGAGCCTATGTTGATAAGAAAAAGATGAACCTTTATGCAGTTAAAATGGTCAGTGATGTACAGTTGGTGGATATTCCACTTTATTATAGAATCATCATATTCTTTTGAGAAAGAGATAGTGGCCTAAAATTTTGAATGCTCGACTACCACTGCATAGAAGGATTTTACTGATGTTAACATCATCACAAAAACTAGGGGGAATCTTAAATCATCACTAAGGGATTCACGCATAACTGCTGATAAGAAAATAGCCTCTAGGATTGAGAGCTACATCGGAATGTGGGCAAGATGCTTAAGAATATCATACTTCCATGCTAACCAAGAACATCTGCTGACAGGAGGATGTTCTATGGAAGGAGGTATGAGGGGCACTGTTGGTTGAAAAAGAGGTTCTGGCTAGTACTGAGAAGGTCTAGCTGCTCACTAGTTGAAACATGTGGAGTGACCACTGGATGGGGGTTGGATGACTGAGTTCGGTACACCACAGTATGTGGATAATCATAGCATGACCATATTTTCTTTGCCAAATCAAGCAGTACAAACGGTAGTGGAGTTTTATATAAAGAAAAAATATTAGAAGGTTGTGCTTGCTGAGCTCGGCTCTAGGCATGCAGTCTAGTTTTGGTGGCATGCACATCATGGATGCAAACACTGGACAATTCATTCTGATGACTCACATAACCACAGCTCCATCAACGCTCGCATCAGCTAGGGGTGTTGGGAGGATTCGTCTGGTAGTCTCCATCACCAAGGACCATATATGGTTTATCTACTCCACAGTGTTAACTAATGTGTATCATGTATTATCACTTGAAGAATGCACCATCACTGGATCGATTCTGAAAAAAAAATCAATCTCTAGGGGCATGAAATCATTGAGATTATGGGTTTATGATGGCGTTGTTGGGGTAATTTTCTTTCCCTTGTGTCACCGATGCATTCCCTTTTGGGAATAAGACTGATATTTCAATGAAAAAGTAGCAGTTCTAGGTTATGTAGTTACCTTTGAAGGCTCAGGTAAGTTAAAACATGCAAAAATAATACCACGGGAAGAGGTGACTACCTTATGGGCCATCCATTCATAATTGTTTTTAGACTCATTATTAGGATCCTTCCGCCACTCACCTTCACTATAATTTTCCAATTTTGTCTCTAGGAATAGAAAGGCCAGCTATTCCAGTGCTAGACCCAACCCAACTATATTTTTATTGACCTAGTCTTGGAGCCCATCTTTAAAAACATATAACTACATGAGGATGTTCCCAAGGATCCGGTGATAGGGTATGTAATAGGGGAAATCAGTGAGATTTGCCTTTTCGGGCCTCCTGTATTCCGGAAACCATAGGATTCCCAAGTTAATGGGTCTTCAGAAATAACTAGGGACCCAAGACTCATTAAATGAGTAGGTCTAGTTAATTATTTCTGATAAGGGGGATCTAGGAGCTTGTCCCTGATGTGGGGGTGGAGGATCCTGTCAAAGTGGTGGAATCTGATTATCTCGCCTCAACGGTGCATGTGCATTACGTCGGGTAGCCTGCCGATTCTTGAGGGGGGAGCTTCTGGCTCGGAGGCTATGCCTTAGGTGGTGGACCTCAGAGAGGCTGTAGAGGTGGATCCTCTAGAAAAAAATCTACCTACATGGGGGCCCTTATTTGTGCAACCGCAACAGGCTCGGCCTTAGTGGATCTTCTAGCAGGGACTACAGGGGGCAATGGATGTGCCAGCTTAGCTTACGATAAGGCTTTCCCTAGAAAATGGGATTTTTCAATGAAATCTCTAAATCCCCATAGGTAGTTCTACATGATGATAGAGAGAACCAGTTTAGTTTTGAAAAACCCCACACACATTTTTAGTGGTTGTTCTTCAGTCAGAATCATATCAATGGAGTAGGTGAGGCCTTTCCACCTTGCAAAAAAGTTTGTGACATGCTATTTTTGCCTCTTCATTCACTCGAAGAGTTCATAAATACATGCCTTTCAGGTGGTGGAATAGAACTGGTAGAAAAACTGCTTAGGGAGATCCTCCCAACTTGATACTGACCCAATGGGTAGTTGGATGTACCAAATGAATAAGGGTCCATCCAGCGTCTATAGGAAAAACTAAATCTTGGCGGCCTCATGCTATGTTCGAGTTCACAACATGGGTCTACACCTCGAAATAAAGATGTATAGATATTGATGTGGGTACCCTATCCAATTAAAGGCGGCGATGGTAGAATTTCTGAAACATGGTGGAGCTGGCATATCATCGACCCATGACGGATATGGCTTGCGATTCAGCGGGACTGCCACCTGTCAAGTGTCTAGGTCCTTGATGCATGAAATAAGGACTTACAATGGATCATATTGGTGAGGATTACTGTCTTGATAGTTATTTTTGACCACCAATGTGTTGTAAGGTTCTTTAACATGATAAGCAGGACCACCAGCTCATGGAGTGGCTGGTTCGATGACTTGCAGAACTACTTGGGGAATGATATGTGGAGTGGATAGGGGAACCAAAGCTAGGCACTGAGGGTTATCATGTAGGTAGAGTATATTTGGGGATGCATATAACACCCTCTTTACATATTCTATGACTTATACCCTACCTATATGGGAAGGATGATAATGTTCACACAGAGACAATTATCTAGGGGGAGTTGTATCTGTCCCTACTGCCCGGTCGGGGATTACTATAGTCAGGTTTCTATTCCACAACACATTCAGTGAGACTTTCATCAACAATATTTCGATGTTCTATTAGATATTTACACAACACAACCTTTTTGGGGTCGTCTTCTACCTTTTTCACTATTCTATATAGGTTACAGTGTTAGACAACACCAACATGTTCTTTACCCTTATTGGGGTTCTGACCAAGGGATAATGACTGGGAAAGTATAAGAAGACCTGGTAAATTTATTTACTCCTGATTAACCCTTCCCAAAAGATCCAATAGGTGTGGAAACACCCCTGGGGGTATGTTCACTTTGAGGAGCTCCAGCAGAGTCTCTTCCTCTGATAGGTCAGACATATTAACTGTGACATTACCGGGAGTCATATCCTCAATATCACCAGGAATTTTGGGCTGACACCGGAGAGAAATGAAATTAAGGGAAACATACATACCCACACATGGATATGAACATGTGGGTAAGACTACTTAATAATTGTGTAGATAACTCTAATTATCTGGATGCATCATTGTTGCAGGGTCCGATGGAAACCTGGTGACTCAAGGCACTAGACCACATGGAGCGCAACCAAGTCGACCATGCGGCAATGCATGCCAATATCATCAAAGTGTGCATGACCCTTAGGATAAATCTCTTACTGATGAAAGAAATAGAATATTTTTTCCCATATAGTTTGAAATAAACACATGACTTCCTCCTAGTTAAGAGATTCCAATGCACTAAAGTCTGTTGTTGCAAAGAGCCAGAACATCTTTGGGAACTGGTCTCCTATGAGGATGTCCCACAAGATCCATTGCTCAGACTTAGGATATGGCCCTTTTTTCACACTCATCAATTGTGGGTAGTTGAGGGAACAAAAATGAAACTGAAGCAGATTTTAGGAATGGTCGGTCAGTTGGTGGAGATTATGACATGTGAGCTGACAAGCCACTGCATCTTGGGATGTCATTCAAAGAATGAAACAACTGGGACACCACATACAAGTAAGATAGATTGGTGACCACTAATTCTTGTGTAGGGGATATAATTTCTAATGGTGGTTTATGCTATTTCTCATCCTCTATTTGTCTCTAGAATAACTCTGTATGATCTCTGGTTGAGGTATAGAATGATCATGTTGACAATAGGGAGGATTGCACGGCCACACCCTAGAAAGAGGCCTAATATTCCTCCTCATGGATGTATCATCAGAGGGATTCATGGATCCAATGGATCTCACAATCCATAAGGATGTGGCTTATATGCGTTTTTTCTACCTTGACACCAACATTGAAGATCAGGGTGAGGGTTACATTACTGAATCCCACTATGCCTCAGAGTCCGAAAAGCAGACAGGTTTAATTGTAGTCTAATACTTATTTGTATTATTCCTTTGGTTTCGGTGGCCCTCCCTCATTCCCTAGTATGGTTCTTCAAGACATGGTTGAATTTATATATGAGGGTGAAATTTTCTAGAACTGATACTAGGTCTGAGAGGACTTCCTCCTGGGTGAGTCGTGGTGTGATGAGAACCCATACAAATGTCAAAGGGAACACATAGAGGGCATCAATGAAAAATGGTTAGTGCACTGAGGGGGTAGCTATGGGAAGTGTTGGAGTGGGTTGGACCTATAATGGAGTTGGTGGGACAATGGGTAGTACATGTATGTTTGTTTCCCCAAGCAGTGACAGAATGAGGGGGGCTTCACACCGGTCAAACTGAACATGGGGAAGACATCCGTGTAGGATGCCAATGAAGCAGGGAAGACATACACTAATCATATTTATGGTGTTATGAGGACCTTCTTCAGTTACGATAATATCAAGGGGAAGACCACCACATTAATGGTTGATTGGGTGAGGAGGATCTTTGCATCGGTGACCTGCGATAGGGGAAATGGCTCTGTACCTAGGATCCCAGGTGTGATAGAAAGCTGCATACTAGAATTCAGTTTGGCGGAGAAGGACTTTTCCCGGACTGATAGTGGCATTGGGAGGCCCTCCATATAGAGCATGGGATTGGGGATGACCTGCGCTATCACTGGTGGTGGCACGGTGAGGACCTCTGTGCTATATTTCATCATTGTTGGTTGACCTGTGATGGGCACTACCTGTGTCGACAACAAAGATAGTTGTCCTAACCTTCCTGTAGAGATGTTGGGGAATTAATCACAGTAGGGTGTATAAGTTCCCATGTTCAGTATACATGGGTCATTGACAAGATGCATCAGAGGTGGCATGGTCCACTGTAGCTATTAATGATGATGCCCCCTGGCAGGTGTCCTCTTTACCATGCACCCGACGTTGGTGTCGGGTTTACTAGACTGGGGCCGGTCATGTAGGTGTGTAACTCACCTACTCCTCAGCCTATGAGATGGAGTGGTAGTGCTGACGCGACATGGTGGGATCCTTTCTTGGTGGTCCCCGGGATGGGATCACATTCAGGCTAGCCCAGACTTCCCGTACCTCATTTTCCTAAGGTAATGAGTCTCCAATGAAATATAGGGAGAGGCTCCTGAAACAGTTGTATGTCAGAGTGGGAGGTATTGGCTCCTGTCATGGCCCTTTGGGGTGGTGGCGAGGGTGAGGCTTAGAGGACTCTATGTCTTAATAGTCCATATCCTGAGTTGGTATAATACCTTCTTCCTCATACCTTCAAATGAGGTCATCAAGAACCCTTCTTTGAACGAATTCGTATAGTGAGATTGGGCGTGGTCACCCAGGATCCATGGATGTGGAGGCCTTCATAGAAGGGAAGAATCCGTGCATGATCTATTTTTTGGTTTTTCCCCTGCCCCTGTGTCAGTGGCAGGGTGGTGATCTGTTTCCCAGTATAGAATATTGGGTCCTGCGAAGCAGATAGATTCAACCATTATCGATGAAAGTTAGAGAGTGGAATTGAGTTACCCAACACTATTACTTCTACCATTACTAGACAGAAGTATCCACACTGATATTTTCTTAGAATGGGATTCCTAACATTCAACCGCCCCAATTTCTATTGAGTTTCATGCCAATCCCACTATTTGATCAGCGGGACCCGGTGCTAGAATGCTGGATCTAGTGACATGTTTATCTACTAATGTCTCGAATACTACTAATCTCCATATAGAGGGGAAGAATTCACTTCAGGTTCACAATTTCTATTTGTGATGCTTTAACTAGGTGCACATCCATTTTTGGGGACACACTGGATGTTACCACGCATTCCTAATAATCAAAGGCCGGAGGCATCTGTCAATTATTTAGGGTCCTTTTTCCCTTTATTGAAACATGATGATGGGATGTTAGCCTATCCATCCAGGGATTCCCCCTCAGAATTCATCACCTAGTCCATCTATATCTTAAATATTAAGACGTTGTTCATGAAACTCTTCCCCGGTGCCATATCTTCTTGGATGCTGCTAAACTACACTATTTCCGTTAGGACATTCCAAGGGGTGAAGTCAATGAAGCAACGTTTGATCTGAGGAGTAGTCACGTTGGACATCATTGGCATGTGTGGACATAGAAACACTAATGTGTCTGGGTTTTTTCCTCTTATTATATGGATTAGCAGGGGCATGGAAGCCCAAGGAATTAGACGTCCAATACAAGGAATTATATTCCACAGGCATGTCCCAGAGGTTTTCCTCATTTTCCCATGTTTACATAGGGTATGCCGCTAGTTTGACGTCTAGCGGAGATAGACTAGATTGACCAAAATGTAGATAGGAGTGGCTCAGATGGTTACATACCCAAGAGGGAGAACCTGAGGGTTTTACCGGATTAGAGGATAAAATTTTCAATGAAGACAGATCTGAAGATGAATGGGTCCCTATAATGGGGACGCTTGGTTTCACCATTGGATGGGATTAAACCTCATGGAGGTTTCCTACGTACCATGTGTGGATGATTGGGATCCAAACATGGGTATTTTGAAGCGGTGACAAACTCGGGTGTACAAAAATGAAAAAAACCCGAGTTCATGTTGGATCTTACGCATGGTTAGCAACCCATCCCAAGAGGGAGACTCATTATTGGATGGTTATGGGTTGTGTGGGTATTATATGTGGTTAGCATCCCACGGTAAGAATTAGAATGGGAATGGATGAAGTGTTTAATGTTTGATTTAATGGGGATTAAATCAATGTGAAGATGATGGTGATGGTGGGATTTAACCTTGGGGAAGATTCCTATGTCTCATCGTGGCATGAATCAAAGTCCATGTAGTTCGGCAGGGTGATGGGGCACCTATGGAGGAGGCCCATGAGGATGGAAGCACGGATGGGACCTAGAGGAAGTAGATCCCCCGGGTTGGGGCATGACATTCTTCAAATGCAAAGGATCAAGAGATAGATCAAGATGAGACATGAGTGATGGTCTTGAACCTCAGATAGGCTTCCTACATATCCCATGGCAAGGAATAATTTTTCATGTCATTCAGGTTGGGGCATGGAATAGGGATGTATGCAATAGACAATGACCTGATGACTTGCAGGGGGTTAGACATAGTTAGCTTCCCATGATTTGGTCTGACACTGCTAAAGGATGGACCAAGGATGTGGGTCTCATCATAGGGGACACCAAGGATTACTGGTGTTTGGGGTGGAACCTTTGGGAGGCATCCTATGTACCCTGTTGAGGAAATATGGATTAAAACCCACGTAGTTCGAATAGGTTTACCAGGGTTTAGGATTGAGCCTCAGCGAGGCTTCTTATGTACCCTAGCAAGGAGATAGGGATTGAAACCCATGTAGTCCAAAAGAATACGTTTTAATGTCATGAGTGACGGAAGGGGAATATTTTTTACCATCATGTGGGACTACGTCGACGAAAAATTAAGTGGTTGGGAATGATGTGTGATAGGATTTAACCTTAGGGAGGCTTCATACGTATATTGTTTTGAAATGGAAGTGATCAAGGTCCATGTAGTTCAGATGTTGGGGTATGGGGCTAAAACACTAAGGCATCCTATAGAGGGTGTCATGGTTGATGCTTACTCTAATCCCATGTAATTCATTCTTAGTGTGAGAAACCTGAGCCCACAAAGATCTGATGATCAAATCGTGAAAGGTTCATTTGCGAGGGGTGGATTGGGGATTAAGGATGGTTAGCAGCCTAAAGAGGAAACATGAGCCTAAGCTTGGTTAGTGGGCGTGTGAAAAAGATATCAAGACTTATCCCTGGAAAGTGTCCTAAATGGATATAAATAACATTGGTATAGGGATGGGGTATCGAATCCCATGTTCCCATCCCTCCTCTGGTCTTTGTGCACTAAGGCAGAGAAGAAGGGGAAGTGTGCTACCTATTACACCAAAGGCTACCGCTTACACCAGGATGGTTTCCCTCCCCCGCAGATAGAAGTTGTTTCCTTTAAGGAGGTTCTCACTCCAGGTGAGGAAGATATCACTCCCATGGAGATGAGTGGGTGTAGAAACTTTCTGAGGTGGGGAACCCTATTTCAAACACATGGGGATAGGATAGTGTTTAATGTCATGTGTTGTGGATGGTGATTCATGGTTTTTTAACATCATGCAGCTCGGACGATGTGGATTCACTCCCCATACTTAGTACATACATAACAGGTGCTCTTTAATAGTAGGTGGAGGCAAGGAACTAGTTTTGTCGTATGGAGATGGGGTTGTGGAGTGATCCATTGAGGGGATCTTGTTAGTGTGGCTATGTGACGAAAAATAGCCATTAGTGTGCCAACGTGAAGAAGCATGAGTAAAACTAATGCAACATTAAGAACCTCCCAATAGATATTGAAATCAATTCGTAAAACTTTGGACGGTCGTACTAGATATGTATGTTCTTCATAGGGTTGGCACATGTAAAATGGGACAGGACATGGTTCCTAAGGGTAAGAACGGCACATGGAGCATGTAAGGCGCACACAAGATTTAAGATATGTGCGTAAGATGATAGGTTTCACGCAAGATAGAGTCATTGTGTGCAAAACTAATTGATGCGCACAAGGTTTTTACAAATCAAGGGAAAACATGTACACAAATGGGATTCATTTTCATGAAAATGCCTTAGAAGAAATAGAAATGGATGAGGATCAAGCCCTATTGAGACCATCAAAATGAGGACCCCTAAAAGACCTGTCGTGAAAGATCCTATACATTGAGGCCATGTTTTTTGTGTGGTTGTGGAAGTGGTTTCTTTTACATGGAAGAGCATCTTTTCTTCTTCCATAACTATCTCCCAATGGGTCGGGTTACACTTCTATTTATAGCCAAAAACATCATGGGTGTTGTGCAAGAAGAGCACCATGCATGAGCCTATTTGACATCACATTGGGAACGTAAGGGTTTTTGCGCATATGGGAATCTTGCGCCCCAATCAATCTTCCTTCATTCCATTGAAAATGCTAGTTTTTGGATGGCCATCATAGAGGGCTCTCTTAGACGTTTCTATGGGAATGCAGGGGTTTGTGCGCTTATGGGATTCTTGCAAGTTAGTAAATATTATTTTGTGCCATTGACTGGGTTAGTTTTTAGATAGCTATTGCAGAAGGCTCCCTTTGATGTAACATTGGGAGCGTAATGGTTTCCGTACATATGGCAATCTTGTGTTCAACTCTTATTCTTGGCGCAACTCCATCGAGCATCACAGAATTGTCTGTAAATTCCCAATATTCAATAGGTTTTCTCCATAATTCCCATTCATGGCATTATCATAAATTAAGAATCCACAACTATTATACTAGAGAATATGATGTCTTGAAACAGGGAATAGGGCTATTTATTAGTAATATCTATCCTTTAAATGAGAAAAATCCATATTTTTAGTGGAAGGAATGTATGTTCTAGAATTAAATGTTACTATTGATCTTATTTCACATTGATAGATACATTTTTTTAAGTATCTCATTAATGGGATTCCCACTCTCAGGAATTATAGAAAGATGGAATGTTTCTGACATCATATTTGGAACATAGGTATTGAACTATCATTACCATTCATATCTAATAGCTTTCCATGTTTGTTTTCATGGGTTAATTTGTTATGATAGGGTTTGTTTTTAGAAATTTCACCATTAACCTAAAAAATGATTTACTGCCTACCTTAATAGAGGAATTTTTCAAAATAATCTTCATATGAATACTGATATAAAAATATGACCTCTTTTATGAAAAATAAATGGGTTTCTATAAAATATGATTCAAATCCTAACATAAAATGTTTTTACCTATATAATGTGTGTTTTGGAAGTTCAAATGACAACATCCCAGTTATGGGTTTTAAATATTTAAGGGATTATAGAAATAATAAGAATCTAACTAAGATTGATTCGTGATATTTACATTAAATTAAATTATAGTTTGTGTAAAAAAACCGGTGATAAAGTTATCAAGTGTTTTCCCTCAACATGTGATGTGAATCCAATTTTACTAGTCCTGATTGTATGAGGGTCCCTTGTATGTGGGATGTGACTCTATAGAGGGTATACGAGGTTAATGAGGGTTCCTGGATTGTGAGATTAGGATCCATTTATTATTGATTCATATCATAAAATTTCATACCAAGAGATATGATGGTAATATGTTCTCAATTATTCCATAGGAATTATATTTAACTTCCTCATCATTGACCATAAACTATGGACTAGGAGGGAAACAATGATCATTCCCCTGAGGTGTAGATTCCTAAGACCCCTATGGCATTAGGATAGTGAATTTATTCTACTCTTAGAGATAGTCAGTATAATGTGATGAATTATTTGGATACAGATATGCCTTGAGTTTCAGAAATTTTGTATGGATTTACTAGGGAAATCTAGTTTCATCATCTTCCTACATTCAATATAGAGGGTGGAGCCTAGGTGGATGATACATAGCTTATATCTTTGAACACCATATTTGAGCTTATAATGACACCTCATGATAATAGGGTAAATATTTCAAGATATATTCTTTGAAGATAGGCTAGACTGTGGTGGGATGTTAATATTTGGGTTGATCATCACATGGTTATAGTCATGAAATGTTTTTATAATAGCTTCTTCGACTTGTACTTCCCTAAGACCCTATAGTTCAATCGGTCCAGAAATCCCATACACAGTGATTAGGGGAAATTTTATATTATGTATCCTACTACTGAATTTAAGATATTATAGGGGTCTCCTCTATCTAAGGAATTTGATGTGTTGTCCAAGGAAATATTCCTTGAGGATGGAGTTAGATTAAAGATGAAGATTCATGTGAATATATATATATTAACCACAGTACCTAAGATTGTGATTCACAAATTGATTTATTAAAGGAATCCATGAAAGGATTGAGGTATAGTATGTTCTGTTCTAATTGTTAGAGGATCATATAGTGTTAGGAAGTGTCATTTTGATAGATTTGTGGGTGGGAAGAGCATATAGGAAGGTATTACGATCATATTTCACTAGTGTGGAAGGTGTAACACCTAGAGTTTTACTGAAATTGTGAAAGGAACCATTGATTTATATTTTACGACTTGAATGGAATTTCCCACCATCATGAAAATTATTTTCATTGAATATTCCATTAAATGTTTTCATGTTTATTTTTATTGAAAATTAGTTCCAAAATATTTTTAGAATTTTTTAATATAAAATTTATATTAAATGAAATGTTATTTTTCTCAAGAAATGACCCATGTGATATTTCACAATAATTTTCCATCTAATATGACATCCTATTATGTTTAGTATTATTTACATGGAAAATGATTCGGTCTTACTATTAATATTCATCCTTTGGATCCTTTATGATTATTACGAAAACATTTTTGTGAAACCCATTTCATTTCTAAGGGTTATAATAAGATAAAGTGATTATGAATCTGGGTTGTTTTTTCAAAACATATTCTATTATGAAATGGTGAAATTAATATGAATTCCATTTCTTTTCCATAGGTTATTCAATGATTAAATTTTTATGAATCCCATTTATTAAATGGGTTCTGATATTATTAATGTTAATAATCTTGTGTCACACATATGTATGATTTTTATTTTGTGAAGGGTGGGACCTATATCCCCTATAATAGATTGAGTAAAGATTGATATCTCATGAGACAAATAGGACTAGAAGTTTTTGTAAACCATGTTCTTGTAAGGAACTCTATTATGTTTGATAATTTTGAGATTGAACCAAGACTACTACAGTGTTTTGGGGAGTGAAAAAATTCCACTATGATATTATTTTCAGTGATCATTGACCTATTAAGGAAGTTATCTTCTATTATTATGTGTATGAAATAAATCTATTCCTTATTCTTATGTTATGTACTCTTGGTTTGTGATCATTAATTATAGTATGATTTTTATCTTATGAACTTTTGTGATTTATTCCATAACTCAAGTTTATGATCTATGGTATGCATGTCATGGTTTTCGATTTATATATTCATGGTCTCATACACTTATTCTCATGATGTTTTTATATCTTCCTTGTTTACCATTATTGAACATCTGATCTCACCTTATAATCGATTTTCCTACACCATGTTATGATGAGAGGTATTATGTATGATATGTCTAAGAAGGGTAAAAATTATAAAGAACATCATTAGAAACTATGGTGAGTAGAAATTAGTGATTTACCTAAGGATATGTAAGAGTATACACCAAATAATGAGTCAAATATTAGGAAAATTTATGATAATTTTTTTAAATGATAGAGCAAGTGATTTCTAATCAATTACATCCCTCTTGGGATATGACAGTTAGATGTGGCTCTAGAATAGATTTACCTAGGTGTAATAACTCTGAAATAGGTACATTTAGATGGACTCAATTTTCACCAAGTGTTTGGTGATAGTTCTTGATGCACACTTGGCTAAACACTCCAGGAGGAAATTCACGAGAAATTCGCAAACTCATTATGAATAATCATAGAGGATTTGAATAATGACCAAGAATAACCTAGGTTAAGCCAATAGAATCATAAATTTAAAATTATTTTCCATTATTTAATCATTTTATAAGTTATTTTCAATGATTATGTGGTTCCCCATAATGATTATTATTTCATACACTCTATGTTTTGGTCTTACTTAATGGATGATTCCCAATGCAACTGTGTTAATGTTTAGTATAATGGAAAATGAAATGATTTTTCTCATGAGCAGCCCAGCATTATCTGAGCTAGAATATAAAATCAAGTTTCTATAATCCCATTACATTTTCAAGCTATGAATCATGATAAACATTCAACTGAGGAAAGAAGGGAAAACATTCTGTTGATTAGTTTTTGAGGAAACATCCACAAACTTTTATCAGTTCAACTGATCCATGAGTCGGTGAGAAAATCTTCAACACTAATAAATAGATATTTTTTATTCTCTGATTTATGGGAATGGAAAAGACCTTTTGTTTTTCTATCATTTGTAAGGTAAAGAGAATCATTTATATACTCTTATCAGAAATTCAAATCAATAAGATGAAATCGAATCCTTTTGATATGATGAGTTTAAGAGAATATTTTTGATAAGTAATTTTATTGTATTCTATTTGAAAAAACAGAGAATGTGTTAATTGAATAAAATGAGAAGGATAATGATTCCATTGGTACCTATGAGGAAACTTTTATTGGACATGTGAGGTATACTTCTAGATTCATCATCCCACCTAAATTTTTGGTTGACTAATTCTTCAGCGACATTAAATAAAGTCTCTAAAAGGAATTATCCATAAGGGACATCAATAGTTATGGATAAATCATTAATTGTGATATCAAGGTTGAAATGTAAATTTAGTTACCCATAAATCACATGGTTTTTATACTAAAAGTAAAATGGAATTCAAGGAAAATCTAAAAACCATGGAGAAAAGAAGATGATCTTTACATTATTCCCTACGTGTTTAAGGAAACATGGACGATATATTCATAAGGGGTTGCTGAATGTTTTATGTCTGGAAGGGAAGGTCATTGAGAAATAGAATAATGAATTTATGGGAATAATTTAACGAATTATATGAATAGAGTGAAATCTCAGAACAATGAACTACATCTACTCTCATTTTTCAAATGAAAGGAATAAAAACATTGTTATATGAATTTTCAAAATAAAATGGTTAATTATGATGATCAACATTAGTATCAACTTATGCCAAGAGATGATGGTAAATCCCATGTGATCACTATTGTTGATGAGGGTTGTGACACCTATGTAGTTAAAGGTATCTTTAACATCAACTATAATACTATTAATGACTTATTTGACTCTTTATCAACCCATTCATTCATATATGAATAATTTTATAAGGGTTTCAAGATTCATCCAAAACAATTAAATATATAATAAGTAGTGAAAAACCACAATGGTATGATGATTGTATCTCAAGTATATGATTCCTCTCTAGTTAATGTTTGTGAGAATGTCCATCCAAAAAATCGTTTCATTCATCCAAAAGTATAATTGTATTTTAGAATTGGAATGAATTGGAAATCTCTGCAAAATTCCAAAATTAATTTCAAATAATGGTAAGTAATAGTTTAAATTCCAAACCAGCCTACGATCTCCTATTAGTGAGATGATAAAATTGAACATTCTATGTAAATCATATCCTTTGTTTGGGTTTTGATTTCTATTTACTAGAGGAATTTATCATTTATGGTCTAGTGAGTTCATCATTAATGATATGACTATTTTGAGGGAGTTTTTTATGTCTTTATAGAAGTTTTTTCAAGAATTCCACCAAAATATGATGTTGAGTTCTCAATAGGATTAATTCCTAGAGGCACACCAATTTCATATATTCCCTACATAATGGAACGAATTCAGTGTGTGGGAATTGAAAAATCAACCCCATTATTACTATGAAAATAGAATCATTCATCCAAGTGTGTCTCCATAGGTGAAACATGTCACAACCCCCTTCCCACAATATGTACCCCTCCTTGGCCGACAATGTTAGAAGGGAGATAATAAACCCCGTGTCCCACCTCTATTAGGCACCAGATAGGTGACTAGAACCGAGGTTACAGTAAACACACAGATGGGAGGCATTAAACTCTAAGAGCACACATGCGGAAGAGGGAGATAAGTTAGAACCCATCCATCTCCAACTCAGAACTGAAATTTAAAAGAAAACCCAAGTGAACATATGTAATGTCATGAAAAAGTACTACAAATCGATGGGGAAAACCACAAGTATCCAACATAAAGTAAAAATAATAGCAACCACATGCTCAAATAGCTCCTATGACCCCAAGATAGTAAACACCAGCCTGATCTCCAACCTACTCCAAGTGACCAGAAAAAAAACTTTATATATATATAGGGTGAGTATAACAGTATACTCAGTAGGATCCTCCCTGAAGCCTCTCATGAAAAAGTAAAGAATGAATGCTAAAGAACAGTGAACACGAAGTGAAACTAACTCATCACCTAAACAGGTATACTAGGTTCCCAACCTCACCATGGATACTCTCACCAAGTAACATATACAAGAATATATCATATAATAAAGAATATAAAGGGTACCCATGCTACTATATCCCCAATGTTTTGCCGCTTTTCCCAAATGTTGCATGTCTTGAGCATCTCTCTCCAAAAAGGCATGCCCGTCGAAACCTGGGCGAAGCAGTACAACATTATCATCATGGAAAAAAACCACCACATCCATGTATGCAAGGTAACATGGTAGTTTCTGGAAGCCACCACACCTCACGTAACATGTATCATAAATCAGGTATTACTCCTCAATACATTACAACCCATACACTGAGTAAGGATCCTCAAGCCATCACAGCCTATACACATTACATCTATAGTAGTCCATAGAAAACTATATCCAGAATATATGTGTGTGAATAACCACAAGACATTACATCCCTCTACAAACATATATGGCGAAAACTAACCAATGTTCCTGCCAGTACAAGTAACTACCAAGAGAAGGGAGCAGGGCTAAAGGTGGTAGTCAACCATCCATCCTCCCATTGTAATGTTGGAGAAAACACCCCCCAGGGCTTAGTATCCCCGGGGAGTCAGTTGCACGTAATGAAAGGGTGGAGTAGCATATAGAAACCCAAAAAGTATAGGATATACTATATCTCACAACCACAATATGGGCATAACCTAGTCTTAGACACAACTACAGCTAACGTCTCTCAGACTCCGGGATGTTACTTCTAAGACTTGGTATCCTATAAGCACACAACAACTTAAATATCTTTAATAAATTATTTCATTACATTTTTATTAGTTTCACTTAAAATTGATTAATTCACTAAAAAATAATTAACTAATGAAAATTCCACATTAAATTTCATTAGCATTACACCCAAAATCAACTCCCCCTTTAAAATTAAAACCTCATCATTATGTACTATAAAACTCCAACCCCATGGGTTAACACACATTATTCAAATATTCATTATAGAATTACTTTCCCATATTCCCATGTATTCTAAAAATCATTCTATGATACTAAACGCAAGGGGGCTCAAAACGGTGAGTAGATGTACTGCCCGTCGAGTCTTTGCCGCCTATAGCAAGAGCGTAGACCCATCCTCCCTTGAGATGATAAACACAGAAAACATGTGGCATACCCATTGCATCTTCGACTCTTTCAGATGAGTGGTATGAAAGACCAGCTGCCGTAGGCAGTGGGGAAATGTAACACAAATAATCAACTAAAAATAAATAGCAAGCATCCAACATACACATCCATGCCATTCTATCATCCCTGGTGTCCTCCCTGACACCCATGTGAATAAACTGATGCATCACACACACCTATTCTTGATTTTATGCCACAACCAAAAGGCCTTCATGCCCCCACCCATCACAACAGCCATCTGAGATCACATCACAATACAAGCAGCAGGAAAACAAACAACATAACTATTGGGCTCTTGGCCCTCTAATAATTAAGAGGGTAACTCAGAGCCTTACAAGGAATAATCATTTATTGAATAACCAATTCTTTAATCCATAATGGATTAATGGATTTATTATTTTTAGGTTCCAAATTTGTGAAACCTAACTAGTAAGCTATCATAAACAAATAATCATTCATACTGCGCCAATTTTATTTACATTAAATTACAATAAGAAGAACCAAATTAATTTCATGCATCTTTATCTTTTTCCAAACAATTATCCATTTATACCTGGCATTACGTTATTTACCCATTTCAATAAGGAACAAACATCTTAACAATGAAAGCATGGATATATCACTATCTATATAAATCAAGAGGCAAAAACATATGATCAATATCAATTTATTTATCTGATTCAAATATTTATTATGTGAATTCAATTATCATACAGTGGAGTAAAAAAAGATAACTACACAGTTTCATATATAAGAAAAGAAAATCAACGATTCCCTTACCTCAAATTGTTATTGATGTTCTTTACTTGAGAATAGTCCACACAACGGGTCACGATCCTCCTCTCGCGAAAATTGCATCCACCTGAGGATGCCACGGTACGACCACACCAACCAAAACCCAAGAAAAATCCATTAGAATCATTGATATCACATGTTATAAAATGGAAAGGAAAATAAGAGAAGATGTACCCCAAAATAATGACAAAAAAACATACCATATATCAAAGATTCATCGATACAACTTGGTTACATCAAAACAAAGCATAAACAATCCGAGGAGGAAAGTTTGATGATGAAACTCCTACAGAATAGAATGAAAGGTTTTAGCGTCTCACAGACAAGAAGAAAGAGGAAGAATCGGGGAGGAAGATATCTCATCCCTTTATAATATTTAATAGAGCAACAGTTTAAGATGCTCTTAATTTCCCATTAAAGGCTAATCACATTAAACCATGTTGTTTGACCATGTAAAATCATCCTGAGCCTTAAAAATAAAAAATATAGTATTTATTGCATTTGAATCGGCCTTAGAATCTTTATAATGAGGCCTTAAATAAATTTTATGTCAATGTAAAACACTAAAGGGGAAAAACTGTAGGAAGCTGGAAACACTGTTCACGAACTCAAAATTTGGAAATGGAAAAACACTACTCATGAACCTCACAGTTAGACATTGTTCATGAAACTCAACGTCAGATTTTGTTCATGATCCTCATTGTTAGAAACTGTTCATGAACCTCACCATTATAAATTATTCATGAACCTCACCGATAGACACTATTAATGAACCTCACTGTTAGATACTGTTCATGAATCTAACCGTTAGATAGTGTTCATGAACCTCACCGTTAGAAACTGTTGATAAACCGCACCGTTAGACACTGTTCATGAACCTCACTATTAAGCACTATTCATAAACCTCGCCATTAGACATTGTTCATGAACCGATCCATTAGACACTATTTATGAACCTCACCCTTAGAAACTATTCATGAAAGTCGCTGTTAGACACTGTTCATGAACTCAAAATTTTGAAAATGAAAGAAAAGGTCAACATTAGAAGGTCATCGTTCTGGAAACACTATTCATGAACTCAAAATTTGGAGATGGAATGAAATGTTACTATTAGAGTTCATCGATAGAACTATTCACTGATGGAACTGTTAAAAGAATTGGAAATTTGACAAAGGAAATAGAGGTTTCCATTAGAGGTTACCGATAGAACTATTCACCGATGTAACTGTTCACCAAATTGGAAAATTGGAAAAGTGTTGGGGATAAGTCTCCATGAACTCTGGAATCGCCTCAAACACCATATTTTCCCAAAGGAATGGGTTGGAGAGGTCCAGCCAAGAAATCATTTATTTTTATTAAAAATATAGATGGAATGATAAGACTCTACATTGATTATTGGGATTTAAACAAGATCATGGTCAATAATAAGTATCCCTTACATTTATTTATGACTTAATTGATTAAATTTGTAAAGATTAATACTTTTCCATGATTTACCATCATTTTGGATATCATCAATTACTGTTCATGGAGGGTATACCAAAGAAAACATTCTACAAAGGTTATAGACAGTATGAATACATAGTGATTCCATTCGCTCTAACCAATTCCCATGCAATATACATGGATTTAATGAATATAGTTTTTAATGATTACGTTAATTCGAATGTGGTAGAATTTATATAATATATTCTTTTCATTTCGAAGAGTAGGAAATATTATGAGGATCATTAGTATTTTATCAACTCATAAAATTTAACTCGGAAGAGAGAAAATTTTATAAACTAAAGAGAATATTAGTCATCACAAATGTTTCCCATTACCCTATAAGGGAGAAGGATTTTTAATCTATAGTGATTCCTCGATGAATGTATTAGTATTCTTTCAATTGTAGAATGACATGGTTATAGTTTTTTCCTCATAGAAATTAAATGTTCAAGAGAAAAATAACCATGATCATAATTTTGTTTTAACTAGATTAATGTTTTCGTTAAAGATATAATGATATTATCTGAATGGATAAAACTATAATATATATTCCAATAAAAAATTAAATAAAATATTCACACAGAAGGGGTTGAGAATATGCTAGAGAAGATTGTGAGAAATGGTAAATTATTATGAATCCTCGATAAATTAACACAATGGGACTGAAAAAAAGGTGGTTGAGGCTTTGAGTCGAAATGATCCAGCTAGCTTATCTATGAAGAGTGGATAAATCTGATCTTTCTCTATTTAATGTTCAAAAATCTATTCAAGTTATTATTAAAGAGAATAATGAGTAATATATAAAGCTAAAAATGTTTATTAGGAATATTACTAAGTTTACCCTCATTTAATACAGATTTATATGGTTCTCGAACTATGAATGTGTTCCAAAAATATATTTTTTGAAGAAGGATCTAGTACATCCATCTCATAGTTGTTTATTCAATATACATCCTAGAAGTATGAAGATGTAATGACAATTAAAATAATTTTTCTAGTGGGATGACATGATGAGAGAAAATGGAGAGTTTTGTATCGTAGTGCTTGTTAATTTAGAAATTTAAGGAGGAGAGAAGAATTTCATAATGGGTGTTACATCCTTTACCCATATCATAATCGAAATGATAAAATGTCACCACAAATTTTACCATCAGACCCCCAAAAACGTCCCATGGGAATAATGTTAAATAGGATATATTCGATCACTTTATAATGTTACCAGATTTTATCACTATCTGAGATGACTTATATCTTTATTATCATTCAAGAATATACATTAAATAATTTTTAAGTATTCATGGAGTACCATATTCCATTTTGTCTTATTGGGATCTGAGTTCTTCCTCAATGTTTTAGTGAAGTCCTCCAGAAGCTCTAGATATAGAGTTATGTTTTAGTACTACATATCATCCTAAAACATATTTTAAGTCTAAGTTAACAATCAAAACCCTAGAGGGTATGATTATATAATTGTATTTGGATTAAAATTGTTTATGTGATCAATGACATCCACTAGTAGGGTTTTCATATAACAAAATATTCCCCCCAAGAATTCGGATGGCTCCCTAGGAATTATTCTATGTAAATAAGTGTACAAAATTATCGTGCTATTATTAAGTTAGATAAATAAAGATAATAGAGGATGATCAAGCTAATGAAATGGTAAAGAAGGTTTGATCCATTCAGAAACTCATCATGGAAACTAATAATCATTTGAAAATTTATACTCACAATCGTCAGAGTAATCTAGAATTTGAATTTGGTGACAATCTATTTTTATGAATTTATCCATGTGAGTAGGTAATGAGATTCTGAGCGAATATAAAACTATTACCTGGTTAAATCATTCCCTTTTAAATTGTTCATTTTATTGGGATGGTAGCTTATTAGTTGGTGCTTCCACTAAACCTCTATCATGTTTATGATATGTTCATTGTATCTCCCCTGGTGAAATACATACCTAATCCCTACAATGTATTGAAATTGTATGTTGTACTACTAGATTAGGATTATTTTGGCGAGGAACATCTAGTTGAGATTTATGATGACATAGATAATGTTCTTGAAACATGGACACATCCCTGCTAATATTGTTATGGTGAAACCACCAGTCTAATGAAGCTACTTGGGAACCGTGGGGAATGATGAGGTTAGAGTATCATAATTTTTTATTGAAGTGAAATATTTTTGAGGTAAACTTATTTTTAGGGGTCATATAATGTACCACCATTAGTTTTTATGATTTAATTTTTCTATAATAAATTATATTTCATGGTTTCTATTATTTAAACACCAACTATTTTAGCTTGTGTTACACATTACACTGTATTTTAACAGACCATGATGTATTATTAATATTATTATTTTAAAAATATTATTATAACCTAGGAATTTAACTTAATTATAAGAATTTTAACAACTATTTTTTAAATGTTATGTAAAATGGTTTTATATGAATAACACATATTTATAAAAAAGTACATATTTGTTAGAAAATTATTTGTCTGTATTGAAAATATTATTATCTAAAAAATGTTTTTATTTCATTTTGTAAAAAAATAATTAAAAATATTTTTACCACTTTCAGAAAATTTTATTGAAAAAAACCAAATATTTTAAAATATACATGTCAAAATTATATTGGAGTGATTGTTTATAATTTTATGAAAATATAAATTATTCATTGAATAATGAAAAATAAAGGTTTTTATTAAGAATTGACTTTTCATTTACAATATTTTAAAACATAAAAAATATTTTTTGATAGTTTTAAAAGTAATATTACATCCATTTTATATTAATTAATCCAATTTAGATCATTGTAATCAATTTCATATTTCATTTTGAAATTAAAACAGTCGCTACTTATGAAAACTTTTCCCTTTGAAAAGCCACATTCTCCTCACATTAGTGGATTTATTTTAAATTAAATTATTCCATTTATAATAGTTGAATTTGGAACAATTATATCCATACTTCGATTATTAATTGGTTATATTTTATAAAAATTTAAAACTAATTTTTAACCATAATATATTGTAAGAACAACAAATATTTTTTACCATGGAAAATGTAAAAATGGGTTTATTGGGGGTTAATCAAAAAATAATATTTCAAAATGATTGAAAATTTTTAAAAACCCCATTTATGCCCACATTCTGACCTTATATCCTCTAAATAATGATAATAAAACATTTTTAATCATTATTTCTTCTGGAAAACTTCGGTACACTTTATTTATTTCCCAAATACCAAATGTGTCATCACCCGCACTAATAAAAGGATTCTATCTCTCCACTCATATTAACGCTTCCAAACCATTTTTTCCAACATTATATATATATATATCAACTATTTACATACCTAATATAATCTTGGAGGGATTATTTTTATCATAAATTTATCCTATGAAGAATTTTATTGAAACCCTGTGGAGGTTACATGAAGAAGTGGTAACATTCATCCGTGCTTGTTTTTATTTTATTTCTTCCTCCACCTCCTTCAAATAATTTTAAAATATGATAATAAAATAAACTCATAACATTAAATATATTTATATGTTATTATGATTTTATAATTACCTAATCCATATTCTCTTCCCTTAAATGTGAAATGATAATGTCGTTGGTCTGTACAGAGTACTATTGCCTCACTAACCGATATCGCGAATTTTCAATCAACACCTCTAAATGATGGAAATATTGATGGTAATAATGTAAATGTATGATATTTTTATGATAATATTATTGTAAAAAATATTATCATATATTCATTTTTAGTTTCCATTCTGCGGTGGATATAATAAAATTGATCGTCTATATGGGAAATTACAGCCCCATGAAGCGATGTGATTCAGTTTTCACTTATGTTTTACATTTAAAGTAATTGAGGATAAGTTTAATTAATATATGTGATATATATATATATATTAAATATCAATTATAATTAAAATGTAATATATAATCTACTTTAATTTCTTTTCATCCATCAAGAAAATGGAAACAACCTTTTTGCATACAAACGACCTTCCATCTCCATGAACTGAGCATTTTTTTTAGTTTATAGCTTTGGTGAATTAATATAATTACATAAATACAAAAAATATGTTTTATGTATAAATTTTTTTAAATTATATATATTATAAAACCAAGAAAAAATTATGTGGTTCAAAAATAAAAAATCAACACTTAATTGAAAACCATTGTAGTAATTACCTGAAATGTAATTTTAACAAGTAATTATTAAAAAATGTGTAATAAAATGGTATAATTACTTCATATATATTATTATATATATTATTATGTTCATTTAATATATTTAAATTAAATTTATAATTTTTATATAGGATGTTATTGTTCTTTTGAGGCAATAGGAACTCAAGGTATGAGATTTGTTTCCTCAATTTTCCCTTTTTAGGACATACACTATGTTATGAACCTAAATTATTTTTTGATGGGTATATAAAACAAAATTAAATTTAATATCCGGAATTTATTTATTCTCTTACTATTTTATGTTCCATTTAAATTTCTTCTTCAATGGTTTTAATGATTCAATTTCACCAAATTAGTAAGGTTTTTATGATTCAATATAATATTTTATCATAATTGTTTATGTATATGCATGAAATGATGAACTATTATAATATATATCATATTATACTGATAAAATTTCTTATCCTATTGTTATTTTTTTGATAACACATGTTTTCCTTTATTTTGTTTATATCTTTAAATCCTAAATATTTCAAAATATGTTTTTAATGAAATATGACATTATTTATTTCTTTGGTTGAAAACTATTTCTCTTCCATGTCCATGTTATATAAAAAAATTTAAAAATGATTCATTTTACCAATATGATTTTTAAATTCATATTTACCGTTTTTTTAATTTTTATAAAAGTTTTAAAAATCATAGTTATGTCGGTTTCCAAATAATACTTGTTTGGATTTTACCAAAAACTGTTAATGGAATATCTATTTTAAAATTTTTGAGAAGAAAATAATTTACCATATTTTTGACGATTATTTTATTTGAATCTTTTATTATTAGATTACAATTTTATTTTAACATAAATTTATTTCCCAAATATTTTATGAATTTTTATTTTTATGAACATTATTTGAAAATAAATGTTATTTTTCTCAAGGAATGTTACATATGATATTTCAATATCATTTTACATATAAGTTTACATAAATAGATGTTAATTTTTTCTTATTAGGGATAATATCCAAGGGTCACATTTTAATTCATTCCATATATGGTTTATTTTAATGATGAAAAGATGTTTATGAAACCTGTTTTTTTTTCTTGGGTTATACCATCACAAAATACTTATGAAACCTGCTTCTTTTTCAACTGGATGTGATATAATGAAATGAAAAAATAGTTTTGAATCCTATTTCATTTCCTTGAGTTATAATATGATGATTTTTTTTGAATCTCATTTATATTCCAGGGTTATGATGTGTTGAGTTTTTTTTGATCTTGTGGAACAAATATGTACCATTTTCATTATGTGATAAGCGAGTATTATATCTCCTTCTGTGTATTGGGTACATAATGATATCTCATTATATAAATAGGACTATAATGTGTATTTATCCACATATAGTAAGGGAAACATTCCACAATGATAGTATTGGAAGTGAACCATGACTATTATGATGGTTTGATGAGTGAAATCATTCCACTACAATAATCATGGAAATCATCCCTGGTATAGTAATGAATATTTTTCTTACTTATGTATATACCAAAAATATATTCTTTATTCCATTGTTATGTTATCATAGTTCATGTTCTTGGATTCCATTATGGCTCATGTCTTATGAACTACCAAGATTTTTTCCTAGACTCGTGTCTATTATATATGATTTAATGGTGCGGTTTTGGAATGTTATTCTAATGGTATCATAGCCTTATGATCAATATATGTTGATATCCCCATTGTTTAACCATATTTATATTCTGAGATCACCCTTTATTATGTTTCCTCTACCCTTGTTATGACTAAATTTATTATGTAAGATATGTCTAATTAGGCTGCTAGTTATTAAGAACACTATGGGAGATGATGTTATTCACCAATGAAATTTTAATTTAAATTCCCCTGATTCCAATGGTTCTAAAACTAAATGATCATGGAGTGTGTCATTATGTTATTTAATTAATATTTTCCATTAATATGTAATATTTATTTACGACAAATTTAGGTCTTTACATTATGGAAGGTCACTACCATTGGAATTATCACAAGAGTCCAATGAAGTTTTGATCCAACGTGAATAAAAGTTATATATAGATGTTTTGTATGAATATTAAATTAGAACCTAGGGATATTATTTCTGGGATAATTCAGAGATTTTGTCGTAGATCTGGCACTTCGAGGTAAGTAGACAGTTAGAGTTTGGAAGGTGACACTGGCTGAAGAGGATGTCTGGGTTCACAGAGTGAGAGTCAGTAACGCCCATAGGATTTTAAAATGATGTAGATTCAGTATTGTGTGTTTGGATGAGGTTTATGGAATAGTAATTAAGTTAAGACTACTTTTTCTGATCAGAATATTGGGCCTTTTCCTATGTGATGTACATTTTTGGTGGCATTTACATTAACATCAACTCTTTTTGACACAACTGAATCACACTCTTTCATGTCCACTCATTTCATGGATGTTTTGAGTTTTGATGTCGAGTATGTGTATTTGGTGATGTCTGTCAAGATTTCAATCTAATGAGGGCATCATTGTATGCTGGTTACTCTTCTTATCAATGGTTACGAGTTTTTATTAGTCCTTTTCATAATAGATATAACCATATTTAACCTAATTAGATAGATGGATTGGATAATAACCTTTCAAGATCATATTTTCTTCTACCATTGATGGGTGTCCTTCATGTCACCATAAGGTGTCAAATACGTTCAAAAGGGAGATTATGACTTACAAGCTGGTTGAGCAAGTCATGTTCAATAAAATCTCAATGAGGTTTCATATTTATTTTTCATCATTCCCTTGGATAATGGAGGGGAGAATCTGGTAGTTCACCCATCTATGGTGGACGAGTTCTTTGATATTTTCTGTAATTACATCTCAAGATTTTCATCGAGAAGTAGGTGGAGTTCAATGCCGATCTCAAGTAGGGTACTGAGCCTATTTTTATATATCCATATCAGAAAGTTATTAAAGAGATATATGAGATAATATACCATATATAGGACATAGAGACAATTGTTCTATCGACCCTAGTACACCCCCATCGGGATCTCTTTCCCTCTTTTATAGTATTGATTCTGGTAAATTACAAAGATACAAGGATTATTCATGGAGGAATTACATGAATACCGAGAACTGATATCTAATTCAACATATAAATGATCTAATCCACTAATTCACATGTTTTATGTTCTTATCGAATATCTGATTGAGATCATATTATCACTAGGATAGTTTGATTTATTTTTATAGTCCATGTATAGGTTTACGAAGTAGTTATAACCACTATGAATACATGATGATTTTGTTCATCCAAGGAAACACACAAATAGTGCTTATAATCTTAACCAACATAGTCTTCAATCTATACGTGGATTGTTTCATGGTAGTACAATGGGAAATTTTCTCTGGTATTCTCAAATGAGGGAGGAGGATCCGAACAACATTGAGACCATTTTTTCATAATATGGGGTCATTGGTTTGAAAATAATTGATAGAAGTATCATTTTTGGATTGACTAGATACACTTATTGTTGCATATTATATAAGAAGCAGGCATGCCTTCAAACCCTAAGAAAGTGAGGATCGTAGTTTCATATTATTATCCCAATAATGTTTTTATGTTAAAATTTTCTTATATTTGGTAAGATATTATTGATGTTTCATATATGAATTTTCCCATTTTGATGTACCTTTGATTGGGATAAACAGAAAGGGGAAAATTATGTATGGTCAAAATCTAATGGGAATCTCTTTTAAAAATTAATGGTGCGAATGAACTCATCACTGATCCAAATCATTCGAGAGATAAAAAGGGATTATTTTTCATAATTTTATAAATCATGAATTAGTATAGGTGTAGGTTTGTTTTTGGGGGATCATGTTGTGGTGTATGGGCCTTGGTAGTAGATCCCTCATGATTGGAATTATCCTATGCATGGTCTTGAGTTATTATTTGTAGTTAACACCTTGATATAAAACCAATAATACCTATTGGGGGAATGGTTGGTGTTCCATATGAACAATAGTGGTTTTATGTACATAATTAGTCATCGAGACCTTCACCTTTGGTAGTGAAAGTGGTTTGAGTACCTCCAATCATATTAATTCATGATGCATTATACACTACAGAAGGTAAAAACTGTATTTAATTTTATAAGATAGAATACATAATCTCATGTTTCCCAAGAGTTATGTACTGACCGGAAATAGATAGTTCGTTTTATTGAAATGTTTTTGTATGTCCATAGTGACCACGATCGAGTGGTTGCAACACCTTCATTCCTGGTTCCTTCACCTTTTTATCCGATTATGAGATGGAATATTTTAGAACGAGACTTCCAAAACCCCGCAGAAAAATTTTGTGATGGTGATCTACTACTATCCTGGAATATTGATGAGGATTAGATCAACCATTTCCACTATTTGGTTTATGTGCCTTATAACATGAAAGAGGTTTTGATGTGGTCATATCATAATTCCATGTGGGAATACCCCCAGGATCGATGAAGACGAATCAAAACATTTTTTGTCATTATTGGTGCTTGAGAATGGAGAAAAAAATTTGTTTTGCTGCGTTGTGCTACCCATGTCAGTATGTGAATGCTGATAATAATAAGCCTATGTTTCTCCTATAATCTCTTCCCATACTAGTGTGGAAACTCAATGAAGTTTGTAACACCCTATTATTTTATGAAATTGTTTTCGAATTAATTTAATATTTTTCATTTTACACAACACAATATATAGTTATATAAATTATAATATAAAATAAATAAGGTGGGTTGTGTTATATGAAACACAAATTTGATATTTTATTACACTTAACACTTAGATTAGTTTTTGTTACATGAAACACAGATTTAGTAAGTGTTATATAAAAAACCTTGCTTTACCACCTTTTAAGGGAGTACATATGTTAAAACTAATTTTTTATAAATTTATAAATTTTAGTTGAAAAAAACATCAATTTTTAATTCATAATGTCTAAATTAGATTAGGATGAAATTTGGTATTTCTTAGAAGTTTCATTTTATGATAAATAGTGAAACATATTGTATTTTAGATAAAAATTACCTATTTAAAATAATAATTAAGAAAAATTATGTTTTATTTTGGGTTTTAAAGTCATAATATATAAATTTTACATATATTAAATCAATTTAATTCATTGGAATATTTTTTATATTGGATTTTTATATATAAATATATTCATTATTAGAATGTTTTTAAGTTAAAAACCCACATTCTCACCACATTTGTGGGATTAACGTTAAATATAATCTAGACACTTATATTATTTGAATTTGAAAAAATGAACAGAAATGGTTATAATTAGTATAATATTTTTAGCCTAATATGATCAATATTATTTTTGACCAAAATTATTAGGGAAATTGATTATAAATAATCACGATGATTATTGTAAAATAAATCTTATTAACGACAAAATATTAAAAATAAGGGAAATAATGACCTATAAACATGTAAAAAATTTATTTGATTCCAATATTTAAACTATATACCTTACTATTTATAATTTTATGAGTTACCAGGTTACTGTTCAATAAAAGTTCCATATTTAATAAGTTGTGATAAGAATTAGACAAAAAGGAAACATTCCTCACCTTTAACATTTATAAAACATTGAGATATGGAAAAACAATATATTTTTTTTACACATATATTTTTGAAAATTAATTGAGTTTTTTTATCATAATGACCTATCAATAATCTTTAGGTATGATTTAGTCACCATAAATTCTTAAGAAATTCCAACATAATGATTATCTACATTACAACTAACTAAAATAAATGAAACTATAAAAATTAAAAGTGAAGTAAATTGGTTAAATTACTTTCATTAATTATTTTTTAGATTATTATATAATGTTAAAATGTTTTTAATGTTACATATTAGTATTAAAATTCGTTTTTGATATTTAATTAATTAATATTAAATAAATAATGTCAAAATTAACAATAATGTTATATTAAATGAAATGATATTTTATTAAATGATTTAAAAGTAATATAAACCCTAAATTATGACAATTTAATTTTAAGTGGAAATAATTATAAAATATATTCCATCCATGGGAAAATTTCTCTTTTATAAATAACATATTGACCTATAGATAGTGAAAAACATCTTTATCATGGTCCCTGTTAAAGCATTATTTTTCACCTTACATGCGCATGATTTAAAATTAATTTCTAACTCACATAGTGTTTTAAATATAAAAATTATAGATCAAAATTATAATTCAGTTGGTATGTTAATTCTAATAGATATCACTTTAATTTAGTCTTAGTTGTTATATTACATTTGTTAAAAAACTATATACTTTAATAAAAACCAAAATGATAAAATTGGGGAATCTAAGATGTTAAGGAATACAATTATAAAAATTTTCTTATTTTTGTGTGGTGTAGATTTTTTACACCACTAATAACATTTAATAAATTATTTGTTTCATTTTTTGTGGTACACTTGGTAAGGGACACCTCCCAATATTGTACACCTTTTTGCATTTACAAACGTGCCACTCCTCCTCTATAAAAAGGTCTCTACATTGTCCACTTCCTCACACCTCTCAATCCAATTTGTATCAACCATGATCTAACCAAATGGAACATTAAAATACCAACCATCCATCATTAAGGCTAAATTTAGGAATAATTTAATCCAAGTATTCCTTTTTGTGAAAACCAAAAGGATTTACTAGAATAAGAGGTAACATTCATCCTCAAACTCTTTAGTTTTATTTCAATCTCCACTCATTCAATTATCATTATCCCATGATTATATAATTACCAAATCATAATAAATATACTAATATTTTTTTATACTATGCTTTCTAAATAAACTTACACACACTTCTATCTAATGTGTAATGAACTTACTATTTACATGCACACTGAACTACACCATCACGAAATGACGGTTATTCATTATTCATTTACCACCTATCATGGTATGAAATATGATAATAAATTTTTATTATAAAATATATATATATATGATATTTATAATTTATATAGGATTATTTTATTCTTTAATAAAACATTATTTTATAATTTCCATCCTTTTTAAATATGATAACATCGTTTGTGGATGTGTAGACTACCACCTCCTCAAAATGATGTGATTGGATCATACATTACATGGAATGTATTGTGGATGGTTTTAGTAAATCTATATGATATATATTTCAAAATAATTCTAATGTAATTATATTAAATTCATATATACATATATTTTATTTACATACTCTCTTTCAATCAGATAACAAAATAGAAACAATCTTCATGCGTACCTATGACCTACTGCCTCCATGAACCATATATCCATGTCATCTTCCTATATTTTATAGATTATAATAAAAAAATATAGACTGAATATATATGATATTTATATAATATTTTGAAAAAATTAAGTAATTAACTCATTATCTAAGTAAAACAATCAAGAATAATGGGTCAAAACATGTATAAAGAAGAAAGAAGATATTACCCAAAGCAAAACCTTAACATGGAATTGTTAATAAGAAGGTAACATAATGTCATAATAAATAAAATATGGTATTAGATATAATATTATTATTATTTAAAAGTTTTGAAATATTATTATATTTATTATATGGGTGTTTTTTATTATGGTGAGAGTCAATATACTAGGTAAGGGAATTACATGTCACTTTTTAACATTGTGAGATTCATGCCTTATTTAATACTAATTTCCTTTGTGTGGTGTGTATACATAATATGGATGTATTGTATGAGTATTATACTTAAATTTATGTGTATTTACATATCCATATTATGCAATTCCTTCTATGGGGTCTGTGTTTCAAAACGTACCAAATCTATAATGTAATTTTGACTCAATTTTCCTTCTTTGAGACACATGTCAAGTAATGCAACACTATTTTCCTATGAAGTGTATATACTACCATTGAAGAATAATGTCAGGAATATTATACTTTTCAATATATTTTAATATTCATTTAATTTTATTATTTCCATCGTGTTATGATTCAATGTTACCAAATTGGTAAATGTTTATAGCAACAATCTCACCGTTAATAAAAATTATTAATGATTATACACTAATTCATGAAATATTAAGATCCATATATAATGAACTGAAATGAGTTATAATTCCTTCTATATATTCATGATATATTCATATATTTTCAAAATTTTACACTCATTCATACATAATATGGATAATAAGTTGTTTTTAATAAATTCAGAATTTACTTCTCTCCTACGCTAGAAATATGTGTTCTTTCAAAACCTTGTTTTCTAAATAACTTTTAAAATCGTTTTCATGAATTATTTATAAGTTTAAATTTAAAATATTTTTCAATATTTTTTCATGATTTATTTATAAAATTTAAAAAAAATCAAATCAACTTCAATATTTCTTTCTATGTTTTGAATGCATTTTAAATGAAAATGTTTTTCTCATTGTTTTATTATTTTAAAATAATTTCTAATATTCAAATGATATTTTCCTGGTGAAATGTTTCTAAATTATATATTAATATTATTTTCCATCTATGATGACATCCTTTTATGTTATTCATTCCCTTATAATAAATAATACAATGGTATCATTCATATTCTTTCTTAAATGGATTATGTTTTTATGGAATGATGCTTATAACACCCATTTATCTTTCATATGATATATTCTTTTGAAACACATTTATCTTAATAGGTTATTATTTAATTAAATTATTTGGAAACCAATATATTTTCCATAGGTTAAGATGTGATGAAATTTTGATTATACCCATTTCATTTCATCAGGAATGATTTGATGTTTATAAAACACATATTTGTTTCAGGGATCTATATATGATAAATGTTTTTTTATCTTATGGTACAAGTATGTATGATTTTATTATTTGATGGTTGGGACCTATATATCCCTTAAATTAATTTTTTAACAGTTTATGTTTTATGTGCTCAATAGGGTACACGTAAGGGCATCCAAACCTTAAAATAAGAGGGAATCCCAAGCACAAAATAAGAGGGAATAGAGGAGGAAATACCAAGCCTGAAACAAGAGTGTACACTAGAGGGCATCTCAAACCTGAAGTAGGTGCATGTGTTATTATCCCATGTCTATCATGTTATTATGTTCCTGGTAGGTATACTAGATATAAGATTTTCTATTTTTATGTGGATTCTATGAGTTCCTTATCTTATTCCATAATGGATCACACTCTTGTCTCCCTTCTGATTCATGACTTATAATCTTCTAATATTTATTCCAGGATTCATGTCTATAATCTTTTATATGTAGGGTATGATAATATAATGTTATTGTAATGTTCTCTTACCCTTATTCTCATGTTTATGGTTACATTTCTCCCTCATTTACCCTTATTGAGAATCTCATCTTAGCACTTTTTTTGGCTCCCACACTTGATTATGTAGATATATTTTATGTACAATATTTCTAAGAAATGTTATAATCTTTGAGAACCTAGTGAGAGATATTGTAGCTCACTCATGTACAGTATTTAGGTTTTCATGTTCCCAAAATAACTAAACTAATACGGTCTTTTGGTGTTTATGTGTGTAATGTTTTATGTATTTTTAAAAAGTGATGTAACTTCCATGTATGTTAAGACAAGGTCGTTATAGTTGTTATCAATGAAAATGTATAATAAATATATAAAAATAGGATTAGAAAACATTAGTAATATCCCTAGAAATATTTATAAGAATATGTATACATATGACTCATGGTATAATTTTAAAGACGATTAAAAGTATAGGAAAATATCAAATAATTTTGGTAAAAGATAGAGTGAGTGGATTCCAAGAAATATATCCATTTCAAGATACTACAAGTGGATGTAGCTCTATAATAGGTGTACCTAGAGGTAAAAACTCTGACAAGGTGTGTCAGGCCTAACTTGGCATAACCAAGTACATGACAACATGCCTTGCTTCACAACTAGTTTGACACTCCTGAGAGATTTTATTTAGAAATTGAAAAACACTCTATGAACCATAGTGAATGATTTTAAAAAAGGTTATATATGATAAAATTAGGTTGTTATATATTAAAGTATGATTCATGGTTTTGAAATAATATAAATAAATCATTTTGATCAATATGTTGATTTCAACTTTGACAAGTATTTCTTACATTATGTATTCAGGTTTTAATCAATAGAGGGATCCATAAAGAAATGGTTAATCATTAAATGTGATGGACAATATTTTGATTATCAGTCAATGGGGATGATCACGAGAGAAAAGGATATCGTGATCATTCTGAATTATCAATAATGATATTTGATTAACAATGATTCCATGGGTGATATTTCTGTCAAATATAACAAGAGGAAGAATAAATATTGTAAATTTTCAAATGGTAAGGATCATATATATATGAATATTCTAATTCATTAATGTTAAGAATAAGGGAAGAAGAAACTTGTATAAATCCTCAAACTGAGGGGAATATATTAAGTGGGTGGGAAAATGGTTATAGAGTGATAAATTGTTGTGAAGTTCAATGTATTTTCAATGTAGAACGTGGAAATTTCCAAACTAAATTCCGTTATTTAAGAATTTACTTCAAAAAAAAGGATGAAAATATTCCATGACAATATTTAAGTGGAAAGATTTAATTATATATGTATTTGGATTAATGAATTATGAATAGTGATTTATATAAGGATTGATAATTTTATATTTTTTCAATGTATTTACAAGAATATATTGACTGGTTCTAATAGACTTGAAAAAATATTTCATGAAAGGTGATTTTATGATTAAGGGAAGGTAACTGTTAATTTCTTATTGATGTTGAGAGTATTTTGTTTGGTTAAAGATATGTTGGATATAAATATGTAAATTGGAAGGTATTGTGAACCTCTAAAATGATAACTGATTGGATTAAAAATCAGTCAATGAAGTTAAAAACATCACGGATTTAATAATTATAACCACTAAAATTGGAAATAAGGAAGTATGCATGTTTTAAATAAGGATGTATTGTAATTCAGGTCATTACCATTTTTCAAGAGAATACATGATTAAAGTAATCACATATTTGTAATGTGACAACAAAGATCCACATTGTGTTATATGTGGGATCATTATTAAGATGATTTCATTACTTTAATTCTAAATTTTTATACATTAAAAATTTAGAAGGGGTTAAAGGTCAAAATTTCATTTAATGGTTAAGATTAAAATCAGTTGAATTCGGTAATATTTAAGTGTTATCTCACTACATGGGGATTTATTCATATTGGATAACATGTTCTAAAAAAAATGTGTTTATGATAAATGATGACAAATGGGATGGAATATCTTGGATATCATGATCTATTAATACTTTTGGAATGATAAATTCACATTCCATTTTGGAAAATGATGTGTGTTTGATCAAGGAACAAAAAAGGGTGAGGTTGTCATGAGATCCTGGAATTATATCTTCTTATAAAAATTCATCTACTTTTAAAAAATTTATATTGAAACAAAAAATATTATCCAAGAACCTTCGTATCCGATAAATCAGATGGTCCCTTAGATCATCAAAGATTTAACGGTTTTTGATTGTCAACTTTCTCGTGAACTTTTTCTCAATCACTCTCCATCATAACATGTTGGTATGATTTCTCATCCATGTCTAAGTATTCATTTCCCACCTATGTTATCCTATGTGGGAAGCTAGTTATAAGTGACTTTAGGTAACTATTATGGTTCAATGTTTCTTTTTTTAATGGCAGTTTAGTATATATTTTTTCTATTTGGTATTATATGAATTTAATTTTCAAGTATTAAACCTTTGATAACCTAGAAGAATTTCGAGGGAAAAATTCATTTTAAGGAGTAAAAATTGTAACATCATGAGAATTTAGTAAAATGTTTTCGAGTAAATATAATATTTTTCATTTTACGCAACAAACTATATATTATTTTTACATATTTATATAAAAAATATGTTTTTGGAATTATATGCAACACTAAGTTAATATTTCATTACACACAACAAATTGATTATCTTGTGGTACAAACAACAATGAGTGAGCATTCACTACAAGAAAGACAAATTTTTAAAACCTTTTAATTGGATAAATATGTTAAAACCAATTTCGGAGACATTTATAAATATTATTTAAAAAAATAAACATCAGTTTTTAACTAATAATGTTGAAATTATCTTAGGGTGAATATTTGGTATTTTTTAGATGTTTCAATTTTTGATGAATAGTGACAAATATTCTATTTTAGTTTCTAAATAACTTTTTGTATAAAAAAATCGTTAATAATAAATTTAAATTTAATTTTGTTTTTAAAGTCACAATAGATGAACTTTATAGATATTAATCAAATGTAGTTCATTAGAATAGTTTTTATATTGAAAATGGTCATAAAAACCTATTGAACTTCTGAACATTTTTACTTTAAAACCCCAATTTCTCATCACATCTGTGGAATTAGAGATAAACCTAATATATCCATTTATGTGATTTCAATTTTGAAGAACATACATATATGGATTTAATAGTTATAATATTTTTTTCTAGTTTTATCAACAGAATTTTTGACTAACAATATTAGTGAATGTTATTAACATTAATCAAAGCGATGTGGGTAGAATTATACCCAATTGGGGACTAAATATCAATCATAGTGGCCAAAATGGAGTAGAAAACTGTAAATGAATCCATTGTATATCCATATTTATACTTTGACCATTAATGGTTATATTTTTATGAGTCATTTTGATATTAGTCGATAAAAGTTCCATATTTCATATGTTATGGAAGAAGACAAAAAATGGAATCGTCCTCAACTTTAACATTTATAAAACATTGTGATATGGAAAAAAACAACATAATTTCGGTTGTACACATCTATTTTAAAATTAAATGAGTTTTTTTTATAATAATTAATTAGTAATAATATTTCAAGATGATTTAGTTAATTAAAAATCTTATGAAAACCCAACGTAATGATTATTTAGTTAACAATTGACTAAAAAAATCATACTTTAAATATTAAAAGTGAAGTCAATTGGTTCATTTGTTGACATTGAAAATTAATGTATCTGAACATATCATGTTAAAAATATGTGAGCTTAATATATTTGGACTCCAATATATGTTTGGTATTTAATAAATTAAAACTATATAAATAATGAAATTGGAAATAACGTTATTTTACAATAAATAATATTTTATAAAATGATCTAAAAATAATAAAAAAACTAACATAGGGAACGTTTTTTGTGTGTGTTAATAAATATAAAATATTTTCCATTCGTGGTCCAATTTATATTATATAATTAACATATTTTCCCATAGATAGTTAATTTTTTTGGTCCTGATTAAAGTAGTGTTTGTGCATGTTACAGGCGCTTGTTTTGAAATTATTTTTTAACACACATAGTATTTTTTACATTGAAAATTATTAATCATAATTATAATTAGTTGGGTATATTAATTCTAATAAATATTACTTAAATTTACTATTTATTTTTAAATTACTTATGATATAATAATATGTAATTTAATAAAAACTAAATTGATAACTTTTGGTAAAATTAGAACATGAGGAAAAAATTATAAAAATGAACTTTTTATGTGAATGATCGATTTTTTTCAACCCTTATTCAAACTTACTCTAATATTTTTAAATTTTTTAGGAACATTAGGTGTGGGAATCCAATCAATATTATATACCTTCTGGTATTTATTCATGTGCCACTCCTCCTCCACTATAAAAGGGCCTCCTCTCCTCCCAATTCATCGCACCTATCAAGCCACATTGGATTGACCAAGATCCTACAAATATATCCTAAATATCCCTCCCTTACTCTTTTAATCCTCACAATATT
Organism: Viscum album; assembly: GCA_963277665.1. Taxonomy (NCBI): domain Eukaryota; kingdom Viridiplantae; phylum Streptophyta; class Magnoliopsida; order Santalales; family Viscaceae; genus Viscum; species Viscum album. The sequence continues at coordinate 539,487,049 of OY728125.1, read as the reverse complement.
CATATATCCATCCAAGGTAGCCCTTTTTTCAAACCAAAATGAGTTAGCGAAATATAGGGTAACATTATTCCTCAAACTCATTAGTTTTATTTCGTTATCCACTGATTAAAATCCCATTAAAACATGATTATATATAAAAATATATAAAAAAATTACTAATATGTTGTCAGAATATTTTATAGACATAAAAGTACGCACAGTTCCATCTAATGGGTAACCAAATTACCATTTATGTGTACGACAAACTAAATTCTCACTAAATGATGATTTTTTGTTCTTCCATTACTGTCTCTCATGGTTGTAATTATGATGGAAAAACTATTAATATATAATATTTATAATTTATTTGTTTTTATCACATTCTTTTATAATAAATAAAATTACACTTCCCATCTATTGGTAATATGATAACACTGTTTGTGGATGTGTGGAATACCACTCATCAAAATGATGTGATTCGTTCACACATTACATGGAATGTATTAAAGATGGTTTTATTAAAAACATATGATATATACAACATAATAATTATAATGTAACTATATTACATACATATATAGATATATTTAATTAACATAATTTCTTTCAGTATGATAACAAACCAGAATCAATGTTCATGCATATGTACAAACTACCATCTCCATGAATGGTGCATTTCATTTCATATTTATATATTTTATAGACTATTATAACTACATAAATACTGAATATATATTATATTAATATAATATTTTACATTATGTAATAATTTAAATTAATATCTATATAATTCAACAAGGAATAATGAGTCAAAACATATATGAAAATCATAGGGGATATTACAGTAATCGAAGTCTTAACATGGATTCATTAAGAACATAGTAACATAAAGTCATATTTAAATCATATATGGTATTATATATAATAATATTTCTATTTAAAATATTTATAATAAATTTATTTTTGGTATATTGTAGATTTGTACAAGTACGGTGAGAGTCAAGATACGAGGTAAAGGAATTTCATCTCACTTTTTATTTTAAGGAGACTGATGACTTATTCACCTATGGTTTTATTTTTTTGGAACGTATAACGAACATGAATTTATTTTATGGTTATTATATATAAATTTATGAGTATTTAAATTTCCATTAAATTATCATAATCTCAAGTGTTTTACGTTTCAAAAGTTACCAAATAGGCAATATCATTTTGTCTCAATTTTCATTCTTTGAGAGACTTGTGATGTTACACACCTATACGTTTCTATGGGTTTCATATAATACCCTTTAAATATTATATAATTAATATTTTTTATTTAATGAAAAGTTTTATTCATTTAATTTCATTATTTCTATGTTTTTATGATTCAAAGTTACCAAATTGGAAATAGTTTATAGCTAAAATCTCACCATTTAGAATGATTGTGTATGATTATGATCCCATTAATAAACTATTATGATATATATATCAATAAATATAATAATGTTTCATAAATTATGTATAATAAATATTAATTCATGTATTGCTACCATTTTCCTCTCTTTGTAAAATATGATGATTAATAAAATGGTTTCTAAAAGTCCAACTTTACCTCTCGCTTCGGATATAAATCTATGTTCATTAAAAACCTTGTTTTATAAAAATGTTTTCAATAGGTTTTCAATAAATCATTATATTTTTTCAAGGGAAATGGGTTTCAAAAAAATAAATATTATTTTATTAGTTTCCGTGAAATGGGTTTTTAAAATGATTTCCATACTTCATTATATGTTTCCAATGCATTTTCAACGAAAATTAGTTTCTAAAGGTTTCATGTATTAAAATTATTTTTCAAATATGAAATGATATTTTCCATAAGAAATTATTATAAAATATTTTAAAATTTTATTTTTCATCTACGATGACAATCCTTGTTGTTACTCATTCCCTTTTAGGAAATTATCCAATATTTCAAATCATATTATTAATTTAATGGTCTATGTTTTGATGGAATGATGTTTGTGAAACTCATTTCACTTCACTATATAATATGATTTTAAAACCCAATTCATTTAATGGAATATTATTTATTTAAATAACTATGAAACCTATATATTTTTCATAGGTTATGATGTTATAAATTTTAATGATACCCATTTCATTTCATGGGAAATTATTTGATGTTTATAAAACCCATATTTTTTCATGCATCTTGATATGATGAATGTTTTGTTATCTTGAATAACATATATATATGATATTATTATGTGAATAGTGGTACATATATCTCCCTACAATTAATTGGGTAGTGATATACTTTTTATGATCTATAGAGGTTACATAAGATTGCATCATAATACTGAAATAAGAGTGAATCCCAACACAAAAATAAGAGGTTACATGGGAGGTCATCCCAAGCCTGAAACAAGACGGTACATGGGAGTGAATGCCAATCTTGAAGTAGGTATATTGGTTATTATCTCAATAATTACCTGTCAAAATGGTCTTGATTGTTATCCTGGACATAATAGTTTCTATATTTTCATTTATTCCATATGTTCCATGTGTTATTACTTCATGGATCGTGATCTTCTCACACTTAGGATTCATGAATTATGATATACTAATATTTATTCCATGATACATGTGTATGATATTTGATATTCTGTGTATGATCATATAATGTGATAATCCCATTATCATACCATTATTCATATATTTATGCTTAAATATCTCCAATATTTACCATTACGGAGCATCTGAGCTCACCCCTTTTTGTGTTTCCTTCTCTAGGATATGCAGATATATTTTATGTATGATATTTCCAAGAAATTTTCCAGTCTTGGATAAGATAGAGTAAGATAATGTAGCTCACTATTGTACATGTGTTCATGTTTCCATTTTTTCAAAGGCACTAAAATGATATGGTCTTTCAGCATCTTCTTGTGTAATGTTTTTTGTATTACATATATGAGATGTAATATCCATGTAGGTTAATACTTAGTTATTATAACATTTCAATTAATATTGAAAGGTAATTCCAACGATTCCTAGAAGAAATTTTGTTTCATATATTTTCATGGATCAACTGATGAAGTCAACCCAGTTTTTAGCAAACTGAGATACCTTAATGGTTAATAAGATAGGATGTTTATATGTCCATAAGATTTTATGGCTACCTAATTTCTCATGTAGTATCATTTATGATAGTGAAACTCAATTTATATCATATTTCTGGTGGGGGTTTTATTGATCATTGTGAATTAATATGCTTTTGAGTATAGCATAACACCCATATCTTGATTGATTGTCCGAGTGGAATACTTTCTATTTTGTGGAAATATTGGGGGAATGTATCCTAATTTTGGTTCTTTGTTACGATAACCATATAGTGCTTATGGAATTATCCTATAACATTAATTACCAGGTTACAATTTATATGTAACCTTATGTGGATTCATATTAGAGGCCATGTCATTAACCATTGTGTTGATAGGTGGATGGTGAGGAAAAGTGGTAGGGTCATTTCCTATATAAGAGATAACATTGACTGCCTAGTTTATTCAAAATAGTAAGGCAATTATATATGTTACCTAGAATTCATATGCTGGCCAGCACGATTGACCCCTAGAGTGTGAGATAGGTTACCCATTATTTTATTATTAACTAGATTTGGACACCATCCCATATATATGCATGAGAAATTTGTTTCCTTTACTATGGAGTTTTTTTATGTTGTGGAAAGGGTCAGCCGAGTATCTTATCGACTATCTCTTCCATTGAGATCCAATTCTTCAAATGACCTATTTCTTGTATATTATCATTGATGGTAACATCCTGAACCATATAATACTGTTGATGTTAAAGATATTGACCTCAAGAATAATGACTCCTTTTCTAATCATCAGGTTTATATCATGGACCATTGTGAGATTACAATTCAGAGAAAATATATTCCACTAGTGTGGGTTATCAAGTAGAAATGATGTGTTCAAGAGGAAATGTGGGAGTCAGAATTAAAAATGAATTCCCAGTGTCTTTTTTTTGTCAATCAGAGTAGTGATATTTGATGGCTTAGCTTGATGATGATCCATCTTGATGTGGGGAGCAAATAAGACTCTGATCTTATTCTGAGGTACATACTTTTTAATTTTATTCAAAACCCCATTTTTTTAATAAAATACTTCAAATGGGTTTGTGGGACTTCCAATGTGTCCATGGGAAACATTTTTTGGTTAGTACAGACAACTTAAAGGTATCTATTTCACTAGTTATCCGATTAATGAAGAATGGATTTGAAAAGGGCTTCCTATAGACTTTGTAATTTACAATAATCATGTAGAAGGGTTCAAAAGGTTTTCATTCGTGTAAAAATTTTTCTTATGCCAATTGAGACAATTTTCTTTAATAACATGTCTTCTTCTATATTTTGGGTAAAAATAGTATCATTTATATCTCACTACCTCTATTTTTTTAGAGTGGATGTCCCTCATCCCATCTCTAATTTTACTATCGTTCAATAGATTGAGAGTATTTGGATATTTCTATCACTCAATCACCTTACAATCTCTCTTTTTTTATCTATTTAAGTGTCTTAATTCTGGTTTAATAAAAATTTCATATTTTCATGGAATTTTAGGGTTTCTCAGTTTCTATCATATCTACTAATATTAAATATCGATATTTTAAAATTGTAACTCAACTAACCTATATAAATTGGTATAATTAGATAACCTCAAAGTCTCATTATTTTAATGATTCTTTATCTTGTGCGGTCACACTTACTCATCAGATGCATGTCCTAAAATTAATATAAATTGTATTCATGAAATGATTTTATCTTAGAATATCCCTAGAATTTAGAGAAGTGGATTAAATATGGAAGACCCATAATGGATTTGGAAATGTGATGGTTTATTCCATATTCGATGTTTTTCATGTACATTGGGGGTGTTTTACGGCTTCCCTTATAGACACAATGATTAAATATAAAATTTATGATTTCTAAGATGACCTCTAAGAACCCTTAATTCTTATGGACATGAGTAGTTTAAAATAAATCCAATTAGAGAATATGAATTTATTTTCATACGTTTTTTATAGGACATGTGTAATATATACGTTTTTATAATTCTTGGAAACATTTATAAGTATGACTGTGGACGATATCCTTGGATTCCTATTATTGGTACTATAATATAATTACATGGAAGATACTAAGATTCCATTAAGGGGTTCATGTGAACACCATGGTTTAAATACACCATTGGATTCAATGAGTTTCAATGATATATTTTTCTTTGATAATTATAGTTGATTATATATTGATTCATTTCTACGAGTTGTGTGGGGTATCTACCCCAATGATTCAAGTAGTGTCTGCACTTATTGAATGCCAAATCATAATGTTGTCGATTCATGAGGGGTTACCTTGTTTAATTTCATGGTATGACCCCCACCCCTTTTATTAAAATTTATTTATATTGGTGTGTATTTATTTTGGAGTGACCATGGGATTCCAATAACATTATGCCTCTAAACACCAATTGTATTCCCTTGATCTCATACCCAACTACTATATTTTTTTTGGAATTAATAGATGGGAATATCTGGTTGAACTACATAGATACCTATTGGTTATATGATCATGTTTTCCTTAATTTTATGTCTTCAAACTAAACTAGGCTATAACCCCACCTCCGTGTTACGAGACAAGAATCGGTCTAGGCAGTTAGGCTCGTCCAAGGATGTCTTCTTATGACACCTGACCCAATTTGATTCCTTTTATTTTTTAGCTTATTATTACTCTTATAGACTTACTTATATACATTTAATACCTTAATTCATTACATATTATACTCCATATGTATTAAACACCATTTTTGGGGGCCTACTAAGTTGTAATCAAACCCCGTTAAGGCCATTGTTTGGTACCCAGATAGAATTAATGGATATAGATCATGATGAGGGAAAGTTATATTTTTTTTCTAATTCTTAGTTTTATTCTGGACATTTAAGTTGGGATCTAGGGGCTGAGATGGTGGTTCCGTGTTTTGGTATTTTACCAGCTTTTTATTTTACCCAATTTTGTACGGTTGGATCTTTTTTTACTTGATCAGACAAATGTATATGTATGCATGCACTGTATGTTGAATCAATATGACATTTCATAGGTTGGGATATGATGTTAAAGAACATATTTATATTATATGTGTGTGATGTATATTTTTTACATTATTTACGTTGAATTTTACACTACCATAGTGAATAGTCAGCTAACTATACCACCTAAAAGGCATCACGGATTTTCAGTGGCCTATGGTATATGAGGAGCCACACATGAGGAATCATGGTGCACCAGATCAAGGAACTAATAAATAGAATTGTGGGTCGATATCTTTGAAAAATATTCTTCATCATTTTAAAAAAATGTCATAAATCCATATTTTTTTCTTATGCTTGGTCTCCTAAAAAACCTAATGTATTTCACTATAATCTTCTGCTAAATTTTTATCCCATATAGAGTAATATTTTTCTAATTTAAATCAACATCTATTATGAACATCTACAAACATATTTATATTTTCTCCTTATAAAAAAATTTAATGTTTATATAATGAGATCAATATTTTTTCCATATCACCTTACTTTTGTTTTTTTTGTCTACTGCATTGTTTATGATTTTGTTAAATAAAATTCATATAGTAACCTTCTAAATCCAAAAAACATACAATCCTGGATAAATAAAATTATATAGGACATGATTTGAAAGAAAATATCTTTTAATGTTTAAAAAATATTTCATCCATGGAGAAAATATGGATATGATATAAAACATCATTGATCCAAAATTGAAACTTACTGTATTTCTATTATAATTATTTTTTTCTTAGTGTAAATAAAATTATTCATATATAATTATCAATATCTCCAAATATCATAGAATATATAATGATATCATCAATGAATACAATAATAATGTAATCATGATAATCATAGAATTCTTTAGTCATCAGTTCCATATGGTCATGAGGTGAATTAGTCAATCAAAATAGAATTAACATAAGCTAATAAAGTCCATACCATGTTTTAAATGACGTACTTGGTATATCGTCCTTCTTCACCCTTATCTGATGATAAATTAAGAAATTTTTAACCTTTGAAAAGTTTTTGTATCCTTGATTTTGATAAAATAAGTCAACATTGTGTGGCAAGGATATGTATTTACTGTGATGTAATTATTCTACATATTATTTATGAACAATCTTATATACCCATCCTTCTTTTTCATCAATAAAATAGGGGATCCATGGGTTGAAACAATAGGGTGCATAGATTCAATATCACTAAAATTAAATATATGATGTTTCAAATCCATCAAATCTACAAGTAACATTACATATTAATTTTTGGATATAGTTATTTAATTTTCTATAATTTTAAATGAGAAGACAAAATCACACTTATGAGGATTAAAGAGAAATTATTCTGTAGAAACATCAATGAATATTTTTTCCATTGAAAAAAACTATGTTATAATGTTATATTCCTTTTTGATAGATTATTGTTGATCTTACCATCTTCCCAAAATTTCATTAACGCGAGATATTGGGGGAGGAATAAAACATGATTTAGATGATAAATTATCCCCTCAAAAGATAATAGGTTACTCCACACCTTCATTAATAATAATCTCATTCTCCTGTAATTTTTTTTCATTATACATTGAATAAAAATCCATAGTAAGGATAATTTCAAATTCAACTTTATATATAATAAAAAATATAAAAATAATATATGTTTAATCATCATAAATTTAACAGAATAATATATCATTGTTATAATTAGATTTCCATGATGTTTCTTAATTAATGAATCCCTTAATAGAGTTCTTGGGAAACATTTAATGTTTTTAGTAAATCTTGGGGATATAAAAGAGTGAAAATATCATGAATAGAATAAAAAAATTGATAAATTTGAATCTATTATCAATGTATCTTCGACTATTCCTTTAAGAACATCAAAATGAGGTCTATAAATTTCATAAGACTATCCTTTCTCCCTTGGACTTTTATAAGAAAAATACCCTTCATGTTTGGGGAATTAATTCACATAGTATCCTTTTTTACGTACAGTTAAAGAATTGACCTTAAAAATATTTTCTTTTCCTTTTCATTTAATATCTTGTTGGAATTCATAGAACCATTGTAGAAGACTCATGTTCTATGCCTATAATTTTTTGGGTGTTTCTCCCCAATGTTATTACATGTAAGAAAGCTCATCTATTTTTTCTTCCCCATCACTAAATTGTTCATACCATTATACTTAGTTATCTAATTATTCTCTATATTTCCACTAAATACATATGTCTTTGAGGATTAATTTTCACTATAAATTGTTTATGGGAGTATATGACCATATAATGAGAAACATTTAGAGAACAATTCCATTATATGAATAACCTTTAAACCATCATAGATATGACCAATCATTCTTTCTAATATACACGCGTAGTCTACAACATGGCTAAAAAGTCTTGTAAATCCAAACTCATACTCCATAAAATTTTACAAGACTTCTTTTATTAGATAGAGGAATTTCCTTTAAATTTTCATTATTTATTCATGAGATATTTATTTTTAAAATAATACATCATGAAATCTTCCTCATTTTGTGCACATTATCTCATATTATTGTTTAGTGTTTTGAATTTACAACCACCATTGGTTCGTATCTGTCTTCAACATATAAACATCGAGGATGAATATTTTCTTTTAAGTACATCCCAAACAACGATATACCTTCTCTGGGGACTTTATCCCTTGTTTTTCTACAAGTGGATCTGTAGTTCCACTTAATATTTGAGGGATCTGATGTATTGAGTTTTCTAACAAAGGTACACCCTTTTTTTGGTCATAGGTCACTCTATGTGGGTGATAATATATTTTATAACCTAGGTTAAATTCTCTAATAGGATTATAATATTATTATCCTCAACTCCTTCTTCTTTGAATTTATCATGGGAAACATCGATATTTTTACTACTATTGTTGAAACAGTTCCCATTACTCCCATTAGTCTCCATGTATCTACATAATTATCTCATGTTATTTAATTTCAATATACAATTCGAATTATGTTTTCTATAGTGATATCCAGAAATATTGATGGTTTTTCTTGGTAATTGTGTTTTATAATAGGTTTTATTAAATCAATTCCCCAGGGTTTATATTAAACAATATCTCAACAAAATAATGTAATAACGTATACTTATAAAACCAAAATTCAATAGTTATATTAACATATTGGTATACAATACAATAGTTCATACATGATATAATATATTAATTGTCTTATAATAGCAGATAAATACAAATATTAAATTTAAAAAAATATATAGAAAGAACAAATCATGAGAACATTTTTATCACTTTATTAATATCCTTGAAAATTATATATATTTCCCATCTACGTCTCCTATGAAAATGATGAAAATTACGGTGAGGTCAGGTGATCAATAATGAGTATCATACAATGAAAACTATTATAACTCAAAAATGGTATATGTGATACTATTGGAATAAATTACAAAATATATACATAATCAATTGAAACTGATTTCATGTTATCTCAATGAATGTAAATGAAAACATGGAAACCAATAATCATTTATCTCATACTTATACATTCGAGAATGGTCGATATCATGAAATGATTTCAAGATCATATGCCAATTCTCTATACGAATATAGACAGGGGAATTCCCCAGATACTCAAAATATTTTTTTTCTCTTGAGACCTCTCAATTCATTGAGGGGATGTATAATTTCTGGCACACCCATAAATTTTTTTATGTCTAATGAATTTACCATAAATGTAAACAAGATACTTCATTTAATTATCTAAGGAACCTATAGATTAATAAAAAATTGATATCCAAATAATGTAATATAAATAAAACAAATAATTTACCACTAAATGTTATAAGGTGTATGTCAAGGAGATAATCCCTTTATAAACATTGAATTTTTGTTGTATCATCATTGAAATATGAAGTAACTTCATTAATGAAATATAGTCCAGAGAGCACTTTCAATGTGATGTGTTATGCATGGAAGATATTAATTAGGTTTACCATACATAGTTGGTTTGATAAAAATCTAATTTTATGTAAAACCATTCATTGTAGTCATATATAGTGTGTAAATATTCTAAATCACGTCCCTCATAAGTGTCAATCTATGGGTGTATTCTTATTCCCACTCGATGTGAATCGGAGTGATGATTCTATCAATGATCGACCAACATTTTTTTAGGTGTTTAACCCTACATGCATTAATTACATTAATTCATACACTTCATATTATCCATGTAGGGATGTATTTTGTAGGTAACAAAAAGTGCATTTAATTTACCAAAACTTATGATTATTTTACATCATTTATATGTTTAAATTTCAGAATAGTATTGGTAACTCTTGAATCAGAAGAATATGAGGGATGGATAAAAATATGGACTTAAAAATCCCATGAAACACATGAGAAATATAGTAAAAACTATTCCATATAAATTTATATATAACTCCATATGGAATATTAATATACCATGAGTCACAATGAGTGAAAATTGGTATTGAAAAATGGAGTTATGGAATGGGTAGAAATTCAATCAAAACCTATTAAAAGAGAGGGATTAAATTTTATCTAAAAATAACATTAATAAATGAAATTTAATGATATGAAATCTGAAATAAGTAATATATAAACCACATAATTTAAATCATCTGTATAATATAAAACATGTCTCAAAATAGAGGAATTTGAGATGGAAAACCCTTACCTCTTATCCTGACATAAATTAACGTATATTAAGCTCTTCCATCACAAACATAGATATCTTAATCACCTAATTAATAACCTTTCTCATATCGTATTTTATTTATAATCTTCATATATATTCGTTCTCTATATTGATTCTAGTTATTTTTTACCCCTTTTTCTATATTAGGTTTTTATAGTTTGACTGTTTATACTAGTTTCATAATATCATTGTCTGTGCATATTCTTCATAAAACATTCCTCATAAATATCTCATTAATGTTAATATTATGTATAATTTATAATAATTTATTTTTATTCAAATTCCATTCATGAAGGTTTTAATCATTATATTTGAGGCTGAATTTGATATGTTTTAGTGATTTTTGATGATCTAATGGTGTTTTCTTCATTAACGAATAAAATATTGACTTAAAATATATAAAACCAAAATATAATAATCATTTAAGAATTTATATCAAATTATTCAATTAATTCTACTAACATATTCATTCATTTTATAAATTCATATTATTGTTCATGTAGGAGGTTAAACTGGCCCAAACATGGACATACCCTTATTTCAGTGATGATTATGGGGTGGTTTAGTTGGAATATCTTTATAAAAGAAGAATAAAAAATTAATTTAGTTATTATTATCTGGAGATATTATCATTATAATGATTTATAATAATAAGTAATGGATATAAAAAATTGAATATAATATGAATAAAATGATTTTCATCTTAAGTGCTTGTTTAAAACTAGTAATTTTCCAAGGAATTTTTATTATTAATATCAATAATAAGTTATTAAATTTTTTTATACAAATATTAATAGTGATATAAATATAATATTTATTCTTTAATTCCATTTTAAATTTCATCTATGGAATTCAGTAATAAAAAATAGAAGACATCGTTCCATAGTGGCAGTAGACGTCAAGTACAAGAATAGGTAAATTTTCCCATCCTTCGAATGGAAGAAAAGAGTATCAACGTATATTATATTATTTGAGTAAAACTATTATATATATCGTAATTAATTAATAATTGATCATCTTGGATAGTTTATGTTAGTCGATGAAGGAAAATGAATTATTTTACTTTATAAAAGCAATAGTTTTCTCATATGCAAGGATTATGTTTTTTATTTATGGAAAGAGAAAAGGTAGATACCAAAAATTTCATTAACATATTAATATTAATTATATAGAGAATAATTATTTAACCATATATGTATGAGAAAATTTGAGTTGAAAATGTATGATAGAATGGAACAATGTTAAGAAAAACGGATGACTCTTGTTGATCACATTGATACTTCATTAGACTATACCGCAAAAATGGTTGGTTGAGGATAAAATAATATGAAAATAATTTAATAGAAGAAAGATATAATTTATTGGGATTAAAAATTGAACAATTTTTGAATAAATCTAGTTATGGGAATGTTATTTGAGAAGTACTGAGAGGCCCCTTTAATAATTGATTAGGGTTAGCATTTTTTTAAATACTAATAAATATTTAAGAATGGGAAGTTACTCTCCAGATAATTAGCTCTAAAATCGGAAACTAATTTACTGTGATGAGATAAGGTCCTTAATCATCTAAAATTATATTGAAAAAATGTTTTAATTTTTTTCAACTCCTTACAATTATATTTTCCAGTTTTACTGTTTTATCATTTACTACTGTAACTAGTTTATACAATAGTAATTTATATTTTATAATTAAAAATTCAAGGGTCATATTTTCATAATTTGGAACTAATTATTCTAACTTTGAAATAAATTTCATATGATTGTATTTCTGAAGGTTATATAATTTTTTTTAGAATAATAAATTTATAATGCATTAAAATAAATTTGTTGATTAATTTGACTTAAGTTTTTAAGTAACCAATATAGCTTTATAAATTAAAAATATTATTTTAAAATGTATAATGTTACCTATGTAAATATATTTATGTGGGATAAGAGTTTTTTGATTTTTTAACATATAATCAATTATATAAAAGTTATGTTTTAAAAAAATGGTTATTCACTAGTCACCTTAAAAACCGTATCTTCATAAAAATACCAAATTTCAACTTAAGTTAATTTTTATGGAAGAATTAAAAAATGAAGAATATTTTGAAAAAATTGTTCCTAAAATTTTGGTATTAAAATTTTAAATATATACAATATTAATATATTTTTAGTGTATGAATTGTGTGATAGTTAAGGATATCATGTTTACCAGACATAGTATGGTCTTAGGAAATAAAAATAACATATTTATAAAAATTTATTTATGAATAGAGAAACAGTAATAAAAATATATGTTGTGGTATTTCTATATTTATATCATACTATTTTAATCAACCACTTTATTCTCATTCTAACTCGTTTTTATTGATTTATATTTCGAAACACCCCTTTTCCCTTTTTTGGTATTAAGTGTGTGTTTTGTTAATTATTTATCGGATGATGTTTCCAAAATCAAAACTAAATTCCCCATAATTGTTGTTATTTTTAATTATATATATTTCTAATAAATTGTTAATATATCAAGAAATCTACAATGGGTTTTCATACTATTTTCAAATGAGTATTTAGAAATTTTTAATATAATCTCTAGACCAAATAACACCAAGTTAAACTAATATATTTAAAATAATTGAGATTTTACCCTATTATAAAGTTCAATTTTAATTAGATTTAAATGACTTAATTTCCTTCTTATAAAGGTACTAATGAAAATTAAATGTCTTTAATTCTTTATCCCATTACATCTGACTAATAATTCTTGAATGTTATGAGTGATTTTGAAACTCATTACACTACATTGAATTTTTATCAAGAGTATTGATAAGACAATTCTCTTCTACTCCATTATTTTAATCCATAAAAAAATAAATCATACACAATCCATCAAATTATTTCACTTTGAGGAACCTATAGTTCATTATTATAGTATCATATCATTATTTTAACATCCTTTGTAAATATTTATTATTTTTCTAACAAAATTCATCTCGACCCTTCATTGAAACCTTGTTCATATCTGCATCATTTCAACCCTCAACATACATATGTGTCCCAACAACTTCATTAAGTCTTATAAATATTTTACTTCAAAATTAGTCATTGTTTTTGGAATTTTTAGATCTCATTCTTTTAAACAGGTAAAATTATTCGTCAATAATCTCTATTATTTAATTTCATTCTTCAGAAAAGGCACTCATATTTTCAATCACCTTAGTTTACTATAATAACTTTTTATTCAAACAAAAATTGAATTTTTTTTCTTTTTAAATTTTATCCATATCTTAAATTAATTGGTTAGTATGGGATAGTTCTACCTCAATTTGTTCAAGATACTTATATAACCCTTTCTACAGTCATTAAATAATTCAGTTATTCAATCATTGAATATCAAATTCTTCAAGAGTACCCACAACCTGAACATAAAGATTTAAAACACCGTATAGTTCATTCTCATATTGAACATTAATTGTAAAACTGCAAGATATAAAATCTATACTAATCTAGTAATGGATCTTCAAGATAGATCTCTAAACACAAATCATTAAGGCTTTGTCACCACTTATTATATCTTTTCACGCATTGATAGGGGATGTGAAAAATGATTTCGTTGAATAATGTCAACATGGAACATATACCATTACTTGAAGGAGCATATTCAACGTTAATGTTCCTTCTCACATAATATCATTGAATCTCAAGAATAGTTAAAAAATTACTTTTTTCACCTAATGTGGGATTATTTTGAGGATCATGCATTCAGTATTTAAATCCTACTATGACTCACTCTTTTAGGGGATAAAATATTTAGGTGAATTCTCTCCACACCAAACCTCACTACCTATATAAATTTAGATAAATTCAATCTTACCCAAGGCCCCCTGTCTATAAAATGTATTAAGGGATAACTGATTGTATCCCATGGGTCACTCACTTTACAGCTTTCACACATCTCTATAGAAGATATAAATATATATACATAAGTGTAAATTACAAATTTCATTACATGAATTGTAAATCATGATTAGTATATAGACCTAATGTAATCTACATAAAAATTATAGATATTATCCTCAAAGTATACTATGTACTAGTCCCAATTCCATTACAAGAAATAATCTACTCCTTGAAAGAAGTGATGAATATTTCATCATCATACGGACATTAAACAGTAGTCCAAATATTGTAATTTCATCCTAGGAACTATGCATGTTCTGATATTCAATAATATAAAGAATGAACATACTCTTCTAGACCATGTCTTTAATAGAATAAAATTCATCAATTACTTAATCATCTTTAATTTAAATACCTATTCTAACAAATGTTTCTAAACACCATCATTATTATTCTTTAATCCATTGTGGAATACTCAGTAACTTTTCGCTCTATAATATATTTTATTATTTTTGTCAGGATATATTTTAATATTTTATTCTATCTATTTCCATCCAGTTCTAGTTAGGATATTTCAATTTCAATTAAAAATTTAATAAAGATAAAATACTTGAACAAAAACTAATTCAAATTCAACGATTTAAGGCCCCATATGAGATAAACCATGGAATTTGAGGTTGACTAACAAGACATATAGATACTATAGGAAACTTTCCCTTTAAAATAGATTTATCTATTGACATCACCCTCCCTGTAAATAAAATGCATTGAGGTGAGGGTGTTGGTGACTACCCAATTCCTACCTTCAGCAGGCCTCGGGATAGCCACTAGCACCGAGTGTATATTAAACATGTAAATGGGAGAAATTACCCTATATGAGAAAAATATAAAAGAGATATATAAGTTGGATAAGACAACCATAACCTTCTCATACAAACACATGCACAAAAATGCACACATGTATATATTAAGAAACCCAAGCAAAACATACAATGTCATAGAGTACCAAACAACATAACGGGAAACTACAAGTACTAAAAAAATGGTAAACACAATAGTGACCATGAAGCCCGAATAGCTCTTGACAAACCCCAAGCATGTAATGTTCATCCTCAACACCAACATTCTCAATCTAACCAAAAAAAATAGTTTATACAATTGATGGTTGAGCATAATAATATACTCAGTAGGATCCTTCCTGGGGACTCATAAAAAATATAATAAAAGTGTTCCTAATAACTGTGATCAAAAGTGATACTAAATAAACACCTAAATAGTTATACAAGGTTTTTAGACTCACAATGGATTAATCTCACACAGTATCACATATATGAGAGGATATAATATGATAATAAACAACAGGGGTACCCCACTCCTCTTTCCTCACTAGTTTTCTGACCATCCCCAAGGATTCACCTCATGACCCTCTCGTTCTAATCTTGAAAACACAGTGGAAGGGTATGAAAACATGCACCTCCTGCATCACATAACCAATCCATCTCATTCACATAAGAATATATCATAAAAATGTTGGTTTCAGAAGAAAGCATAGTTTGTGTGACATAGGTAAATCATTAGGTATTATACCATAAACCATTACAGCCCATACACTGTGTAAGTGCCTCAATCTGTCACATACTATACAGTCCTTACCTATAATAATCCTTTGGATATGATAAATGATAATACATGTGTATGAAATAATAAGAATCCATTACATCTATCTACACCATTATATCTGAAAACTGACCTTCATTCATAACATCACAAGTAACTACCAAAAGAAGAAAGCAGGGCCATATGGGGTAGTCATCCTTCCAGCCTCCTATAGAGATGTTGGGGAAAACACTCTACCATATCCCATAGGGGTCCAGATTCCCTAAAAAAATGGTTTAGGAAGTGTATGAAATCACTAAATAGTCATGATATAATATAACTAAAAACCACAATATAAGAATAAAAAATTCATATAATCAACAATATCTAACATAATACAAACTCCAATCTACCATCAATAAGACCTGATATCCTATATGCACCCAAGAATATAATATAACTGCATTAAATTAATTAAAAAATTGTATAATTTACCATCATTAATTAATTCATTATCTATTAACTATTCATTAACAATACATTATGTTTCATTACATTAATCAACAGATTTAAAATCATGTCCTCTAGAAATAAACAAATAAATTCCATGGTTCATCAAGATTGACGTCTTTTTTTTATTTTAATTCTATCATCAACATACCCCGAGGGTAAAACATTTATATAATAATTTACATCATTCCATATCCAGGTACTCTATTAAAACCACCCTAAGATACCACTAAGGGGAAAGATGAAACCACACACCTACATATACCACATGTAGGGGGAAATAATAAAGATAAATAAAAAAACATTACCACCATCCATTAATCACATTCAAGAGAGCATACAATCTCTCAGCATCTCATCTATAGGTACGCCCACCTATAACCTATACCCTCACCTATGGTGTCATTACTGACAACCACATGAATATACTAATGAATCTCACCATCAAGGCAACCACTATTTCCACATCATTCAGGCCTCCCCACCGACATACCACAACATATACCCCATGCTCATCCATCATAGGCTCAAAAACATTCCAGGCCTCCCCGCCCCATATCCTCTCACCCCTTTAATATCATCTATACCATGATCACATCAAAAGGAACATATCCATAACAGAAGACATGAAAAAAGAAAAATAAAACAAAACAACAGGTCATTTGGTTTTCCAAAATAAGGCATTCATTCTTCTCATGAAAATGAGCCCTCCTGACTCCAAAACAAGGCAATCAACCATCAGAAGAAAAACAGGAACTAAATCCCTAGAAAATTATAATTACCACACAACTAGTTCTTATTTAATCATGAATAAACAATTTCATTTATTAAAAGTTTCTAACCAATTGAAACATAATCCATTAATTTTAAATAATATATCAATGTAGAAACATGTTTTTAGCATTTATTTTAGATAAAAACCCAAAAAATGTATAATTCTCAATTAACATGACATTTCATTTATTATCCACATGATTTAGAATGCTTCACATTATCATATATTCCATTAATCATATGGAATACCATATTCATATAATCATGTGCATTGCATCCATTTGAATAACATCAAATTACAACCGTTACTGGATTCATTAAACATTCCTCTTTTTATTTATCCAATTATTTATAATTTAATTCCTACATTACATTATGTATGAATTTCCATCATAAAAAAATGATAACAATGTATAACATATATATAACACTATCTAGAAGATTGTGAGTAAAACCTCTATCATATTATAGAGAAATAACATCTTCATGGGATTTATATCAAATTCTTCAATATGGTTAAATAATTATTTGGTCAATTTAATGCCTATCAAAGGGGATAAATCATGATAGAATTAAAATTTCATGTAAATAAAAGAGAAGAACATAATCCCCAACCTCAAAATCCATCGGCATTATTCTCATGAGAATAAATTTCTTTAGGGATCTCCGATCACCTCTCCCACGGGAGAGACATCCATCTATGGACATTGCGGCATAACCACAACAACAAAGTCAGAGAAAATCCCATTTGAAACAATAGATATCATACTACATAGTAAAAAGATAATAAATGGAAGGAAAAAATAAAACAAAGAGATTACCAATCATATAACGATTTCATGGTGGGTAATCTCCCTGATTCTATCATTTAAGAAAAAAACTCCCCCAGAACACCTTCATGCCTTGAAAACATGAAATGGGTCGGTAATCTCATATCTAGGACCTTACATTAGATACATATACAACAATTATATTCCTATATAATAAAAACAAAACCAATCCTAGAGAAGAAACAAAAAGGGGTTGTCTGAACTACCATCCCATGAGATAAATCACAACGGGCTGGCCACCATAGTGGCTAAACAACCTTACATAGAGTAAAATAGATTAAACCACACAAAATGGAAGGTTTCTCCTTAATTTTTTCATAGGTGTTATACCTATCAAATGAAAGTGATGAATAAAAACGAAATAAGAGGAAAAAATTTCATAGAATAGACGGGTCTAAATCAACAAGAGAAACAACGTTACAAGGGAATATCTAAACAACAAATAGCATGGGGTACTGAGATTGCATGTGTGATTCATGTTCCCATGTATAATCCCCAACACCACTATCTCAACAAAAAACATTATCTAAGGGAATAGCATGACCATGAAACATCTTCTCCTAGTGGCACTATATCTCCAGAAGCCTCTTCTTGAAGGTTGAATCATTGTAAAAATTTGTCTTCACCAATTGATAAAATTAGAGAAAATACGATGATAAAGGTTTATCTGTGGCTTGAAAAAAACATTATGTATTTCAATCATCTTTGAGGGAAGTTCTATATGATACACCATGGATCCAACACTAGACAACACCTCAAAAGTCTCAAAACCCCAAGGATAAAGATTACTCACATAACCAATCCTTAACTAGCAATGGCAATGTGTCACCTTCAAGAACACATGATCTCCCTAGTCGAACTCTAGAGGTCACCTCCTATGATTGGAAACGGATTTTGGGAGGTCGTTCACTTTTTTAATCCTCTAGAGAATTATCTAAACTATCTCTATTGTATACTATACCTACTTTGATCTGAGAATTGCTTCCTCTTTGACCCCAGTCCAGAACAATGGTGAATGGAAAGGTCAGCTGAAAAATGATTCTAACATTTCTATACCAATGGTAGAATGGAAAATTTTATCTTAAGAATATTAGACCAAAGTAAGATATTTAATCCCCAAACCACCCAAATCTTGGACATAAGAGACGAATATGTATTCAAAAGTCTAGATAGTCCACTCTGTGTGAATATTTGTCAGAGAATGAAAATAAGTGCAAAGGAATGATTGAGAACCAAATGAAGGATGGTGAACTATACACACCATTTAGGTAAAATGAGGTTGTTGATTAGAAATGATATCCCTTAGGACTCTGTAAAGTCTCACCACCAACTCTACATAATGTCTCAAAATAACTTCCAATGATTTCAACTCCCCAATATTGTTGTAAAATTGGAACGAAGTCCATCGAGATGTCCAACCACTTGCACTGGGTAATATCAAACATCTTGATAAACCCATGAATAACACAATGTTTGGAATTTAAGTTCGATAATAATAAACAATAAGAGAAAAACTCATAAATTTAATGCTTCAAACCATGAATAAAAAACACTCAGTACATCATGGTCAGGTAATGATTTTCTACAAAAGGTAAGCTATGGAACTCACAATGAACAAAATCATGCCTCTCTAAAGGAATTAAATGACTTCCCTTAAATAAAACTATGTATTATCCATCCTTTAACCAACAATCTGGGGTATCACAAAAACACACTATCTCCCCACACCTCTACCTCAGAATCTCTCAAATGGGACTCCTCCACATGATACACCAAAGACGACTACACTTTTATTGGTAAAATACAACCTCTTCCTCCAACATCACTCGTATCAAGTTCAATCACTGAATGTTCCCCCATCACTCTCTAGGAATCCCTAAATCCATTAACAGAATCACTACGTGAAATTATTGATTAGTGTATTAACTAAAACATTTCCCTTTTAGATGGAATCAGAAATTTATATTTATAATGTTGCAAGAATTCCATATGTTGATGTTGGCGAATGTTCAAGTAATTTGATGATAAGACATACCTTTTGATATAATGGATTTTAAAATCCATAAAATGCTCACAGATGAGGTAATGTGTCCAAAACATCGATGAAAACACAACTTCCACAAACTCTATATCATGGGTGGAATAATTATTCTTTTAGGGATGTAAATTCAGATACCCATAACATAAAATAGATCTGTGCTGTATTAGAACATAGCTCAAACCAGATGTGAAGCAACACAAAAAACATCATATTGAACTCCCTCGACTAACAAACACATGATTGGAGAACTAACCCAATTTTCCATGAGGTACTTAAAATATACCAAACACCAGTTATTCCATGAGAAATCTTGATCCTTTCTGGTAAAAAAAATCAATTGAGTCAAAACCAAAGTGAAATCGGCTATGAAACATCTATAATTTCCTACAAAACAATGTAATATTTGTACCTCTACTACTCCCATGGGGTATTCCCAAGACTCTACAACCTCTATCATCGAAGGATCCCTAGATAATCTCTGTTGGGAAACAGAATTCCCTATGAAATAAACTTCAAGACCCAAAAATAAAACTTAGAAAACTTCCCAAACACCTTCTCATGAAAAATATATATCAAGACGACATTATGATGATCTTCATGATCTTACTTCGATGCATAGTACATAATCATTTCATCAATGAAAACAACCAGGAAATTATCGAATAAATCTTTATACACCGCTTTCCCCAACCCCTTGAACAAGGCTAGATAATCCTCTACACCAATCAACATTACATCAAAATCATAATTCCCATAATGAAAGAAAAACAATAGTGTAACAACCCGATATTTTATAAGTTACATTATTTTTAATTTCATTCATATCTTCTATTGTACGACACACCAAGATTATCTTGTGCTATACGCAACACTGTATTAGCTTGCAGTATACACAACACTTTTCTTGGCTCTTGTTACACACAATTTCAAGTTCGTTTGATAGAATTTATTCTACGCAACATTGAGTGTATATATATATATATTCAATGTATAAATAAAATATGGTTGGATTCTGTTATAAACAACCACAAAGGAGTTGTGCACTACATGAAACCCTGACTTGGCTTGCATTACACGCAATCACGACCTTCCTCGATAGCATGTGTTGTACGCAATACCGAGTTTTACTAAACAATGCTATATTATTATAATATTGTTATGAACTAGCCATTATGAATAGTGTTAACTAAATTTTGAATTTTATAACATTACTATTAATCTTAAACATTTCTAGAACATGGTATAAGAACAAAATAAATTTTTCGGGTAAAATAAGTATTTTTCAAAAAAATGCAGTTTTGCCACCTTTTGATGGCGCACCCACATTAAATCTAGTTTTAGACATGTTTATAAGTTTAATTTGACAAAATAAAATCCTTATTTTGAATCAGGATATAAAAATTTACATTAGATATTGTTTTTATATTTTTCTGATAACTTTCATATTTTAATGAATAGTAAAAACACACTATATTTTAATTAAAATCAGCTGTTTTCATCATAATATATTATGTGGTTAAATTATTATATTGAATTGTTTTAAAGTATAAATATAATATATTTTTACCATTTAATATAATGTATGTCATTAGAATTGATTTTACCTTGAATTCGTAGGTTAAATCAATTCAATCTTTTGCAATGTTTTAAAGAAAAACCCATTTTGTTTCGACAACGGGATTAATTTATAATTTAATTTCTGCATCTTTTGTGTATTGAATTTGGAAAAATTGATTCCATATTTGGAATCAGTGGGTCCAAATTATGTTAATAAGCAACTTTTTATTTTTTGGAATTATGAATAGTAACTACGGTAAATTTTATTTACCATAGTTAAAGGTAAATCGGGTAATTAAGGGTAAATATAATAAATTAAAATTACCCTAAAAATGTCAAAATCCTATTGGATGACTAAAAGTCGACCCATATAACCTAAGGGTTGGATTAGATTCATTTAATTAAATTTTTTCAATGAAAATAATTTAATTATTATTAAAACCAAAGAATCTGACTAATGTCACTTTCTTAAATCTTATAGTATAATAATTTTAGTCTAGTGATAAACTTCATGAAACATCAAACATGATTAGTCTCCAAAAATATCATACAATTATCTACATCATAGGAATTTATTTAGAATTTTTAGTGATTTAATAATTATCATTTATGATGACACAAAGATGATGCATTAATTGTCTTATTAATGAAATATTGACATAATTGATGTTATAAATGCCCAAATAAATGTAATTTGAGACTTTTTATGACTTACATTAATTATCTAGGTTACTATGACATGTTATTGTTTATATAAGTAACTTGTTTAGAACTTATCATTCTGTTATGAATTTCATAAAAATTATGTACCAAATAGTGTCAAAATTGACATAAATTAGTTTTTAAAACAAATATTATATAATTAATTGTTATCATATTCCTCAAAATCTAAGGATCGGAAAAATGACTTAGATAAGATTATATATATTAATAATAAACAACTTGGGGTTCGTTTGGCATGATATAGTTGTTTATTAACCATATAGTGTAAGAAAACAAAAAGACACGGTAAAAGTTAAATTATTTAACTTAGAGTTAAATCTAATTGATAAGGTTAAAATAAAAACCTAAACTTGTCTAAATCCTATTTTATGAGAGGATTTCTACCCATACCCACTTTAGCTTCTAAATAATACCCTTTGGAACCATTATAAACTGAATTTGACCTTAATATAAAATAGTATTTTGAGATTTTCCTAAGGTGCCCCTCTCTTCCCTTATAAAATGGCACCTCCTCCCTCTCCTCCTCACACCAATTTGAGCATTCAAGCTCTACCAAACCCTGCCAAAATCTCTTCTCCAATTCCCTAATATCATCCTAGAGGTCCTGGTATTCTTCAAAGTCCATCCTTAGTTCTTTAAGTGGAGGTCAAGTGAAGGCGCATCAAAAAGAGGTAATATCCATTACCGATCTTTTTCAATTTCATTCTTCTTCAACTTCTTCTTCATTAGTTGTTTCATGATAAAGTAATAACATAAGTATTTATTATATACTGATATGTTATTATAAATATGAAAAAACTCTAATTAACCTTCTATCCATCCTACAGAAAAAGGAAATCACCGCGCGTGCGTACGTACGGAATACCGTCTCCACGCCGTCGTGTAATCTATTTTTCCACCAACACCATACATGGATGGGTATATTGGTGTAAAGAATAACTATACATAGTTATTATAACATCATATTGATTATGAAATTGTATACATACACTCCAATATACTCCCACGATCATGAGAATGATATCATCACCCGTGCGTACGTACGGACTACCGTCTCCATGACGCGATGAGATTCATTCTCCACTTTAACCATTCATGAATAATTATAAAGTGTATATAATAAGTAATCATGAAATATATGACATAATAATTATATTGGAGTTATTTGTATATATGTGTATGTCATCTACTTAATTCCATTCAACTCAATAAGGAAACGAAAACAACGTTCATGCGTACATACGGCCTACCGTCTCCATGAACGGTGTATTTCTTTCCATTTACTGATTTATTATATATATGTATATTCTGAATATATATTAGATATAAATCATGTTGTATATTCTGGAATTAAGTAATCATGATCTAAGTAATCATATGAATTATTACAAGTCAAAACACGGACGAAAAATGAAACAATTTTACCCAAAACGCTCTTTAACATGGAATTTACAAAAGAACGGGTAATATAAAGTCATAAGTGAACTATATATGATATCATAACAATGAGTATGATTCTGGAATAATTCAATAACATTATTTAAATCATTATACAGGAGGTTCGGTCACTTATGAAGCAAATTGGACCAAAGGTAAGGGAAATATCACAATCTCATTTTTATCCGAGATTGTTTATATTTTGGCATTTACTGGGGTGTATTTTATCATACAAATCCATGTTTCCTCAATATGTAATATTATTTCCATTAACCTACAATTTTTTAAATCCTATTTTACCCTTCGGTGAGTTTTTAGTAAAAGATATGAAAGGAATCTTTTGTCGTATTTCGTCCGAGGTACTTTTTGACTTTTCCGACAAAATTACGAGAAGAATGTTTTTTTAACTTATATGACATAAATGAATTTTTAAAACATTATATCCAAGAAGCTTCCTTTACAAGTTTTCATGTTTATTTTTAATCAACTTCTTTTAGTTTAAAATTGTATGACATGTTAAGAAAGGAAAATGTTTTTGAATTTGAAAGGATATTTTCCTCAAGAATGGAGTTCAAGTGTTTTATCAAAATTATTTTCCATATAAGATAATATAGGGTTCTGTTTATATCCCTATAATGGCATTGATTTTATTATGCTGTGATGGAATTATTTTTATGAATTCCTTTATCGTATATGAATTGTTTTATGAAGTCATGATGTTTAAGATTCCAATTTTTTTACATGGGTTATGCAATGATGTATGGTTAATGATTTTGTGGCACACATAAGAATGGTATCATTATGAGATGGGTGGGACCTATATCTCCCTCCAATGCATTGGGTAAAGATTTTATATCTCATGAGATAGACATGGATAGAACGGTAGGTTATACCGGTTCAGTGAAACAGGACTGAAATGAGGGTGACTCGGTTCCGAAATGGACTTTTTCCACTAAGATAGTCTTGGAAATGAGTATTGACTAATAAGAAATGATTCTCTATTATTGTGTGTGTATTCCACAAAGTTTCATGTTTTATGTTATGATTATTAGGATTACATTTCACTAATATGATTTATCCCATGTTATGAAATTATGATCTCTTTTGCAGGTTAAGATTTCCAAAAGATATGTTCTTATGAATATGATGTGATTGATAATTATTTTGTTTACCCTTACTGAGCATTTGAGCTCACCCTTTTATGTTTTATTTTCCCCAGGATATAAGGAAAGGTTTTAGGTAAGAAAAAAATGGAAGATCTTTATGGGAGATGTTGAAGATCTGTCACGACGATTAGAATATTTTTTTCCGAGTTTCCAAAGACACTAAACTTTTACGGTCCTTGTGTGTGTTTTTTTGTAATGTACTAAGTATTCCGCAAAAGTAATGTAATTTCCATGTACGTTAAGCTTCGAGTCCCTACAGTTGGTATCATAGGAAAGGTTTAGTCACCCTTTGGAAACTAGGATGTGAGAACGTTAGTGAGATCCCTAGATATATTTCTAAGGTAAGTCTAGGGATGTCCCTAAGGACAAGTATAAGTATAGGATATAGTCCTATAACTACGGTAACGATCATAGAATTTAACCTAAGGTGTTAGATATTGAGGATACTCCCCCTTTACAATGTTGTTTTCTCTAGCATGATTTTTGCCTCTCACAAGATTCTTTTTGTGTTTTAGTCAATGGAGGGAACCAGAAGGAATTCGGTTAACATTGAATCCAATGGGCAAATTGGTGACTATGAGCAACAAAATTGTGTAATTATTAGAGATAAAAATATTGTGATTATGCCGAATCAGTCATCGCGATATAGGACTAACAAGGTGAAATTTAGTGGTATGCCTAATTCATCAAAGAAGAGGAAGATAAACTATTATTCATGTTCGCTTGTTGAGGAGCATAAAGAAAGGAAGATTGAGATTTCTAAAGAAGGGAAGAAGAACCTTGAGGAATACCTCAAATGGAGGGACTGATGTTATCTGTGTGGAGAAAAGGGTCATAGAGTGACAGACTATCATGGAGTTCAATGTCTTATTTGCGGAGAACATGGGCATTACCCAACTCAATGCCCTTACCTAAAAAGTTATTTCTAAATCAAGGAAGGACTTATTCCTGGACAATCATTGAAGTGGATGGAATGATGTGTTTATGTATTGGTATTCAATAATAATGTTGTTGAGATACTTTTATGGTGTATTGAAATATTTATATATTGGTATATTGTGGTTTTCAATAATTTTAAGGAACCGGTAACCATGAAAAGTGATTCAAATATTTTGGAAAGAAGATGATATGCACATAATGAAGGGATAAAGAGAAAATGAAATGTTTGATAGTATTCATGAGCTCATGATTGATATAAGGACTAAGTGATATCATGGTTTGAGTATATAGAATTTTGAGGATTTTGGTATGTGGAAAGAGTTAACTTTTAACAGCACCCATGTTTTCAATAAGGTTCAATGGGTATTCAAGAGAGTACAAGATTAAGGCCTTTGAATGTTTGGAATATGACAAACAAGATATATCATATGATATATGGGGATCAACTATGGTATTAAATCTCTGAGAGTGGACTTCAGTATTATGGATAAGCCAAAAGATTGGAATGGAATATGTTGGACATAAGTTATTATTGTTTGTTTTTCGATATTATTGATGGGATGTTATAGTAATATAGTTTTAGAAAAAGGACAACCTGTAGGACGGGCGACATCCCATCACGTCAGACAAGGCTGTGGGAATCGAACTCACAACCGAAGTGCGACTGGCCTTTATCGCCTACCACTGGCCTACATGAAGTCCCTGGTTAGTATAAACTAGTCTTATTTTATTAAGCGGTATGATATATGAAGTATAAGTTCATTTTTGGAACCATATACGATTAATCTAACCATAAGATGGACTTATAACATTTGCTAACCTTTTGTTTGAAAGAGATGGAATGACCCATCATTATATCACATGATCTTATAACACATCACAAATAACAAATTCAACTTCATTTATTTAAGGGATGAAGTGGAAATTGTTCAATTCACGAACAACAGTGAGATTGTACCAAAATCATGCAAGTATTTCTTTTTATTCATCAACTTTAGGGAAATGATCTTGAAAACCAAAAATGTTGTCCTAGTTCCCGTATATCCGATTAATCAGATGGTACCTTAGATCATCAAAAATCAATAGCTTTGTGATTGTTGTATTTTTCAGAGCCATGTTCACTACCACTCTCCATCAGAACTTGATGGTTAGATTTTTCTTCTATATCCATATTTTCACCTATGTTCTCCTATGTGGAAACCCCGTGATGAGTTAATTTGGGTAACCGTTACATTTCATACTTTAGTTTTTAAAATCCATGTTTTGGTATTCCTTTTTACGATGTGGGTTTCTATTAAACAAACTTTTGAGTAGTAAACCATTTATAACCTCGACGAATTTCGAGGGAGAAATTCATTTTAAGGGGGGTAGAATGTAACAACCTGAGATTTTATAAGATACATTCTTTTTAATTTCATTCATATCTTCTATTGTACGACACACCAAGATTATCTTGCGGTATACGCAACACTGTATTAGCTTGCATGATACGCAACACTTTTCTTGGCTCTTGTTACACACAATTTCATGTTCGTTTGATAGAAGTTATTCTACGCAACATTGAGTGTATATATATATATATATTCAATGTATAAATAAAATTTGGTTGGATTCTGTTATATGCAACAACAAAGGAGTTGTGCACTACACGCAACCCTGACTTGTCTTGCATTACACACAATCACGACCTTCCTCGATAGCGTGTGTTGTACCCAATACCGGGTTTTACTAAACAACGATATATTATTATAATATTGTTATGAACTAGCCGTTATGAATAGTGTTAACTAAATTTTGAATTTTATAACATTATTATTCATCTTACACATTTCTAGAACATGGTTTAAGAAAAAAATAAATTTTTCAGGTAAAATAAGTATTTTTCAAAAAAATGCAGTTTTGCCGCCTTTTGATGGCGCACCCACATTAAATCTAGATTTTGACATGTTTATAAGTTTAATTTGAAAAAATAAAATTCTTATTTTGAATCAGGATATAAAAATTTACATTAGATAAGGTTTTGATATTTTTCAGATAACTTTCATATTTTAATGAATAGTAAAAACACGCTATATTTTAATTAAAAACAACTTTTTTCATCATAATATCTTATGTGGTTAAATTATAATATTGAATGGTTTTAAAGTATAAATAGAATATATTTTTACCATTTAATATAATTTATGTCATTAGCATTGATTTTACCTTGAATTCATAGGTTAAATCAATTCAATCTTTTGCAATGTTTTAAAGAAAAACCCGTTTTGTTTCGACAACAGGATTAATTTTAATTTAATTTATGCATCTTTTGTGTATTGAATTTGGAAAAATAGATTCCATATTTGGAATCAGTGGGTCCAAATTATGTTAATAAGCTACTTTTTATTTTTGGGAATTATGAATAGTAACTACGGTAAATTTTATTTACCACAGTTAAAGGTAAATCGGGTAATTAAGGGTAAATATAATATTTTAAAATTAACCTAACAAATGTAAAAATCCTATTGTATGACTAAAAGTCGACCCATATCACCTAAGGGTCGGATTAGATTCATTTAATTAAATTTTTTCAATGAAAATAAATTAATTATTATTAAAACCAAAGAATGTGACAACATGTCACTTTCTTAAATCTTATAAGAATAATAATTTTAATCTAGTGATAAACTTCATGAAACATAGAACATGAATAGTATCAAGAAATCTAATACAATTATCTAAATCATTGGAATTTATTTATAATTTTTAGGGATTAAATATTTATCATTTATGATGACACAAAGATGATGCAATAATTGTCTTATTAATGACATATTGACATAATTGATGTTATAAATGCCCAAATAAATGTAATTTGAGAATTTTTATGACTTGAATTAATTTTATAGGTTAATATGACATTTTATTGTTGATATAAGTTACTTGGTTCGAACTTATCATTTAGTTATGAATTTCATAAAAATCATGTACCAAATAGTGTCAAAAATCACATAAATTAGTTTTTAAAAAAATTATTATATTATTAATTGTTATCTTATTCCTAAAAATCCATGGTTCACCCAAATGACATAGATAAGATTATATATTTTATAATAAACAACTTGGGGTTTGTTTGGCTTGATATAGTATGTTTATTAACCATATAGTGTAAGAAAACAAAACGACACGGTAAAAGTTAAATTATTTAACTTAGAGTTAAATCTAATTGATAAGGTTAAAATAATAACCTAAACTTGTCTAAATCCTATTGGATGAGAGGATTTCGACCCATACCCACTTTAGCTTCTAAATAAGACCCTTTGGAACCATTATAACCCGAATTTGACCTTAATATAAAATAATATTTTTTGATTTTCCTAAGGTGCCCCTCTCCTCCCTTATAAAAGGGCACCTCCTCCCACTCCTCCTCACACCAATTTGAGTATTCAAGCTCGGCCAACCCCTGACAAAATATCTTCTCCAATTCCCTAGTATCATCCTAGATTTCCTGCTCTTCTTCAAAGACCATCATTAGTTCTTTATGTGGAGGTTAAGTGAAGGCGCGTTAAAAAGAGGTAATATCCATTACCGATCTTTTTCAATTTCTTTCTTCTTCAACTTCTTCTTCATTAGTTGTTTCATGATAAAGTAATAACATAAGTATTTATTATATAAGGATATTTTATTATAAATATTAAACAACTCTAATTAACCTTTTATCCATCCTACGGAAAAAGGAAATCACCGCGCGTGCATACGTACGGAATACCGTCTCCACGCCGTGGTGTAATCTATTTTTCCACCAACACCTTACATGGATGGGTATAATGGTGTAAAGAATAACTATACATAGTTATTATAACATCACATTGATTCTGAAATAGTATACATACACTCCAATATAGTCCCATGATCATGAGAACAGTATCATCGCCCGTGCGTACGTACGGACTACCGTCTCCACGACGCGATGAGATTCATTCTCCACTTTAACCATTCATGAATAATTATAAAGTGTATATAATAAGTAATCATGAAATATATGAAATAATAATGATACTGGATTTATTTTTATATATGTGTATGTCATCTACTTAATTCCATTCAACTCAATAAGGAAACTAAAACAACATTCATGCGTACGTACGGCCTACTGTCTCCATGAACGGTGTATTTCTTTCCATTTACTGATTTATTATATATATGTATATTCTGAATATATATTAGATATAAATCATGTTTTATATTCTTTAATTAAGTAATCATGATCTAAGTAATCATATGAATAATTACAAGTCAAAACACGGACGACAAATGAAACAATTTTACCCAAAACGCTCTTTTACATGGAATTTACAAAAAAATTGGTAATATAAAGTCATAAGTGAACTATATATGATATCGTAACAATGTGTATGATTCTGTAATAAGTCAATAATATTATTTAAATCATTATACAGGAGGTTCATACACTTATGAAGAAAATTGGACCAAAGGTAAGGGAAATATCACAATCTCATTTTTATCCGAGATTGTTTATACTTTGGCATTTACTGGGGTGTATTTTATCATCCACATCCATGTTCCCTCAATATGTAATATTATTTCCGTACACCTAGAATTGTTTAAATCCAATTTTACCCTTTGGTGAGTTTTCAATAAAAGATATGAAAGGAATCTTTTGTCATTTTTCGTACGAGGTACTTTTTGACTTTTCCGACAAAAGTACGGGAAGAATGTTTTTTTAACTTATAAGACATAAATGGATTTTAAAAAAATTATTTCCAAGATGCTTCCTTTAAATGTTTTCAATTTTATTTTTATTCAAATTCTTTTAGTTTAAAATTGTATGACATGTTAAGAAAGGAAAATGTTTTTGAATTTGAAAGGATATTTTCCTCAAGAATGGAGTTCAAGTGTTTTATCGAAATTATTTTCCATCTAAGATAATATATGGTTCTGTTTATATCCTTATTAGGGAATTGATTTGATTATTTTGTGATGGAATTATTTTTTTGAATTCCTTTATCGTATATGAATTGTTTTATGATGTCATGATGTTTAAGATTCCCATTTTTATAACATGGGTTATGCAATGATGTATGGTTTTTGATTTTGTGGCACACATAAGAATGGTATAATTATGAGATGGGTGGGACCTATATCTCCCTCCAATGCATTGGGTAAAGATTTTATATCTCATGAGATAGACATGGATGGAACGGTAGGTTATACCGGTTCAGTGAAACAGGACTAAAACGAGGGTGACTCGGTTCAGAAATGGACTTTGTCCACTAAGATAGTCATGGAAATGAGTCTTGACTAATAAGAAATGATTCCCTATGATTTTGTGTGTATGCCACAAGGTTTCATGTTTTATGTTATGATTATTTGGATTACATTTCACTACTATGATTTATCCCATGTTATGAAATTATGATATCTTTTGCAGGTTAAGATTTCCAAAAGATATGTTCTTATGAATATGATGTGATTGATATTTATTTTGTTTACCCTTACTGAGCATTTTATCTCACCCTTTTATGTTTTCTTTTCCCCAGGATATAAAGAAAGGATTTAGGTAAGAAAAAAATGGAAGATCTTTATGGGAGATGTTGACGATCTATCACCACGATTAGAAGATTTTATTCCGAGTTTCCAAAGACACTAAACTATTACGGTCCTTGTGTGTGTGTTTTTGTAATGTACTAATTATTCTGCAAAATTAATGTAATGTCCATTTACATTAAGCTTCGGGTCTCTACAAATAGTCTTCCAAATATACTAATCATTCAACAACATTTGATGAAATCTAGAATCTAAATTGATCATCAAGGACCGAATTTATCCATTCAGATGATCAAATAAATAATTAATCCATTGAAGGGGATATAGGTTCTTCACTTTTGGTTCAAGTGATGATAATGAATATTAATCTATAAAACATCCATTTGAATTATTCATGAAAAAAACTGGGGAACCAATGGGGACACACTCATCCGAACAAAACCATGATGAAAGAAATCATCATGCTTTACTCACATCTGTTGAAATGTAGAAGGATCCATCCTATACAATGTTATTGACATAGGAGACACACCTAGATATACCACATTTAGAATCATTATCTCCCATGGAGGTTGTAATACTATAACTACATATGGAAATCAATTTGGGTATGATTATATGAACCTAGGAAACAAAAACAACCAAACCTCAGATGAACTCATCATCAACTCATACAACATGGATAATAATGATGGATAAAACCTATAATCCATTTGATGACATTGCTCACAAAAAAACATTATTGTTTCCCCATCATTTTCATAGAACACATCCTACCTATGGAAGAAATCTATGATATCCTGCAATGAATGAAACCAATCCATGCTGAGGATGATTTCATATGGATTTACCCCTAAAAATGGGAAATCTCCCCGAGAGTGGTGATTATCTATTACGAGCTCATAGTAACTACATACTTCATACAATTCATCTCATCCTCCAACTAGCATAGTCAACTCCAAGGGAACATGAAGCTTCTCTACCTTATGTACAAATGCATGGATGGGGGTAAGTGATTTAATGTTATGTGTCACTCCTGAATCAAACAAATCAATCTCCCGGGTTGAAAAAAGTAAAGGGTTACTCAAAATACATATAAAGAAAATAGTGCTAGAAACTCTAAACAATAAAGATACACATAAACGAATTCATGGACTCTATAACCCATGTAAAGGCCACTGTATCATTCATTCATTTCTCTAAAAGGAAGAGGAGTGTATTTGGGATATCCTCGACCCACCCCTCTATTTCATACTGATCCCAAACTGGATCCCCATGTTGTTGATAACTTGTATGAAACTTCCTCAATTGTGGCCTTGAAGAAAAGTAGGAGTCACACGCTGACTGATTAAAAATGTAGGGCACACTCACAGTTAATGACCTTCCCCACTATAAGAAAATCACACATGTAATCTCTTAGAATAGGTCAGATAGCTTCCAACCCATGAGAAACAAGATGATGAGGGGTGGTACAAACACTCATATGACCAAAGCACTTTTTTCCAGACAACTATGAACCATGGACTATAGCTCTTCTTCATATAGAATTTTGATGACTCTCCTCTCATGATGACCTTGTTCTAGCTAGTGTACTCTCTATAACATCTAATCTCTCAAACACATTGAGGCTCATATTTTGAATAAATGGGGTGACTATGTACTAGATCTATGGAAAAAACACACATTGAATTTCCTCACCCTCGCCTCCTCATTTGGAAATAGATATGAATCATATCACAGAAGCATCCAGAAATTGATCTGAAACTATCACACATAGTTTAACCCATGCTAAAGGGTATAATCTCATAGTGATTGGACTTTATTATGGTAAAATAAAGAAAAGATACTCTATAATGGCCTTTTATATTTTTCTATGAGACAATTGACTCCTCATGATACACAACAAAACAAAATCCACCACTCCCTCATGCCCCACCCATCATCATCATAGCCAATGAAATCCATCGATCCAACTGAGCATGGATCAAAATAAATTCTATCTCACCCACAACCAATCATAATTTTTTTTACTAAAATCTGAAACGGTGTCTTAATACTTATGAAAACTTTGTTGTTAAAACTCTTAATGTTTCCTCCTCTAAGTGTCATCTTCATCAACCTGTAATCTATAGTGAAGTGTTAATACATCATGATAAACATATTCAGTGTCAGCATGACGATGACATCGAATTGGATCCATTCCTAAAACATATAAACTATTAGAGTTCCCAAACCTAGAATATAGAATACATAACATTTATAAAATAATTATTTTTTACGGGTTTGACATATCCCAATGTCTACCCATTTCAAACACATGTGCAAAGAAGAATGATGTGTGGTCCTTTCCTTGGTCTCTACCATGCAACCAGAATCAAATAATTTTCTATGTTTAGTAAACATAATGGTATGTGCATCTAGTCACTAGGGGAGAAAAATACCCATGTCTTTATAGGTATCATGTGTTTACATTTTTACTAAAATTTTATGACGTTGTTTCACTACAAACCCAAGATATCTCACCTGTGCATAACACCGACCTCCATCATATTCTTCAAACATGAATGTCAGATTCCACTTTTTCATGAACCCTTCCCTACAAAGATACCACAGTGGGGGTATATAATAAGTGACTTACCGAGTCTCACCTTCAGTAGTCCTCGGGTTGTCGACTAGCGCCAAGGGTAGTGTAACCATGCAAATGGGAGGCATTACATAGTAAGATGAACCTGAAGAAGATAGAGATAATATGGATATAACAACCAACACCTTCTTAGACACAAAGACACACACAGACACACACATATATATAATAAGGTCCAACTGAAACATGAAAAGTAATACAGTACTAAACAACAAAATGAAAACTATATGTAACAAGAAAGGTAATGAAAATAACTATCATGATTCCCAAAAGGATTCTACTAAACCATGAACTAGTTATAACTATCCTGATCACCAACCAAATCCATCTAACCTGAAATATTGTTTTTAAATATGTTGGTTAATAATAAAATTATACTCGGTAGGATCCTCCATAGACCATATTGTAACAATAGATAAGGAAATCATGATAAGGCATAGTGAGAAGCAATGAATCTAACTCAGCACCAAAATAGGTATACAATGTTCCCAGCCTCACCCTAGATAAATCTCACCAGGTATCATATAATAGTAAGCATATAATATGATAATAGACATAAAGGGTACCCCACCCTTACTTTCTGAATGGATTTCCTCTCTTCCCCAATGTCACAGGTCTGAAGCCTCTCTCCCTAAAAGCATGTTATCCCAAAAACAATTATGCATGGAATCAAAAAATGCACCTCATGAATCACATAACCATATCATCCCATTCACATAATCAAATATTGTAATAAAGTAAATTTTTAAAGCCACCTAAACCTATATGATATATATCAAACATTAGGTTTAGTAACTCAATCCATTAAATTCCATACCCCGATTATGTACTTTAAACCATCACATATTATACATGTAACACCTATAATAATCATTTGGATAATATAACGGGTAATACATGTGTGAAATGATCACAAGATGTTACATTCCTCTACACACATATATGGCATGACTAACCACCATACATACCGACACAAATAACAACCAAGAGAAGAAATCAGAGCCAGAGGGGGTAGTCATCCATCAATCCTCCCACTAGGATGTTGGGGTGAACGCCCTACTAAATTCTACTGGGTTTTAGTTTCCATAACCAACATGGTTGAGGTAGCATATCAAATCACAATACATACAAGATATATTATATCTAACAACCACTCTATGGGCATAACATTTTCTTAGACTCAACTGCAGATAACGACACTCAGACTCTTGTCTGCAACTGCTAAGACCATATATCCTATAATAAAACAAGAATATAAATTAGATTCAGTATATTCATTCATTACTTTTAAGAATATCGTTTCATTAATTAATTCATTTTTCATTAATTAACCATTAACATTATAATGTGTTGCATTACATAAATCATTTGAGTAAAAACCATGCCCTCTACGCCTAAGCAATCCAAATCCATGGTTTATCAAGATTGAATTCCTTTTAGATTTTTCATTGAATCATCATCCAACCCCATGTGTTAATTTTATTTATTTATTTATTTATATCACTACTTCAAAACAAAGGCTTAACAATGCTAATATTTATCTACACTAAAAAAGTGATGATAAATGGAATATTTATAAGCACTAAAGAAAGAGATTATAAATTTAACTTTTTATCAATGCTTTATTTTTATCACAGATACTGGTCCAAAAAATAAAATTAAACAATTGAATAAAAAATAAAAAATTAGTTTATTTTTAAAAAATATTAGAATTTTTTATAATTAAATATTTAATGTTAAAAATGAATAAATTAATTATACTATATATAAATCATAAATCATCATAAATATTATTTTAAAAATATATATATATATCTAAAATTTAAACTAAATAAAATAAAAATAATTAAATTGACAAAAATATTAAACATTTTATTAATTACATGATTATTGATAATGCTAATAAATAGTATTTATTAAATACATAGATACATATTAATGTGTATAAATATGTTTTATATATAACGAAATATTTATTCCCTTCACATTAAATAGGCATATATTCAGTGAATAATTATTTATTATTAAAACATTATTTGATTTAAAAATACTGACAAATTGCATAGAGTAATGGATATATAATTGATTGACGTTTGATTTTTGAATTTAAAATAGATAAAATGTGTGTTATATTGATTTAATATATACATAATTATTTCATTTTTATGTACAATTCACACACACAAAACTTATCTATTTTTTTAATATCATTAAAGTGGTCATATTTTTATTTTATTCAACTTCACTCATTTATAACATGCATGTAATTAAAATTAGATATTCCTTAATAATGATAAAAAAATATGTGAAAAGTATTTTTAAAAAGTATTTCATAACAAGTATATTTATAAATAAATATATATAAACAAATTCACATACTTGATTAATAAAATTATAAATATACAATTATTAATTTATAACTATTTTTATATAAGAATTTATATAATTATATCTAACCAAATATATATATTTAAATAATTATTAAATTTATAATAAATTTACTTATATGGTCAATATATTTAGTATATTTATATTTATATATTTTTATTAAGTATATTTATATATAATTATATAAATATATATAATGATATAAATATTATTTCAAAAAATATTTATATAATTATAAATAAATAATAATACATTTATATAATTATATGTCTTCTATCTATGTTTAATTAACAAGCGCTGATAAAAGAAGACTTTATCAATGCTTTTTTACTATTGTTAAAATCCTATCTTTATTAATGCTAAAAATTGCTGATAAATTTTCATTTTATCAGCACTTATTACTTTACCACTGATAAGAAAACTCCTTATCATCATTTTTTTGAAAGCACTTATAAAAGTGCCCTGATCTATTTAAAAATACCTAACCAGTTTTGAACCTATCATGATATTGAAATCTTTTCATGGAAGCCACCCACTGTCAGTCCTCCTCCTCATTGAATCCATGCTCGAATCACACAAACCCACTCGAATCACACAAAAACGCTACCTCCAATTGCTTGAACATCATCTAACATGCATTGTTCTCTTGTAATTAGGGTTTAAAAAGTATTCATCAACATATAGATATGAGGGTCTCATGTTTTCTTCGACCGAGAGAGTGAGGACTATGTTTTCCTTTATAGGTTCCGATTTTCTTTCTATATTTTCCATTTCATTTTTTATTTCTTCTATGATAATGTCATTATTTATTTGGTCTCTAGTCGTTGTATATAGTTTTCTTTTTTTAATGCATTTTTTTCTCCACTACTGATTTGAAAATCTTTTTTTGGTCTTTTTAATTTTATTTATTTATTTACTTTGTTGTCTACATCTATGCCCTATCATGATCCACAAGACTAATTATTTCGACATTTTTAAATCTTAAGGAATAACCTCTGGTCAAAATAGAAACAAACTAAATATATATTTACACCACTATATGAAAAGTTGATTTTTTGAATATAAAAACCTTAAATGAATAAAAAAAATGATTTAGAAAACAAATTCCCAATCTCGTTATGGTATTAATATGCAACAACAGATTATTTTATAAAATTCATCTAATTGAATTTATTTATTTAAATTCGGTTTTAATATTCTCACATAAGGGCTTTCCCTTAAAAATTTATTTGATCAGAATTGTGTTGTTTTATTTTAAGAGAAATATTAATTTCAGTGGTTCAATATTTTTTTATTCTCAATGACTCTCAATTTTAAAAACTTTTATGGGGTTGTATTTATTTAACAATGTTGTGATATTATGAGGTAATGGTTATATATAGATTAATCAATTGAACATTATTTTTTAAATATATATATACATATATATCTATCTATGTGTGTGTAAATATATATCATTCTTTATAGTTATATCTATTTTGAAAACTTATAAAGTAATAGTGAGTTGATAATTATTAATTCATAATTTAATGTTTTAGATTTCAAAATTAGGAATGGATTATATTTACTTTCATTAAATATTATATTTAAGTGTCCAGTTTTTTTTAATAATGTGTATTATAAATTCAATTATATATATCTGTGTGTTGGGTGAATTTAATTATGTATAGGACAGACATGGTAATGGTTAGTTTGTTTTTTTCCATTTTTTGAGATATATATCTTGTTGATGTGTATTATTGCTTTATGAAAACTTCATTAAAGACCTCCCTATAATCTCAAGGATGGTTCAATGTGTATTACATGGACTCCCTATAATTCGTTAGATGGGTAGATCTGATGTGACAGCATTCCTAGAATCATTGTGATGGATCGACGTGGTGATATGAAATCCCAAGAGTCATGATATGTTTCCAAATATTTGATATATCATTAATTTTAAATATAATAACTCCTTTTTTTACTACATACCCTTCTCCAAAAAAAAAACTAGATAAGAAATAATAAAATTCTATATATTAGAAATTATTTTTAGGTATTCATCTTTTTAGGTCTACATGTCTAGCTTCCACCCATATGCATCTACTATTTCTATCCATGTATATGATATAACTCTTTATTAATTAAAATATTTTATCAATACAATTATATATCTTCTAGTTGATTGAATGATAGTTTATTATTCTTTATTATCAAATTTGGGTTTCTTATTACTCTTTAATTTCATAAACTATATTTTCATTTGTTTAATAGATTTAAGAAAGACAAGATGTGTGTCAAAAACAGTTTTTATTTGAATATGTTTCTGGAGACTCACATCCATCCCTTTTATAGAAAACTATCATGCTCACCAACTTCATATTTTGAATTTTCATTATTCCAATTTGTTGCCTAATGCTCATCCCCCAGCTCTTTTATGTTTCATTTACTACTATAAATATTAGTCAACCCATGGATGACTAATAATTAGGGTATTTAATGCAACATGTGTGCATCTCCACACGTGATGTTGGATGTTCCAAACAAAAAAATGAAATGATAAATTTTTGAGGGATTAGTTAATGGGGATGAATTTTATATAATGTTCACCTTGGAATGAATTAACATTATAAAAACCTCTATAGGGAATTAATTATTTTCTAAAATTATATTACCCCTTTTTATTCAACATACTAAAATTTATTGAAATAAAAAAATGTTGAGTTTCACTAATTATACATGTCTACAAATTTATCAATTGATAGTGAAAATCTTTTTTTATTGTAAAAAATTAATATTTTTAGAGGACCATTATGGGATATACATAACACTGAGAGGGGGTGAATCAGTGTTGGGGAGTTTTTAATCAAACTCAAAATTTTTATCCATGTACCTCTTGACATGATTGGATCATGATTCTCTAATTCCCTTTTCACTGTCACATGTAATATCAGAAAGCAGTACAAATATTCACATGATATTTTTACAAGGTTCACTACCCAATAAGAGAAGCTACATCCTTAACATGTATAGTGATGACCAATACATGGATTATCCACTGTAATGTTATTACTGTTATAGTGGATTGGCTCGAAAAACAATCCTCTAGCTAGTGTGAGTCCCTTCACTTTTGGAGGGGGAAGGGAAACATTACTCTTACTAAACTAGTGATGACATAGTTCAACCGGAAGCATCCTTACTAGTTCATTATACAGCAAATGAAGAAATTATTTTTCATTTTGGATAAGGTGGGCTCTGTTCTTGGTCTTATTCAGTTCTCTTCACTTGGTTACATGCAATTTAGTAGGAAAGAAACTTTCCCTTCTTCTTCCTATTCTTATTTAGTGCAAAACCAACTACATTAGTTCTTCTTCTTTATTTTTTAGTTCTAAACCTAAAGAAATATTCTTCTTCATTCTTATCCTTTTGTGAAATAACTTAAATCACTAGAAATTATTTTCCCTTTCCTAGAATAACTAACTCCCTTGTGATTGTTCAGGCAATGAATATTAGTTCACATTGAACCGTCTAAATTAATTATCCATTATTATTTTCATATAATCATGAGAAAATTCATGTTTCTGTTTGGTTGAAAACTTCTCTTCCACTTATTCTTCTTCTTTACAAATGTGCACACACTGATTTTATTCCTTCTTTTAAGTGTCTTCATGTGTCCATGTACATAAATGAATACATACAATTTTATCTTCATCTCTCTTGTGTGAAAACCTGGATTGGTATAAATCCTTGTACATACACACCTGACCTAATCTTTTCTTCCCTTTCTATTCTTCTCTCTGCCCATGGTTTATGGGTCTTTACATCACACACATGAGTTTTTGTTTTTCATGCATTTTCTTCTTCAAACTCGAATGGGTGAGGCCCACAATTCACCTTGTTCTTGCACAATTGTATGGATGGAGTCCCTTGTGAACACACTATATTTTTCCTTCTCATTTATGTGATTATGTGTTCTTGTACTACCCCTTCCTTCATGGGTCTTTTTCATCATAATATATCACAAAGCCTCAGTAGTATTTAAACAATGCACATGTGTTCTTCAATTTGCGTAATTATCTTCACCATTAAATATAATTCCTCATTAAACAAAAACCCCTGTCAATAGTGTAGATGTGTCCATGAAAAAAGGAGGGTTTTCTCAATTTTCATTGTGAAACCCACAGGTTTCTGGTTCCATTTCTTCACACAGTGGGTACGCATGGAGCTTCTTTATATAACCAATGATGTGTGAGTATCTCTCTTCGTAAATCACAACAAGGGTGTGTGCTCACCGATTATATAAATACATGATCCCCATCATGATACACAATTATGGTTTGAGACTATTATGTGTGATCATTGTTTTCCTTCACATAAATGTTTAGTTTCCTTCTTCGCGAGACACTATAAGAGTGCATTTCACTTATTGAAGGTTTGTGGTGATCTGCTCATCCTTTGCAATCTAGAAACTAATATTATCTATTTCTTAGAAACACAAGATCTTGGGTGTATGAACAACATCATATCTATTTTTCTCAGCGTGGATATTTTTATAGGTAGGGAATGGATCTTCATCATATTCTAAATGCCGCCTTTGAATCATCCATGATATTCCCTTTGGATAAATGGGAACTTTAGTTCATTAAAATATTCAAACTTTTGTTGAGATATGCTGCATATCTTGGGTGTTTCCTTTTTAACCAAGTAGGATTATAAGTCATGTTCATGAATTTAAGTATCACAAACAGTCTTCATTCAAAATGAAACCCAGGTCATCCATGATGATCAGATGAATCATGTGGCCTTGGAAACTTCATTTGCCTCATCCTTCTTCGAGATTCCCCATTTAGTTGAATGCATGAAAATGAAATTCCGTGAATGTTTTAATTTATATACATTGAGAAACATGCTCCCCATATGATGTCCTAAGGTCATCTATGGGGATGGGGTCATCAACTCCAGCGAGTAACAATGGCGTTGGCCTGCAGTTGTATAGGAAGAAGATGATGCGGTTAAACCAGAGACTGTGGGAGATTGGATGGTGAGAAAGACATGGGATGAGATGAGCATCCAATATCTCTCGATTCATTAAAAATATTATCCCACATCGAAATAGATATGTGGGTGAGGTGCGTTGTATGTATCAAGGAACTCCTCCATTCACTCAGAATTCCCATCCTCCTCACACGATACCGCCCCATACTGCGTTTTGCGAGTGCACTTTTCACCCACCTTCTTTGCATGGGCATTGTCCCAGCTATGCAAGGCCCATCCCCCATCAACTCCTATGGACCTATACAGAGCCTTGTATGTGGGTGTTCCTAGGCTCAACCCATTCCACCTCTGGGATAGCCAGGGATGGTTCCCTCTATGTGGTTGACCCTCAGGTCCCACATCTACGAGGGTTCAACTAGCCTCGAGTGGCTCGAGGGTGACCCAAATTATTAGGTATGGAACTTAAAAAATACTTGGGTAAGTTCATCGAAACCTTTATGATTAATACTCCAACCCCATGCAATGCCACCCTGAAATACCAAGACCATGAAAACTTTGTTTTCCTTTTTTCTTGATCACATTCAAATCATCAAATATCTTCCACCATTGTTTTTGGAAATTGAATTTCATAGGACTCTAATCATCCTTAAATGGATGATACATCCTGGTTGTGAGCACTATATCACTTTTGATAGAAGTTCATTGAATATTTGATCAGTGCATCAATTTTTTGATTTGATGAACATGGAGAATTGCCAACACGAATTATTTCCCAAGCATGGAATCTAATTCTATGAATCCATAAATATTATCCAGGTATCTTTACTTAAACCAATATTTGATCACTTTGGAGTTCCTTCTTCATTTTGACCATTATTGAAAACTATCGACAAAAAATACAACTTATAAAAAAAGTGGTCCCAACAATCACCCCATGTGTATTTTTTGGGAATACTTCAATATTATCTTCATTGATTTTTTCAATTTGAAAATGTGGATCTTCTTTATTCCCTTCAATTTTGAACTTTCATGTCACATTTTATACCCCTTATTTTCAAGAAATACAATGTTCAATGGAAAAGGGTATCAATACAAACATAAGAAATGTGACATCCATAATTTCACTCTATGTCTACTTGATCCATTCTTGGTGTAGAAAACAGTATGATTCAATTTAGACAACAAAGTTGTCCATTATCCACTGATCCTGATAACTAATGAGATGATAACTCATGTACTTATCTTTAAGGGTCTTCCACTTTATTTTCAGGATGAGGAGAGATGATGTGATATAAAATAATCAACCTAAAACTCCTATACTCACTTCAACAAATGGATAAAAAATATTCAAGTGAAATAGGCGCAATGAGTGACCTTATGGAACTTCTATTTTTCATTTTTCGTTGATTGATTTAGTTACCCCCTTTGTAAAATTATTTTTATTTTGATTAACTATGGATGAGAGATTGAGAAATGAAATACATTTTCCAATTACTGGATCTCCAAAAAGTATTCCAAATACTTGAATTTGATAACAACATAAGTATATACTAATTGAAATAATAACTTTGTAAGCTTCTTCATGTGTATCCATTCAAGGGAACACTTCTCATCACAGAATCTCTGGTTCTCCCCCTCTGATCTTACTTCACCTTCATTTCCCTATATTATAAGAATAAATACAACATATAATGATTTAAAGAAATAAGGTGGACCCTCCATGCATCATCAATGTGAAAAACAAGGTTGATATGATTATCTCAGCCCAGATGCTCTATTCTTCAAACAATCCCATTTGATCATCAATTACGGTTGTGGCTATGTGGTTTCCATATTTCTTCCATTTCATTTTGTATGGTCCTTCTTTCTTCAAGAGATTTAAAATCATCATATTCTCTAGGTGCAACATACATCTTCATGATGAATTATTCTTGGTCTAGAATAAATTCAATGGTATTTTTAACAGGGTTACCAGTCTTGTTGCATCTCACATATAGGAATTCGTTATCTTTATGTAAAATCTTCATTTTTTCTTTTTGTACTAGCCTTAGCTTGGGAATCATAAATTTTCCTCATTATTTCCAAATATTCTAAGGTATAAAGTTTGGATCCTTCATATGGTCTCTTCTGAGTTCCATCCATCATGGTAGTTATTTTGGATGCACCACCCTACAACTTCTGGGATTTAGAATCCAAGGACTTATCACCTTTCCTTTTTTG
This sequence comes from Viscum album, assembly GCA_963277665.1. NCBI lineage: Eukaryota > Viridiplantae > Streptophyta > Magnoliopsida > Santalales > Viscaceae > Viscum > Viscum album. The sequence goes on along the minus strand of OY728125.1, from coordinate 539,443,000 downwards.
GAATCTTCTTGGGAGAATTTTATTTAAAACATTCTTCTGATTTATTCCCAAGGATACCACATAATTCTTAGAAAAATTTTGTGATTTGTTTATCAACATTGGATGAATGTTTATATGATCATGTACCAACATTGTGAGTACTTCCATTGCATACATCACAGATGTTATCAACCTTTCAAAATATGTTTGCAGTTTACAGATGCTTTTGGAGTTGTGGATGTTTCTTCTACTTCTCTATCTTTCTCCCCATGAGATGGTCTTCCTTTGAGATTTTTCATTTAACGGATTGTACTAATAATCCAATGCACAATGCCCAAATCTATTATAGCACCAATAGTTAATAACAAATATTCTATTTCTGGTATCTTCTATATATGGTTGCTGAGCCGGCTTTTTATTTGTTGTGATCTCTATGGGGAACTACCTTCCACCTTCATCTTCCAATCCACCCTATACATGGTGGTAGGTATCTCATCACCTTTCCCCATCCATAATTCTTTTTAATTTTGTTTCCACCCTTTACATTTAAAATTTTTACAAACATGAGTACAAGATGAAATAAATGGTACCTGAACATTCTCACCTACATGTTATGGATCAATGAGTGAAGTCATGAACTTCTTATCACATTTTGGATTTCTTTAACCCTCATAATCCTCAAATTAACATTTAATACAAGAAGAAACATTCACTCTATTTTTTGAAGTCTCAATATGGTCTGCTCAATATTGGCACACTGAGGTTCCAATTTTAGACATTCCATATTGGGTATGATCTTCTCGTCTTCAATCATAATCATCATAACTTCACAATTCTTCTATAACCTTTCAAATTCCACTTCATGAATCACAACATTGTTTTTTAACAAAGTGCCAATTTAATCGATCTTCTTGGAATTTTCTTCCAAAAATAAACCCTTGATATATGTGTTATTCTTCAACTCATTTTCAAGTGCATGACTATTCTCTTATTGAGTCGTTTTGACTCTTTCTTTCACCTAAACTCATTTGATCCATTTTCAAGAACTTATTTCAAGTTCTCTTATAGTTTCTTCAAATGATCCAACTTGTCTAGTTAGATTTAAAAAGTTTATAATTTTGATTTGTAATCCTTTCTCCAAAAGATCATTTTCTTCTCCCAACTAGTTGATATCTTCTTGAATGAATTGAAATACTCCACAAACAAGAGATGCACATTCTTCATTAATGTCATGAAGAATATCTCTTAATTTATTAACTGATAATTATTGAGAATTTAAATATAGATCATCATTATTGTACTATAATTTTCACCATGAGTAACATTTCAAAATGTACTAACACATACCTCTTTATCATTTGAGGTAAGAATGTTTTCCACCTTCTTGATGGAAACCTGCGCCACCTTATCATTTTTTACATTCCATATTTGTCTTCATTGATTGAAAGATATGAAAATACAAATAATTTATATTCTTTTGAAAATATGGACTTATTCATAAACATTATCTTCTCCTTGTTTTTCATGTTCATCATGGCCATGGTAGTTATAGTCTGCTTCTCAGAGACAGCCAAATCATCACTGAAACTGCACTTCATTGATTAATTCAGAAAGAACCTCAACTCTTTGAAATAGAATAACTTCACTGTAGATAATCCAACAAAAGTGACCATGTCTCTCTAATATAAATTTAGAGGAAAATTTTGGGATATACTGAACACTGAGAGGGGGTGAATCAGTGTTGGGGACTTTTTATGCCAATTCCATATTTTTATACTTGTACCTCTTGACCTTTTATTATCTTGATTGACTTGTACTATTTTCCCTGTTTCATGATATAATTGAAAGAAGTATAAATATGATGATGATATTTTTACATGGTTTAATAATAAATAAGTGAAGATACATCCTTTCCATGTATGGGGATTTCCAATATATGGATTCAATACTATAATGTGATAACCGTTACATTTTTTTAGATATGAAAACAATCCTATATATATTTTGAGTACCTACACATTGGAGGGGGAAGGGAAACAATCATCTTCCTAAACTATTGGTGAGTTAGTTCAAATAACAGATACCTTTTTAGTTATTTATACTTCCATTGAAGAAAAAATTATTCTTTCTTGATAAGTTAGGTTCTACCGTTGGTCTTCATCAGTTCTCTTCACGTGGTTACATGCAAAGCAGTAAGCAAGAAACTCTCCCTTCTTCTTCCTCTTCTTCATTAGTGTGAATCCAACTTCACTAGTTCTTATTTATTCCTCAATGAAATACTATAATAACTATTCATATTCTTTATTATTATTTAGTCCAATAACAGAATGCACTAAAATGCCTTTCTTCTTAGCAAGAATCACAAAATCCTTTGTGATTGTTCAATCAAGGAAGATCAGTTCACTTAGCATCATCTGAATTAATTATCCATTATTCTTTTCATATATGCATGTGATCATTCATGTATAATTTTTTTTAAAATATTCTCTTCCACTTCTTCTTCATCATTACACATGTTGACACACTATTTTGATTCTTTCATTTAAGTGTTTTCACGTGTTCATGTGCATGCAATAGTGCATACATTGTTCTCTTCTTCTATCTTGTGTGAAAAACCTAATTGGTATCAATAATTGGTGACACACACAACCTCTTCACTTCTTCCCTTTATATTATTCTAGTAGCACTAGGTTTGGGGTTCTTTACATCACACACATGAGAGCATGTGTTTCAGGCATGTTCTTCTTCAAACCCGAATGGGTGTAGCCCACGATTCACCATGTTCTTACACACATGAATTGATGGAGAACCTTGTTCATGAACTTTATTTTTCCTTCTAATTTATAAGTTCATGTGTGCATTCAGTAACCCTTCCCTCGTGTTTTTTTTCTTCATAATATTTCACAAAGACACAAGCTCTTCAACAAATGAACACGTTAGTTTCTATGTGCATACTTCCCTTCACCATTAAATCTCTTTATTAATTAAACACGAACCCATACCAAGAGTATAGATGTATCCAATATAAGGAAGGGCGTTCTCTCATTTTCAATGATAAAACCACATGTTCACGATTCCTTTTCATCAAGATATGGGTATGCATGGATTTTAATCACAGAACCATGGTGGTTTTTTGATATTTCTTCGTAAAGCACAACAAGGGTGCATGTGAATAGGTTGTGTACCCATTGGATCCCATTCACAAAACACAAAGATGGTTGGAAAATCCTATCACATGATCATGGTTCCCATTCGATAGAGGTGTGGTTTTCCTTCATTGTGAGACACTTCAAGAGTGCATTAAACTTTTCGAAGGTATGTGGTGACCTACTTGCCCTCTTCAAACCAGAAATGGAGAGGTTTTATTTTTGATAAACACGATCTCTCGACTATATAAATAGAAGAAACTATATTTTTCCCAGTTCAGGTCATTTTATATGAAGGTAATGGACCTTCTTCACATTCTAAATCTCTCTACTAAATTGGATGATATCATTCCATTGAATAACTGAGATCTTTGGGTCATTAAAATTTGTAAACCCGTGTTGAGAAATTCTTCATATCTCATGTGTTTATTTTTCAAAGGAGTTTTCATATATTTCACTTGAATTATTTTATGGATCTCATATATTAATCATTAAAAATGAATCTTGAATCCCCCTGGATGTTCAGATGAATGTGACGGCCTCAACAACTTTGTTTTCCTTGGCCTTCTTTGAGATTCACCATTCTTCATTACTTGCATGCAAATGAAATTGAATGAATGTTACCTTTTTGATCCATCGACCAAAATTCTCCACATATGATGTCTAGTGGAAATCCCTTCTGATCGGGTCATAAACCATGGTGACTAACAGCGTCACTAGCGTGCAGTGGGTGAGGAAGAAGATGACACTGTTAAACTATAGACCTCGGAAGATCGCACGGTCGAGCAAGATGCAGGATGAGATGAGTGGTTGAGGGTGCATGATTCATTAAAAAATTCACCCTGCATCGAAATGGAGATATGGTTGAGATGCATATTAAGTATCAAGGTGCTCCACCATTTTCTCATAATTCTCTACCTCCCACCATGGTACCGCCTTGTACCATGTTCTATGGGCACACATTTCACCCACCTTATATGTACGGGCTTTGTCCTAGCTATTAACAGCTCATCCCTCATGCAACTCTATGAACCTATACACATCCTTCCATGTGGGCTTGCCTATTCCCAAGCCATGAAACCTTTATGCAGTTCGAGGATGGTTCCCTCAGTGTGGTTGACCGTTAGGTCCCACATGTGCTGGGGTTGAGCTGCACTAAGATGGCTTGATGGTTATCCCAAATCATTAAGTAAAGAACTTAAAAACACTTGGTTAAGTGAATGGACACCTTCATGTTTAGTACTATAACCTCATTCATGGACACCTTAAAATTCCAACCCCAAGCACACTCTCGTTTCCATATTACATGATCAAACTAAAATATTCAAATCTCTTCCACCATTTCTTTTTGGAACGTGAATTCCAATGAATTTGAATCTCCATTAAATGGGTGATAGTTCATTGTTGTGAACACATTGTCACTTTTGAAACAAGTTATTTGAAATTAAGATTTGTGCATAAATCGTCTTATTTGTTCAGCAATGATAATTTCCAACATGGATAATTTCCCAAGAATGGAATCCAATGTAATGAATCTATAAAATTCTCTAGGCATGTTAAATTCAACTAATATCCAATCAATTTGGAGTTACTTCTTCATTTTGACAATTATTGAAAAATTTTGACAGGAAATACAACTTATACACACAGTGGTCCCAACCTATTTTAGGAATCCAAGAAGATGGATATGAATCGAAAATGAATTCACGCTAATCATTTGGAAAATGAGTTTGAAGATGGAGTTAATGATTTCATCATGTTTTCAAGAGATCATGCATTTGAAACATCTCAAATCCTCTATACATGTTTATGTGGTTGTTAATCAAGAAATATTAGTCTGGAATAGTTGGAATACCATGCAATTAGTCACAAAATAGATCCGACCTATAATTTTTTACTAACCATAAGAAAATACTGAATTTGGACACCGATTGGTATGAAACTACAATTTATGGATCATTTGATATGAATACTTGTGTCTATGATAATAGATATGACATGGAAGAAATGATAATGGAAATTAAATATGAACATCATGATTTTCAAAAGTTGTTTGAGGAGTTAAATAGTTTTTACTAGAAACAATTTTATACCGGTTGTACTAAATACACAACATTGTCAGCTATATTGAAGTAATGTAGTTTGAAAGATCTCAATGGATGTGTCCATCTTAATAGAACTACTTGGTCTCAAGAATGATATGATACTAGAAGAAAACGAACTAAAATACTAAAAATAGGATGCTAAAAGAATTTAATGCTCAATCGGAATAATCTTTGAAAACATTCAAGCTTGTCCAAATTATTGAATATTTTTTTCAAGGACCATGAATTACTCATAAAATTCCCTATGTGTTGTGCCTATCAACAAAAGAAAAATGAATCCATACCTTAGAAATATATAAGGTAATTTCATATAATTTCTGTGATTATAATAATATATTGATATCAGGAAACCATGATATAATTGACATGGAATTTAGATACAATAATTGAAGATGGGAACCAACCTCATCTCGAAGATTCTCCTTTATGGAAGAAATTTTATTATCAGTTTCAAGAATATAGAAATGAGCCATGTAACATTCATCTTGATTTATCTACATATAGAATAGATACATTTGGTCTAAAGGGTAGTAATCAATGTAAATGGACCATCATGTTTGTAAATTATATCATTCCACCATGATTATTAAGGAATCACAAAATACAGTGTGTTGTCTCTTCTTATATATGGACCAATGAAACCCAGTGGTGATATTGATATCTATTTGGATCCATTGATCAATGATATGAAATGGATGTGGGATACATATATTAAAATTTAAAATTCTCATAGAAGTGATGAACTCACAATGAGGGCCATGTTGTATGGAATGATAAATTACTCCCTACTTATGAAAATTATATAGGGTATAAAATAAATATAATTTTGGCCAGTCCAATTTGTAAAAAAATCACATAATCATATCATTTGAAATATTCACCAAATATTGTTTTTAGAACATCCACAATTTTTACCTCAATGACATAAATACCAATGCTGGAGGACCAAATTCTATTGGAATTTCAAACAAGGTAATACGCCATCCCCAATATTGGGTGATAAATTGTACAATAAATTAAAATATATTGACACTATTCCCTGTAAACCATTTTCAAAAAACCATACAAAATTAGGTTCGAAGAATAGAACAATTTTCATAGAATAGCCACATATGAATTTTTTGTATGTCACACATTTTCGTGATGGAATTCATATAGAATGAAATTTATTTCATAGTTTTACTTACATGTTTCTAAATGTTCTTAGAAAATTGAAATATGGAACCAAGGATAGATTGGACTTGATTGAACATGGTGTAAGAGAAGATTTGGCACCAAAAAAGGGTAAAAGGTGGGATTTTCTTCCACTAGTATCTTACACACAATATTGATATGAAAAAGTACAATTTCTTATTTCCCTTAATAGTGTAAAAGTTCCACTAGGTTATTCATCAAATATCAAGAATTTCATGTCAATGAAAAATTTAAAGTAACAAGGACTAAAATTATATGACTGTCTTGTTTTGATATAAGATTTAATGATTGTTACTTTCCATGAAATTCTTCCTTAAAATTTATGACATACATTAACTAGAGTATGCTTCTTTTTTAAAGTCATATGCAGTAATTTTATAGATCCGATGATGTTTTCAATCATGAAAAATAAGGATGCATTCATATTTTTTAAATTGGATTTGTCTTTCCCACCATCATCAGTTGATATATTGGTCCACTGCATGGTTAACTTGTTTCGGGAGTTTAAACTTGTGGTCCTACCCATTAAAAAAGGATGTACCCCATTGAATGGTGTATGATGGTTTTGAAAGGGTATATTAAGAATCAAAGTTGGCCCAGAGTTTGTATTGGAGAATGAAATATTGTTGAAGGAACTATTGAATTTTTTACAAATTACATATCATATTTTGATAACATCGTTCTCTTAAATCCTCATCACTAAGATCACATAATGGGTGAAGGGATTTATGGGAGATATTTTGGTACAATTACAATGATAGATAAGGAGAAAGATAACTTTTAAATATCACCTAATAATGAAAATTTTGATCCATAAATTTAGTCCCACAAATAAATTCTTATTGATTTGAATCCATGAAGGGCTGAAGGATGGATATAAAATAAACATAATCAATAGTTTATAGGATGGTTCCAAGATCAAATTTATAATGAGTTATATTAAAATCCGAATTCAATTGTTGAATGAAATCAATGTATATCCAGACAATGGAAAGAAAATGTTATATCATACATTGGATTTGTAATTAATTGTTATATCTTCTATAAAAAAGAATGATTGCTTCAGTATGACTAAAAACCATTGTGTTATGCTTGTAGATGAAGCGATGAACATATCTGGTTCCATGAATGGAAATCAAATTAAAGAAAATATGTCATATTTTTTCATTATTAAAGAGATATACTAGTTGGATTATACAAAATTTCATGTACCAATTTTCCATTTAAAATTTAATGAAAATACCATTTTAGTGAATGTTGATGAAATGGGATTCATAAAGGTGAAATTTAGAATAGAAGGGGTAAAATGAGGCTTGTTCGCAATGGCTTCACAATAAGTAAATGTATTTAATGTCTCTAATACAGTAAATATGAATTTTCCAATTTTCCTACTATAAAATGTAATAAATGTCATTTTAGATAAAAATTAAATTGAAGATGAACAATTTATTAGGATATGACCATCTATACAAGCTGATGCCAATGTAGAAAATTTCATGTATATGACAAGGGACCATAAAGAAGGGATTTGGATTCTCAGTAGAGGAACCAAATCCATGAAACCATTTTAAAAATAATTTGATTTAAATTAGAAGGTAAATGTTTTTTTAATATAATTTGTTTTTTCTCATAATATTATCTGTTCTCTAATGCATTAACAAAATCTAAATTAAATGTTTGGATACTCATACAGAAAATGATATATTCATATAATGATGTCACCAATTTCTCAGGAGAACAAAATATAAGGAAGGAAACTCGCTGAAAATATGTAAAGGTTATGTTACAATATAGATTATCTATTTTACCGAGAAATTATATATTTGAATATGGATTTAATAATATTTCTTCTTTGCAGAGTTAATTTATTTTAGATGATTCTTGAAAATCTATAATGAAATTGTGGGGAGAGAAATTATGCGGTCTGTGCTCATTCACAGATGAAATATTAATGTTTTTGTATTATAATAATTTTCCATAGAATTAATGTATTGAATCATATTTATGTTTAATTTATTTATTTTTAGTGTTACTCACCTAAGAATTTTTATCTTATACATGTAGATTATTTTGATTTAGTTGCGGTGATCTATCCATATTTCCTGACTTTATATACCACAACATCCTCAAACTTCTTCTACCACAACATTTTTCACCCCTGTGGTGTTGAATTTATAACCTTACTTCAATTTCCTTCCACGATGTGAAAGACATGACTCCAAGTATTCATAAAAATTTAAAATTGACATTAATTTTAGTAAAATAGAAATCTGACTTACTAAAAATTGAGCAAAAATATTTACATTGCCTTGATACTTAAATAAAACAATAAATAAGTCATTTTGATATGTAGGAATTATTTTGATAAGTCTGATACATGATGTACCCGGTATGACTCAATGTGTCCGTTATCAGTTTAAAATCTACATTTTTGTTCAAAAAAATTCACTCATTGAAAACTAATTTATAAAAATGATAAAATATTTATTTCCGATGTGTAGGAATTGTTTTGACCTCAAACTCACACATGATGTGATTGGAATTATAAAAAAATGTGTGTTTCCAATTTAGATGGAAATTTTACTAAAAAATAAAACTAACGTACTCAAAATTAGAAAGTTAATTCATATTGTTTTGATAATACATGAAAGTGATCCAAAATTAATCTTACACATATAGTAATTATCTTCAACATAATCTCAAGCATGGTGTGATCGGGATGACTCTATGTACATCTCTTAATTTAAAATTTTCATCAATTTTAGTAAAATGGACAACTAAACTCCACAAAATGAGTCAAAAACATTATTATTATTTATATACATTACCAAAGTGATCGATATATCATTTTTGAAATATAGGGGTTAGCCACACCTCAATATGATACACTATGTTCCCAGTATGACTCAAAGTCTTCATTATCAGTTTTAAATCGAAATTTTAGTTCAAGAAGTGTCACTCACTGAGAACCAATAAAATGTTCTTGGTTTCTCTTGATAAATTTGTAAAAAAATCATAAGTTATTTTTAATGTGTATGAATCGGTCTTATGTGAAAATGATTCTTGATGTGACTGGAATGAGTCAGATTGTGTGTTTCTTGTTTAAGATGACATTTTAGAAGAAAATACAACTAAAGTACTCAAAAATAATAAAATTCATTCAAATATTTTTCATACTCTAGGAAAATAAAACATAAGTCATTTAAGATGTTTATGAATCATCCTCACTTCAATATAGCTGACAGTGTTATTGTTAGGACTCAAATTGTGTATTTTAATTTAATGTTGGCATCTATTTTAGTAAAATTTACAACTTACCTACTCAAAATTGAGAAAAAAAATTCATATTGTTTTGATACATTAATATAACTATCCATATGTAATTTTTTATGTAAAGGATATGTCGCACCCCTATCTGATACACGATGTTCCCAGTTTGACTTAATGATTCTGTTTTCGGTTTCAAATTGAAATTTTAGTTCAAAAAGTGTCACTCAATGATAAAAAATATAATGCACTTGTATTTTCATGATTTTTTAAGAAAATGATTCAAAAGTCATTTTCTATTTATAAGAATCAGCTTCATGTCATACTGATACATGATATGATAAGAATCTTTCAAAAGTGCATGTTCCCTCTTTAAAATGACATTTTAGAAAAAAAGAAAACCGGCATACTCAAAATATAGAAAACACATTCATACTATTTTGATACATCTGGACAACAATACAAAATCCATTTGAGACATCCTAGAATCAGTCACACCTCAATCTGATGCATGGTGCGAACAAAATGTCTCCATGTTCATCTTTTTAATTAATATTATCATCATTTTTTTAAAATTAAAATCAATTTTAGTAAAATTAACACATTATGTTAATTTATTTCTTTATATTATTACTAACATACTATTTTTGTCTTCTATGGCTGCATTATTTTTCTTAATAATGGGTGTTTTGTTTAGCCATATCAATATTTAGGGTTCTAATTAAAATACAGAGGAATATTTTTTGTTTTTAAATGTGTTTAATAATTTGTATTTGTATAATTTTATAAACCATTTTTTGAAATTCCTACAATTTAGTGTTTTTTTGTCTTTATGTTGTAAATTAAAATTTATTAAAATTATATATTGGAACATGGTTTTGATGATATCTAGTGTTTTTTGGTTCCAGAGTATGATGTTACAGCACATTGCATGTGTTCTCTAATGTGTTGTTGTAGAACACTCCAGAATGGTAATTTACCATCTCTTTTAAATTTACAAATAAAGGGAATTTTTTTTTGAACTTTTAAAAGAACTTATAATGATACACTATATAAGAGCTTCTATAAGCACATATAATAGTCTTAAAGGGTACAATAAATGACCGACTTATTAGTTTTTTTAGCATTGATAAATGACCACTTTATCATTGATTCTTTAGTGATGATAAAAGAATATGGATTTCAATCTCTCTAAGGTAGTCAATGACTTTTTGGAACTGATAAAGATAATATCTAGCACTATTAAAGGCCTATTAATGTAGTAATACCCCATTACAGATTCAGGTACTCCATGAAAACCACCATATGCTACCACCAAGAGGAAACATGCAACAAAGCACCTCCATATAAAAAAGTAGTATAGAAATGAACACAAAATCACAAGAAACCTAGAAATTGGATCTCAACAAGATTCAAGAGAGCATAATAGCTCTTAACATATCATTAATATGTTATCTTAGAATTAACCCATTCCATCACCTCTAATGATATCATCAACACCCACATTCATAGACTAATGAAACTCCCCATCAAGGCATCATCTCATTCCACATCATCCGGGCCTCCCTTCCCACATACCATAATTGCCATCCTAGGTATTTCCATCCTAGGATAACAAAGCATTCAGGCCTCCCCACTCAATATCACAACAGCCCTCCAGGATCAACCGTACTAGTCTCCCATAAATGTACTTGCATCCACACTACATCAAAAGTAGGAAGAAACAAACATTCAAGAAATAGGGTCACTGGGACTTCAAAACAAGGGATTCCAACTTCTCATGAAAACAAGATCTCATGTCTCCAAAACAAGTTAATCATGCTTCTCAAGAAAATGGGAAACATAGGCCTTAAAAAATTCTCTTTATCACAAAACCAGCACTTATTCTATCTTAAATTAACAGAATCATTTATTAATAGGTTCCAACAATGGGAAACAAAAGGAATAAATATAACATTAGATATCAAAGGAATAACATTCACTTAGATTTTATTCTAGTTCAACAACATAAATATGTACCACTCTGAATTAGAATTATTTTTCATTTATATCCACAAGCATTAACATATTTAAAAATTTCATAAATTACATAAATATTATGAAATATCAACATTAATTAAATGTTCACAATTATTCAATTTAATTATCATAATATTACATCCACAATGATATTAATTAATTTTTTTTATTTTTTCTCTATCAAATTAATCATCAATAAATATTGGATTTATGTTCTTTATCAGTTTCTTATAATTACAATATTCTCTAGTGGTGTATCATAGATATCACACTATCTAGAAAATTACGATCCAAACTACTATCACGATATAAAGAAACAACATCATCTGGTGATCTCTATAAAATTAATTAATCTATTTAAATAATTATTAGGTTAATTTCATTTATATTTAAGGGAATAAATCATGCTAGCTATACAATGTCATATGATTAAAATATAATTAAAGAATATCCGACTTCAAAAGCACTCAACTATTTAGCATGATGAGAGACCATGTTGCGGATCTGTAATCACCTATCTATGATAAAATGCATCCATCTTCTGTCTTTTTGGTATAACCTCACCCAAAACTGCCAAGAAAATCTAATTAGAGACACAGGAGATCATACATGATAAAAAAGTGAATAAATTGGTTGAAATTAGATAAAACCAGAAGAATCGGTTTGAAAATGAAGGAAGAACACACCTTAGATCACCAAAGATCACCATAGATGAAATAAGAAGCACATGGATTATTCCAATTTGAAGGGAAAAATAGTTGTAAAAGAGAGTGTCTTTGGTTACCCGAAATGAGAGAGGGTACCGCAACATCTCTAGGGTGATAAAAAACACGAGTGGATAAAAATAATTATAATAGAACCATAATGATAAATTACATGATGTGTAATCTTCTTTCATGTCATGTAATCCTCAGGGTTATGTTGACACAAAAAATTGATAACCATTTTATTATTTATTCCCCAAAACATACACCTCATGAACCTATCCCCAAAATGTCATTAACTAATATTACAAGATGTGTAATGTCTTTTATTCTATCATTTCATGTCCAAACTCATTTATACCACCTCCATTCCATGGAAACACCCAAAGGGTAGCTCGCCTCACAACTAACCCCAAACACATACGATTGTTTCTCCATTTTCAATTAAAATCCAAAAAAAAACTAATTCTAAAATTGTATTACTCCTAGATTGAAAAATTAATATTATTATCCTTTATATTATCTACATGTATTTTTGAAAACAAAACAACATGTTTCACTCTATGGAATTATTCCCATCCCATTTTAGTTAAGCCTTCAATAACCATGATCATAAAAATGCCTTGTAAAAGGATTTTATTCTATTTCACATTCTCCAATGTTCGATCTAACATAGTGTGACATTTGTATTATATTATAAAAACATCTACAATTTTGAAAATTGATAAACCATATTTTGTAATTGACAGAATTTATCTCAATCCACTTATAGAAGGAAGAATAGAGTCTTTAGAGATTACCTCAACACATTTGTGGTAGTATTTATCGATTATATTCGAATATACACCAAGAGTTAGGATCAAAAATATGAGATTTTTAATACTATGCTAAAAACATTTCTAAGGGATAAACTGTATGAAAAGTACAGTATATGTGTGTTCTAGACCGAGGATATATCATCCTTGCAGCATGCTATCACCTATAGAGAAATATATATAGAACATTCAAACATAATGGAAATCAATAATTGGTTGATGCAAACATCTATATCAGTGATTTGTAGTTTCCATTGTCGATATGGGTACTAACGACGATATCTGAAGAACATCTCATAATTTTCAAACCCAATGACCAAGATGACACAGAATGGAGTGAAGTTTGTCTTGCACACAATAATATGAGGAATGATTTAAGGACCTCAAGAAGAGGATTATCACAACACCAGTACTTACTCTAGAAATGTGGAGAACTCATCTAGGTGTAAAATGATGTTTCAAAGAAAGGATCAGGATTTATACTGATGAAAAATGAAAATTTTATACCCTACACTTCAAGGATGATTCATGAGAAAAACTATCATATGCATGATCTGGTGTTGGTAGCTATAATGTTTGCATTGAAAATATGGTGGAATTATCTCTATGTAGAGAAGTGTGAGAAATATATTGATCACAAGAGCCTTCAATATATATTCATGCAGAAGAAGAGTAATATGTTCCAATGAAGATGGTTAAATCTCATCAATGATTATGACTGCTCAATCCAGTACTATTCTAGTAAGGAAAATAAGGTGGTAGATTCTCTATGTAGAATACATCATGTATCATTATCAATGATGAGAATTGTGAATAATCGAATCTTCATGGGTTTTAAAGGATATAAATGGGAATCATTAAGGAGGGAACATCATCAATCCATTTTCCAAAAATTTCTCAACCTTCTGTTTTGGGGAAAATATTGGATTCTCAAAAAAATGATCTGGAAATAAAGAAATTGGTTGAAGCTATCAAAAAAGGTAAATCCATCAAGTTCAAGATAAGTGTGGATGGAGTCATAATATTTGGTTCTTGACTATGTGTACCATCCATACAAATTAATATAGAAAGATATTCTGATTGGTGCAACAACTCAACCATCTCTATTCACCCAAGGAGCAGAAAGATGTATCGATATCTTCAAGATAACTCCTGGTGGGATAATATTAAAAAGGAGCTAACTAAGTATACATCAATGTTCTTTGTTTGTAAACTAGTGAATTCTAGAAGGAAAAATTCTATGGGGATTAAGAAACCACTACCCATACCAACAAGTAAGTGGGATAAAATGAGATTGACTTTTTCATTGGACTTCCACACACATCTATTGGAAGAAATGCTATATGGGATTTTTGTGGATCGTCTTACAAAGACAACTCACTTTATCGAAATTAAAGAGGTCATTATATTGGATCAAATTGAAGAGATATATATCAGATATGTGGTATGGATGCATGTATTACCACTATTGATTATATCTGATTGAGATCTAATATTCACCTCTGTGTTCTTGAAAATTATCCAACATGATGTGAACACTAAGCTGGACATCAGTATGGCCAATAATCCTCAAACAGTTGTCAAATCTGAACGAACTATATAGAAAATGGAATTCATGTTGATAGTGTATTCTATGGAATTAAATGGACGTTGAGGACATCATATTCTATGACTGAAATTATTCTACCATAACAGTATCCACTCATGCATCTGAATGGCTCTATATCAATACCACTATGGGGAAATGTGCATAACTCTGGAATGTTGGAATTATGTTAGCGACCATAATATTCTTGGACCGGAAATGGTTAAAGAAATAGTAGAGAAGGTGAAATCCATTCAACAGCGCTTCATGGAAACCCAGAGTCAACAATAGGGCTATACATACAACCATTGATGGGATCTCTAGTTTATGGGTATAGACATGGTATTCCTCCACATATCTTCATGGATGAGAATAATGAGATTCAGTAAGAAATGAGAGCTATGTCCTAGGTATATCGACACTTCGAGATTATTCATCGTCTTAGAGTTGTGGCATATTGACTGGATTTTCCACCAACAATGTCTATGTATACATGATCTATTCTAGAAATCCATCTTAATAAAGTACCTAGCCGATCCATCACATGTATTGACATTATAGGTGGGGCAGTTATAGAATGAACATTATTATGAGGAGCACCCGGTGGAGATCTTTGATCGTAGAGATAATGTTCTATTTTACAAGACTACTCACCAAATCAAAATACTACGGTGGAACCATAAGTACAAAGATGAAATAAAGTAACTAGAGGAAGTGATGAAGGAGAAGTACCCACACTTGTTTTCAGCTTAGAATACAGAATGAAATTTTGAGGGAGAAATTTCAAAAGGGGGATGAATATAATGACCCAATGTTTTATGTATATAAATTTCCTTCTTGTAATTATGGAATATGATATAAGAACATAAAAGACCACAATTAAATATTTAAAAATGATGAATGACATAAATAAAAATTATTTCTAGATGTTAATGAACGTATATCGATGAAATATAAAATTGACATTATGAATATTATTGCGACCCCTATGAATAGTAAAAGAGCCAATTGAATAGTAAAATCATCAATGAAATTATGAATAAATTTTTCCAACTTATAAGTGACAATATGATATAAATATATAATACTATATTTAAATAAATATTTTAATAATTATTAATAAAGTGTTGGTAATTTCATAAGTCATAAATAGTTAATAACAATTTTTGGATTAATTTAATAGTTTAAATGGAAATTTATTTTCATTAAATGTATTCATAAATTAATATTTTTACATCTTATGATAATAAGATAATTTTGTAAGTCCTTAGATAGATTCTCAAATTGTTATAGAATAATTTATAATTTTAAAATATTTAATTTTCAAGAATATTATGATTTAAATTGAAAATTAAATTTCTCATATTTAGAAAATTATTTTTAAAATATTTATTTTGTTACTGAAATGTGAATGTCAAAAATTAGATAGGTGGAATTATTGAGATTTTTCTAAGATATTTGAATTTTTTGGTGAATAGTAAAATATAGTCATTTACAGGATATATAAATTATAAGCTAAGAACATTATTCATTCAATCATCATAAATCGCTGAGATTTTATGAGATAGATTATTTTTAATTTCTTTAATTTCTTGTGTTTTATGCTACACCATGACTAGCTTTCTCTAAATGCAACACTGTATTAGCTTGCAGTATAAGTAACACTATTCTTGGCTGGTGTTGCACTGAATTTCAAGTTCTTTTAATAGAATTAAACACTGAGAATATATATTGATCAATGTAAAAATTAAATATGTTTTTATTATATTATATGAAACACAAAAGGAATATTTCACTACATGAAACACTGACTTCACTTGTGTTGCACGCAAGAGCAACCTTCCTCGACAGAGTGCGTTGTACGCGATACCCAGTTTCACTAAACTAAAATATATCATTAAAGTATTATTATTTAATGTGATATAAACTAGCCATTATGAATATTATTAATCAAATTTTTAATTTTATATAACATTAGAAATCATCTTACATGATTTTAGAAATCTATATGAGAATAAAATCAATTTTTCGGATAAAAGATGAATTTTTAAAAAATTTAGTTTTACCACATTTTGATGACACACCCATTTTAAATCTATTTTTTATTTATACATTAAATTTGACAAAATAAATTTATTATTTAAAAGAGGAACATAAAAAGTTACTTTGGATGAAATTTGGGTACTTTTCTAATAAAATTCATATTTTTATGGATAGTGAAAAATAATGTATTTTAATTCAGAATCACCTTTTAATTTATTTATATAGATATATTTTACATTTAATTGGTTTTAAAGTATAATGTTATTATATTGTTATCATTTAATTCAATTTTTTTCATTGGAAGTAATTTCACATTCAAATTGGACATAAATAGATGCCAATATTTTGATAGTTATTACTTCTTAAAAACCACCTTTTCAGTTATGACAACAGAAAATAATTTTAAATTAATTACTGAAATGTATGTGTTATGAATTTGGAAAAATGGATTCCATATATGGAATTATGAGGTCCAAATTTTTTAAATAGGTAAATTTTATTTTTATAACGTATGAATAATAACATTAGTGATTATTTAATTTTCCATTGATAAAGGGTAAATCTAGTAAATAATGGTAAAAAATAAATTAAAATAATATTCAACTATCCTAACACATGTTCTAATCTTATTGGATGAGATATTTCCAACAACGGGCATCCTTGCGGTGATTTTGGGGCCCCATGGATTAACATCGATGTGATAATGACATTTTATGACAATTAATTTAATGTAAATATAATTATAACCTAAAAATATATCTTTTATTAAATTGATTTTATTATGGGGTTATATAATAGATCACTATGTGTACAAATTTTTATTAGAGTTATAAAATATTTTACTAAATCATGTTATTTTATTTATAATTTGTATACATTATTAATATATATTTATTTTTTTATGACACAATTATGATATAGTGATTACCTCATTAATTAAAGATTCAAATAAATGAATTTATAAATATAAAAAATAATAATTTAAATATTTTTATGTCATCAAATAATTTTCGAGAATCCATTGACATATTAGGGATAATTTAATTCCTTTGGTTCGATTTAATATGGTTGTTATGACTTTTAAAAAATCCATGTATGAATAGTATCCAAACCTGACATAATTCATTACTTAAAACAAAATTTTTTTATTAAATGATATTAAAATACTCAAAATATAATATTTTCTAAAATGGTTAATAAAATTTTAAATATGTTATAAATAACTTTTTGTGGTTTTTTTGACATGATATTGTAATTACATTAACCCAATATGTGTAAATAACATTATATCACGGTATGATTAAAAATGGTTAAATAATGGTTAAACAAAAATGATAAGGATTAAAAACATTAAAAACCTATCTAAAAATAATTTTATGATGTGTAATAGAATATAAGTTATCTTATATTATAATTAAATAAGTTTTGGACCATTTTTGAATGAAAATTAAATTTATAACAAATTAATATTTTGAGAGTCTCCTAAAGTGCCCCTCTCCCCGCTTATAAAAGGGAATATCCTTCATCTCTTATTCACTCCATTTTGAGCCTTCAAGATCAACCATACGCTACCAATTTCTCTTTTCAAATTCCCTAGTAACATTTTAGAGGTTTTGGTTTTCTTAATGTAACTACTATAATTCCATAAGAGGAAATTTAATGGAGGCACGTCGAGGAAGAGGTAATCTCTTCTACGGTTTCTTTCCAATATATTTCTTCTTATACTTACTCTTCTTTAGTTTTTTTATTTTAAATTAATAACATCAGTATCAATAATATACAAATATGTTATTATAATTATGAAAAAACCGTATTTAACCATATACCCATCCTCCAAAAAATGGAATCATCGCGCTTGTGTACGTACTGCTTACCATCTCCACGTCGTGGTGTAATCATTATTTCACCACCGCCTTACATGGACGGGTATAGTGGTGTTAATAATTACTACATATTATTATTATAAAAATATATAAATATATGAGATACTATACACCATACACTTTAATACTATTCAGAAATTATGGGACTACTATTATTTCTCGGGCATAAGTACGGTTTAAACTCTCCATGACACTATGAGATTCATTCTACACATAAACCATTCAAGAATTATTATAAAGTATATTTAATAAATAATAATGATATATATGAAATAATAATGCTACTGTATTTATGTATATATATATATATATGTCATTATTTACTTCCATTCAATTCAATAATAAAATGAAAACAGCCTTCATGCGTACGTATGGCCTATCGTCTCAATGAACAGTGTATTAAATTTCATTTATCAATATATTATATATATTTATATATGTAATATATATAATATATAAATAATTTTCAACATTATAGAAGTAATTAAATCCTGATATAAGTAAGAAAATCAAGAATAACAATTCAAAACACTTAGAATAAATATAACAATTATTACCCAAAACGTTGATTTAACATGGAATGGACAAATAAAATGGGTAATATAAAGTCATAAGTGAATCATATATGATATCATAAATATTATTATGGTTCTCTTATAAGTTAATAATATGTTTAAATCCACTATACAGAAGTTTTAGACACATACGGAAGAAATCAAAAATAAGGTAAGGGATAATTTTTGTAATATCATTTTTATCTGAGATTGTTTATATGTAAGTATTTACTGAGGGTTTATTTATCATCCACATCCATGTATTCTAAAATTGTTTTCATAAAATTATTAGCATTAATCCATGTATGTTTGAAGTTGTTTTTACCCATTTTTTACTTTTACAACATGGTATGGAAGGGACCATTCTTTTGTTTACCATACAAGGTAATTATTGACTTTTCTGAAAAAGGTACGAGGAGAATGTTTATTTAAAATACACTTCATGAATAGACTTTTATAGATTCATCAAACCTTATTTTCAAGAATATTCTTCAATACTATTTCCAGTTTATTTTCGACTAAATTATTTTCAATTAATATTTCATGTCATTTTCAAAAAAATAAAACATCTATATATCTTCTAAAGTTGGCATTTTTCTGCTATCGTGTCACCACCATATGTATCCACGACACCCCATAAATGATTCCTCCCTCCAAAAGTTGACCTCCTCTCTCGATGCATCCAATCCCCCTGCTGCTACCCATCCACAACTCCTAGGGTTTCTTCCTCACCTCTGGTCATCCATCCGCCCCGCCTCCACCTCCATGCTCCGAATCCAGCCTTAGGTTTCTTTGCCTCTGCCTGAACCACCTGATTCACCTACTTCGCATCCGCCCCCACCTGCACCGCCTGCTTCGCATCCGCCTCAGCCTCTACCTCCATACTTCGCATCCGGCCTCTCCACCCGCCCTGCCTCCATTATCTTCTCTTACGCGCCTTCTATTTTATTCTGATCACCAACTAGGTAATCCTTCTACATCTAAAATTTACCCCTTTAACCACCCCCATCCCTCGATTCTCCTCCCCTGATCCCTAGGGTTTCAACCGACCTTCTATCTAACTTCTTCCATTCCATCGATACAATCCACACCTCCCGTGTTTCGTTACATAGTCAATGGTTTCACCTGCCTTAATTTTAGGACCTCTCTTCCCTTCTTGAGTATTATAACGGGAAAATACATCTTATCCTACATTTGTAACATCGAACTACCGCACCCCCTCTATTCTTCCTTCTACATGACATGAATGGGAACCTGCTTCTCCCAAAAACACCTATGTTTTCCTGAACCTAGTTTTGATACCCTTATACATCAGTTCCTCCATGTGAATCCCCTACCCTCATCCTATGGTTCTTGCATAACAATGCTGGGGTGGTGCTACCGATACCTCCTCGATGCTCTACCTCCCAGAACAATGTGACAGTTTCATCACCATCGATGGTGGAGGTCACCTTCCTAGTAACACTTCGTGAAGCTCTTCCCTATTGGTTTTATTTATATCCTACAATTTTTAGTATTTACCTTTTCTTACAAATTTTTTATACGTTTGACAATACATCTATTTTTATGAATATGCAATTGGGTCATCTCTTTCATTTATACAGCCATAATGCATTCACCTGGAAAAGATTTCAGGATTGATACATATTTTCAACACAAAACGAGCACTAATTTCAGCAATGATACTTCTACGACCATCTCCTAAATCAGGACATGATTCCTCTAGGAACATCAACTCTTCATCACCATATAATTTCCTTCTTCTATTTTTTCATACTTTGTCTTCTATTTTTCCCAATTTTTCGTCGATTTTCTGAGACTATAATATTCATGGTTTCAACTATTCTACACTAAAGATTTTCTGAAAAATCTAGAAACAATGTAGTACTTATAATAGGTGATATATGTTTTCCGATGTATTTGGTTATTCCTTCCAAATCCATAATGATTGGTAAAAATTAGGGCCCAATGGGTTACGTTTTTACTGATTATGTAATTTTTCAGGGCTGAGATTTTTCAATTAGACAGGGTGATTCATGTGATTCTTTACTACTTCTTTTCGATGTAAATGTGTACTATATTTTTTATTCATCTACTATATAATGACGGCATACTGGTGTTTTTTTCATTTCTATGGTTTTTTGATGTGTGAATTCTTTTGATTTCGGGATAAGGGTTCACATCGAATAAGATGTCTTCGCATGGAAAACACGGTGGTTCATTTGAAGTTGGTACTTGGAAATCCAACAATAAATCATACTTAAGCTTAATAAATTTTCAAGCCTGATTATCTATTTGAACTTTTTCATCTCTCAATGGGATGGATGTAATCATGCTATTCATGTTTTGAAAACTAGGATGGATCATTACTTTTCATTGCGAATTACTTATTTTAAATATTATCCTTTTAAAGTGTTATTTTCATTATTTTTTCAGGATATCATCATGTATCACTTTAATTTAGACTTATGGATCCAATAGAGTCTTCTGGTCTCTTACCATCACCATCAAGTATATTAGCATTCACTATATATTTCTTTTTTATTCACTAAAAAACTTCTTCAGTTAGTCTCTATATCCGGATCTCTGCAACAATTATGTTTTCCAAAAATTATGGAATTCAGCTCTCTTATGTCCATCATTTTTTAGTTACAGTTACACACTACATGAATGCCGGTAATTTCTTTTAAAATGATGGAGTAAATATCCCTTTTTAACAATATATGACTATTGGTAATTTATTTAAACTATTTATTCCAATACATATTGTTTTTTATGCACTAAAAACAAGTAAATATGATTCATATGAGATAATAAACTTAGAAAAAATATTTTTGGATTACTGCATGCATCTGCCAGTTATGCATGACTAAAGGAACATGAAGGATACTTTCACTCAGCTTCTCTTGGGTTCACCTCCCACAATCCCATATATTATCAGCTGTAGTGACAACCGTTGATTACGACACATGACAACCACCTTACAAACCTCCTTAACATCACCCATACATTCTCCAGACATCCAACAAACTAGCCTCTCCACAAAAGATAAGCCATCCTACTCAAGTACTTATGTTTAATCTTCTCACCGTTTATTTATTATCCATTCATTATTAGCAGGTTTTACCTTCGATTCATTGTAGTAATCAACTATAACTGGTATCATACAACCCTGGTAGTGACTACATGCCCATTCCAAGGATTATTTGTCATTATATTACACTTTGTATATACTCTAATTATAGTACTGAGAAGAGGTTCAATTATACTGTATTTTGTGATTCATTTTTTCTATGATGTAACCTTACTATGATTTTTTTCTTTGTATAGTTTCATAGGGTTTCTTCTATTAATTTTAGGATATGGTTTCACATTAAATAACATGTTTAATCTTGGGAAACTTTCAGTTTTGATGAAATTGGTACCCAATTATGATGGTACTATCACAACTTTCATTGCATTATTCATTTATTGTAATTGCATACTATATTTTTTATTGTAAATGCATAATTTATTTTTTTAATTGTTTATTGCCTAATGATGGAATACTGTTGTTTTTCCCTTTCTATGTTTATTAATGTGTCAATTCTGTCGATTTCCTAAAAATATAATATTCATGGTTTCAACTATTCTACTCCCAAAATGTTCTGAAAAGACTAGAAACAATGTAGTACATGTCATAGGTGACATAAGTTTTTAGAAGTATTTGTTTTGTCCTTTCAAATCCTTAATTATTGGTAACAATTGGGGCCCAATGGGCTACATATTTATCTAATTTTTTAATTTTTCAGAGATGAGATTTTTCAAATAGATGGATAATGTTTCAAGCAAATCCCACCACCATCTATAGGTGGTCTATTCCAAACTCATGGTGCCATCTTCTCGAGCCATATGATGATTAATACAAGGGAGGTACATGATCAGGTACTGCTCAATATAGTTTCAGGTATGATATATGTATTCTATATATTATCACTTATACACTTCATTCTCTTGTAGTTTGATTTTACTATAGGGAAATAGAGGTTATATGTGTTCCCAACCAGCAATAATATGTTCCCGCCTCTTTCCATGCATGGGTCTAGAAATATTCATGTATATTGCAGTTGCAATTGCTCTTGTAGTCAGACCCACCGCCATTCAGTACACATTTTATTCTGGCAGAGCGGTAATTATCCAAATAAAATTGTCCATCTAATTTAATAGAAGCTAAGATAAATCTATTTCTAATTGGTGAATTTTATAATTAGATTCCTTCTCAACCCATCTTTAACAAAGGTCTACAGACACCCAATATGGGGTAGATGCTATGAAAACTACAATGAAAATCCAAAGACCATTCATCATATGGATGAGATTATAACAGGTTTAGATGGGGACATTCCATCCAATTACCACAATAACATCCCATATTTTCCTAGACAGCATGCAATTTTCACAATACATTATTAAACAGGTTGTAACTTTTTTTAAAAAAAATCTTTTTTTGTTTTAAAAATTACTATATAGATTCTTAAATAATCATCTTTTACATATGTACTAAAATATTTTGTAACTTTTTAACACTTTACTGTGGGATTGTGGAAAATATTTCTTGAGAATTGAGTTATTCATGTTGCCCCCAGATACAATTTGTAGACTAAATTTGATGAAATCCTTTGGAAGTTATATTTATAAAAAATAAGAATGAAGATTGATGTAGAAGTGAAGTCCAATTAAAGGTATAAATATTTGTTATTTATTTAAAATACATCATGTATTTGTGTTCCATGCATGGTGTTCTTATGATTTTGGGATTTTAATGGTTTCCTATATGATAAATGTGCATATTTGATCATTTAGACCCCCTTAGATGTTAGACCTATTTCGTGTGCCTAGTTAACAAGATCATGTTATAAAATGAAGCCCTTTCATGAATCATTCAGGACAGAGAAAAATATGGCACCATGTTTTATATGAGATATAGTGCATATTGTTAAATATGACTAGAAGATACAATAGATGGTATTATGGCATTATGAGTAGTGCTTAATTATTATTACATGGCCTAACCAATTAACACACACAAGATTAACCGACTGTTAATGCCACAAAAGTCATGTTCACATAAGATAATTATACATAGTGACTTATCATAAGCCAACATTTCTCTCCCACTTTATACGGGTCCCCATATAAATAATCATACATAGAGACTAAAATAATTTGTAACTTTTTTATCATTTTATTAAAATAGCCTGTAACACAAATATATTTTATCAATATATTCAGTATAATCAATATTCATGTAGGGTTTCCATCATTCTTACAAGGTGACATGGTGGACTAACACTTGTTTTTGGAGAAATACAATATCATCGAAGACTGGTGAAATGGTATATTTTCAAGCAGGTGGTCATTTTATTTTGTTTCAGTTAATAGTTTATTTTACTTGTATATAATATGATATGTGATTCATTTTTTAGAATGCATATAGTCTCATTGAGTAGTGGATGATGTATTTAATTTGAGAAGTTAATAGATTTTTAGACCATTAGAACAATTTTTTAATTTCTGAAGTGCATCATGTTTTTTTATTGAGCAGTGGGTCATTTATTAGAGCACTAAATGTGTTCAACTGCAATACTATCTTCTTGCCTCTATATGTGTTCAAAAACATTTTCTTGGTTTTTGATGATTCTATACACATTAACCATCATACAATGAATCTTACATCTGTAACCAAATATTTCTATGACTTCAAATTTGATTTTTTATAACTAATATTGCATACTAATTGACTATCCATTCATATTGAAACAGTATGACCAAATTAAATCTTTTTTGAAATTAGAATAATAGAGAATAACCAAACATGGTTTCTATATTGTATATATGGCATCTTAGTTAACCGAATAGTTGAATTTGGATAAACACAGTGTCCTGAAAATCTTTTCCACTGTTACAGTTTCAAGCATTGGGTAAAACTATTTTGTATCAGTACATACTAACTCTTACTTGTATTCATTGTGATTAATCATTCAGTTTGTTGGACTTATTTTTTGATATTTTAATTACTCTAATGGACTTTTCTCTTGGGTTGCAGTGCCTTTCCAGGATGGGGTCTGCAACCAAATAAGTGAAGGTCACAAAACAATAACATCTTTCATTTTCAGAAGGATCTAAACATTGGCAGTTACACGGGTTCCATATTGGGAAGTTAATGAGCTAAAACATTTTATGGAGCTACAGTTTAAACACCAATATAAACATACTCTAAAAACATAACTTCTTTTTACTGTTAGGACCCATGTGTTTTCAAATAAAACCTCCTCTAACAATATGTTATGCTTTAAAATATGATAATTTTTAACGATTTTTTTTAATAGTAGCTTCTTCAATGGAAATTATTATTATTGAATATTATATCATATGATTGCAGAGATGGAACACACCTTCAAACAATATAGAATTCTTCATAAAGTGTATGCTGGAAAAAGTATTTTTCCTATCCAGAGGTATGTATATTATTTTTTTAAATTTATTTTCATTTTCTTGTCTGCAATGATATATTTTCTATTTAATTGATCACTCACATTAAATTTTACCTATTACCTCAACTATCTTACCTTATGATTAAATAAACCAAACATCCAATTCAAATACAGGACAAGACTCCCGTATAATTACAGAACAGCTGACAACACAGATCTCTATCATTTACCAAGTTTTTGTTCTTACTATACATATTCATTTTAATTATTAAAACAGTTCTTTAATATTGTTATTTTAGTATCCATTGTAGACTAAAAACTTTACATTATTTTAAAGTACTGATAATTTATTTTTTAATTACATATATTTTATCATGGATGATCTATAACAGTGTTTAAGATGGATGTTACCTTTTTAAAACATCTCCTTCAATAAGGGTGTTCAAGATGGAAGTCCCCATATATCAGGTATGGTGTTTATGTAAAAATTTGTAATCGTTTTTCTATTCCCCTACTATTCATTCCTTAATTGATGTTGAATGCCAAATAAATGTTTTTGTAATCAGTATTCTCTTTATGTGTGTGCATATTCTATGTGCATCTATCATGATATATGAATATTCAATCTCTCTTCATATATTTTTTGATTCAATTTCATTTTGTTATATCTTATGAAGTGGTTGAAGGATGTACTTACCCTTGATTTTTATCTATTCATCTGGGGTTTAAAACCCACTATCCAACACTCTTGGCATTAACTGAAGAAATTAGACATTTGGATGATGGGAAAATGTCATGTCTTTCTAATTCTATGGGGAAGGCTCGGGCTTCTATAGCTTTTGGAATTGGGAAATGTTGCAGTGTCTCCTATTCCAAATAAGGGGAAAGTGAATCTAATTGAAACGGATAGATTTCAGGTTGTAATTCATAGAAAATAGAGGGGCCTCTCTGTTATTCTTGCTGACCATTCTAGTTAGGTTCCTTCTATTATGGAGGATGTCCAAATTGGGCATCCAGACGTGACTATTATAATGCCGATGGGGTTGTCGACTCCACTATCCATGTTGAGACTGTCACCTCCCCGGTTGGCTATCTGGATGGTGTTGTGCAGGCTGATGGTATACAATTGAATGGAACTGATTATAGTTAGCACACCATTATAGGGGATGAGGATCGTGCTTCTGATGGGGCTGTCCAGGTTGATGATGGTCAGTCCACTGATAAGCAACTGGCTTACTGTTCTATCCCTGGACAACAGATTTAACCCAATGATGCTGATTATAAAAATGTGTCCTCTATGCCGCATAATGATAAAGCTAATTCTTATTTTTTTTTGCTATTATGTATTCTATTAACACTCCAAAGTTTGATTTTCTTTTAATAGAAGGCCTTGAGAATGTAGGTTGCAGCAATCGGAGGGCTTCTCCCCTAATGACTCGATCTAGGGATGGAGATCTTTGTGGTCCATCAAAGGGAATGGGCACGAAGGATTTTCATGATAGTCATGTTATAAAGGATCCCCCTGTTCAGCAGGAGGCTGTTCAGGAGGTAATGGCTATGCAAGATCTTTCCACACAGGATCCACCTTTGTAGGATGATGGGAATGATGATGGTTCATCAACTTGAAATGAGGATGATCATGATGTTCAGGAGGAAGTGGATTCTTGGGAGGGCATGGTCATGCAGTATGATCTTTCCATACATGATCCCCCTCACGAAGCAGTTGTATAGGACTCAGCTAATGAAGAATCACATGTGAAAATTGTTTAATGGAGAAGATGGTGTCATCCAACTCAGGGGGGGGGGGATCTCGAGGTCGGGGTCGACATAGGAAGAGGTGATCCTCACTGTATGCACTTAATGTGGTTTTTTTTCTTTCCTTCGGTATAATGGTTAAAATTAATTCTTTCATGTTTAAAATCCTTTTTTATTCTATAAATTTAGGTATTCTTATTTAAAACATTTTTTCTCTGTAGAAAAATCTTCAAAGAATTTGATGTTGGATATTTGTACAGTGACATAATTGATTGGTGATATTAATACTTATGATGTATGTTTTGAAATTTAAATGTCCATTTAAATGTTCTTTTCATTCATGTCCAATGGAATATTTTGATGTTTATAATAATTTTTTATAAAACTTCTTTCATGTTCTTTTCATAATATCTCAGTGACATTAATACTTATGTTATTTAATTCATATTAGTTTTTTAATGTACTTTTCTAATTATTTTCCATTTTTTCTTTTTATTCATGTATTTGAAGTTGAATATTTATGTTGTTTTCTACATCGTGACCTGTTTTATTTTTATTATTCTTTTATGTTTTCATTCATGTTCATTTAATTTTTTTACAAAAATGATTTTTTGATTTCAATTTAAAGTTATCTACAATATTCAAATGTCATTTTTAATGTATGTTTTCTTTTCCTTTTATATTCTCTGATATGTTTTCTATGTTTTCAAATAATTTTATATTCCTTATATATTCTCCTATATGTTTTCCACATATTCTCCATCATGAATTTGTATGGTTTATTTTTTATAGTGATGGTAAACTTATGTTTTTCTTATATATTCTCACATATTCTACAATATGATTTCAATATTCATCTACATATTCTTCTATGTTATTTTCTATTTCTTATTTTCCTATATTTTCAATTCTCTATATTTGGCTGATTATAGTTCAATATTAATTGTCACTTTTTTTCAATATATTCAATATTCATGTTCTTTATGAACATTGAAATATAGATTTGTCTTCATAAAAATAATCATTGAATGTATTTTCGTGTGAATGCATGGGTAAGTACTAATTTTTAAAGAAGAAAGGATATTTTCCTCATGAACTATGTTCAAGTGGTTTATCGAAATTATTTTCCATCTATAATGACATCGAGTTATGATTATTTACCTATTATTTCTTTTATTTGATTGGGTTTGTGATGGAATTATTTTTATGAAGTCCATTTATCTTATATTGATTATGTTATGATGAAATGATGTTTAAGAATCCCATTTAATTTCTTGTGTTATGCTATGATGAATAATTTATTGTTTAGTTAAACATGTAATAATGATTTCACTATAAGATGGGTTGGACCTATATTTCACTCCAATTAATTGGGTAAATATTTGAATTTCATTTGATAGAGATGACTGAAAAAAAGTAAATCTGGTTCAGTAATGCAGGGCTAGGAAGACAAGTAAATCCAGTTCAGTAATACATGAATGGAACGACAAATAATCCCAGTTCAGTAATGGACTATGTCCACTATGATGGACTTGAAAACAATGCCTTGGTGAATATTGAAATCATATAATATGATTATTGTTTTTCAACAATTAAATGTTTTCTTCTAATGCTATTATATCATGGTTATTGTTCTTTTATGATCTATGCCATATGAACTTCCATGATTTATTTCATGACTCTAGATTTTGTTGTTTAAATGTTATGTTCAATTTTTTAGATTAAAATTTTTATGGTCTGTTTTATGTTCACTATGAATACCCTTAATGAACATTTGGGCTCACCCTTTTTAGATTTTCTTTTCCTTAGGATAAAAAAGAAAGGTTTTAGGTAGGAAAACGAAAATGGGAAAATCCTTATGGGAGATATTGAAGATATTTCACCATGATAAAATGATTATGTTTTGAGATTCCAAAGACACTAAAATAATATGGTATTTGGGTATTTGTTTGTGTCTTGTATTAAGTATTCTGTAAAAGAAATGTAATGTTCGTATACGTCATGCTTGGGTCTCTATTGTTGGTATCGGAGTGATGGTTTAGTTAACCTTCAGAAACTAGGATGTGAAAACATTTGTGAGATCCCTAGAGATATTTCTAAGGTATTTCTAGGGATTTCCAAAAGGTGAAGTATAAGTATAGGTTATAGTTATAGAATTATTATAATGATTATTCACAACCTAGGAATAAATATAAGATGTTAGAAATAAAAATTACTCTCCCTTGATTATGTTGTTTTCCTAGTATGATTTTTACCTCTCACATGGTTACTTTGGGATTTTAGATAATGTCTAGAACCTCAAGGAACCATGTTAACGATCTATGAATTGGGAAATGAAATGATCGTCCTCATGAACAACAAAATGTTATAGGAGATTGAGTGAAAAATATTATTTCTATACTTACACAAGCTACGAATCATTTTGGACTTTCAAATGAGCAGAAGAGGGAAAAAATTATTTTGAGTCCTTCATGAGGCAAAGCCCTCCTTCTTTTAGTTGGTATTTAAATCCACTTGTTCCTAAATAATGGATTAGTAAAATTGAAAGGATATTTATCATCCTTCATTGTTTGGAACATGAATAACTTATTTTGGTTATCTATCATTTAAAAGGTGAAGAATACTAGTGGTGGACTCTAATTAAGAATACAAAGCAGCAAAATGAAATTGAATCCATGCAATAGGATGAGTTCAATAACTTATTTTTCAATATGTACTTCACTTTTATTCTTCTAAAAGAATGGAAAAGTAGTGCCTTGAGATTAATTAAAGGATGATGAATGAGTTGGTATATACGAGGTGAATTTTACAATGGTTTCTTAGTATGATTCCAGCTTTAACATCCAAAATCAATGTAAAGTTGATCAATTCTTTAGTGTCTTAAAACAAAGTCATTAAATAATATTAGATATAATAGAATTAATTAGATCTGAAGTGATTGTGTGTTGTGCTATCAAGGTATAACTATAAGTTGGTGTTTCAAATCCTTCTAATGGTTTTGATAAGAAATGAATGATTGAGTTTAAGGGAAAATCTCAAAACAATGGTGAAAATAGGATTAATGTTTTCTTTTTCTCAAAGGGTGGAAAGAAGTTCATCGAGCAGTTGAGTGATGAAATAATGTGAAAAATGTTGTTAATGATGTTAATATAGAAAAGAATATAGAGAAAGAACCACAAATATTTCAATGTTACAAGTTCAAGGAAATATGGAGTTATTCAAACTAATTCACTAATCCAGTGGTTATTAATAATCGAATTCAGCAAGATCATATGGAAAAAAAGAAAGGGAAGTCACATGTGATCACTATTGGTGATATTGAGTATGACAACTAAGTGGTGGAATGATTATATTTTTAGGTACTGGGATTCCAAAATAGTGTTATGGAATCTCAGTTATAGTATTATGGAATATTGCTATATCTATGTAATTGTTTATTGTGGTTTTTAATAATTTTATGGTATCAGTAACCCATAAAAGTGATTGAAATATTTTTGTAAAGCACATGATATGCACAAAATAATGGGATAAGAAGATAATGAGATTTTTGTTAGTATTAATGAGCTCATAACTGATAAAAGGACAAAGTGATATCATTTTTTGAGTATATAAATTTTTTGGGTATTGATAGAACTCATGTTTTTGCTAAGTTATATGGTAATTCATGATACTATCATGTTTCAACAGAATAAATAATTAATGTATTTACATGATTGGAATGTGATAAAAAATAACATCCAAATGAGATTTGTCTGAGAAATGTTTTTTATTTTTATAGTTTTTAGAAGGATTGTAAGGTTTTCCATTTACAGATAGTATAAGTTATTTTCTATTTTATGTTTGTTAGATTAATGTATTATCTCACTATAGGTGTACTTATAAATATTTTATTACCTGTTCTATCATTTTTGTTGAGACAGATGCAATGAAATATCATTCTACCACATAATCTTATAATACTTCAATAATAATAAATTCAACATTATTTCTATAACTAAGAGATGAATTGGGAATTTTTCAACGCACAAACAACTGCGAGATTGTACCTAAATCAAGTATGTATTTATTCTCATGTAAAATTATTCAAAATTAGGGAAAAGATCTTGAAAATAAAAAATTTTATCCGAGTACATTCTTATCTGATGAATTAGATGGTCCCCTAAAACATAAAATATTTATGTCTTTCTGGTAGTAAACATTCTCCCAACATTATTCTCTATAACTATCCATTAGAAAATAATGGTTATATTTCTCTTCCTTGTCCATGATTTCAAATCCAAACTATGTTCTCCTACATGGAAACTCATTGATGAGTTACATTGGGAAACCATTATATTTCTAACATTCATTTTTAAAATGATGTTTTAGTATCCCTTTTAACAATGTGGGTTTCAATGAAAGAAACTTTCAAGTAGAAGACCATCTATAACTCCGACGAGTTTCGAGGGAGAAATTCATTTTAATGGGGTAGAGTGTTACACCTTGATATTTTAGGAGATATATTATTTTTTATTTATTTAATTTCTTGTGTGGTATGCTACACCACGATTATCTTTCTCTATACGCAACACCGTATAACCTTTCAGTGTACACAACACTATTCTTAGCATGTGTTGCAGACAATTTCAAGTTATTTTGATAGAATTCATCACTGAGTATAGATTTTGTTCAATGTAAATGTGAACTATTCTTGGATTATGTTATATGAAACACCAAATAAATCATGCACTATACGCAACATAGACTTGGAAGGTCTTATATGCAATATCGACCTTCCTCAATAGCTTGTGTTGTATGCGATAATGAGTTTCACTAAACGATGACTATTATTAAAATATTAATATTTATTGGGATATAAAATAGCCACTTAAATATTATTAACCAACTTTTGAATTTTATATTACATTATCATTCATTTTACATTTTTTCGAGAACCTGATATGATAGCAAAATCAATTTTCTAGATAAAAGAAGAAGTTTTTGAAAAAAAATTAATTGTTACCACCTTTTGATGACACACCCATTTCAAATCTAGTTTTTTTCACTGATATAAGATTAATTTGACAATTAAATTTCTTATTTAAAAGAGAAACATTTAAATTTACTTTGGATCAAAATTTGGTTGTTTGTTGAAAAAATTCATATTTTTATGAAATGTGAAAAATACAGAATTTTAATTCAAAACTGCCTTTTAATCTAATTTAGTAACATAGATAGATTATAATTTTAATTGGTTTAAAGTATTATTGGATTATATTTTTATCGTTTAATAAAATTTGGTCTTTGAAAGTAATTTAACTTTCAAATTAGACATAAAAAGATGTCAATCTTTTGATAGTTATTACTTCTTAAAAACTCGATTTTTGGTTTGGACAATGTGAATTAATTTTAAATTAATTACTGCAACTTATAGTTTTTGAATTTAGAAAAATTGATTCAATATTTTTTATAAGTAGGTCCAAATTGTTCAAATATGTGCATTTTATTTTTAGACATTATGAATAGTAACTTTAGTAATTATTTTATTTACCATGGTTAATCGGTAAATAAGGTATGTACAGGTAAACAAATAATATTATAATTACATTAAACTACCCTAAAACATGTCATAATCTTATTGTACGAGTTATTCACAACACTGGGAATCCGTGGGTTGATTTTGGGACCCCATGGATTCACTTGGATGTGAAAATGACATTTTATAAGAATTAATTTAATGTAAAAATTATTTTAACCTATACATATATCTTTTACTAAATCAATTTTAATATGGAGTTATATAATAGATCACTATGTCTATATATAGTCATTATAAATTAGAAAACATTTCATACATCATGTTATTTTATTTATAATTATTCGAAATTATATAAATATATTTATATATGACATAATTTTGATGTACTGATTACCTCATTAATGAAATATTCAAATAAATGAATTTACAAATATTAAAAAAAAATTAATTTGAATATTTTGGGATCATCCAAGAAATGTATGGTTGACATTTAC
The DNA here is from genome assembly GCA_963277665.1 of Viscum album. NCBI lineage: Eukaryota > Viridiplantae > Streptophyta > Magnoliopsida > Santalales > Viscaceae > Viscum > Viscum album. Next base: position 539,409,466 of record OY728125.1, on the reverse strand, counting down.
ATATTATTGATGATTTAAATCTTTTTTTCAGAGTAATAAGGTTATTATGAATTTAATTTTTTTTTATAAATAGTTTCCGAAATCGACATAATTCAAAACATAAAACATACAATAGTTTATTAAATGATATTAAATTACTAAAAATATAAGATTATACAAAATGTATATTATTAGTTCAAATATGTCATAGATAACTTTTCATGGGTCTTTTTACATGATATGGTAATTACATTAACCCCCAATGTGAAAATAACATCATATCACGATAAGATTAAATAGGGAAAATAAGGGTTAATCCAAAAAGATAAGGATAAAATAATATTCATAACATGTATAAAAATTATTGGATGATGTGTATTCAAACCAAAATAACATATTATTCTAATTAAATATTATTTGGACCTTTTTTATTTGAAATTTAATTTATAATAAATTAATATTTTGATTGTTTCCTAAACTGCCCCTCTCCTCTATTATAAAAGGGCACCTCCTCCCTCTCCTCTTCACTCTATTTTGAGACTTCATGCTCATCCAAAACCTACCCATTTCTAATTTAAAATTCCATAGTAAAATTCTAGGGGAAATGGTCTTATAAAAAGACCAACTCTAGTTCCCTATGATGAAATTTAAAGATGGCATGTCGAGGAAGAGGTAATCTCTTCTACCAATTCTTTTAAATTTATTTATTTTTCAATTTACTCTTCTTTAGTTATTTCATTATAACGTAATAAAATTAGTATCACTCATATACTGTTATGTAATTACAGATATTAAACAACATTATTTCTCCTATCCATCCTACAAAAAATGAAATCACTATGCGTGCGTAGGTACGGCTTACCGGCTCCATGCTGTGGTGTAATCTATTTTTCACCACCACATTACATGGATGCGTTTAATGGTGATAATGATAACAATATATGATTATTATAACATTATACTAATTATGAGATATTACACACCATAAACTTCAATACCATTAATCAATTATTGGAATGATATCATTGCTTGTGCGTTCACGCAACTTACCGTCTCCACGACACGATGAGATTCATTCTCCATGTTAACCATTCAAGAATGATTATAAAGTATATATAAAAAATAATCATGAAATATATGACCTAATAATTCTACTTTATTTATGTATATATACATTTCATTTACTTACTTCCATTCAATTCAATAATGAATCAAAAACAGTGTTCATCCATACGTACGACCTACCGTCTCTATGAATGGTGTATTCCATTTCTTTTATCTGTCTATTATATATACTTATATACTGAATATATTCAATATATATATCAGGTTCTACATAATATAAGTAATTAAATCATGAATCAATTAATAATATCAAGAATAAATACACAAAACATGTACGATAAATAATCAGATTATTAACCAAAACGTTGTCTTAAGATGGAATTGACAAATGAATGCGTAATATAAAGTTTTAAGGGAATCATATATGATATCATAAATATTATCTGGGTTATGTTATATGTTTATAATAGGTTTAAATTCACTTTTTTGGAGTTTTAGACACATATGGAAGAAACTATACCTATGGTAAGAGATAATTTTGCAATCTCATTTTTATCCGAGATTGTTTATTCCTAAGTATTTAATATTGTTATATTTATCATCCATGTACATGTTTTCAAAAACTGATTTCATAAAATGTTTAATATAATTCCATGTATGATTAAAGGCATTTTTACCGAATTTTATTTTTAATAAATGGAATATAATAATCATTATTTTTTTTACCATACAAGGTACTTATTTTATTTTTCTGAAAAAAGTACGAGATGTATGTTTTTTAACATATAAAACATTAATGGATTTTACTAATTCGAGAGTCATTATTTTCATGAAGCATCCTCTACACTATTTCATATTTATTTTCAACTAAATTTTTTTCTTTTAAAATTTCTCGGTATTTTGAGGAAAGAAATCATTTTTGCTGAAGAAAGAATATATTCCCCAAGAACTAAGTTCAAGTGGTTTATCAAAATTAATTTCAATATATGATGACAAAGGGTTATGTTTCTACCCCTATTATTACTTTGATTAGATTGTGTTTATGATGGAATTATTTTTATGACGTTCATTTATCTTAGATTGATTATGCTATGATGAAATGATGTTTAAGAATCAAATTTTATTTCATTGGATATGCTATGATTAATTAATTATGTTTTCATGGAACATATAAGAATGATTTCACTATTATATGTGTGGGACCTATACCACCATCCACTGAATTGGATGAAGATTTATATCTCGTGAGATAGATATGACTGGAAGTACAATTAAATATGGTCCAGTAATGCAGGGATGGAACGACAATTAAATCTAGATCAGTAATACCTAGATGGAATGGAAAGTAAGTCTAGTTCAGTAATAGAATATGTCCACTATGTTGGTCTTGGCAGAAATTCCTTGGCTACTATGAAAATTATACTATCTGATTATTTGTTTTCCATAATTACATGCTTTATGCCAATTCTATTTTATCATGGTTAGTGTTTCTTTATGATATATGCCTTATGAACTGCCAATATTTGTTTCAGGACTCTATATTTTTAGGTTTAAACTTTATGTTCAAGTTTTTACATTAAAATTTTTATGGTTTGTTTTATGTTCTCTATGTTTAACCTTACTACAAATTTCAGGTCAACATTTTTATGTTTTCTTTTTACCAAGATATAAATAATATTTTTATATAGGAAAAAATGGGGAAATAATTATGGGATATGTTGAAGATATTACAAAATTATTAGAACATTATGTTCCAAGTATCCAAAGATGCTAAACTAATACGATCATTGGGCCTTTGTTTATGTCGTGTATTAAATATTCCGAAAATGAAATGTAATGTCCATATACATCAAGCTTCGGTCTCTACAATCATGGATGATTTAAGATCAACTAGTTGAAACTCAATTGATCTAAATATAGTTTTTAGCATCAATAATATAAACTATTTAATGCCATTAACAAAATAATAAACTAATGAATTAAATGATGAGAAAACACTCTTCTCTTCCACTATAAATACCACCCCAGTACATATTGTACTCACACCTATCAAGACTTTCTCCTTTACCAATTCTATCCAAATCTCCTCCAAATATCCCTCTCCACTTAAATGATCTTTTGAACTTAGTTGAAGATAAAAACCGATCCTCTATGGAGGATATCATGAAGAAGGAATCAAAAGGTAATGCCCTCTTCTTTTTCATTTAATTTCTTTTTATATTCCTTTTTTTCTTTTTCTCTCCCCGACACCCCTCATCCAAATTTTATGATAACTCTAGTAACATATATATATTGAAATTTTTTTATTCTAATTTAATAATTCATTTTAATATCCCTTTTCCCTCTATTTATACTAAAAAAGAAAACAACGGCTCTGATGTGTTAATTTATCACATTCAAGGACAACGATGTTTTTTATTTGAATTACCTTACTCAAGGATGGTCCTGAAAAAATTTATATGTATGAACCATATTATAATATATCTATTATATATTATGTAATTATTTGGAATCATTTTTTGCCAATGATATTAATTTATAAAACAAGATGAGTTTGTTATGATCAAACGAACGCTAAAATAATCCTAACAATTTTTATTATCTACTTGCATAATGATTCCTAATAATTCCATAAAACAAAATTATATGAAGAAAAATTTAATTATAAATGATTATTAATAACATATATGTTAAATTATGTAAAATTATCCCTACTTTACATGATCATTTGTACATGTATACAAGTAAACTTATCATGAAAAACAGCGAAACTGTGGCTTCCAAAAAATGACATCGAATTTCAAAACTGTCAAAAAGGTAATATATAAACATAATTAAGTTATAATTAATAAATTACATGTATAAAAGTTACATTAATTATAAATTAATGAATATAATTTTATTTTCCATAACATTATGATCAAGTGTAGAACGCATTTGTACTTAAATTAAAGGATTCTACCCGAACCTCAATTATCCCTTCTAGTTACTCTTTCTATCATTTTACCCAAATTAAATTCATATTTATTTTTATTTAAATGTTCTAGATGTTTTTATATTTTCCTAAATCAGGTATCATGATCCGTTTATCCTTCTTTTGGTGGGTATACATGTTGTAAAAGGATACCTACTCGATTCTTGCTGATAAGTGTTCCCGATTTAAGAGAACTTCTCGAATTCTTACCAAATTTAAAGAATTATATATATTCTATTTTAATCCATGATTATTATTATAAAATTACTCATTTTATTATTTAATCATTTTTCATTCACTTCTGGTTTTTATATAAAATATTAAGACCTTTTCCGTTTTAAATGCAATTTAATATTTTCGTTAAATCGTGCTAAAATGATTTAGTTCTATGGTTTCTAAAACACTATTTTAATATGATTTAACATTATATGGACACCATTTATCATTATATATGCCAATTTTTCATTATGAATGTCCATTTTTTTCTAAATTTATTCATTAACTGAGACTTTTATTATATGCCCATTTCAAGTTCCTTATGACAATATTATGACACCCATTTCATTCCATGGGTAACCCTTATGTTTATGTTTGATTTATTATGTATGATTATTTTTGTGGAAAATTTATTCATGAACTTGTTATGATGTGTGTTCCAAGATATCTCTTCAATTAATTGGGTAAATTTTAGTCTCATGAGTGGTTATGTGCAATGGTGTTGGTAGTTAGCCGTGACTCATGCTCCTATATGTGCAACAATCCTTGACTCTTGCTACTCTATGTGAAAAGATACTCAAATTATTCATAATTACTGTTTTATATTTCTTCATCATTTATATGATTCCATGATAATATAATCCCACGTTCTATATATTATGATTCCTTATATTTAATCATGTTCCATGATTATTTATATCATTATGTTATGTCTTCAAGCCCATGTTCTAAGATTTATCCTTATGTTTATTCCCTTATTGGGATTTTGGATCATTCATATTTTCATATTATACAATGTTTATCACATGTTTAAGTATGTCTCAAAGTGATTTAGGATATCATAACTGAGGATAAATAAATAAATTTTTTATTTAGTCCCATGTTTTCAGTATTATGTACATATAATTCCAAGAAACTAGACTTTATGATCCACAACTTTTGATTGATGTTTAATTATACATAAAATCATGTAATCATATGTCTATAATGAGAATCTCACTATACTTTGTATTAGAGGATGGCCTAGTTATTTGTTTTAGATTTTTAATAAAAAAAATTAACAGGAACCTTTGGGATAAGACTATGTATAAAAAACATACTTATATTTTGGTCAATATAGAGTAAGTGGTTTATAATGAAAATATATCCCTTTATGGATACTACAGGTTGATGTGGTTCTAGTATAGATGTACATAATAGAAAGAACTCTAAAAAGTTGTTTTTATCCTGACTCGGGGTAACTTGGTACATGACAACGATCCTTACTATGATCTTTGTTTGACACTATACGGGGTTATGATTTGGTAAATTCATAAGCTCATTATAAACCATTATTAAGGTAACAATAAAATTGCATAATAATACATGTCAGGAAACACATCATGGATATCCTAGATTTAAAGCAAGGTAATCCAAAGTTACGACATAATTTTATTTTACATGTTTATCCTTTTATGACTAATGTTTCCTTTTATATTCTTATTAGCTAAGTATTCAAGAACAATAATTGAACTTTCCTTTTATTACGTAATGGTAGGAAATAGAATAAAATGTGACATAAATAAATGTGATTATTTCCCTAATGATATACCAAATATGATGTGAATGGGTGCTCAAAACATCATGAAAAAACTTTCTCTACTACCTCAAGTTATGAATAATAACATGAATCGTGTGTAACACCCTCTATATCTTATGAGAGATAATGTAGTCTTAAAATCCTTCATTCAGAAATGTACTCCAATGTTTAGTGGATATTCTGGTCCCCTCCTCATAGAATAGTGTATTAACACCATTGAATAGATATTATTTGTCTTCAAGGGCTCATAAGTAGTGAATTTTTATTGGTGGCCTATATTTTTATGGGGATGCTGATTAGAGGTGGACACTGAAAAAATAAAATGTTCTAGGAGGAAATTGATACCATTGAATGAGAATATTTAATGAAAATATTTTTTAATGAATATTATCCCTAAACCATCCATCTCAAGATGGAAAGAGAGTTCTTTATACTTAAGTATAAGGAAGATGAGTCTATCAGGGTGTATGAAGCATTGTTTACAAGGCATGCAAGATATAGCTACAAATTTTCCCTAAACACTGAATTCAAGGTTGGTCACATCATTAGTGGACTAAATATGAGTCTAAAAATGTTTTTTTGATTCAATACTTGGTATGTTATGAATATATTGTATGTTTTTTCATTAATGTTGAAATGGAGATTAGAGACTCTCAAAGGGATCGTGGTCCTAGTAAAAAATTGTTAATCATTGGGTCTAATATGGGTGGATCAGCCAATAAATCCCATGATGGAATTAATGCTGAATACCCAAGTGTCAAAAATGTGGGAAGAAGCATCATTGGAAATATCTAAATATAACCAATAAAATGATTCAAATTACAATGAATGGGGTACCTTGATAAGAATTACTGAAAGGATATAAATAATCCTACTAACATGGAAGAAGAAATAAAGGTTCAAATTAACTCTATTTCAGTAGTGCATTGTTTCAACTACAAGGAACATGGTAATATTGAAAACCAATTCCCTAAAAACCAAGGTTTTTGGAGGAAATCAATAACCACCTCCATGTAAACAAACAATGACTTATGCTATCACAACTGCTGATGTGGAGCCAAAAAACAATGTGGATACTGGTATGATAGTTATTTATTCAAGAATATCACCTTTACTATTTGATTCTAGATATACACATTCTTTCATATCCTGAAAATTTAGAAGATCTATTCAAAAACCACCTCAATATATTGATGTTTTGTTATCTATGGGAATAGAAAATGGGACAATAATTGCATCAAAAATATATAACTCCATCATTGTTAATTTTTTTGGAAAGAACATCAGATATAATCTCATCCCACTTCCTTTCATAGAGTGTCATTATATATTGGTCTTGGACTATATATATTTAAACAAATCCATCATTAACGGTTGGGAAATGGAGACCAGTCATCACATCCTAAAGCATCCTCCAATTCATTACATGTGTATGGAGGAAGATTAATCTCCTTCAAGATCATAACATTAAGTGGGGATATTACTTCATTATGTGAAATAATATCTCACTCAAATGATTCACCGAAAAAATATGATCATGCTCAATGAAACTCCCATCGTGAAGGATTACACTGATGTATTCCCTAGACTTTTCTGGTCTTCCTCCTGATCATGGGATTGATATCTAAATTGAACTAATTACTAGAACTCATACTATATATAATATACCTTATAGAGTGTCCAACATTGGGCTCAGATATCTAATGAAGTTATTACATGAGAATTTGGATAAGTGTTTTATATATATTAGTTCTTCACTATGGGGTGCATCTATCATATTCCACATGAATAAGGACAGATCGATGTTCCTCTACATCTATTACCATGAGATCAATAAAATCATGATAAAGAACATATATCCCAATCCTCAGATAGATGAATTCTTTGATCAGCTATGTGGGGCTAGTTATTTCTCTAAGGTGGACCTTAACTCGGGATATCACCAATTAAAGGTAAGGAAAGAAGATATTCTAAAAGAAAAACTTTTGAAAATGGTATGGACAATATGATTTCATAATGATTCTCTATAGACTCAATTATTCTCCATCAATTTTCAGGGATTTTAATTATATATTCTTTCTTGATTTCCATGATGAATTTTTGGTAGTATTTCTTGATTATATTTTGTTGTACACCATGAGTAAGGAGGAACATGAGGAGAATTTGAATAATGTGATAAAAAATTGCGAAGGGAGAAACTATCTAAAATGTATATTAAATTTGAGTTATGTATTGAGGAAGTATCATTCTTGGGGCATGATATCACCAACAAAGAAATATATATGGACCCTTCCAATAGAGAGGCAATCAATGATTTTCCTAGGAAACATATGTAATGGAGATCTGTAGTTTCCTTGATATAGATGGGTATTAACACTTATTTGTGAAGAAATTATCATCATTGTAAAGTCCAATAACCAAATTTACATGTAAGGAGGGGATGTTTTTCAACACTCAAGAATTTGAGGAATGCTTAAGGATCTCAAAAAGAGACTAATCACAGTGCCAATACTCATCTCTTAAAAAGTGGAGAAATCTTTTTGGTGTACAATGGTGCTTCAATGAAAGGATTAGGATGAGTACTAATGAAAAATTATAAAGTGATATACTACACCTGATGGAAGTTGAAAATAATGATAATAACTATACAACTGATGATCTAAAGATAGCAGTTGTGATTTTTGAATTGAAATTCTAGAAACATTATCTTTTTGGGAAGAAGTGTGAGGTATATACTGATCACAAGAGTCTAAAATATATATTAAAAAATAAGGTGATTAAAATGTACCAACAATGATGTTTAGAGCTCATACTATATTATGACTGCTCAGTCCACTACCACCCTAATAAAGAAAATAAGGTGGCATATTATCTAAGTTAAAAGGTTCATACATCATTATTAATGATAATAATTTAAAAGGATATAATATTCATAAATTTGAAAATTATGGACATGGGAATCATTAAGAAATGAACATAATCAATCCTTCTGAAAATATTTCTCATCCATCCCATATGTAGAAAACAATGTATGTTCAAAGAAGTGATATGGAAATTTAGAAAAGGGTGAAAGTAATCTAAAATGGGAAATCCTTTTAGTTGAAGATCACTGTGGATAGTGTCGTAAGATTTGGGTCACAATAATGTATACCATCCAACCTATGGATAAAAAAAGAGATTCTGAATGATTCACATATCTCAACCATATCTATTCACCCATGGAGCACAAAGATGTAATGAGATCTTCAGGATAACATGTTGTGGGATAATAAGAAAATAGATATCACAGAGTATACATCAAAGTGCCTTGTATGTAAGCAAGTGAAGGATGAAAAGAAAAAGTATAAGGGGATGATGAAATCACTACCCATACCAAAAAATAAATAGGAGAACATTTCCATGGACTTCGTCACTGGGCTTCTAAATACATATAGATGGATCGATATTGTATGGGTTATTGTGGATCAAATTACATAGAAATAACAATTTATCACAATTATAGTTGGCCTCTCATTGGATCAAAATTTAAGGATATATATCAATGAGATTGTAAGGATGTATAGAGTACCACTATTGATTGAATCTGATGAACATCTCAGAATAACCAATATGTTATGGAAACATATCTAACATGATCTGAACACAGAGGTGAACTTTAGTATGACCTATAATCCTCAAAATAATTGCCAATCTGAGTGAAAATATTTATAGAATGGAATAAATGTTGAGAGAATGTTTGATGGTCTTAAAAGGAGTGTGGGACCAACATCTCCCCTTTTCCAATTCTCCTACAATAATAGTTTCCACTCCAGCATCTACATGGTTGTATATAAATCACTGTTATGGGAAAAGGGTCAGAACACTGGCGCACTAGTTTGAATTTAGTGAGAAAAATATACTAGAACCTAAAATAGTTGAAAAAATGATGGTTAAGGAGAAAACCATTCACTAACACATCATGGTATCCCAATGATGGAAAAATATCTATGAATATAATCACCAACGGCACTTAGAGTATATGGTCGGAGACATGGTATTATTCTACATTTCTCCATGGAAGAGGATCCTGAGATTCACAAAGAAATGGAAGCTAAGTCCTAGGTACATTTACCCCTTAGAAATTCATGACCATGTTATAGTTGTGGCCTATTGAATAGCACTTCCACCGACCATGTATAATGTACATGATATACTCCATGTATCTCTCTTAAAAAAGTACATACCAGATGCTTCACATGTACTTACTTTAGGGTTGGTATAGTTGAAGAATTATCATTCTTATAAGTAGAATCCATTGGAGATAATGGATCATATATATATTTTTCTACATAGCTAGACTACTCACCTGGTCAATGTACTATGGTGGAACCATAAGTACGATGAGGCATCATGGGAACTAGATGAAGTGATGAAGGAACACTAGCCACACCTATTTTTTAAGTTGGAATGTAAAACAAAATTTCAAGGGAAAAATTTCATAAGGGGGGAAGAATGTAATGACCCAAAGATTTATCAATAGAAATTCCCTTTTATTAATTATTTAATTGGGCATGAAACCAAAAGAGAACACAATATATGATTTGTAAATGATTAATTAATGAAATAAGAAGCATTTCTTGATGTTAATGAACCTATACTGATGAAATAATAACTTTACCTTTAAAATAGTAATGAGAAACTTATCAATAGTAAACCATACAATTGTATAGTAACATCACCAAGGCAATTATGAATAAAATTTATCCATCTTATAAGTTACAATATAATATAACTATTTCATATTATAAGTAAATATATTTTTAAAAACTTATTAATTAATTCTTGGTATTTTTCTAAGTCATAAATATTTAATTATAATTTTATGAATAATTTAATAATTAAAATGAAAATTTATTTTCATAAAATGAAATAAAAAATTAAGAAAATAATTTCTTATAATTATAATATAATTATATGAGTCCTCACTTAATTTTAAAATGTGTCATAAAATCAATTATATTTATAAAATATATAATTTTTGAGTAAATTATGATTTTAATTTAAAATTAAATTTCTCATATTTAGATAAATATTTTCATAATGTGGATTTAATTTTTAAAATATACATATCAGAAAATGGGTATGGGGAATCATTTTTATTATTATGAAAGACATGAATTTTGGTGGATAGTAAAATACAGTAATTTACAACATATATACAGTATATGATAAGTACACTATTCATTGAGTCATGGATGATATAAGAACAATTGGTTAGAAATCACATGATCAAATTACTATTATTAGTCTCAAGAATCTACACTACTTCTTCTATTTAACAAAATAATAAACTAATGAATTAAATAACAAGAAAACACCCCTCTTCACCACTATAAATACCACCCCACGCAACCACTTCTCCACACACATATCAAACCTTATTCCAAGTCCAATTTCTACTCAAAACACCTCCAAATCCCTTAATCCATGTCCACGATCTTTCAGTCTTAATAAAAGACAAAAACTAATCAACTACGAAGTTTCTCAAGAAGAAGGAATCAAGTGGTAAAACCATCTTCTTTTTCTTTTAATATCTTTTCATCTTCCGAACTTTTCTTTTTCTATCCTCACCTCCCCTCATGAAAATGGTATGATTGCTTCAAAACCTTTTATATACTGGAATTTTATCATTATAATGGAATAATTCATCATCATCACTCTTTTCACATCCTTTTATACTAAAAAAGAAAACAACATCTTTGATGTGTTATTTTATCCCATTCAAGGACGATGAAGTTTTCTATTTCGTCTACCATATTTTAGGTTGGGCAAGAAACAATTTTTATGGTTGAACCGGATTATAATATATGTATTATTAATTATTTAATGTTATATAATAATTTTCTAATCATGATATTAATTTCAATAACAAGACGTGTTCCTTATGGTAAAAATTTACGATAAATTAATCCAAATGACTATCCTTTACTACATATATAGTGATTCATACTAGTTCCAAAAAACAACTGATATATAAGACATATTTGACATCAAGAATATCATTAATAACTTATATTTTCAATTCTGGATAATTTCCTCCAGTTTACAAGATCATTCGTACATGTATACAAGTAATATGATCATGAAAACAAAGGAAACCAATGCTACCAAAGGATAATGTTGCATTTATTATCCCATAAAAAAAGACATAAATGATATTAGTAATGTTATAATAAATAAAATACATTTATAAATGGTTTTTTAATTTTTAATTAAGTAATCTAATTTTATTATCTAGGAAATTATGATCAAGTGATGGGCACCTTTATACTTAAGGGAAGGGATTCTACCTCAACCTCCACCATCCCATTGGGTTACTCTTTCTCCCTTTTTATCCAAATGAAATTATATTTTATTTTCATTTAAATATTATAAATTATGGTTATATTTTCCAAAATAATGTATCAAGATCCATTAATCTTTATTTTCTAGGATATACATGATACTAAAAGGTTCCCAACTCGATTCTTCGGGATAAGAGAGCTTGATTTAAGGGAAATTCCCAAAATCTTATGCAGTTTCAAATGCACTATATATTAAATTTTAAGCCATCGTTATTTTTTTATAAAATCAATCATTTTATTATGTAAAAAAACTTTATCACTGCTGATTTTTATATGAAATATTATTCCAATTTCTATTTTAAATTCACTTTTATGTTTCCCTTAAAACCCACTAAAATGATTACGTTCTATGGATTCCTAGACATTAGTTTCTAATGATTTATCTTCCGTTGGAATAAATTTATAATTATATATTGATATCATCCATTATTAATGATCATTTATGTTCTAAAACCATTATTTGATGGACACTTTTATGACACGCCCATTTGATATTCCTTATGACTAGATTATGATATTTATTTATTTCCATGGTTAACCCTTATGTTTATGTATAATTTCTTACATATAAGTATATATGTGTAAATAATATTCAAGAACATGTTATGATAGGTGCGAAAATATAGAACTCCAATGCATTGGGTGACGTTTAGTCTCATGAGATGTTATGTGCAATTGTCTTGGTTTTCAGCCTCGACTCGTGCTCCTCTATGTGCAACATGCCTGGAATCATGCAACTCTATTTAAAATGAGCCTTGAATCATGAAAAATTCTTATTTTATGTTTCTTACACATTACTATGATTCCATTATTATATGAACCCATGTTATATATGTTATGATTCTTTATTTCGGAACATGTTCAATGCCTTTTTACATCATTATATTATTCCCTCTAACCCATGTGTTAAGATTTATCCATATGCTTATTACCGTACTAGGATTTTAGCTCATCCCTTTGTTCATGTTATCCCTAGGTTATCCTATACCTATGTAGGGGATCCAAGGGAGTTAGGATCTCATAATGGATGATAAATAGAGAAATTTTTTTATTTAGTCCCATGTTTTCAGTTTTAGGTAACTAGTCTTCTAAGACACCATACTTTAGGATCCTTGACTTGTAATTTGATGTTTAATTATTATTAAAATCATGTAATGATATGTGTAAAAGGATAGGGTCTCTATATCTCATATATTTATGGAGTAAATAATGAATTTGGTAATTCATCAATAATTATAAGTTAAAATATATGTATTCATAATGAAATTTAATACTTTTTGTAAACATCTTAGTGTTATAACATTAAATAACACTGAGATTAAAAACATTATGAATCGATTTTATTTCTAAACTATCATTAGGATGTTATATTGATCATATAGTGGTTCAATATGATGCTTCAGTTTATTATGATTTTCATTTAAGAAGTTATATTGTGATTCAACATACATTATCAATAGATTTATCATATAAAGTTGCCTTATAGTCGTAAATTTTCTCATTACTAAAATTATTTTTTTGAATATAATTACATTTATTGTTAACTTTTTATGTTACTTTGTTTCGTTATGTATCTAGGTCATTCAAAGTCCAATATGTGATTAAAAGATTTAGAGGAAGGCTATATTGCTGAATGATATTCATATGAATCATGTAATTCCTTTTTCTTCAGTAATTTGGATAGGATTGATACCAGATATAATTTATTTATATGTGTTGATGATAAGGAAAAGAAATTACAATCCTATAGGAAATAAACTAACTACCTAACATTAAATCATAAATTTTGGAAAATATCATCCTTTATATTACTAAAAATATAGTTCATAAACGAATATATACTTTTTTCTATTGAGTAGTGATATTGTAGATCCTATCATTGAAGAAAAAAAGACAACATTATAACTAAGATTCTACAATATCATGTAAACAATGCATCTCCAAACAATATCCCAATTAAAATTCAATTAATAATAAATCAAATATATTTTTATTCCTAAATATCTTTAATATCGTTATTCCTGATTTTTTTATCTTGAAATTTATTATACAGACTTCTTTTTTTATTTATAATGTCAAAATTGTTATAGGATTGTTTTTTATGAAGTTTCTAAAATGATAGATTTTGGGTTACTTGTAAAATCCCAGTTTTCAAAATACCATGACTAGTATGGTATCATTTTGATATAAGAATGATTTTAAAATTTTTGAAAATTTTTTCTCGATGAAAAAATTATTTATGAAAGTAAAATAATTTATTTAAAAGTATAATATTAAATTCACACACATATGTTTTACATTTTAGAACCTATTATATAATTTTTTTAAATAAACAAATATATTTTGGTTTTTATCTTTAATTAAATATTAACAATGACACATTTAGTTTTTTATTACATTTAAATTCATAAAAATCGTGTTTTTAGTAATAAACTATTAAATAACATGGAAATTAATTCCACATATAATTTTTTTTTCAAATTAAATTTTATTCATAATTAAATAAAATATGAAAACTCTATTATTAACATTAAACATACAATTATTAAAATTTATTTTTTCCAATATAGGAATTAAATCTTGAAAAATGTTTTTCATATTGGGAAAAAATTTACAAATTGTTTTTTAAGGTTATTTTTAATTTATGGAATAATGATAAGATACTAATGTTAAAAAATGTGTTATCATGGTAAAATTATTTATTGTAAAAATTTAATTAAGGATAAAAGGCCTCAAATATCCTTAAACATGTCAAATTTATTTGTTTATGAGAGGTGGATTAATCAAGACTCATCACAACCCTATTTTATTCCTTTATTTGAGTGAATTTAATTTTAAATTGATAGTAATTTAATATAATAATGTTTATTTACAAAAAACCCATACATATCATTAGTTAAAACGTCCATTCACAACCACACATATCCTAATATGTTATTCATATTATTTCTTCCATGTTCATCCCAAATCCACTCCCAACACACCACAAAATCCTAGAGATTCTCAAACCACTAAAATACAATTCTATGAATACTTAAGGAGTTTCTTAAAGGAGGATATCCATAGAAATAGTAATTACATTACCTGATTTCATTCATGTTTCTTTCTTCTCACACCCTCATGAAAATTTATTCTACCCACACAAACATAATTATATCAATATAATTATGATATCGAAATTTTATTATGTTAATGGAAAAAATAAAACCCTACATTCCTCCAAAAATTCAAAAAAAGAAAATTTATATTATATAATATGCAGACTACTCTCTCAATTAACGATGTATTTCATTTTTCATTCCACGTTACATGAATGGTTTTAAATAAAAAAATATTTTTTTATCTAAATAATTTTTTTGGAGTGATAATATTAATATTTTACTCATTACATAAATACCACCATTTAATTGATAAAAATTACAAAAAAACTCATTATGGATTTCATTCATGAAAACCACGTGAACACATTCAATAAAATTAAAATGGGACTTCATTAATAATTGAAAAAATATATTACATTGCTCAAGAAAATATATGAATGATTAACTTTGTTTAAGACAACTTGGAGCAATATATCCATCCCGAAAAGATTATAATATGAAAAAAATTACTTACTTCTAATGATGAATATAGAAATTAATTAAATAATATTTATTTTATTAATGATTATAATTAAAGATAGAAATAGATAATATATAGTAATAAGTTTCTAAAAATATGATTAATAAGTTTTTGTTAATTATAAAGGAGATTAAAGTGCTTCTATGATGGATTGGAGAAAATGAAAAGGCTTCACATATCAATATTCCATTCATTGAGATATACATCACATTAACCATATTTTTTAATTCAGTTAGTGTATATATTTTACATTGATTTATTTCATTCATGGATCCCATGAAATTGAATTGATTTCCAATTACTTATTAGGATCTCAAAAATATGATAATTTTATTCAAAAATTATCAAAACAATAAGGATTTTTTTCTAATCTGACATTGAATTTGATATTTTTATGAAAATATTTACATTTTGTTAAATTATATCATTTTTATCTAAAATAAACCACTAATTTTGTTATTGTAATTTTATACATCATTTTTTACATGGCATCTCACCATTTCACTTCTCCTATTGATAATAATTCCAAAGAAATGATGCTTTTAAGAGGAACAAACATACCAATTATATTCAATTGGAAATATTTATCCTCCATGTCCTTGTAACATATTTTTTATGGATATAAATATCTCTTATTATACTATTAATTAAGTATTTTTATATTTAAGTAAATCTCATTAATTAATAAATCTTATTTTAATGTTTTCGGTATGGTTGTTTCCCATTAGCTTTGGAAATGTTATAAAAGTATGAGATGAATCAATTTTGTATACTTATTAATAAATCAATTTTATTTATATAATAAAAAAATTTCATGATGAATAATCCACTCCCCTTTTTCCTGGATTTCAAATCAAATTTTTTTAAATTATCCTTTAATAAAATATATTATTAGGAGTTATAAAAATTATAAATGGTATTTCTTCTTTTTTGTCATTTAAATTTTAATATTCATTTAAAGTTAGCTTATTCTATGTCAACATGGTTTAATGATCCTTGTGAAAAAATAAATACATACTCTACTACTTCCATACATGTTCATTCTATATATGTATTATGATCATGTTACTCTAAATTTTTTACTAGCGACAATACGAATATTTTTTTAGATTTTTTTCTAATATATATGTTAATTGAATAAAAAGGAATATATTTTTGTGGTTTATTTATTATTTTTCATGTGATGAATGCATTAAACGTATTTAGTGATGGGTGTGTCCTATAAATATAGATCCTCATTATGTATTGGTAGGCCTCATGATATAAAATAGCCTTGTTATTAAGCATATTCCTTACCTATTTATATATGATGTATTGGAATGAGACCCTGACAATAATACTATGATATTATAAAATTATGAAGTTAATCAATATTAAACAATTTATTGTTTCCCATATTAATGTTTATGTTTTTATATCGTATATGAAAATATTCTCTTATTATGGTATTCATTAAATGACATATTTTACTAACTAAAAATGGTATTTTTTGTGATTTTAATACCATATAAGGAAACACCCCACCTATAACGGGATCTAAAAATGATGAAGGCTGAGGGAATCTTCCTTTACCATGATATTATAGTCTTCATGAAATGTCCATTCCCCATTATATAACATAATATTCCATACTAGACTCTATTTTCTATCACAAGCATTGGCCATGAAATTCCCTTCTCTCCAAGTGCTAATAACCTAGAATCCATGGCTAACAAGAACTATACAATTCACGAAAATGTAAGACAATTTCCTAGGGTTCATTTTCTTCCCTTGAAAAACCCCCAAACTCATAGAATAATGTTATTTAACTTTTATGGTTTGAATACTATAAAACATGAACATCATAATATCAGTTAAAAATCACATTCCTCCACTTCAATATAATTATCATCCCTATAAAAGGAATTAAAAAACTACTACACCAAACCCATATTGTCTCGCAATAATCTTCCACATCACATATAAACTGAAAGAGATGATCTAACCATATTTATCTTCATCCCTACTACGTGTTCTTTCCATTGGTTCTATCTATAATGATTTGTGCATCTTCTTTCCAATTAAAAGGAAATATCAATGGCAGAAATCATATTAAACAATGAGATGACAATCCACTATAAATATGGGATCATAGATCCAAAACCATCACCTTAACACATACCTAAATGAAAATATGTCATAACCACTCATTTTTTACATTACATATTCCAAGAGTCCTAGAGTATCCAACATACTATTCAAAATAAAAATTCCATGTGACTTCTCCCCGACCCCTTGTAGACCAGTTCCTTGAGACCGGGTGTTGATGGACTCAGGTATTGTGTCTCCATCATCATGTATATTCATCCTATTAGCTATAAATATCTATATGATTTTCTCCAATTATACCTTAAAAAGTTATACAATTATTCTTATTTCATAAATACACTCCAGTAGGTTTTAGAAACCATAATCACACCCTTTTTGACACATTCATATCTATAAAAAGAACCTTTTTATAAATCACTTAACAAAAAAAATAATATTGGTAGGTGTATCAATTTTCATAATATTATTAATGTACTTTTTTCCTTCCCACATCTATCATGCATCATTTTTCGGTAATCCCTTCAAATAAAATTTTGTGAATTCAATCCCTCAAAAATTCCATTATCTAGCTATTAAACGAAGAAAATATTTTCATATGAGTTTATATATACATAATCCATCTCAGTCATGTTATCTAATCCTTTTTATTCTATGATATATTTGGTTGTATTTCGTCATTTACTATGCATCTAAACTCACAGTTTTCTTTTTTCCCAATCCCATGGTTTCCTAAAATAGAATAATAAACGATTTATTGGATGTTCTAGAAGAAATAATAATGTTCTCAATATAATTTTATATTATATTTCATATTATTTTATTTTAGAATCATTTATGTACCTACTATTTTTTTATTACTAAACTATTTGATCCTATGATATGTGAACATTAGAATTATATAACTTTTTAATAATGTAATTGTCACCTTTAGGTTACTTGGGTTTGTTCTGTTACATATATGAACAAATTGATAAATTTATAGTCAAAATTGGAATGAGAAAGATAAAAAATGTAATTAGTATAGATATTATATATTTCATGGAACATAAAGTATGATCCTAAACAATTATATATTCATAGTATATTGAAATAATTATCTTCTTTAACTAATAGTATTTTTAAATAATTAAATATAGATTATTAATGTTTCAAATCAAGATGTAGAGTCAGATTACTTGAAATATTTGGATTTATGATCTTTGATGAAATCTATGAGGTTTTATGCTTATAATAATATTGGATTCTATTATCATATATTTTTATCGTGAACAAGGATTTAATATATAAAATGGTAGCATCAACACTAAATCCTTATGGGAAAGATACTATTTAGAAATAATTGATATTTTTGATTTAAATTATCATGGTTGGTTTTTAGTTATATCATTTAAATTCATGTGGTTTAATATTTAAAAGTGTATAAAGAACGATTTATTTTAATATACCTATATTAACTTATCTCAGTTGATTGATACTAGAGAATGTGAATATCAGTATAAATATTTGGTCATCATATATTAGAATGGCATATTATAAAGATGAAAAATTAAATAAAGGGTTTAGTGGTGTAGTCCAGGTAAAAATAATAATTTTATGAAATGGTTGGTGGAGTTATGTAATTATTGTATTATATACAACCGAAAAAACAACCATAACTTTTTCTATATGATTATGTATACAATGAAATAGTTGGTATTGTGAGGAAAAGAGAAGATGATGAATTATTTTTCATGGAGGTTGACTGTAATATACTTATCAATTATTTAATTTAATTTATTATCCGTTAATTTTTAGGTAATTTATTAATCGATATTGTTTTTTTAATTTAGAATTCATTAATTTAAGAAATCCAATTTTTTTTTTGAAAAACAATATATTACATTATATCATGTATCATGTTCTAAACTGTTTAATATTATATTATTATTCTACATAATAATATCTAAATAATTTTAATATATAATCCCCTCATTTACGATAATAATTTAGTCAAATGTCCCCTATGATACTCTCCCGCCATCATCACGTATGATCAGTAATTTCAGTATTCCCCATTCAATCGTGTGATTCTATCAAATATACTCCAATATACATATATGATGCCCCTACCTCTAGTACTCCCCCATCTACATCAAGAGTATCGTTAGATACTGAACTTGTGGATTTAATTGATCTTGTGACTATGAAGAATAGTTTGGTCATACGGTCTCATCATTACCATTATGGGTTTATTGTCATTTCACTTTTTTTCGTTTGAACATTTTAATGAAAAAAATAATTTATTACATATATATACTAATTTATGAAAATATTGATTAAAAATATAGAAAATAACATGATAGAAAAAACATGAATATGTTTGATCTTTGGAGATTAGAAAATAAGAAATATATGGAAAATTCATAATCAGGGGAAATCTTTTCTAACCAAGAAGAGTAAAGGATGGTGGTGGTTTCCATTAGTTGTATCTATATCCTTTTTTGGGAGTAAAAAAATTAAATATCCCACTAAAACATTTAACTAGAACATAAACTAATGTGTGTTTAATTATTTATTTTTTCATGTAGAATTATTCTTGATTTTGTATCACTTTATTTGTTTTATTAACTATACTATTGAAATTGTTTTGTATAATATAATTAATTTATATGGTTTTATTTTATTGTAATTAGTTTATTCAATATCTTGGTTGTTGGTTTGTGGATGTTTCTATCACTAGTTCCCCTTTAAATCACCACTAATGAAAATAGTGACTATTAAACTTTAAGTAGTGGTTTGAATAAACCTTAGTGACTAAAACCCCAACACATGTTACTGAAAACCCTTCACCTACAAATGTACAACAACTAATACTACTCTTATCTTAGGAAAACATTTAAAAAACTACTATTATGAATGTAATATTCAAATATTCTTTCTTACATATGTAATAATAATAAACCCCATTTTTAATTAAAATGTGGATATTTCAATAACACCACCTATATAGGATCATAATGGTTTCATAAAACCACCATGTAATGGAAAAAATAATCATTAACTATCATCATTCATTATAATATGTGGAAGATTAAAATTGTTTCATGAATAATTTTTTTATTGTAACGCCCGAGACTTTTATGAGAAATATCTTGTTTTTATCAAGGGAATCTTTCACTACACAAAACACTATATTGGCTTGCTTTACACGCAATCGTGGCCTTCCTCAATAGCTTGCGTCTTACGCAATACCGAGTTTCACTAAATAATGATATGCTATGAAAATATTATTAAAACTAGCCGTTATGAATAGTAATAACCACTTTTTGAAATTTTATAAATTTTATTTTTCAAAATGGACTTCATTTTTGGATTCGGAATATCGAAATTCGCCTTGGGTGAAATTTTGGTATTTTTCTGAAAACTTTCAATTTTTTATGAATAGTTAAACCACTAAGTGGTAGTTAAAAAAATGAATTTTTCATAAAACATAATTTTACCGCTTCTGTGAGTGGAATTTCAAAAATCCGAGAGACACGGTTAATATGAAGGACTAAAATGTGGTTTAAAGAGATGAAAATAATTTTTAGTGAATAGTAACTTTTTACTTTTTTTTACCACAGTTAAAAGTAAATAGGGTAATTAAGGGTAAACGTGTTATTATTATTACCCTAACACATGTCCTAATTCTATTGGATAAGTGAAATTTGACCAAAAACAACCTTAGGAATAAAATATGACCATTTAGGCCCACATGGATTAGATTAGGACATTTATTATTGATTTATTTAAAGAAGGGTAAAAATAGTTAAAATCAATGTTTTATAAGTAAATAATTTTTAATATGTGGTTATACATAAGATAAATTCGACTATAAATATTCATTTGAAATCTAAACAAATTTCCTACATAATGGTATTTTATTTGTAATTGTTAGACAATAAATAATTGAATTTATTTTTGACACAACGATGATGCAGTAATTATCATATTAATGAAATATTGAAATAATTGATGTTATAAATACCCAAATAAATGTAATTTGAGACATTTTATAAATTCCACTAATTTTCTAGGTTAATATGACATGTTAGTACTAAGTTAATTGACATTTTTCTAACTAATAATTCTGTTATTATTTTCACAAAAATCAATTACTAAATAGTTTCAAAATTGACATAAAATAGTTTTTAAAACAAATATTATATTACTAATTGTTATATTATTCCTAAAAATCTATGGTTCGGAAAAATGACATAGATAAGGTTATATATAATAATAATAAACAACTTGGGGTTCTTTTGTCTTGATATAGTAAGTTCATTAACCTTATAGTGTAAGAAAACAAGAAGACACGGTAAAAGGTAAATTATCTAAATTAAAGTTAAATCTAAATGATAAGGTTACTATTGATACCGAAACATGTCTAAATTCTATTGGATGCAAGTATTTCGACCCATACCCACCTTATCGTCGAAATATATCAATTTGGAGCTATTAAAAACCGAATTTGACTTTATAATAAATAATATTGTTTGTTATTCCAAAGGTGCCCCTCTCCTCCCTTATAAAAGGGCACCTCCTCCCCCTCTTCCTCACACCACATTGATCCTTCAAGCTCGGCCAAACCCTGACAATTTCTTCTCTCCACTTCCCTAGAGACATCCTAGAGGTCCTGGTCTTCTTCAAAGACCAATTTTAGATCCATAAAAGGAGGTCTCAAAGAAGCGCTTCAAAGAAGAGGCAATGTCAGTTACCGATTCTTTCATCTTTATTTCTTCTTCCACTTATTATTCTTAGGTTGTTTCATTATTAAGTAATAATATAAGTCTCACTAATATACTGATATGTTATTATAATTAAGAAACAACCCTATTTCACCATCTATCCATCCTACAGAAAACGAAATCACCGCGCGTGCGTACGTACGTACGGAATACCGTCTCCACGCCGTGGTGTAATCTATTTTCCACCACCACCTTACTTGGATTGGTATAATGGTGTAAATAATGACTATATATTATTATTGTAAAGTGATATTGAATCTGAAATAGTATACATACACTTCAATACTATTCTACTATCATGAGAACGATATCATCGCTCGTGCGTACGTACGGACTACCGTCTCCACGACACGATGAGATTAATTCTCCACGTTAACCATTCATGAATGATTATAAAGTATATATAATAATTAATCATGAAATATATGAGATAATAATGATACTGGATTAATGTGTATATATATGTATTTGATCTACTTAATTCCATTTAACTCAATAAGGAAATGAAAACAGCATTCATGCGTACGTACGGCCTACCGTCTCCATGAACGGTGTATTTCTTTCCATTTACTGATCTATTATATATATGTATATTCTGAATATATATTAAATATAAATCATGTTTTATATTCTGGAATTATGTAATCATGATCTAATTAATCATATGAATAATTACAAGTCAAAACACGGACGAGAAATGAAAAGATTTTACCCAAAACGCTCTTTCACATGGAATTTACAAAAGAACGGGTAATATAAAGTCATAAGTGAACCATATATGATCTCATAACAATGAGTATGATTATGTAATAAGTCAATAACATTATTTAAATCATTATACAGGAGGTTCGGACACTTACAAAGCAAATTGGACCTAAGGTAAGGGAAAATATCACAATCTCATTTTTATCCGCGATTGTTTATACTTTGGTATTTACTGGGGTGTATTTTATCATCCACTTCCATGTTACCTAAATATGTAATTTTATTTCCATCCACATAAAATTGTTTAAATCCAATTTTACCCTTCGGTGAGTTTTTAGTAAAATATATGAAAGGAATCTTTTGTCATTTTTCGTACGAGGTACTTTTTGACTTTTCTGAAAAAAGTACGTGAATAATGTTTTTTTAACTTATACAGCATGAATGGATTTTTAAAACATTATTTCCAAGAATCTTCCTTTAAAAGTTTTCAAGTTTATTTTTAATCAACTTCTTTTAGTTTATAATTGTATGACATGTTAAGAAAGGAAAAGTGTTTTTGAAGTAGAAAGGATATTTTCCTCATGAATGGAGTTCAAGTCTTTTATCAAAATTATTTTCCATCTAAGATAATATAGGGTTCTGTTTCAATCCCTATTATTACATTAATTTTATTATTTTGTGATGGAATTATTTTTATGAATTCTTTTATCTTATATGAATTGTTTTATGATGTCACGATGTTTAAGGAACCCATTTTTATTACATGGGTTATGCTATGATGTATGGTTTATGATTTTGTGGAACACATAAGAATGGTATCATTATGAGATGGGTGGGACCTATATCTCCCTCCAATGCATTGGGTAAAGATTTTATATCTCATGAGGTAGACATGGCTGGAACGACAGGTTAAACCGGTTCAGTGAAACAGGACTGAAATGAGGAGTGAACTCGGTTCAGAAATGGACTTTGTCCACTAAGATAGTCTTGTCAATGAGTGTTGACTAATAAGAAATGATTCTCTATGATTATGTGTGTATTCCACAAATTTTCATGTTTTATGTTATGATTTTTGGGATTACATTTCACTACCATGATTTATCCCGTGTTATGAAATTATGATCTCTTTTGTAGGTTAAGATTTCAAAAAGTTATGTTCTTATGAATATGATGTGATTTATATTTCTTTTGTTTACCTTTACTGAGCATTTGAGATCACCCATTTGTATGTTTTCTTTCCCCAGGTCAGGAAGAAGGTTATTAAGTAAGATATGACAAAAGGGACTATAGATATGATGAAATAAATGGGAGACAGTGTAGACGCTTTATAAACCAGTTGTTTATGTTTCCTAGTTACTAAAGACACTATACCTATACGGTCCTTTACTGGTTTTTTATATGTTGTAATAAGTGTGCTTCAATTATGATGTAATAACAATGTATGTAAAGTATGGGTCGTTATAGTTGGTATCAGAGGAAAGGTATAGTCAACCTTTGGAAACTACGATGTGAAAGCCTTAGTAAGAACCCTAAGGATAAGTCTAAGCATTGAACACAATCATAGTGTTTTAGAAATGGCCATGAATAACATAGGATAAAACCTTTAGTGTTAAATTTTATTCTTGATTATGTGGTTTTCCTATTATAATTAGTGTTCCTCACACTATTCTTATTGGTTTTATCAATGGCTGGAACCCGAAGGAACCGTGTTAATGCAGAATGCGAAGGGCAATGCAATGATTGTCCCCCTAAGAAACCAAACATTATGGGAGTTGGAATGAAAAATATTGTAGCCATTCTCACACAACTTTCTCAAGGAATGAATCATACAGGACTTCCAAACAATCAAAGGAATGAGCAACATTATGTTGAATCCTTTGTGAGGCAGCGTCCACCTTCATTCAGCGGGTCTTCTGATCCATTAATTGCTGAACAATGGATTATTACTACTGAAAAGATATTTTCAGTTCTTCAATGTTCTAGACATGATAAAGTCATCTTAGCAGTGTATCATTTGGAAGGTGATGCAGATCAATGGTGGAATCGTATCAAGAATACGAGGCAAAGAGATTAAATTGAGTCCATGGAATGGGACGAGTTCAAGAACATATTTTTTCAATAAGTACTTCCCTCGTATTCTACGAACAAAGATGGAGAAAGAGTTTCTTGAACTGAAGCAAAAGGATGATGAACTTTTTGGTACCTATGAAGAAAATTTTACAAGACTTACAAGGTACGCTTCTGGTATTATTATCCAACCTGAGAGTAATATCGATCGATTCTTTAGTGGCTTAAAATAAATTATTCAAAGGGAATTATCCATAAGGGACTTCAATAGCTATGAGGAAATCATTCGATGTGCTCTCAAAGTTGATATGGAGATTGGAGTAACCCATCCGTCATATGGGTTTGATAAGAAGAGGAAAATGGAATTCAAAGGAAAATCAAATGATGCAAACAAAGGAAAGGACACACAGAATGAACCTACTACACTTCAATGTTTCATGTGCAAGGAGAGGGTCATTATGCAAATAAATACCCTAATCCAAGGGTTGTTGATGATGATCGACATCAACCAAATCTTAAGGCTAATGACAAAGGAATGTCACATTCAATTTCTATCAGCGATTTGGAGTACGATAACGATGTGGTGAAAGGTACACTTACCATACACTCTAAAGTAGAAAATGTTTTATTTGATTCTGGATCCACCCACTCATTTATTTCTGACAAATTTTCTAAGGATATCACTGTATTACCTCAACAACAAGATGTTGAGTTTTCTGTGACAACACCTAATGGCACAACAGTCGCATCAAAAGTTTATAATTCTTCCCCGATTGAAGTTTGTGGGAAAGTACTTCCTGCAAATCTTGTGATCTTTCCTATAGTGGAATTTGATGTGATTCTTTGCATGGATCGGCTTTCTTTATATGGATCTCATATCAATTTCCAAATAAGGGAATTCACATTTTATATTCCTAATCAATCTATGATTGTCTATTGATGCAAGGATGAACATAACCTTCTAGTGGAAATTTCTTCCATATTATGGGTCTTGATTACACTAAATGAAGGTTATTTATCACAAATGGTTGGTGAGAAACTCACGATTAATAATATGCCCATTTTACGGGAGTTTGATGATGTATTTCTAAAGGAATTGTCGGGTCGTCCACCAAATCGTGAAGTTGAGTCTTCAATAAAACTCGTACCGGGTGCTTTTCCTATTTCAAAGTCACCTTATATAATAGCCCCAATTGAGTTGCAAGGATTGAAGAAGCAACTCCATTTGAATCTTAATAAGGTATTCATACGCCCAAGTGCATCACCTTGGGAAGCACTTGTTCTGTTTGTTAAGTAGAAAGATGGATCAATGAGACTCTGCATTGATTATCGAGAACTTAACAATATCACTATCAAGAACAAATATCCTCTCCCATGCATTGATGACTTATTTGACCAACTACGCGGAGCTCAATACTATTCGAAGATTGGTCTTCCTTCAGGGAATAATAAATTAAGGGTCAAAAGGGAGGATATACCAAAGACGGCTTTCCGTTCAAGGTGTGGACACTATGAATTTATAGTGATGCCATTTGGTCTTACTAATGCCCCTGCTATCTTCCTGGATCTGATGAATAGAGTCTTTAGAGACTATGTTGATCAATTTGTGGTAGTCATTATAGACGATATTCTTGTCTATTAAAATAGAAAGGAAGAACATGAATATCCCTTGAGAATTATATTGAAGACCTTGAGAAAGGAGAAGCTTTATGCCAAATTTACCAAGTGTGAATTTTGGCTTCAAAAAGTTTCATTTTTGGGTCACTTAATATCAAAAGAGTGGATATCTGTGGATCCAGCAAAAATTGAGGTTATCGAAAGATGGTTGAGACCAACAACAGTAACTGATATCTGAAGATTTCTTGGTTTGGCAGGATGTTATCGACATTTTGTGAATGATTTTTCACGATTATCTAATCCACTCACCAGGTTGACTCGGAAAGGAGTTAAGTTTGTTTGGATGAAGGAATATGAAGAGAATTTCAACGAGTTGAAAAGAAGGTTATCCAGTGCACCTGTGCTCACACTGCCTTGTAGTGGAGAAAGGTTTGTGATCTACAATGATGCATCCAAGAAGGGGTTGGGGGTGTGTTCTTATGCAAAATGATATGGTGATAGCTTATGCCTCACGACAGTTGAAAATCCATGAGCAAAATTACCCCACACATGATTTGGAGTAAGCTTTGGTAATCTTTGCATTAAAGATTTGGAGGCATTATCTTTATGGAGAAAGGTGTGACATTTATACTGATCATAAAAGTTTAAAGTATATTTTCACACAAAAGGAGCTGAATACGTGCCAAACAAGATGGTTAGAGCTGATTAAGGATTACGACTGCTCAATTCATTACCACCCTGGAAAAGAAAACAAGGTGGCAGATGCATTAAGTCGACAAGACCATGCCAGTTTATCCATGATGAGTATCACAAAAGATCCAATATTTAGGGATTTACAAAGGATGGATCTTGGAAATATAATGGAAGGGGGAAAATCATATCTTTTTCAAATGAATGTTCATCCATCTATACATGTGAAGATTAAAGAGGCACAGAAAGAAGATGTCGAGTTAGAAAAGAAGGTGAGAAATGTTCCTGAATTCAACCTTGATTGTGATGGGATAATAAAGTTCAGGAATCGGGTTTGTGTTCCTCCCATCCCCAAATTAAATAAGGAGCTGCTGGATGAGGCTCACAGTTCTTCATTCTCTATTCATCCTGGAAGCATGAAGATGTATAGGGACCTGAAAGAGTACTTCTGGTGGGATGGCATGAAAAGAGATGTTGCTGAATATGTCTCTCGATGCTTGGTTTGTCAGCAAGTTAAATCTGAGAGATAGAAGTCTAAGGGGTTGTTACAACCATTAACCATACCTGAATGGAAATGGGAAAACATCATTATGGACTTTGTCACAGGACTTCCTAAAACATCCAAAGGCAATAATTCTATCTAGGTCATAGTTGATCATCTTACAAAGTCTGCACACTTCATTGCTATTAGAGATGATTTCTCTTTGGATCAGCTTGCCAAGATATATGTAAAGGAAGTGGTAAGATTGCATGGAGTAAAACTTTCTCTTATATCTGATCGGGATTTGAGATTTACCACGATGTTCTAGCGAAGTCTTCAGCATACTATGGATACAGAGTTGAGTTTCAGCGCTGCTTATCATCCTCAGACAGACGGTCAGTCTGAGAGAAAAATTCAAACTCTATAAGATATGTTGAGAGCTTACTCTATGGATTTCAAAGGTGGTTGGGATCAACCCCTACCTTTGGTTGAATTTTCTTATAATAATAGCTTTCACTCCAGTATTCAGATGGATCCTTATGAAGCTCTATATGGAAAGAAATGCAGGACTCCAACTTTCTTGGATGATGTTGGGGAAAGAAAGCTATTAGGACCTGATCTCGTTGATGAAAAGGCAGAAAAGGTCAGATCTATTCAACAACACATAAGAGCATCTCATAGTCGATAGAAAAGTTATGCCAACAACCGAAGAAAAGACCTATAGATTGAAGTGGGTGATAAAGAGTTCTTACAAATATCTCCCTGGAAGAGGGTCATGAGATTTGGAATGAAAAAGAAGTTGAGCCCTAGATATATCGGTCCTTTCGAAATAATGGATCATGTTGGAAAGGTAGCTTACCGGTTGGCACTTCCACCGAATCTCTCTCAAGTTCACGATGTGTTACATGTATCTCTCATGATAAAGTACATACCTGATCCTTTGCATGTACTCCGCTCAGAAGTTTTACCGCTGGAGCAAGATATTTCTTATGAAGAACAACCGATAGAGATTCTGGATCGTAGCGAAAATGTCTTACGAAACAAGACCACTCGATTGGTGAATGTTTTATGGAGGAACCACCAATTATAATAATCTACATGGGAGCTTCAGGATATGATGGGGGAGAGGTATCCTCATCTTTTTGTTACAAAGTGATGAATTTCGAGGGTGAAATTCATTTTAAGGGGGGTAGAATGTAATGCCCGAGACTTTTATGAGAAATATTTTGTTTTTATCAATAGAATCTTTCACTACACAAAACACTAGATTGTCTTGCTTTACACGCAATCGCGTCCTTCCTCGATAGCTTGCGTCGTACACAATAATGACTTTCACTAAACAATGATATGCTATTAAAATATTATTAAAACTAGCTGTTATGAATAGTAATAACCATGTTTTGAAATTTTATAAATTTTATTTTTCAAAATGGACTTCATTTTTGGATTCGGAATATCGATATTAGCCTGGTGTGAAATTTTGGTATTTTTCTAAAAACTTTCAATTTTTGATGATTACTGAAACCACTAAGTGGTAGTTAAAAAAACTAAATTTTTCATAAAACTTAATTTTACCGCTTCTGTTAGTGGAATTTAGAAAATCCAGGAGACATGGTTAATATCAAGGACTAAAATGTGGTTCAATGAGATGAAAATAATTTTTGGTGAATAGTAACTTTTTACTTTTTTTACCACGGTTAAAAGTAAATAGGGTAATTAAGGGTAAAAGTTCTATTATTATTACCCAAACACATGTCCTTATTCTATTGGATAAGTGTAATTCGACCAAAAATGTCCTTTGGAATAAAATATTACCATTTAGGCCCACTTGGATTAGATTAGGACATTTATTATTAATTTATTTAAAGAAGAGTTAAAATAGCTAAAATCAATGTTTAATAAGTAAATAATTTTTAATATTGGGTTATACATAAGAAATATTCGACTATAAATATTAATTATGACTCTAAAAATCTTTCCTACATAATGGTATTTTATTTGTAATTTTTAGACATTAAATAATGTAATTTATTTATGACACAACGATGATGCAGTAATTATCTTATTAATGAAATATTGGCATAATTGATGTTATAAATACCCAACTAAATGTAATTTGAGACTTTTTATGAATCCAACTAATTTTATAGGTTAATATGACATGTTATTATTGCGTTAATTAACTTTTTTCTAACTAATAATTCTGTTATGAGTTTCACAAAAATCAATTACTAAATAGTGTCAAAATTGACATTAAATAGTTTTTAAAACAAATATTATATTATTAATTGTTATTTTATTCCTAAAAATCTAAGGATCGGCCAAATGACTTAGATAAGGTTATATATATCAATAATAAACAACTTGGGGTTCGTTTGGCTTGATATAGTAAGTTTATTAACCTTATAGTGTAAGAATACAAGAAGACACGGTAAAAGTTAAATTATCTAACTTAAAGTTAAATCTAAATTATAAGGTTAAAATTGATACCTAAACTTGTCTAAATTCTATTGGATGAGAGTATTTGGACCCATACCCACCTTAGCCTCGAAATATATCAATTTGGAGCTATTAAAAACCGAATTTGACTTTATAATAATATAATATTTTTTGTTATTCCAAAGGTGCCCCTCTCCTCCCTTATAAAAGGGCACCTCCTCCCCCTCTTCCTCACACCACTTTTAGCCTTCAAGATAAGCCAACCCCTGCCAATTTCTTCTCTCAACTTCCCTAGAGACATCCTAGAGGACCTGGTCTTCTTCAAAGTCCAATTTTAGTGCCCTAAAAGAAGGATTCAAAGAAGCGCGTCAAAGAAGAGGTAATGTCCGTTACCGATTCTTTCATATTTATTTATGATTCCACTTATTCATCATAGGTTGTTTCATTATGAAGTAATAACATCAGTATCACTCATATACTGATATGTAATTATAAGTATGAAACAACCCTATTTCACCATCTATCCATCCTACGGAAAACGAAATCACCACGCGTGCGTACGTACGGAATACCGTCTCCACGTCGTGGTGTAATATATTTTCCACCACCACCTTACCTGGATGGGTATAATGGTGTAAATAATGACTATATATTATTATTTTAAAGTTATATTGATTCTTAAATAGTATACATACACTCCAATACTATTCCACAATCATGAGAACGATATCATCGCTCGTGCGTACGTACGGACTACCGTCTCCACGACGCGATGAGATTCATTCTCCACGTTAACCATTCATGAATGATTATAAAGTATATATAATAAGTAATCATGAAATATATGTGATAATAATGATACTGTATTTATGTGTATATATATGTATTTCATCTACTAAATTCCATTAAACTCAATAAGGAAACGAAAACAGCATTCATGCATACGTACGGCCTACCGTCTCCATGAACAGTGTATTTCTTTCCATTTACTGATCTATTATATATATGTATATTATGAATATATATTAAATATAAATCATGTTTTATATTCTTTAATTAATTAATCATGATCTAATTAATCATATGAATAATTACAAGTCAAAACATGGACGAGAAATGAAACGATTTTACCGAAAACGCTCTTTCACATTGAATTTACAAAAGAACAGGTAATATAAAGTCATAAGTGAACCATATATGATATCATAACAATGAGTATGATTTTGGAATAAGTCAATAACATTATTTAAATAATTATACAGGAGGTTCGGACACTTACGAAGCAAATTGGACCTAAGGTAAGGGAAAATATCACAATCTCATTTTAATCCGAGATTGTTTATACTTTGGTATTTACTGGGGTGTATTTTATCATCCACTTCCAGGTTCCCTCAATATGTAATATTATTTCCGTACACCTAGAATTGTTTAAATCCAAATTTACCCTTCGGTGAGTTTTCAGTAAAAGATATGAAAGGAATCTTTTGTCATTTTTCGTACGAGGTACTTTTTGACTTTTCCGACAAAAGTACGGGAAGAATGTTTTTTTTAACTTATACGATATGAATGGATTTTTAAAACATTATTTCCAAGAAGCTTCCTTTACAAGTTTTCAAGTTTATTTTCAACCAACTTCTTTTAGTTTATAATTGTGTGACATGTTAAGAAAGGAAATGGGTTTTTGAAGTAGAAAGGATATTTTCTTCAAGAATGGAGTTCAAGTGTTTTATCAAAATTAATTTCCATCCAAGATAATATAGGGTTCTGTTTCAATCCCTATTATTACATTGATTTGATTATTTTGTAATGGATTTATTTTTATGAATTCTTTTGTCTTATATGAATTGTTTTATGATGTCACGATGTTTAAGGATCCCATTTTTATTACATGGGTTATGCTATGATGTATGGTTTATGATTTTGTGGCACACATAAGAATGGTATCATTATGAGATGGGTGGGACCTATATCTCCCTCCAATGTATTGGTTAAAGATTTTATATCTCATGAGATAGACATGGCTGGAACGGCAGGTTAAACCGGTCCAGTGAAACATGACTGAAATGAAGAGTGAACTCGGTTCAGAAATAGACTTTGTCCACTAAGATAGTCTTGGATATGAGTATTGACTAATAAGAAATGATTCTCTATGATTATGTGTGTATTCCACAAATTTTCATGTTTTAAGTTATGATTTTTGGGATTACATTTCACTACCATGATTTATCCCCTGTTATGAAATTATGATCTCTTTTGCAGGTTAAGATTTCCAAAAGTTATGTTCTTATGAATATGATGTGATTGATATTTCTTTTTTTTACCCTTACTGAGAATTTCAGATCACCCATTTGAATGTTTTCTTTCCCCAGGTCAGGAAGAAGGTTATTAAGTAAGATATGCCAAAAGGGACTATAGATATGATGAAATAAATGGGAGACAATATAGACGCTTTATGAACCAGTTGTTTTTGTTTCCCAGTTTCTAAAGACACTATACCTATACGGTCATTTCCTGGTTTTTTTATATGTTGTAATAAGTGTGCTTCAATTATGATGTAATAACAATGTATATATAGTATGGGTTGTTCTAGTTGGTATCAGAGGAAATGTATAGTCTAACTTTGGAAACTAGGATGTGAAAGCCTTAGTAAGAACCCTAAGGATAAGTCTAAGCATAGAACACAATCTTTGTGTTTTAGAAATGGCCATGAATAACCTAGGATAAGACCTTAAGTGTGAAATTTTATTCTTGATTATGTGGTTTTCCTATTATAATTTGTGTTGCTCAAACTATTCTTCTTGGTTTTAGTCAATGGATGGAACCCGAAGAAACCGTGTTAATGCGAAATGCGACGGGCAATGCAATGATTGTCCCCTCGAGAAACTAAACATTATGGGAGATGGAATGAAAAATATTGTAGCAATCCTCACACAACTTTCTCAAGCAATGAATCATGCAGGACTTCCAAACAAGCAAAGGAAGGAGCAACATTCTGTTGAATCCTTTATGAGGTAGCGTCCACCTTCATTCAGCGGGTCTACTGATCCATTAATTGCTGAACAATGGATTATTACTACTGAAAAGATATTTTCAATTCTTCAATGTTCTGAACCTGATAAATTCATCTTAGTAGTGTATCGTTTGGAAGGTGATGCTGATCAATGGTGGAATCTTATCAAGAATACGAGGAAAAGAGATGAAATTGAGTCCATGGAATGGGACGAGTTCAAGAGCTTATTTTTTCAATATGTAATTCCCTCGTATTCTCCGAACAAAGATGGAGAAAGAGTTTCATGAACTGAAGCAAAAAAGATGATGAATCTGTTGGTACCTATGAAGCAAATTTTACAAGACTTTCAAGGTACGCTTCTGGTATTATTATCCAACATGAGAGTAAGATCGGTCGATTATTTAGCGGCTTAAAACAAAGTATTCGAAGGTAATTAGCCATAAGGGACTTCAATAGCTACGAGGAAATCGTTCGATGTGCTCTCATAGTTGAGATGGTGATTGGAGTAACCCATCAGTCATATGGGTTTGATAAGAAGAGGAAAATGGAATTCAATGGAAAATCTAAAGAGCACACTGAAAAGAAGATGAGATTTCCCTTATGCTCAAAGTGTGGAAAGAAACATGGAGGGAGTTTTCTTAAAGGGACAAGTAAATGTTTCAAATGTGGAAAGGATGGTCATCGGGCATTTTAATGCTGCAATGATCGGAAGAAGATGTCTAATGATGAAAACAAAGGAAGGGGCACAGAGAATGAACCTACTACACTTCAATGTTTCATGTGAAAGAAGATGGAGAATTATGCCAATAAATTATCTAATCCAAGGGTTGTTGATGATGATCGACATCAACAAAATCTTAAGGCTAATGACAAAGGAATGTCACATGAAATTTCTATCAGTGATTTGGAGTACGATAATGCTGTGGTGAAAGGTACACTTACCATCCACTCTAAAGTAGAAATTTTTTTATTTGATTCTGGATCCACCCGCTCATTTATTTCTGAAGAATTTTCTAAGGATATCACCGTATTACCTCAACAATTAGATGTTGAGTTATCTGTGACAACACCTAATGGAACAACAGTTGCATCAAAAGTTTATAATTCTTCCCCGACTGAATTTTGTGGGAAAGTGCTTCCTACAAATCTTGTGATCCTTCCCATAGTGTAATTTGATGTGGTTCTTGGCATGGATCAGCTTTCTTTATATGGAGCTCATATCAATTTCCAAATAAGGGAATTCACATTTCATATTCCTAATCAATCTATGATCGTCTATCGATGCAAGGATGAAAATAACCTTCCAGTGGAAATTTCTTCCATCTTATGGGTTTTTATTCCACTAAATTAAGGTTATTTATCTCAAATGGTTGGTGAGAAACTCAGGATTAATAATATTCCCATCGTACAGGAGTTTGATGATGTCTTTCTGGAGGAATTTTCGGGTCGTCCACAAAATCGTGATGTTGAGTTTTCAATAGAACTCGTACCGGGTTCTTTTCCTATTTCAAAGTCACCTTATATAATGTCCCCAATTGAGTTGCAGAAATTGAAGAAGCAACTCCAAGTGAATCTTGATAAGGTATTCATACGCCCTAGTGCGTCACCTTGGGGAGCACTTGTTCTGTTTGTTAAGAAGAAAGATGGATCAATGAGACTCTGCATTGATTATCGAGAACTTTACAAGATCACTATCAAGAACAAATATCCTCTCCCATGCATTGATGACTTATTTGAACAACTACGCAGAGCTCAATACTTTTCCAAGATTGATCTCCCTTCAGTGTATCATAAATTAAGGGTCAAAAGGGATGATATACCAAAGACGGCTTTCCGTACAAGGTATGGACACTATGAATTTATATTGATGCCGTTTGGTCTTACTAATGCCCTGCTATCTTCATGGATCTGATTAATAGAGTCTTTAGAGACTATCTTGATCAATTTGTGGTAGTCTTTATAAGTGATATTCTTGTCTATTCAAAGATCACAGAATAACATGAAGATCACTTGAGAATTATATTGAAGACCCTGAGAAAGGAGAAGATTTATGCCAAATTTACCAAGTGTGAATTTTGGATTCAAAAATTTTCATTTTTGGGCCACATAATCTCAAAAGAGGGGATATCTATGGATCCAGCAAAAATGGAGGTTATCGAAATATGGTCGAGACCAACAATAGTAACTGAGATCCAAAGTTTTCTTGGTTTGGCTGGATATTATCGATGTTTTGTGAATGATTTTTTACAATTATCTAATCCACGCACCAGGTTGACTTGGAAAGGAGTTAAGTTTGTTTGGACGGAGGAATGTGAAGAGAATTTCAAGGAGTTGAATGGAAGGTTATCCAGTGCACTTGTGCTCACACTGCCTTGTAGTGGAGAAAGGTTTGTGATCTACAGTGATGGATCCAAGAAGGGCCTGGGGGTGTATTCTTATGCAAAATGATATGGTGATATCTTATGCCTCACGACAGTTGAAAATCCATGAGCAAAATTACCCAACACATGATTTGGAGTTAGCTGCATTAATCTTTGCATTAAAGATTTGGAGGCATTATCTTTATGGAGAAAGGTGTGACATTTATACTGATCATAAAAGTTTAAAGTATATTTTCACACAAAAGGAGCTGAATATGTGCCAAAGAAGATGGTTAGAGCTGATTAAGGATTACAACTGCTCAATTCATTACCACCCTAAGAAAGCAAACAAGTTGGCAGATGCATTAAGTCGACAAGACCATGCCAGTTTATCCATGATGAGGATCACAAAAGATCCAATATTTAGGGATTTACAAAGGATTGATCTTGGAAATATAATGGAAGGGGGAAAATCGCATCTTTCTCAAATGAATGTTCAACCATCTATACATGTGAAGATTAAAGAGGCACAGAAAGAAGATGTCCAGTTGCAAAAGAAGGTGAGAAATGTTCCTGAATTCAACCTTGATTGCGATGGGATAGTAAAGTTTAGGAATCGGGTTTGTGTTCCTCCCATCCCCGAATTAATGAAGGAGCTGCTGGATGAGGCTCACAGTTCTTTATTCTCTATTCATCCTGGAAGCACGAAGATGTATAGGGACATGAAAGAGTACTTCTAGTGGGATGGAATGAAAAGAGATGTTGCTGAATATGTCTCTCGATGCTTGTTTTGTCAGCAAGTTAAGCTGAGAGACAGAAGTCTAAGGGGATGTTACAACCATTAACCATACCCGAATGGAAATGGGAAAACATCACTATGGAATTTGTCACAGGACTTCCTAAAACATCCAAAGTCAATAATGCTATCTTGGTCATAGCTGATCGTCTTACAAAGTCTGCACACTTCATTGCTATTAGAGAGGATTTCTCTCTGGACCAGCTTTCCAGGATATATGTAAAGGAAGTGGTAAGATTTCATGGAGTACCACTTTCTATTATATCTGATCGGGATCCGAGATTTATCTCGATGTTCTAACGAAGTCTTCAGCATACTCTAGATATAGAGTTGAGTTTCAGCACTGCTTATCATCCTCAGACAGAAGTTCAGTCTGAGAGAACAATTCAAACTCTAGAAGATATGTTCAGAGCGTGCTCTATGGATTTCATAGGTGGTTGGGATCAACCCCTACCTTTGGTATAATTTTATTATAATAATAGCTTTTACTCAAGTATTCAGATGGCTCCTCATGAAGCTCTATATGGAAAAAAATGCAGGACTCCAACTTGCTAGGATGAAGTTGGGGAAATAAAGCTATTAGGACCTGATCTCGTTGATGAAATGGAAGAAAAGGTCAGATCTATTCAACAACACATAAGAGCATCTCAGAGTCGACAGAAAATTTAAGCCGACAACCGAAGAAAAGACGTAGAGATTGAAGTGGGTGATAATGTGTTCTTATGAATATCTCCCTAGAAGAGGGTCATGGGATTTTTAAAGAAGGGTAAGTTGAGCCCTAGATATATCGATCCTTTCAAAACACTAGATCGTGTTGGAAAGGTAGCTTACCGGTTGGAACTTCCACCAAATCTCTCTCAAGTTCACAATGTGTTCCATGTATCTCTCCTGAGAAAGTACATACCTGATCCTTCACATGTACTCAGCTCAGAATTTGTACCGCTGGAGCAAGATCTTTCTTATGAAGAACAACCAATAGAGATTCTAGATCGTAGCGAAAATGTCCTACGAAACAAGACCACTCGATTGGTGAATGTTTTTTGGAGGAACCACCAATTAGAAGAAGCTACATGGCAGCTTGAGGATATGATGAGGGAAAGGTATCCTCATCATTTTGTTACAAAGTGACGAATTTCGAGGGTGAAATTCATTTTAAGGGGGGTAGAATGTAACGCCCGAGATTTTATGAGAAATATTTTGTTTTTATCAAAGGAATCTTTCACTACACACAACAATAGATTGGCTTGCTTTACATGCAATCATGACCTTCCTCAGTAGCTTGCGTCGTACGCAATACATACTTCCACTAAACAATGATATGCTATTAAACTATTATTAAAACTAGCCATTATGAATTGTAATAACCACTTTTTGAAATTTTATAAATTATATTTTTCAAAATGGACTTCATTTTTGGATTCGGCATATCGAAATTAGCCTATGGTGAAATTTTGGTATTTTTCTGAAAACTTTCAATTTTTGATGAATACTGAAACCACTAAGTGGTACTTAAAAAAACTAAATTTTTCATAAAACTTAATTTTACCGCATCTGTTAGTGGAATTTAGAAAATCTGGGATACACGGTTAATATCAAGGACTAAAATGTGGTTCAATGAGATGAAAATAATTTTTGGTGAATAGTAACTTTTTACTTTTTTTACCACGGTTAAAAGTAAATAGGGTAATTAAGGGTAAAAGTGCTATTATTATTACCCTAACACATGTCCTAATTCTATTGGATAAGTTTTATTCGACCGAAAATGACCTTTGGAATAAAATATTACCATTTAGGCCCACATGGATTAGATTATGACATTTATTATTAATTTATTTAAAGAAGGGTTAAAATAATTAAAATCAATGTTTAATAAGTAAATAATATTTAATATGGGGTTATACATAAGATAAATTCGACTATAAATATTCATTATAACTCTAAAAATCCTTCTGATATAATGGTATTTTATTTGTAATTTTTAGACATTAAATAATGTAATTTATTTATGACACAACGATGATGCAGTAATTATCTTATTAATGAAATATTGACATAATTGATGTTATAAATACCCAAATAAATGTAATTTTAGACTTTTTATGAATTCCACTTATTTTATAGGTTAATATGACATTTTAGTATTGCGTTAATTAACTTTT
Source organism: Viscum album (assembly GCA_963277665.1). Classification (NCBI taxonomy): domain Eukaryota; kingdom Viridiplantae; phylum Streptophyta; class Magnoliopsida; order Santalales; family Viscaceae; genus Viscum; species Viscum album. The sequence goes on along the minus strand of OY728125.1, from coordinate 539,370,471 downwards.
TTTTAACTAATAATTCTGTTATGAGTTTCACAAAAATCAATTACTAAACAGTGTCAAAATTGACATAAAATAGTTTTTAAAACAAATATTGTATTATTAATTGTTATTTTATTCCTAAAAATCTACAGTTCGGGCAAATAACTTAGATAAGGTTATATATATTAATAATAAACAACTTGGGGTTCGTTTGGCTTGATATAGTATTTTTATTAACCTTATAGTGTAAGAAAACAAGAAGACACGGTAAAAGTTAAATTATCTAACTTAAAGTAAAATCTAAATGATAAGGTTAAAATTGATACCTAAACTTCTCTAAATTATATTTAATTAGAGTATTTAGACCCATACCCACCTTATCTTAGAAATATATGAATTCGGAGCTATTAAAAACCAAATTTGACTTTATAATAAAATAATATTTTTTGTTATTCCTAAGGTGCCCCTCTCCTCCCTTATAAAAGGGCACTTCCTCCCCCCCTTCCTCACACCACTTTTAGCTTTCAAGCTTGGCCAACCCCTACCAACTTCTTCTCCCCACTTCCCTATATACATCCTAGATGTCATGGTCTTCTTCATAGACCAATTTTAGTGCCCTAAAAGGAGGTCTCAAAGAAGCACTTCAAAGAAGAGGTAATGTCCGTTACCGATTCTTTCATCTTTATTTCATCCTCCCATTCTTCTTCTTAGGTTGTTTCATTATGAAGTTATAACATCAGTATAACTCATATACTGATATGTTATTATAAGTATTAAACAACCCTATTTCACCATCTATCCATCCTACGGAAAACAAAATCACCGCGCGTGCGTACGTACGAAATACCGTCTCCACGCCGTGGTGTAATCTATTTTCCACCACCACCTTACTTGGATGGGTATAATGGTGTAAATAATGACTATATATTATTATTGTAAATTGATATTTATTCTTAAATAGTATAAATACACTCCCATACTATTCCATGATCATGAGAACGATATCATCGCTCGTGCGTACGTACGGACTACCGTATCCACAACGCGATGAGATTCATTCTCCACGTTAACCATTCATGAATGATTATAATGTATATATAATAAGTAATCATGAAATATATGAGATAATAATGATACTGGATTTATGTGTATATATATGTATTTCATCTACTTAATTCCATTCAACTCAATAAGGAAACGAAAACAGCGTTCATGCGTACGTACGGCCTACCGTCTCCATGAACAGTGTATTTCATTCCATTTACTGATCTATTATATATAAGTATATTCTGAATATATATTATATATAAATCATGTTCTATATTCTAGAATTAAGTAATCATGATCTAATTAATCATATGAATAATTACAAGTCAAAACACGGACGAGAAATGAAACGATTTTACCCAAAATGCTCTTTCACAAGGAATTTACAAAAGACCGGGTAATATAAAGTCATAAGTGAACCATATATGATATCATAACAATGTGTATGAATCTTTAATAAGTCAATAACGTTATTTAAATCATTATACAGTAGGTTCGGACACTTACGAAGCAAATTGGACCTAAGGTAAGGGAAAATATCACAATCTCATTTTTATCTGAGATTGTTTATACTTTGGTATTTACTGGGGTGTATTTTATCATCCAATTCCATGTTCCCTCAATATTTAATATTATTTCCATCCACCTAAAATTTTTTAAATCCAATTTTACCCTTCGGTGAGTTTTTAGTAAAAGATATGAAAGGAATCTTTTGTCGTTTTTCGTACGAGGTACTTTTTGACTTTTTCGACAAAAGTACGGGAAGAATGTTTTTTTAACTTATACGGCATGAATGGATTTTTAAATCATTATTTCCAAAGAATCTTCCTTTACAAGTTTTCAAGTATATTTTTAATCAACTTCTTTTATTTTATAATTGTATGACATGTTAAGAAAGGAAAAGTGTTTTTGAAGTAGAAAGGATATTTTCCTCAAGAATGGAGTTCAAGTGTTTTATCAAAATTATTTTCCATCTATGATAATATAGGGTTCTATTTCAATCCCTATTATTACATGATTTGATTATTCTGTGATGGAATTATTTTTATGAATTCTTTTGTCTTATATGAATTGTTTTATGATGTCACGATGTTTAAGGATCCCATTTTTATTACATGGGTTATGCTATGATGTATGGTTTATGATTTTGTGGCACACATAAGAATGGTATCATTATGAGATGGGTGGGACCTATATCTCCCTCCAATGCATTGGGTAAAGATTTTATATCTCATGCGATATACATGGTTGGAACGGCAGGTTAAACCGGTTCAGTGAAACAGGACTGAAACGAGGAGTGAACTCGATTCAGAAATGGACTTTGTCAACTATGATAGTCTTGGAAATGAGTCTTGACTAATAAGAAATGATTCTCTATGATTATGTGTGTATTAAAAAAAATTAATGTTTTAAGTTATGATTTTTGGTATTACATTTCACTACCATGATTTATCCCATGTTATGAAATCATGATCTCTTTTGCAGGTTAAGATTTCCAAAAGTTATGTTCTTATGAATATGATGTGATTGATATTTCTTTTGTTTACCCTTACTGAGCATTTGAGCTCACCCATTTGTATGTTTTCTTTCCCCAGGTCAGGAAGAAGGTTATTAAGTAAGATATTCCAAAAGGTACTATATATATGATGACATAAATGGGAGAAAGTGTAGATTCTTTATGAACAAGTTGTTTATGTTTCCCAGTTTCTAAAGACACTATACCTATACGGTCCTTTCCTGGTTTTGTTATATGTTGTAATAAGTGTGCTTCAATTATGATGTAATAATAATGTATGTAATGTATGGGTCATTATAATTGGAATCAGAGGAAAGGTATAGTCATCCTTTGGAAACTAGGATGTGAATGCCTTAGTAAGAACCCTAAAGATAAGTCTAACCATAGAACACAATCATAGTGTTTTAGAAATGGCCCTGAATAACCTAGGATAATACCTTAAGTGTGAAATTGTATTCTTGATTATGTGGTTTTCCTATTATAATTAGTGTTTCTCACACTATTCTTCTTGGTTTTAGTCAATGGCTGGAACCCGAAGGAACCGTGTTAATGCGGAATGCAACGGGCAATGCAATGATTGTCCCCGTGAGAAACCAAACATTATGGGAGATGGAATGAAAAATATTGTAGCCATGCTCACACAACTTTCTCAAGAAATGAATCATGCAGGACTTCCAAACAAGCAATGTAAGGAGCAACATTCTGTTGAATCCTTTATGAGGCCGTGTCCACCTTCATTCAGCGGGTCTACTGATCCATTAATTGCTGAACAGTGGATTATTACTACTGAAAAGATATTTTCAGTTCTTCAATGTTCTGAACATGATAAATTCATCTTAAAAGTGTATCGTTTGGAAGGTGATGCTGATCAACGGTGGAATCTTATCAAGAATACGAGAAAAAGAGATGAAATTGAGTCCATGGAATGAGACGAGTTCAAGAACTTATTTTTTCAATAAGTAATTCCCTCGTAATCTCCGAACAAAGATGGAGAAAGAGTATCATGAACTGAAGCAAAAGGATGATGGATCTTTTGGTACCTATGAAGCAAATTTTACAAGACTTGCAAGGTACGCTTCTGGTATTATTATCCAACCTGAGAGTAAGATTGATCGATTCTTTAGTGGCTTAAAACAAAGTCTTCGAAGGGCATTAACCATAAGGGACTTCAATAGCTACGAGGAAATTGTTCGATGTGCTCTCAGAGTTGAGATAGAGATTGGAGTAACCCATCAGTCATATGGGTTTGATAAGAAGAGGAAAATTGAATTCAAATGAAAATCTAAAGAGCACACTGAAAAGAAGATGAGCTTTCCCTTATGCTCAAAGTGTGGAAAGAAACATGGAGGGAGTTGTCTTAAAGGGACAAGTAAATGTTTCAAATGTGGAAAGGAAGGTTTTCGGGCATTTGAATGCTGCAATGATGGGAAGAAGATATCTAATGATGCAAACAAAGGAAGGGACACATAGAATGAACCTACTACACTTCAATGTTTCATGTGCAAGGAAATGGGGCATTATGCCAATAAATGCCCTAATCCAAGGGTTGTTGATGATGATCGACATCAACAAAATATTAAGGCTAATGACATAGGAAAGTCACATGAAATTTCTATCAGCGATTTGGAGTACGATAACGATGTGGTGAAAGGTACACTTACTATCCACTCTAAAGTATCAAATGTTTTATTTGATTCTAGATCCACCCACTCATTTATTTCTAAAGAATTTTTTAAGTATATCACCGTATTACCTCAACAATTAGATGTTGAGTTATCTGTGACAACACCTAATGGAACAACAGTCGCATAAAAAGTTTATAATTCTTCCCCGATTGAAGTTTGTGGGAAAGAGCTTCCTGCAAATCTTGTGATCCTTTCTATAGTGGAATTTGATGTGATTATTGGCATGGATCAGATTTCTTTATATGGAGCTTATATAAATTTCCAAATAAGGGAATTCACATTTCATATTCCTAATCAATCTATGATCGTCTATCGATGCAAGGATGGACATAACCTTCCAGTGTAAATTTCTTCCATCTTATGGGTCTTGATTACACTAAATGAAGGTTATTAATCTCAAATGGTTGGTGAGAAACTCACGATTAATAATATTCCCATTGTACAGGAGTTTGATGATGTCTTTCTGGAAGAATTTCAGGTCTTCCACCAAATCAGGAAGTTGAGTTTTCAATAGATCTCATACCAGGTGCTTTTCCTATTTCAAAGTCACCTTATAGAATAGCCCCAATTGAGTTGCAGGAATTGAAGAAGCAACTCCAAGTGAATCTTGATAAGGTATTCATATGCCCTAGTGCGTCACCTAGGGGAGCACCTGTTCTGTTTGTTAAGAAGAAATATGGATCAATGAGACTCTGCATTGATTATCAAGAACTTAACAAGATCACTATCAAGAAAAAATATCCTCTCCCATGCATTGATGACTTATTTGACCAACTTTGCGGAGCTCAATACTTTTCCAAGATTGATCTTAGTTCAGGGTATCATAAATTAAGGGTCAAAAGGGAAGATATACCAAAGACGGCTTTCCGTACAAGGTATGGACACTATGAATTTATAGTGATGCCGTTTGGTCTTACTAATGCCCCTGCTATCTTCATGGATCTGATTAATAGAGTCTTTAGAGACTATCTTGATCAATTTGTGGTAGTCTTTATAGATGAAATTCTTTTCTATTCAAAGAGCAAGGAAAAATATGAAGATCACTTGAGAATTATATTAAAGACCCAGAGAATGGATAAGCTTTATGCCAAATTTACCATGTGTGAATTTTGGCTTCAAAAAGTTTCATTTTTGGGTCACATAATCTCAAAAGAGGGGATATTTGTGGATCCAGCAAAAATAGAGGTTATTGAAAGATGGTCGAGACCAACAACAGTAACTAAGATCCGAATTATTCTTGGGTTGGCTGGATATTAACGACATTTTGTGAAATATTTTTCACGATTATCTAATCCACTCACCAGGTTGACTCGGAAGGGAGTTATGTTTGTTTGGATGGAGGAATGTGAAGAGAATTTCAAGGAGTTGAAAAGAAGGTTATCCAGTGCACCTATGCTCACACTGCCTTGTAGTGGAGAAAGGTTTGTGATCAACAGTGATGCATCCAAGAAGGGGCTGGGGGTGTGTTCTTATGCAAAATGATATGGTGATAGCTTATGCCTCAGGATAGTTGAAAATCCACGAGAAAAATTACCCAACACATGATTTAGAGTTAGCTGCGATAATCTTTGAATTAAATATTTGGAGGCATTATCTTTATGGAGAAAGGTGTCACATTTATACTGATCATAAAAGTTTAAAGTATATTATCACACAAAAGAAGCTGAATATGTGCCAATGAAGATGGTTAGAGCTGATTAAGGATTACGACTGCTTAATTCATTACCACCCTGGGAAAGAAAACAAGGTGGAAGATGCATTAAGTCGACAAGACCATGCATTTTATCCATTATGAGGATCACATAAGATCTAATATTTAGGGATTTACAAAGGATGGATCTTGGAAATATAATGGAATATGGAAAATCTTATCTTTCTCAAATGAATGTTCAACCATCTATAAATGTGAAGATTAAAAAGGCACAGAAAAAAGATGTCGAGTTACAAAAGAAGGTGATAAATGTTCCTGAATTCAACCATGATTGCGATGGGATAATAAAGTTCAGGAATCGAGTTTGTGTTCCTCCCATCCCCGAATTAATGAAGGAGCTGCTGGATGAGGCTCACAGTTCTTCATTCCCTATTTATCCTGGAAGCACGAAGATGTATAAGGACCTGAAATAGTACTTCTAGTGGGATGGCATGAAAAGAGATGTTGTTGAATATGTCTCTCGATGCTTGGTTTGTAATCAAGTTAAAGCTGAGAGATAGAAGTCTAAGGGGATGTTACAACCATTGACCATACCCGAATGGAAATGGGAAAACATCACTATGGACTTTGTCACAAGACTTCCAAAAACATCCAAAGGCAATAATGCTATCTAGGTCATAGTTGATCGTCTTACAAAGTCTCCACACTTCATTGCTATTAGAGAGGATTTCTCTCTGGATCAGCTTGCCAGGATATATTTAAAGCAAGTGGTAAGATTTCATGGAGTACGACTTTCTATTATATCTGATCAGGATCTGAGATTTACCTCGAAGTTCTGGCGAAGTCTTCAGCATACTCTGGATACAGAGTTCAGTTTCAGCACTACTTATCATCCTCAAACAGATAGTCAGTTTGAGAGAACAATTCAAACTCTAGAAAATATGTTGAGAGCTTTCTCTATGGATTTCAAAGGTGGTTGGGATCAACCCCTATCATTGGTATAATTTTCTAATAAAAATAGCTTCCACTCCAGTATTCAGGTGGCTCCTTATGAAGCTCTATATGGAAAGAAATGTAGGACTCCAACTTTCTGGGATGAAGTTGGGGAAAGAATGCTATTAGGAACTGATCTTGTTGATTAAATGGCATAAAAGGTCAGATATATTCAACAACACATAAGAGCAGCTCAGAGTCGACAGAAAAGTTATGCCGACAACTGAAGAAAGGACCTAGAGATTGAAGTGGGTGATAAAGTGTTCTTACAAATATCTCCTTGGAAGAGGGTCATGAGATTTGGAATGAAGGGGAAGTTGAGCCCTAGATATATCGGTCCTTTCGAAATACTGGATCGTGTTGGAAAGGTAGCTTACCGTTTGGCACTTCCACCGAATCTCTCTCAAGTTCATGATGTGTTACATGTATCTCTCCTGAGAAAGTAAATACCTGATCCTTCACATTTACTCAGCTCAGAAGTTGTACCGCTGGAGCAAGATCTTTCTTATGAAGAACAACTGATTGAGATTCTGGATCGTAGTGGAAATTTCCTATGAAACAAGACCACTTGATTGGTGAATGTTTTATGGAGGAACCACTAATTAGAAGAAGCTACATGGGAGCTTGAGGATATGATGAGGGAGAGGTATCCTCATCTTTCTGTTACAAAGTGACTAATTTCGAGGGTGAAATTCATTTTAAGGGGGGTAGAATCTAACTCCTGAGACTTATATGAGAAATATTTTGTTTTTATCAAAGGAATCATTCACTACACACGACACTAGATTGGCTTGCTTTACACGCAATCACAGCCTTCCTTGATAGCTTGCGTCGTACGCAATACCGACTTTCACTAAACAATGATATGCTATTAAAATATTATCAAAACTAGCCTTTATGAATAGTAATAACCACTTTTTGAAATTTTATAAATTTTTTTTTTCAAAATGGACTTCATTTTTGGATTCGGAATTTCGAAATTAGCCTAGGGTGAAATTTTGGTATTTTTCTGAAGACATTCAATTTTTGATGAATACTGAAACCACTAAGTGGTAGTTAAAAAAAATAAATTTTTCATAAAACATAATTTTACCGCTTATGTTAGTGGAATTTAGAAAATCTCAGAGGCACGGTTAATATCAAGGACTAAAATTTTGTTCAATGAGATGAAAATAATTTTTGGTGAATAGTAACTTTTTACTTTTTTACCACAGTTAAAAGTAAATAGGGTAATTAAGGGTAAAAGTGTTATTATTATTACCCTAACACGTGTCCTAATTCTATTGGATAAGTTTAATTCGACCAAAAATGACCTTTTGAATAAAATATGACCATTTAGGCCCACTTGGATTAGATTAGGACATTTATTATTAATTTATTTAAAGAAGGGTTAAAATAGTTAAAATCAATGTTTAGTAAGTAAATAATTTTTAATATGGGGTTATATATAAGATACATTCTTCTATAATAATTCATTAGAAAGATAAAAATCGTTCCTACATAATGGTATTTTATTTGTAATGTTTAGACATTAAATAATGTAATTTATTTATGACACAACGATGATGCAGGAATTATCTTATTAATGAAATATTGACATAATTGATGTTATAAATACCCAAATAAATGTAATTTGTGACTTTTTATTAATTCCAATAATTTTCTAGGTTAACATGACATGTTATTATTTATTTAATTAACTTTTTTTAACTAATAATTCTGTTATGATTTTTAAAAAACTCAATTACTAAATAGTGTCAAAATTGACATAAAATAGTTTTTAAAACAAATATTATATTATTAGTTGTTATTTTATTCCTAAAAATCTATGGTTAGGCCAAATGACTTATATAAGGTTATATATATTAATGATAAACAACTTGGGGTTCGTTTGGCTTGATATAGTAAGTTTATTGACCTTATAGTGTTAGAAAACAAGAAGACACAGTAAAAGATAAACTATCTAACTTAAAATTAAATCTAAATGATAAGGTTAAAATTGATATCTAAATTTGTATAAATTCTATTGGATGAGAGGACTTAGACCCATACCCACCTTATCTTAGAAATATATCAATTTGGATCTATTAAAAATCGAATTTGACTTTATAATAAAATAATATTTTTAGTTATTCCAAAGGTGCCCCTCTCCTCCCTTATAAAAGGGCACCTCCTCCCCCTCTTCCTCACACCACTTTGAGCCTTCAAGCTCGGAAAACCCCTGACAATTTCTTCTCTACACTTCCCTAGAGACATCCTAGTGGTCCTGGTCTTCTTCAAAGTCCAATTTTAGCGCCCTAAAATGAGGTCTCAAAGAAGCGCTTCAAAGAAGAGGTAATGTCTGTTACCGATTCATTCATCATTATTTCTTCTTCCACTTATTCTTCTTAGGTTGTTTCATTATGAAGTAATAACATCAGTTTCACTCATATACTGATATTTTATTATAAGTATGAAACAACACTATTTCACCATCTATCCATCCTACGGAAAACGAAATCACCGCACGTGCGTACGTACGGAATACCGTCTCCACGCCATGGTGTAATCTATTTTCCACCACCACCTTACATGGATGGGTATAATGGTGTAAATAATGACTATATATTATTATTTTAATGTGATATTGATTCTGAAATATTATACATACACTCCAATACAATTTCACGATCATGAGAACGATATCATCGCTCATGCGTACGTACGGACTACCGTCTCCACGACGCGATGAGATTCATTCTCCACGTTAACCATTCATGAATGATTATAAAATATATATAATAAGTAATCATGAAATATATGAAATTATAATTATACTGTATTTATTTGTATATATATGTATTTCATCTACTTAATTCTATTCAACTCAATAAGGAAACAAAAATAGCGTTCATGCGTACGTACGACATACCGTCTCCATGAACGGTGTATTTCTTTCCATTTACTGATCTGTTATATATATGTATATTATGAATATATATTATATAAAAATCATTTTTTATATTCTAGAATTAAGTAATCATGATCTAATTAATCATATGAATAATTACAAATCAAAACACGGACGACAAATGAAACGATTTTAACCAAAATGCTCTTTAACATGGAATTTTCAAAAGAACGTGTAATATAAAGTCATAAGTGAACAATATATGATATCATAACAATGATAATGATTCTGGAATAAGTCAATAACATTATTTAAATCTTTATACAGGAGGTTCAGACACTTACGAAGCAAATTCAACCTAAGGTAAGAGAAAATATCACAATCTCATTTTTATCCGAGATTGTTTATACTTTGGTATTTACTGGGGGGTATTTTATCATCCACTTCCATGTTCCCTAAATATGTAATATTATTTCCATCCACCTAAAAGTTTTTAAATCCAATTTTACCCTTCGGTGAGTTTTTAGTAAAAGATATGAAAGGAATCTTTTGTCATTTTTCATACGAGGTACTTTTTGACGTTTCCGACAAAAGTACGGGAAGAAATTTTTTTTAACTTATACAGCATGAATGGATTTTTAAAACATTATTTCAAAGAATCTTACATTACAAGTTTTCAAATTTATTTTTAATCAACTTCTTTTATTTTATAATTGTATGACATGTTATGAAAGGAAAAGGGTTTTTGAAATAGAAAGGATATTTTCCTCAGGAATGGAGTTCACGTGTTTTATCAAAATTATTTTCCATATAAGATAATATAGGGTTCTGTTTCTATCCCTATTATTACATTGATTTGATTATTTTGTAATGAATTATTTTTATGAATTCCTTTATCTTAGATGATTTTTTTTATAAAGTCACGATGTTTAAGGATCCCATTTTTATTACATGGGTTATGCTATGATGTATGGTTTATGATTTTGTGGCACACATAAGAATGGTATCATTATGAGATGGGTGGGACCTATATCTCCCTCCAATGCATTGGCTAAAGATTTTATATCTAATGAGATAGACATGGCTAGAACGGCATGTTAAATCGGTTCAGTGAAACAGGACTGAAACGAGGAGTGAACTCGGTTCAGAAATGGACTTTGTCCACTAAGATAGCTTTGGCAATCAGTCTTGACTAATAAGAAATGATTCTCTATGATTATGTGTGTATTCCACAAAGTCCCATGTTTTAAGTTATGATTTTTGGGATTACATTTCACTACCATGATTTATCCTATGTTATGAAATTATGATCTCTTTTACAGGTTAAGATTTCCAAAAGTTATGTTCTTATGTATATGATGTGATTGATATTTCTTTTGTTTATCCTTACTGAGCATTTGAGCTCACCCTTTTGTATGTTTTCTTTCCCCAGGTCAGGAAGAAGTTTATTAAGTAAGATATGCCCAAAGGGACTATAGATATGATGAAATAAATGGGAGACAGTGCAGACGCTTTATAAACCAGTTGTTTATGTTTCCCAGTTTCTAAAGACACTATACCTATACGGTCCTTTCCTGGTTTTGTTATATGTTGAAATAATTGTGCTTCAATTATGATGTAATAACAATGTATGTAATGTATGGGTCGTTATATTTATAGTCAAACTACTACTTTTAATTAAACGTTGATTTAAAATTTCTTGTTAAACAGATGCTCCCTATAAAATACGAGGAACTCCTATTATCAAATATTCATGTCACTTCATTTTCACTAAATTTAAAAATATTATTTAATCAAATTATCTATTTATCATCCTTTTCTATGCATAACAACATTCTAATGAAAAGGATGTTCTAAGGGTGTTTTAAGGAACCATCTTTGATTGGTCTCATATAAGATGTATTCATCATCATGTAAGATCTCAACCTTACAAAAAGGGAATTCCTTGTTTAAATTTTCATTAAACATCCTTTTATATGGGTATGTAAATTGTTCTCTGGTGTTTGAAGTGTTTTAGTGGTGTCTTAGTGGTTTTGGACAAGGAAGGAGGAGAAATGAGTCCAAACAGTATGTAGCACATAGTTAGCGCATGGTTAGTACAGACCATGAACCTATCCAGGTGAAACCATGTTTCCAAACCTCCATTCAAATCATGGTTATCACACAGTCACTGCATGGTTTGGAAAATCATGCAAGTGCACCTAGGAAACCGTAGGGCATGGCCCCTCTTAGATAGTTGGAGCTACATGGTTGGACCATGGTTTGGCCAAGAATGTGGCCAAATCATGAAACCATTAAAATTTTGGAAATTCCACTTTATTACACTAGGTATTTAAGGGTTATAACCAGAATTTGTCTTCCTTCCTACTCCAGTAGCCTGAGTGATAAACCAAACCCTACAAGACTTCCAAGAGATGATTCACCTACAATTCATAGGTGTGTGGAGTGTATTTGGATGAGAATCAATGATCTAGGTGAATCAAATGCTCGTATATCTCCATTTTTCATCGTTATTCCTTATAGAATCATTGTAATTCATCAAAATCCCAAAAAACACTGACGTTTCCTAAGGATTGTATGTTAGGGATTTAATGGATGTTAGAGTAAAAAAACAAGGGTTGAGGTTAAGCAAGCATTCATCTACAGACATGAGGTTTGTTGTCCAAAAGTTCTTTCTCATAGTCTTGAGGTTTTATATGATTATTTGGTTATTACAATGTTCTTCCTTGGTTTATTTCAACAACCTTGGATATGTAAAGTGATTTGGACCATATATTGAGGTGTGAGACCATACATAGACCCCTTTTTCTTGTATATGATTTGGGACCAATCCTATGGCTACCCAAGAGGTATGTTTGACCCTTGAACATGGTGAAAGGAGTATGTAAACATTGATATTGGGAATTATGGAAATTAATGGGTTTTTAATGGTGAATAGGTATGTGTGAATGTCTTAAACAGATAATTAAATTAATTATATATTGGATACAATGAAATTCTTAATAGTCTTGAATGGATTAAATATTTTGATTTTATTATTCTGATTCATTTATTGTTTTTAAAAAATAAATATGATGTTTTGAAGTGAGAATTGTTTTGGAAATAGGTTTAAACCTCAACTTCATTTTAAAGGGGGGTTTATTATGAAACATAACATAATAATTTTAAATGTTTATTTGGCCCCTTCTTTTGAAAATGCTAAATACTTATTTTGAATTGTTTAAATGGAAATCTAATCTTGGAGGATTGTTTTAGTTTTTGAAGAGGAAGACCCATGAATAATGGGGTGGCATAAGAATGATATAAAATGAGTATTTTGGAATTGATCTTATACCATGATTTGGTTTTAAAGGTCTATTGAGACCATATACATTGAACTGGTATATGGGTTATTGAGATATGAACCAGGAAGAATATATTGGTATGTCAACATGGTTTTGAAATGAAATAAATGATAGATATGCATAGTTGGTCATATAGCTTAAGGGGGTGTTTGTCATAAATATATATGTGTTACTAAGTTATGATTGTTAGTGATAAATTTTTTTAATAGTTACGGTTCTTGTTATTTAATGTGATATGGTTAAAGAAGCCTGTGCACATGGATTAATTGCTGTGTTGGATATTGCACTGAGGCTCCTCCCATGGGCCAGCCAAGAAGAGTCTCTATGCCAACTAATGTATTACATGGGTTAGGGGGTCTGATTGATGCACTTTTCTACAAACTAATTCAAACGGTAACACACCTCTACTGAGGCTCTAATGTGTGGTAACCCACCTCAACTATGCACTTGGAATTAGTCTATGTGGTGAGGTGATGTTCCAGGATGGAGGCTCTATGGTAATTTGATCAATATTATGTTGTGGATTTGTTTCCTTAGGAATTAGGTAACTTGAACCCTTAATCATAATTTATATGACTAACATAGTCCGAAGTGAATTTGGTGAATAAGTATAACCCCTAGAACTAATGATGAAAGTTACTAATGTGACCCAATTAATAAATTGAACATGGTTTAATTACCATTTATCTTTTTATTCATTACATACATGCTTACACTATCTTTTTTTTGTTTGGTTATATCTTTATAAAACCATGGTTGTGTCCTTCCTAGTTGTACACACAGCATGATCGGGCCACCATGGAACTCGGGCACCCAACCAAATGATAACTGTTCTCGGTTACGGGTTCTGGATAGGTATATGGTGTATATTACATGCATTTGTTTTTTTGTTCAGGGTAGGGTTTGATAGTCTTGGGAGGGGACATGGTTCCGTGTTAGGGATCTTTTGGTAGTTTATTTGGGATTTTATTATTATGACTGTTAATTTTTAGTGTATCCCCATATTTTGATTCTTGAGTTACATGGTTACTTGTTGCAATTTTTCATATTTTGTCTCGTTATGGGTCCCTGTTGGTTATTATATCTATTTAAATTATTAATGATGTTACATTACCCTAATTAGTGGGTATATTCTCCCCAAAATTCTCCACATACATATGTTACTATTCTGAGGCCTCTTTTGTATGTGGATGCATTTCTGAGCATATAAGAAAACCATTTTCAAAGCACCGATTAGTGGCTATTGAGATGGGGACATTAAAAGGTGGCATATGAGAGTTTGTATTTTTTTTGGTGCATGGTTGATAAGAGACTAGATTCTTTTTGGGTCCTAGTGATGAGGATTATCTTGGGTGCATGTAACCCCATATATGAGGGAAATTCTGTGTTCATGTTTTGGGTATTGTTGTCTAGATTTGTACTTTGACAGTTAGTTGCTATTTCCTCCTCATATGGAATACATGTATGCTATGCTATTGATTTATAAGGATTTATCTCTTGTCCCGGTATGAAAAGAGGATGTTTATGGACTAATGCACAATGCTAGGCACAAATGATTGATTGGTTGTCCATATATTTATTGTGAATTTTAGTTCATTGGTATTCATATACTATTAGTTTTTTTCAATTTTTTTAGTTTGTTCGTTTTATTTTCTATTAAACATTCTAATAATGTAAATGTTTTGAAATTTGAATTTAATTGAATATTAAATTTATTAAATATTGAGTTAATAAAAGGGTTATTAAAGTGTACATACTTGGGTTTTGAATATGGTAATGCTTAATCAAGATGAGAGATGGAAAACAATGGAACTTGTAGGGATATTGAGAATATGTTTCCATAGTTATGTGACCGGAGCATGTACATGGGTGGTTTGGGTAGTGGGATTACCCTAGTATGAGACTTTTGTTTTGGGTCATAAGGTATAGTCGGGGTTTTTCATATAGTAAATGATATGTGCCTGTTGTTCCCTCGATAGGCATGTGACCATGGGTTATGCGTTTTTGTCCAATAATTTGGATGTGTTAAATTTCATAAGTTTTAATCATGAATGTTATGTTTTGGACCCTAGAGTGATTGTTTTTCATGTAGTTCCAACATATTTTTTTCAGTATCATTGGTGTGAGGCCTAGATTAAATGATGTCTACTGTGGTTTAGGAGGTGTGTGTTTTTTATTGGATGTAAGAGTGTCACCCATGAACAGTGAGTTGGATGAGGTCTGGTGTTTATGGATCAAAGAGAGATAGAAATTTAAATTTTCTGATAGGAATCTATTATAGGGATCCATTGTTGTTTTATTTTTGGGGTGATCTTTGAGAGAGACTCATTATGGCTGTTAGTACCTTTGGGTGTCTGTGGAACAGACTCATATTCAGGATCTTGTTGGTGGAACACAGACGGTGTTTCCTAACGTGGGTTTATCCTAGAGGGTCATGTAAGAAGGTTAGTGATTTTTTAACTATGATTCTACAGGTGTTCATGATTTTTTTTGTTTTGATAAATCATGTCTAAGCTCAAGGGAGGTTGTCCCACTGTTGAATGTATATTAAGATGAGAAGCTTGAGTGGTTGCTTAAGAGGTAGAATCGATTCACAGTTGGTCTCATTGAGTGTGGTAAGAGTGAATGGTAATGCATTATGTTCATTATCTAAAGGTTTACGAGTTATTGTGGTTGGTAGTAAGTTCATTTTTGAGATGAGAAGATGTTTTTAGGAGCCTTTTCATGTGGCCTTGATTATGTTTGATGTGGGAACTGACGTTGATTTTGGGAGAATGAGATTTGGGTGACCAAAGCATGGATGAACACTTCTGTTATAGAGGTGATACCTAAGGTGGTTGTTGTCACACAGATGGGCTTGAATGTTTGAGGTGTTGGTATGTTAGATGATAATTTTAAAATTATTCAATTCTAATGGGGTTAATAGGCCATGATTCATGGTAAAATGAGTGATCAGATGTTTGTTATAGCTTTGGCAATGTACGAATCATGTGATCAAGGGATGGGATCAGCGTGTGCTCCTTGGAAAGTGCAAGACCATAAGGAAATTGAAGATGTTCAGATGTGGGATCATAATTTATAGGAACAATTTATTTTGAATATAAGAACAAGTGGCTTAGGATAAACATCTATTGTGATTCTATGTGATCTGAGTAGGAAGAGTAGGTTTTTCATGAGATTTTTGGGTTGTGGATCAGTGTGGGGGTCTCTATATTCCCGTTTCAATAAACAATTTCAGGTTGGAATAACATGAGTAGGAAAATGGTGGTGTCACCAAAAGGGAATGATCATTTATGATGACTTGAAACACTATCATGAAGCGGTAGTGAGTTTTGGTTGGAAATCCCTCTTGATTTCTGGTGATTGGGTATGGGGAGACATTGGTGAGCAGGGAATCCTATGAATTCCTACAGTTAGGTGTCCCCATTGTGGTAGGTAACATCAACGATGGATAGACCATTTTGGTGTTCACAGAAGACTTCTTGGCATACCTATATCTAGTGATGATCATTTTTAATATATCTACATAATCCAAAGGTTTAGACCATGAGGTGGTATATATGGAGTTGTATGGTTGAATATACTATCGACTGGTTATGAAAAAGGACCTCAGAAAGGATTGTATGTTGATTAATGCCATGGGTTCAATTCTTGCAAGATGATAAAGGGTAGTGGTTGATGTGGGTTCTTTTTTTCTAAGGAAAATATGCACAACCAAATATATGTTTTAAGGATCATCGTTGGATCAAGGCATGATCCAATGGGGTTAGAATAGTATGAGAGAAGTAGTGAGAATGATACTGCTAATGTGGGTACTGGTATCCCAGTCCTAGATGGAGGGATAAAATCATGGAGTGGATGTGGTGGAATCGAGATTCCAATTAGAATACTTCTGGGTGCATGTTTGGATTCCTTGGGTAAGTCTAGGTCGACATCATATGTAGTGTTAGATCCAGCGAAGTGATGTATTTGATCATTGTCTAGTTTTATAAGTCATGTAAGTGTTTTAATCAGATACACATTGTTGGGTGTGGTTGATCTTGACAGCGGTTTGTAGAGTAGTGAATGATATTGTTGTGAAATTTCTCTAGATGTTTCGAATGAACTCTGGTAGGTGTGAACGTATGATGTGATATAGCATAAATGATAAGGATCCAAGTTATGTAAGAGAGAATATATGGCAATAGTTAAAGGTGGGGAGAAATTGAGTGAGTCGTTTAGGATGGCAGGACTCATTTGGGTAAAAGCAAATAGATGTTGATGAATGTAATCCATCTTTGGATAATGTAGATATGTTAAGTGCACTCTGGTAATGGGAATGGATTTTGAGGAAGAAACAATTTTTAATTATTTGGGTAATGGATTATTGAATTGTGATCAATCCAAATGGTTTCGATTGTCATGTCCCGTCCCCCGGGTCCCGTTCGATGACTACCCCAAGCCCGCCTTCCAAAGGCCAGGGGATGGATACTAGCCATGAAAAGGCATATTCCCTAAAACAGGAAGGCATTGCCTTTAATTCTGTACAAACACACGGTCAGAGAACACAACAAGGAAAAATTGTGATGTAAACTACTGTATTAAAAGTTTATTGAAAGTTAAGAGGCTAGAATAAAAGACCAACTGAAAGGTACAAGTAAAAATGAAAAGAAAAAAATATCTCCTAGATCATCTACCAAGTATCATACCTGATGAGTAGGTACAAATCGCCTCTTTATCACTCCATGCCCACCTGTCTCTTCTGCATACCGCCAAGTCCTGGCACTCTCAAACCTCATCCTAACATATCATTGTCTACACAAGACGCAACATTGTGGGGGTGAATCCCGTGCAAGGATGAGTATAAAAATACACAGTAGGGACCCCGAGACCACTGAATGTCTCTAATAATTACACAATGGAAACCCACAATGCATGATCTCAATCACAAAACACAAAGCAATAGACACAGCTCAATTAGATTCTCCGCTCAAACCAGGTTTTCAGTGAAGTATAGCAGTATAGATGATTAGTCGCGAAGATAAATAATATTATTCTACTAAGAGGCACTACTGCTGACCACACGTAGTCTGAACCAAACATGATTGATAGTGAACTAACCCCCACAATTACCCACACAATATCTGACCCACACGGGACATGTATATCACTGATCCACGACGGGCCACTCTAAGGCTGATCCACAAAACACCGCTAGGTGATGATCCACACTGGACCGCTAGGTGCTGATCCAAATAGGACCACTAAGTGTGGATCCACACATGACCACTAGTTGATGATCCACATAGGATCGCTCGGTCCTAACCCCTGTAAGATCTGTCTCTAACCTCCGCCTTACTCTCAGCCACTAGATTCCTTGAACCTGGTGTGCTTGAGTTCCATAGAGTCTGATACTCAATATATCGATCATACCTCGACCTCCACTAAGATCCACAAAGGAGTAACCCAAAGTACCTCCATGTAGTCAGGGTCCCAATGTGATAGACAGCGCGTCCATAAGACGCACGATCTGTGAGTTATAAGTAATTTAGCTCTCAGGGCCCTGTTGGATTTAGGTTCGATCCAACCCTAACGTACTCCATCAATCTCCAAAAAACAATTGTATTAGTAAAAAAAATAGGATCTTCTCGATCCAAGGGTTCAAGAGATGTGGACGGTTCATCCAACGGATGCCTGGTTCCCAAGTTATGGCACGTTAAGAGTTTTTGAGCCCGATCCGACCCTTTCAGACTAGCCCAGCCCAAACCGGTCTAGGCTGGGCCATGAAAGAATCAGACCATTGAGTTGAGGTCCATCCTGGCCAGGAAGGGGTGGCCCGCAATGGGGTGTCACAACCCAGAAGGGGTCGGCCCGCAAGGGCAATGACCAGTTAGGGAAGCGACCCGCCCGAGAGGCGGCCTGTGAGTGCAGCGGCCTAGTCCGAGGGGGGCATGGCCCTGCCCGAGGTGGGGCACGGACCGGTCCAAGGGGGGGGCATGGTATGGTCCAAGGGAGACCGCAAATCACTTTGGGGTCCGCCCTTTCCGGCATGGGGGGTGTGACCCCTCGGTCTCCCGAACACACGAATGGCCCGGAGGCTGATATTTTTGCGCAGTGGCGGTGCTACGTGGGTACCACTCAGTCGCCGCAGAACACACCGAAGGTGTTGTGTTGGCCTCCACCATGGATTCAGCTACAACTTCGATTCACTAGTGGCACGGTGGTCTCACTGCCTCTTGCTCACCGGAGGTGCGTGGGTCGTGCTCTTCTCTTTCCGCGGACAACCGTCATGCCGGTCGCCTCCTCTGTTCTCCGCAGCTGACGAGCCGTGACCCTTTGATCACTGGAGGCACATGACGACTTCCCGCACCACTTACATTGACTACAAGTGATGGCCCCTCCGTTGACCACCATCTCTCTATACCGCAGCCTCCTCTTTTTGTGTACATTGGCACACGACCTCCTTTGTAGTCGGTCAAGGATGTCATGCCGGCGGTCTTCCATGGCGGGAAAAAGATTTGAAAAGTTTCAGAGGGTTCGGGTCGTGTTTCTTAGGAATGAACCCTCCGTGTTAGATCGTAAACAAGGGGGCAGATAAAGGTGGTTCAATAAATTCACTTGAATTAAAAATATGAAAACAAAACCCCTACCTTGAAAAACAGTAGGAGAGCATTCACTGTTTGAAGGTTGGTCAATGTTCTTCGTTCTCGCAATTGGATTCAAACGACAACTCTTGTACATCATCCTCTAGTTCGTGGTTCGGTGTCATCTATCATGACTCGCTGGGATCGACTCCATACTCTAAGGTTTCGGTGTCACAACACTCCTTCAGCACTTCTTTTCTTGGTGAAGCTATGCCAATACCCCTCCCCAAGCTGCATATATATGGGAGAGGGGGAGGATACGTAACGACATGGGTAACTAATGGGGGCTAAAATATTAAGAACCTTTCTAATTCCCCAACGATTTCATTATGTAGGATAGAATTGTCAAACCCTTTATTGTCATGATGCATCACGGGTCCCACACTCCACTTATCCATTGGTAGAGAAGAAAGAAAATAAAATAATAAGATTATTTCAGTTCTCTTCTTTTAAAAGGTAAAAAAATAACTATTTATCAGGACCTACTACGGTCAATGTAAAGTCACCCTTAAGTGAATCCTGAAACTGTGGATTCAACATTGCCCTTGTATTTTCAATCTGGCCTCCTGTTCAAAAGTTATAAAATTTCACTTATGCATTTAATGAATGTACCATAACAAAAGATCAGAAATTCATTCTGGGCACCCCGGGCCTCGGAATCACGCTTCGTCAAATTTTGCAGACTCATAATAATTCCCTATAATTTTAAAAAATATTACATAGAAAATCCGAGACTTTACATTATCCCCACCTTAGAGCTTCTCATCCCCAAAATCCACAACATAGACTAAGGAAAGAAAAAGGGGGTACTAAGCACAAATCTGAGCCTCCTCCTCTCAAGTGCTCTCTGGGAGGTTCCCGTGCTGCCATCAAACGCACACCAGAGGTATCGACTACCCATGAAGGATTCGCTCTTATATATCTTCGATATCTGCTAAAATCTTAATAAAAAGTTCCCCATCATCTAAGTCCAGTTCTCCTTGGTCGATGACATGAGATGGATCATGCACATATCTCCTCAGCTAGGATACATGGAAGACTTTTTGCACCCTCTCCAACTGCAGTGGAAGTTCCAAGAGGTGTGAAACCTCACCTATCCACCGATGTATCAGAACAGTACTGACAAAATTCAGTGATAACTTTGCTGCCTCAGCCAAATCTTTGTATTCCCAGTCGAGGAGAGACTTGCATGAATATGTGGCCCCTATAGGAACTCTAAAAGCATCCATGTCCTGTTGGCATAGGACTTCAATCTACTCTGTGTAGTCTTCATCCACTGCTGGATGATCTGCACCTTCTCAGTGTTAGCCCATACCATCTCTTGACCCATAGATGCTGACTCCATTGGGTCTGCCCAGCATGTAGGTGATCTGCAAGGTCGACTGTATATGGCCTCGAATGGTGCCATACCGACAATAGATTGATAACTGTGGTCGTATGAGAACTCCACCAAGGTCATGTGATCCTCCTAACTACGGAAAAAATCTAGGGTGAATGCATGAATCATGTCCGTTAGTGTCTAAATGGTCTGCTCTTTCTGACCATCCCTCTATGGATGAATGTCGGTGCTCAAACGTAGATGAGTCCCGAATTCCTCGAGCAATCATTTCCACAATAGGGATGTGAAACGTGGGTCACTGTCAGAGACGATCATCAATGGAACCCCATAATGTCGCACAATCTCCAGCACGTAGAGGTGTCCCAAGCCCTCTACTAATTCCTGCTCTCGGATATGTAGAAAGTGGAAAGACTTGGTGAGTTGTTCAACGCTCACCCAGATGGAGTCATGTCCCCTGGAAGTACATGGAAGCCCTATCACAAAGTCCATGGATATCCCATCCCACTTCCACGATAGTACCTCTAGTGGCTACGCAAAGCCTGCTGGAACCTGATTCTCAGCATTCACTTATTGGAAAGAGAGGAATTGTTAAACAATCATTACCACTGCCTTCTTCATCCCGGACCACCAGTGCTGACACCAATAGTCCTGATACATCATCATCGAACTAGGATGTACCGCTAGAGGGTACATATGGAAATCCCACGAAACCTCCACCCATAGAAACACCGGTTCCATGGTACATCCTTTGAAGAGAATGATGTGCTCCCTACCTTTAGAAAATCCATGAGGTGCATGTCCTGAGGATATCGGAGCACGTAGAGTCTCGTAGTTAGTGTCCCCAAGCTGTGCCTCCATAAATCGCTGATGGAATCAGGGAGTGACTATTATAAACTAGAGGTAATTTTCTCCATCTCTATTCATGAAGGACATTGGAAACATGGATAGCTAGTCGGTCACCTCACTCAAAAACTGGAGACCAGACCTCCGGATGAGTGCATTTGCTACTACGTTCCCCTTCCCTGGAGTATAGACTATCTCAAAGTCATAGTCTCTGAGGATCAAGCCATTGACACTACCTCAGGTTCATGTCCTTCTAAGTGAAGATATATCAAAGGCTCTTATGATTAGAGTTGAAATGTAAAATGATTTCCCATCATGTAATTTCTCCACATCTTTAAGGATAAAACCACTGCTGCTAACTCCATGATATGGTTAGTGTAGTTCTACTCAATTTTTCTTAGCTGTCGTGAGCCATAGGTGATCACTGCAAACTCCTACATCAGGAAAGAACCATGTCTGGTCCCTGATGATTCGCAGTAGACTACATACCCAACACCTTCTTCTGGTAGCCTCTAGATGGGGGCACTCATCTGTCTCCGCCTCAGCAATTGAAAACTCTGCTCGCATCCCTCCATCCACATGAAGGGCTGCCCCATATTTGTCAATGCTGACAAGGGTGCCACAACTCTGCAAAATTCATGAACGAATCTATGGTAGTATCCTGCCTACCCTAAGAAACTCCACACCATAGTCACACACCTGGGTGGCTCCCAAGAAATTACAGTCCCTATCTTCACTAGATCCACTGCAATGCTAGCCTCTGAGATAATGTTCCCTAGAAAGTGGACCTCCCGTAACTAAAACTAGAACATTGAGATCTTACCATAATGTTGGTGCTCTTAGAATTTATCCAGAACTATATGAAAATGACTGGAATTATCTTCCTCTGTCACAGAGTATATCATGATGTCATCGATGAACCACACGACAAAGCGATCGAGGTATGGCTGAAAGATCATGTTCATGAGTTCCATGAACACTACTGGGGCATTGGTCATGCCGAAAGGCATAACCAAGATCTCATAATGTCCATAATAACATCCGAAGGCCATATTCTACATATCATCATCTGGTATCCTGATATGATGATAGACTGATCTGAGTTGTATCATCAAAAACCAATGATCTCTCTTTACCCGATCGAAAATATCATCAATCCTTAGAAGTGGATACTTTTTCTTAACATTCAGTTGGTTCAGGCGCCGAGAGTCCACACGGAGTCTCAAACTCTCATCTTCCTTCTTGGTGAACTAAATCGGGGCTGGAATGGAGAAACACTGGGCCTTATGAACACCTTTCTCAACAAGTCTTCCAACTATAACCGTAACTCACAATGCTCCGCGAGAGATATTAGATATGATATGGTAGATATTGGTGTCTTTTTGGAGGTAAAGGTCGATATAAAAGTCTACCTATCTATGAGGAGGTAGTCCTGAAACATCATCATGATAGACACCCGCATACTAGTCCACCACTACCAGATAGTTCAGACTCTCAACATCAACTTCCCTGAGGGTAAGGCTATCCAACAGATGTGTAATCAGCTTAACCCTCCCCTGGGTAACTCTATCCTATACTGTAAAGGTTTTATTCATGCTGGTGAATGAAAACATAGTCCCATCTATGTGGACACACCACACATTGTGCCTTATAATGTCAATCAGAGCATTGACAGTAGTTAACCAGTCCATACGAAAGATGATATCGTAAGGCATTGGCATCGCTACTAGGAGATCCAAGCCGAAGATCTCTCCCCATAGAGTAATATCACACAGCAAGAACCAGTGTGTAATCATCGAATCCTCTCTCGTAAGAGTCTCTAGTCATATGGATCGATCCAACGACTCCACCAGAATCTACATGCTATGAACAAGGGTTGTGGAAATAAAAGAGTTATCGGAACATGTGTCTATAAGTACTATATGTAAGGTGAAGTAGACACAGATTGTACCTCTAATAATCTTTAGAGTCCCATGGTTGTAGGCCTCATCTACCTGGAGCTGGGCTCGTCCCGTTCCACATGCTCCCTATGATCGGTGCGGAACACTTAGGGGTGGTGGCGGTAGAACCTCGAATCGTCCCCCACCACCTACTACACAACCAACTCCACTGCCACATCCACCACCATGCCGACCTCCGTGCTCAAACCTATGCCTCTACCTTGGACGTCCCTCGATTGTCTTATGGTCATCTGTATGGTAGGTCAGGCAGATAAGAGCTATGTGGCCCTGCCCACTACATGTGTAACACTTCTTGTCCCTCGTATGACTTCATCTACCTCGCGAGCCCCGCGTCACTGACCCTGCATCCCATGGTCATCCACTAGAATTTCTGGTCTACATGGACCTCTATTTCATTTTCCTACTACCTACTATAGATGAGTCAAATGCCTCTCATTTGGTGGTGGCTCTTACTGTTGGTGTCTTCTCATCTTGGAAGCTCTCCACCAAAAGCACTTTCTCTAGCAGCACAACATGCGTCAGAATGCTGAGAGTTATCTACGATGCTCTGATCTCTAGTCAGACACCCTAATCAATGGTATGTCCCCTAAAAAAGGGTCATGTACCATGTTGGTGGAGTTGCAGGAGAGATCAGTGAACCTCGCCGAGTATTGTGCAGCTGTCATGCTTCCCTACTGTAAGTACAATAGCTCCTGTAAGCGCAGAGAGTATAAGGTCTCTAGGATGAACTCAGCCCTGAAAAGGCTCTCTAATTCTTCCTAGACTAGTGTCACCTCATAATTTATCTGGATCTTATAGCTCTACCATCTTCCTACGGCTTCCTAGAAGAGTCTGGCATCAATAATCAACATAATTTTGGTGGGTGTCCCAACCAGGCGGAAAAAACTGGCTACAACCTCTTGCTAGTCCTCAGTCGCCTGCGAGTCTGTCTCACCTCAGATCCTCATAGGCCTCTTCCACTGAATCTCATGCAACATGCTCAGTTGGCATACACCCTCTCCTAGTGGGGCCCGTGGAAATGGTTGCCCAATGGGTAGCAGTTTTGCTGTTACACCACCTGAAGGTGCTAACTCCTTAAGAGGGCCCTTCACCAAGGCCTCATCACTCAGTGGGCTGTCATCGTGTATTATCACAAGAATCCTGGCTGGTTGTCTACGTAGTGTCATCATGAGAGAAGAAAGGTGTTTCGCAGTTAATATGTTATACCTGGTGAGCTGACTCAGAAAGAAAAAAAATTAAAAAACACATGAAATTAGTGTTTTCGTGCACAGAGTCAGAAATCATAATTCAGGGTCATGGTGTATGGATATGTCGGCTGCTGCACCAACACTGGAGTCTCAGAACTAAAAACCATACCCATTACACTTAACACTATTGCCACATTGAAAAGCTTAGTGTCCTAGTTCTTCTATAGAACTGACCCTTTTGATACTACTTTGTCACGACCAGTCCCCCAGGGCCCGTGCCGTGACAACCCCAAGACCACCTTCCATGGGCCAGGGGTTGGCGACTAACACCGAAAGGCACATTTCCTAAAACGGGAAGACACTCCCCTTAAACCTGTATAAACACACGGTCTGAGAACACAACAAGAAGAAATTGTGATGTAATCTGCTGTAGTAAAAGTGTATATAATCTAATGGGGCCGGAATATAAGACCAACTTAAAGGTACAAGTACAACTGAAATGTGAATATTTTCTCCTGGATCATCCGCCGAGAATCCTACATTAAGGGTATGTATAGATCACCTCCTCCACACTCCATATCTGCATGTCTCCATCCATACCACCTGGTGCTGGCTCCCTCAAACCTCATCCCAGCTACTCGTCATCTGCACAAGACACAACAAGGTGGGGGTGAATCCTGTGCAGGGGTGAGTATAACAATAACCAATAGGGAACCTGAAACCCCTGAAGGTCTCACATAATTCCACAATGTAAAACCACAAATCATGATCTCAATCACAAAACACAAAGCAATAGATAAAGCACAATTTGAGTCTCATCTCAAACCAGGTTTCCAGTGAAGTATAGATGTACAGAAGATTAGTCGCGAAAATAGATCATCTTATTCTGTCAAGGGGAACTAATGCTGACCATACGTAGTTTGACCCACACAGGATCCATAGGTTACTAACCCCATAAATGACCGACATAGGATTTGACCCACACATGATCATTATATCACAGAACCATGATGGGCCATTCTATGAATGGTCTATGTCGGGTCTTGAGGTGTTGATCCACACAGGACCGCTAGGTGCAGATCCATATAAGACTTCTAGGTGATTATCTCTAGAGGACAGCTTGGTACTGATCCACACATGACTGCTATGGGATGATACACATAGTATCGCTCGGTACTAACCTCTGCTTGATCTGTCTCCTACCTCTGCCTCACTTCCAGTCACTGGATTCCTTGCACCTGGTACTCTCAAGTTCCGTAGAGTATTCTAATCAAGATATTAGTCATACCTAAACCACAGTTATGCCCCAAAAAGGATAAATCAAAAGGACTTCAATGTAATAAGGGTCCCAACGTGACAGACGTCGCATCAATCGGACATCTGGTATGTGAGTTATAAGCATTTTAGCTCCAGGGGCTCAGTTGGATTCGAGTTCGTTCCGACATGGCTATACTCCAACTGTCTCAAAAACTCAATTTCATGATACAAAAAACAATTTTATCAATCCAAGGGTCCCATCACCGTAGACGTTTCATCAAATGGACACTTGGTTCCCAAGTTATGGTCCTTTAAATTTTTTTGGGTCCAGTTGGGCCCATGGCCAGTCTGACCCTGTCAGACTGACCCAGTCCGCAAGGGCAGCCCACCCCTTATAGGTTGGCCCAAACTACAAGGGGGTGGCCCAAAAAGGTAGTGGAATTCTAGGGCGGTGGCCTTGTCTAAGGGGTAGAGTGGCCCAACCCAAGGTGGGGTGTGGTCCAATCTGAGGGGGAGCGCGACCCGCTGAGGGGTCTACCCTATCCAGCATGTGGAGTTTGATCCTCTGGTCTCATGAAATCCTGAACAGCCCTGAGGCCATTCGGTTTTTGATTTGGCAGCGCATATTGGGCACTTCTCGTTCATCATGGAACCCTCCGAAGGGGCGGGTTCAGCCTCTACAGTGGCTTTGGACACGACTTCTATTCACTGGTGGCACACTGTTCGCAACGCCAATCACTCGCTGGTGGTGCGGTGGTGCCACCACCTCCATTTCCACAGCCATCCATCGTGTTGGCCACCTCATCCATTCTCCATGGAAGACGAGCTGCTTCCCTTCTCTCATCGGCAGCGCGCGACGGTGTGCCGCACATCCCCTGCGGCCGGCTGTTGCTGGCCACTCTGATGACTATCTTGGCTTTGTACAGAGGCCTCCCCTTGCAGCGTGCATCATCCAATGGACTCCTTCGTAACCGGTCAGTGCCAGTGCACCAAAATTTTTCCATGGAGGGCGTAATATTATAAAATTGGTAGAGGATTCAGGCCATGTTTCTTAGGTCATTTCTTATGTGTTAGCTCGTAAATAGGGGGAGGATAAAAGTGGTTCAATAAATTCCCTTGAATTCAAAACAAGAAAACAGAACACCTACCTCAAAAACCCATTGGAGAGTTCCCATGACTTGAAAGTGGGTTGGTGTTCTTCGTTCCCGCAACATGCTTCCAATGAAGCAACCCATACGTCGTCCTCTGGTTCAGGGTTCGATGTCACACGTCACCTCCAGTTGGGATCGGCTCCATCCTCTAAGGGTTTGACGTCATGAAACTCCTTCATCACTTCGTTTCTTGGAGAATCAGTGCTGATACCCCTCCCCATGTTCCATGTATATAGGAGTGGGAGAGGCTATGTAACAAATTGGGGAATTAATGGGGGCTCATTAATTAGAACCTTCCTAATTTCCAAATGATGTTGTTACATAGGAATGGAAAGTATGGCCATTTAGTGGATTGACGCATCATGGGTCCCACACTCTTCTTGAACGTTGGTGGAGAAGAAAGAAATTAAATATATAAAATTATTTTATTTCATTTATTTTAAAAGTCCAAAAACACAACATCATCTCTAGACCTACTGCAGTTAATGTAAAGTTTCTCTAAGGAGAATCCCAGTGCTACAGATTCAACAATTCTCATAGATTATTAGTATGAGTACCGATTCAAATGTATGAAAATTACGCTCATGCGTTTACTGAACATACCTTAAAAATGTTCAGAAAATCATTTCAGGCAATCCGATCCTCAAAATCATGCACTGTCAAAATTCATAGACTCATAATAATTCCATATAATTTAAAAAAATTTATATGGAAAATACAGGTCTTTAAATTGATGGTGTGGATTAATTCCATAGTTGGGTGGCATTTCATGGGATTTTTGTGTGTGGTGAGTTGATAAATGCATCGAGTAACCTCTGATGTTTGAGTTGAGGTTCTGTTTGGTTTCTTCTATTGAAAATGAATGTGATCCACACTAAAAATGGTGGTGGATAACTAATGTTTATAGTGGGGAGAACTATAGAGAGGAACATGTTGGTTAAATATTTGAATTGTGGTATGGTTTGGATGGGCTTGTACGAGTTTCGCCATGGTGTTCCGATTTTGCTAATAATCCTCAGCCCGTTCATCAACAAATTGTGTACCCTAAGGTGAACTGTTTTCTTGGGATGTTTTATGGATGTTTGAATATGGTGTGAGATAGATGGTCCTCAAGTTTTTGGACGGTGTAGGTTATTAAATATGGTTGGAATCTATATTTTCCTTTAGGTGAGGCCAGAATGGGTCATCGTTAGGTCATGGTAAGAACTAGTTAGAAGGAACCAATCGATTTGGGCAATGAGTTGTGGAGAGGTTCGGACTAAGCATGTTCCAACTATCTCTCTTAGGTTAATGTAGTTCCTTGTTAGTATCCTTTTGTGCAGTTCCTCAGCAGTGTTACCCAGACATTTCTATTTTTTTATGTTGGTGATGATAATTTCAGGTGGATGTGTTCATGGGGAACATTTATTAATGGTAGGGGATTAATGGTGGGGGATGTTTTTTTAGTGTATGACTCTTCCCTTAGAACAAGTGTGGTTACAACATTATCTTTTTGAGGTGGAAGACTGGTAAACAAAGGTTGATAAGTGGGACCTATAGCCAATTTTTTTTCTTGGAGGCCCATTAAGGCATGGAAGTGTATCATGAAGATGAGTCATTATGTGGTGGGGAAATTATAAGACCCCATCCTTTTGAAAAGTAAAGTCCTTTATTAAATTGTTGTTAAAATTCCTTTGATCTATTTAAGGATGTGGTTCTCGGGAATATGAGGAGTTTTGGGGGTGTCATGGGGGTTAAAAAATGAATGTATGATAAAATAGGCTAAACATTGTTCTCTTCATGTTTGGTTCATGGATAGTAAAAACCGTGCACTCAGCCAGGGGAAACAATGTGGAAAAATCTCCATTATGATAGGGAATGGAACACGATCAATGCCGGATTTTCGAAACCAAGTGGGTGGACCCAACAAACATTTTTTCTTGGATCCTATTAGATAGATGGATCCACATGTTTTTCACATGGTTTGGAAAACGATGTATCGAAACCAAGCAAACCATAAAAAATGGGAAATTATAGTTTTCATCTCTCAAACAATAAGGTATCTAACCCAAATTTCACCTCTTCATCCTCTAGAATAATGGATAATGAACCAACCCTCCATGACATCCAACAAATGATTATGCTTCAATTTTATGGAATTTAGACTGTTTTTGGGTGAGAATCAATTATTTTAGTGAGTTTAACACTCCTATCCCATCCTTTTTCTTCATTATGGCTTTGTATAATCAATATACTTATTCAAAATCCTGAAAACACTCACATTTCCTACACATTATGAGTTGGCACATTAATAGGTGTTTGATTTCATATAAATGGTGGATGATTATAAAATTATCATCAATGGACATGAGATAGTTGTTCTTAAAACTTTTTCCAATAGTATTGATGTTTTATAAGTGTATATGGTTATGAAAATATGTTGACTTATTGTATTTCAATATCTTTGACTATGGAAAGTTATTTTGGCCTTATATTGTGGGGAGAGACCCTTCACATACCATTATTGGTTGTGTAGGATATGAGGCCAAACCTGGGGCTACCCTTGAGGTATGTGTAACCCCTGAAATTTTTGAAAGGAGTTGGTAAACATTGAGATAGTGAAATTTTGATAAAAATGGGTTGGGAATTGTGAATTGGTACCCGGGCATGGTTTAGGTGGAAATTTAATTAATTATATCTTGGAATTTTTGACATTCCAAAGAGGGTTGAATGGCCTAAATATATATTTTTTGGATTATGATCCGATTATGGTTTTTAAATGATGAATATGATGTTTTGAAGAGGAAAATGTTTCTAAATAGGTGATAACATCATCCCTATTTGAAAGTGGGGTTTCCTAAGAGATTTTAAATTATTATTTGATATGGGGGTGTTTAATTCTTTTAAAAATTCTAAATGGATTTTTTAGTTGTTGAAATAGAAATTGAAACCTTGTGGCATGGTTTAGTAATAAAATTTGATGACCTGTATTTCAAGGGGTTTCTTTAGATGTTTTCAAATGAATATGTTTGAATTATTTTTATACAATTATTTGGTTTCAAAGGCCTTATGGAACAACGACATTACAATAATATAATTTTTAGTGAGATATGACCCATGATAAATATGTTGGCATGTTAACATGGTTATGAAATAAACTAGATGATTAAAGTGCATAGTTTATGACATGGATTAAGCTTCTGTTTGGAATATATATATATATATATATATATATATATGTTCTAATGATTTATGATTGTAAATGATAAATTTGTTTAATATTAATGGTTTGTGTTGCCAAATTTGTTATGGTTAATTAATCATGTTCACATGTATTAATGTTAATGTGTGTTATTGGATAGAGGAGCCTTCCACAGGTCGGCTAGACTGATACACTAGTCCCACTAATATATTGAATGGGTTAGGTTATTCAATATAGGCTCATTTAACCTAAACAATGAAAGAGGTGATGAACCAGAACTAAGGTTCCAAGGTGAGGTAAGTCGCCTAGAATGTGGCTCCAAGGTGATGTGATGCACTTAGACTAAGGATCTATGGTGAGGTGAATGACCTGGACTGAGGCTCCAAGGTAAGTTGATGAATACAATTTTCTGGAATGTTTTTCCTTATGAGTAAGGTAAATTGACATGTTGTGCATACTTTAAATTAATGGAATAGTATGATGTGAATTTGGTGAATAAAGATAACCCTGGAAACTAATAATGAAAGTTAATAATGTGATCCATATTATTAAATGGAAGCTATTTTAAATTTTTTTCTTATTATTCACTAAGTACCTGTACAAACTATCCATTTTATATAATAGTTATTTATTTAGAAATCGTTTCTGGTGACATACTAATTTGTACCCACACACTTAATGGTCCACCAGGACACTTGGGCACACGATCATATACTAATTTTATTTTGGTGATGGTTTTTGATAGGGACCTCACATATGTTTCTTGTACGGTAAGATTGGTTGAATAAATGGCTATTAGGATTGGGTGGGGACTCGGGTTTATGTTTGAGATCATTTTGTAGTATTGGTTTTGGTATTTTATTTTTATGATTGCATGTAAGTTATAGTATCCATTGTATTGTTATTTCATTTTTTACTTGGTTACTTGTTGGAATTTGTCACATGCTATCCATTTATTGTTCTGCTAAATTTGTTATAAATATTGACATTATTTTGGATGTGTAATAACTCTGATAAGTGGTTATATTCTGAAAAATTATCTCTATAGACCCTTTCAAAAATTCTGATTCCTCTGGAGTATGACGAGGTGCACCTGATGTTACAAAGAGACTTGGATTAGGGCACTGGTTTAGTGGGTACCGAACTGGGTACGTTATAATTCATTTACCATGTGAAAAAATATCCTAAGCATAAAATTAATAACATGATTATTTATCACATGAGTTATTTCTAGAAAATATCATAACCCAACCTCTACAGGTGTCCTCTAGAATTGATAATAATTTTCAGAGTTTAAATCAAATACCAACATTAATAGACCATTTTTTATAGATTAGAACCAATTCTATAACTGTCACAACATTAGGCGAATTATCCTTTATTACTCGAAAGACTACATGTACACTAACTAAAAATTATAACAAATAATATATATTCATGAAGGTATATCCAATAATAAACATGCCTGATATGTCAATAATTGATAATATAAACTAAACTAGATTGAAATAATGTCTAACAAAAAAATCCCAACATACCTAAAATAAAATTAAAATAAATAAAATTCCTATAACTCCAATTAAAAACCTCATAACATGAAATAGAATTTTCCAAAATAACCACCAATAAAGTCTTAAAAATATCAAATGATAAATTTGGGATATGTATAAAACAATAAAAAGATGGTTTTTCATTAAAAATCTCTTATTCCAATATGGATAAAGCATACTAAATCTATTTGGAATTAAATAAAAAAACAAGAAAATCCAATTGTTCCTATGGATCATCCACACGAATCAATGTCTCACCAGAATCACAACCACCAAAATATATGTATATATATATATACAATCATAATGTAGGACTAATAAAATAATATCTCATAATGGGCCACCACACCTGCTTCCCACCACATCCACCTATGTAGTTAATATTTAATACTATTTATGTCATCACAATATAGTATCCATACAGATAATACATCATCCTTTATACATCATAGTTTGTTTGATATGCTTTCAACATAACATCTTATTTTGATATTCTCCTATAATATAAAACAATACTTCTATCGACTCGAGTGAGATGAAACTCAGGCGGGGGTTCGTTGTGATTGGAGAATACAACATCAATCCAATGTTGAAATAAAAAAATTTTAAAATGATATATTCAAATAAAAAATAATAATGTATCTCACCTCTCCACATTTGATAAAACCAAAAAAACCATCTCAATCAATAATTTTTCATTAGTATAATTTTATTCTTCCCTCAACATCAAGGATTCATTTATTACAACACATTATTTCTATATAATGTTTCCATTTTATTTTTACATATTATAGGGATGTGTTAATTCATTATCATAATAAATTATATCTTAGAAAATGATTACTCTATATCCATTTAAATCTCTAAAATATCCCAACCACATAATTCTATAATATCAAATATTCTTACCTATCCATACAACATCATCAATTTTTCAACATTAATATATAACATTTGATTATTCAAGGTGAAATAATATATACAATATTATAACAAAAAAGTCAACATTTTTATATCCCATTGGTATGTTCGACATTTTGTAATATATCTTTTGAATACTTCATTGTTCTATCCCCCTTAGAATAAATTTTTTTAAAGGTCTTCACCTCACACAATTAAATATGGATATTCATGTAGAAATATATTCCCAAGTTGGATTGAGGGAAATCTAAACAGTTTGGCACAACATTTAACTCGAATAAGCCACATAACACCAAAGGTCCTACCTTGTGAGGATCTGTCACCAAGCAATTCATCAACACAAATGTTGCGTAGCTGGATGATGGATGCCTCCATGAATAGTATGAAATAGGCAGATGGATTCATTCTTGACTGCCTGGATAATGGACACCTCCATGAGTCCAAAGAGAACTACGACCCATGTAGGGTAGTGATAGAAGGCGTCATGAGTCAAAAAACACCGCCTTAGATCACAAAGTTGCATTTTCTTTGAGTCACTCATCCAAGAATTGAAATTCCTGATTCCTATAAATATGCGGCTTAACCCCATCCTAAAGGACCGGTACCCTAACCATTTGTCTTCATATTTCTCATTTATGGATGCACCCTTTACTCCACGACCCATTTAGAAAATGCATCAAACAAAGTATTTGAGTATCACGAACCAGCTTTCCCTAGGATTCTATTTACATGAACATGAAATAGGTATTCTATTCATGAATTCCTACAACCATCGTGAAGGTAGAAGTCCCTTTTGGGAACTCAGGACTTCATGGAGAATTCACCCTTCATGAATCACCCTCCAAACACATGAGGACTCCATTTATTGGCTAGGGAACCATGCTTTGTGAAGCTCCTACCTTCACGGTTCCACTTTTCTCTATGATTCATGGAGCACATTCCTTTTCAAATCTCTTCCTCTTCATGAATCTCCTCTTAGGAAGGCCTTCTTCTTTCCTAACCCCTCTCCCATGCAGCTCTCTAGGCTCATACCAAGTGATTCCATGGCTCCATGAGTGGTGTTTCAAGTTATGTTTCCCTACCTTATTCTCTTTTTCATAGGTATTCTAATGGATATTTCTTATTTTTATAGCCATGATAATGTGTTCCCCTCAATTAAAAAAATCATTCCTTCATTTCCATGAGGTATTGGTTGTGCCTTACCTTCCCCAGGAACAGGTCGGTACAAGTTATGTACATTCAATGGATGAGGACTGAGTCCTCATCATCCGAGTTACATGCCATTAAACTAACCATCTTCTTTATACCAAACGAATTATATAAAACTATGATTTTATAAATGTGTGGAATGCATGAGAGGACTATAGAGGGGATGAAACTGGGAGTATTTCTCCTATGCCTTTTTAATCCTCCATCTTTTTGCCTTTGTATTTTGTCTCCATGTGCACCACCTGCAGTCTCCACATATTCCCCAACCCATTGTGATAGGGTGTTCCCTATACATGTATCAATATCCTCCACATACATCATTACATCCTCCCCAGTAATCCCTCTAAGAGTAAGTACCAATCTCCTTCCCTTTGGCTGCAGCTTCTGTGAAAAGATCATCAGGTCTACTATTAGCACTTATTTCTCACATCGAGAATGACTCATGTGGGATTAGAGTATGTACAGACCATGAAATCATCTTGGGATAATGACCATTTATAATCCCCATAATATATTTTGGGCTTATAACCTTGAGTAAGACCCATTCTTCCTCCCTAACTACATCGAATTTAATCACTATATTTCAAATAGGTTATGTGGGAAACATATTTGAGGTTCAAGACACTCACTCCCCACAATACAACTACTACATATGTTTCACATTTGTTCACCACCCTCCCACATAATTTGGAATGATTTTCCCCAACCAAAATATGTAGGTTTTGATCCATTTCTGGTATATAGGAACCCTCATTGAGGTTCAATCCCAAAAAATGGTAAACTCTAGTGCTCACTCCTAGGGATGTACCCTCATGTTGCGATACCTTCTCTTTCTGGAATGCATTCCTGGATCATCCTCCCAATGGTATTATGATCCCTCTAGGAATATAACCATGTATAATCCCCACACTTCATCTATACTCCTCCAAACCCGAGTGTCCCTCTTGAGATAGGTATTAATCGTACCACGATTCACTATTTTATTCCACCCTTACACCGTTGTTTTAAACTAGTTTTGTAATAAATAATCCAAATATAATAATAAATTTCACTTTATGTTTGAATCATTTAATTAATTTTAATCAAAATTATAATGGGAAATGTTACTTTTTTTATTGTTTCAATGTAGGTGGAGGTGATTTGGAGGGCCCTTGATGAAGTGGAAGAAAAATGGGCCAAAATTGCATGGATCCATGGGCATCTATCCACTGTTTTGCATAGTACACGAAATCCGTGAATCCAAATGGGCTGAAATTTTGTGGACCTGTCCAAACTATAATAGGATACATTTCATATGAAGGAACCCAATCCTGATTGGGCTTCTATGGGGCCCATCTGAAATGATCTGTACAAGCCACCGAATTTCGACCAAGTCAAATGAGGTGTTCTATATTTTATCAATATCTTGAGCTGTAGTTGTCCAAATGGTGCCAAAAAATTGGTGGAGACAGTAAAGAGGTAGGGATACAACTTTTTTATTTTCTCTATAGTGCTATAAGGTTTTCTGAAGACCAAAACACATGGTACAAGTAGATTGATGAAATCTCTGTGCCTAAAACCACCTTCCAATTTTCCTATAAAAGGGAACCAAGGGAACCTCATTTTCCTGTTCGAACCAGGAGATGCACTCTACAGTTTTGGATACCCAAAGGATTCCTCTCACCAACCATGATGTTCTGGAGTCCCCTATCCTAATAGGAGAATCAAGGATGAAGAAGGAGTTCCACCCGAGCTTCCTCCTCCTCCTGATGTCGAGCTAAAAGTTGGGTGTTCGTTGTGAGGGAGCTACACACATGTCAAGTGAGTTTGGATGCATAAAATAGCTACTAGTTTGGATTAATTTGGGTGTTTAAAAATTTAATTCCATGAATCTTATTTTATTTCAGATTTGAATGCTAATTTTATGCATGTGAGTGTTATGTTCTTAATTTCTAACCGATCAGTGTGAGGTTTGGAGTGCGTGACTTGTGTTGTTCCGATTGGACATCACAATAATCCTTTTCATACCCACCTTATTGATATTTCAATATTATTTGGAAGATATTATTCCATTAATAAGTAATGGACCTTTACAATACGATTGTTACGTCATGGTTTGGTCATTAAAGCATTGAAATAAAATCTTAGGAATTAATCAGGATTCCAATTAACTCCAACCAAAGAATTACTCAAAACCTAAGACTAATCTCTATTAACAATGAACTTGATATGTGTGTAGTTAAATCACATCAACCCTTTTATCAAATATTTTTCAAAACCCACTAGGACACTGAACTTTTAAGCTATTTAAACTAAGTCATTATTTTAAACTCTTTTCAAAACCACCCCCTCTCTTAGTCATTTTTATTAAAAATACACACTCTAAACCTACCAAATCTCCTTGAGAGACGACCTAGGCTCTACCCTAGACTATAAATAAACCTTAAAAACATAATCAATTTGATGTGTCTTGACCACACGGTCAAATTTTGGCGCAGTTTCCGGGGAGCACTTCGGTTTTTTTTGCGTGTTTTTGATAAATTGTTTTTGTAATTTTTGTGAAAATTTGTTTGTTTTATCTTCTACCTTTGCATTTATTTTTTGTTATAATTTATTTTTTTTGTAGGTTCTGTGTATGACGTGTTCTACTCTGGGATACCTACAATCTTTTGAACCTAAACAGGAGAGGATCCTACATCAACGAAACCGAGACACACAATACAACACTTTGAAGGAGGAGACATCACATCTTAAAATTCTTCTTGATCCTTCTTCTTCTTCTAAAACCAAAGTTAAAATTGAACATAACATGTATAAAATGGACTAAAATAATATAACCCTAAAATAACTCACCTCACATGATGTTGATATCCGACCCACTTACATTCAATTACAAGGCGAGGCACACGATTTTGAAATAAAATCTGGTTTAATTCATTTATTACCAAGATTTCATGGACTGCCTGAAGAAGATCCACATAAGCATTTAAAAGAATTGCATACTTTGTGTTCAACCTTAAATCCAGATAATGTGGATGAAGAACAAGTAAAACTTAGGTCTTTTCCATTTTCATTAGAATACATGGCTCAAAATTGGTTGTATTATGTTAATTCGCCTATTAGAGGTTGGGCGGACATGAAACAACTTTTTCTTGAAAAATAATTTCCATCCTCTCAAACTGCACCAATAAGGAAAGAAATATGTGGGATATGACAATATAAAGGAGAAAACCTTCATGAAAATTGGGAACGCTTTAAAATATTATGTGCAATTTGCCCACACCACCAAATAAGCGATGATCTTTTAATACAATATTTTTATGATGGTTTAATTCCAATATATTGTAACATGCTTGATGCTACTTCAGGTGGTGCACTAGTGGATAAAATCCCAATCGCAGCAAGGACCATAATTGAGACCATGGCACAGAACACTCAACAATTCAGTTCAAGGTCCAGTGTACCCATTCAAGGTGTCCATGAGGTGCAAAGTACTGAATTAGAGAAGTTGGTGGACAAAATTTTTGAAGAGGTGAGTACCCTTATATGACAACATGCTCTTTCCCAAGGTAAATTCCAATATCTCCTCCCATACATTGTGGTATATGATCTTCTGATACCCACTATTCCGACCAATGCCCCCAATTGAGAGAAACTTCTATGAGTTGTGAGGCAATATTCCCAGGACGCCCCTATAAACAACCCATTAGGCAAGAACCTTACTATCCATCCAACCCTGGGTGGAAATACAACCAAGAATATAGGAAAGGGGGGGTATTCAAACAAGCCTCATCAACCACGGAACCAACCAGGGCAATGTAGTCATCAACCACAACTACCCATAAATTTTCAACCACTCCAAAGGTATTTCCAAAAACCCCTCCAAAACCTAAGACTAGCCTAGAAGATATGATGAAACAAATGGCTGCCAATAATCTCTAGTTCCAACAAACCAACCAAGCAGCCATGCATGACCACAAAACCCAATTAGGCCAACTAGCTAACTCATTGGGTGAAATCCAGAGCCATGGGTCTGGTAAACTTCCATCTCAACCACTTTTCAACCCTAGGGATAAGGGAAATGTTAGTTCCATCACCCTTAGGAGTGGAACTCAACTTAAAATCCAAACGAACCCTCCATTAGAGTCATCCTCTCCTAAGGGAACCACCATCCCAACCATTGAAAAAGGTTCAAATGAGATGGAACCTTGATTTGGGAGTAGTCCTACCAAAGGAAAGAGTATGTCTATTGATGAGTTACGAAGCCCAAGAATTCCTTTTCTATTTACCCAAAGAGACACCAAACCAAGGAAACAAAGGAAACTAAACTTGATAAATAAATCTTAGAGACTTTCAAAAAAGTGTAGGTTAGCATTCCATGGATTGATGTCTTCAAGAAAATTTCGATATATGCCATGTTTTTGAAGGAGATGCGTAACCACCGAAGGTGACTTAGAGGTGATGAGAAGGTGAGCCTGGGGAGGAACGTCTCAACATTGATACAACCATCACTTCCCACCAATTGCAATGATCCTGGAACATTCTCGATTCCGTGCACCATAGGGGCGTATTATTTCTCTGATTCTATGATTGATTTGGGTTCTTCTATTAATGTGTTTCCTCACTCCATATACTATTCTTTGTAGGTCAGTGAACTAAATCCCACATGAATAGTTGTTTAGCTATCAAATCAGAGTACGACACACCCTTCTAGTGTGTTAGAGGATGTTCCTGTGAGGGTTCAAAATTTAATATTTCCTGATAACTTTTATGTGCTAAAAATGGAAGACGATAGGATGAATGGACATGACCCAATTATATTGGGGAAAACTTTCTTGAAAACTGCCAAAGTGATAATTAATGTCCATAATGGTACATTATTTATGGAATTTGGTTGTGACATAGTCCATTTCAACATCCTTGATGCCATGAAGCACCCCTCATAAGAACAGTCCTCTCTCTCGATAAATTCAATTGATGTACTCCCTTCCCCTAAAATCGCTTCATTTGTTTCCCCTGATCCCCTTTCTGAATTGTCATCTTTGATTGAAATTCTTGGAAATGAATCATGTGTTGATTGTTTTAGTGGTCTAGAAAAGTGTAATTCATGTTTATTAATTGATAATTTCTTGAACACAGAGGATAACATGACCATCGATGATACTACTACGCTTGTAAAAGCTAATTCCTCATTTGAGGATGATACCATTGAGCAGTTAGATGAGATTAGTGACCTATAACTTTCACACACACTCCCATCAATCCAAAATCCACCTGAATTGGAACTAAAGCAACTGCCTCACGATTTATAATATTCATATCTTGAGAATGGAAACAAGTTGCCAATCATCATTGCTAGTTCACTCCCTCCTGAGCATGAATTGAGACTGCTTGATCTTTTGATGGAGTATAAACAAGAATTTGAATGGACACTTGCAGACATTCATGGTATTAACCCCACAATTTGTACACATCATATTTTATTAACTGATGAGGCTAAACCAGTGAGGAAGACAAAACATCGACTGAACCCAACCCTCTTAGAAGTAGTTAAAAATGAATTAACAAAGTTATTGGTTGCTAGAATCATTTACCCCATCTCTGACAGCCAATGGGTCTGTCCCGTTCAAGTAGTTCCTAAAATACTGACCTAACGGTAATTAAAAATGAAAACAATGAATTGGTTCTAATGCATGTGTAGAATAGTTGGCGTGTCTGTATAGATTATTGCCGAAAAAACCAACACACTAGGAAGGACCATTTCCCCATGCCATTCATTGACCAAATGCTAGAGAGGCTAGCAGGGAAGTCCCATTACTATTTTCTTGATGGGTATTCCGGATACTTTCAAATCCATATTTCCCCCGAGGATCAGGAAAAGACAACCATCACTTTCCCATTTGGAACATTTTTCTATAGAAGGATGCCATTTGGCCTATGCAATGCTCCGGGTACTTTCTAGCGATGTATGGTTAGTATTTTTTCAGATTACATGGAGAATTTCATGGAAGTTTTCATGGATGATTTTACTGTTTATGGATCCTCTTTTGATGAATGTTTATGTAGTCTTGGTTCTATCCTACGTCGCTGTATTGAAAATAATCATGTTTTGAATTATGAGAAATGTCATTTCATGGTGCGACAAGGTATAGTTTTGGGACATGTCATTTCTAGGTATGGTATCCAAGTAGATAAATCGAAAGTGTGTGTCATTTCTTCCCTACCATTCCATAAAAATGTACGTGATGTGATGTCTTTCCTCGGTCATGCTGGATTTTACCATCGTTTCATTCGTGCTTTTAGTAAGACTGCAC
Organism: Viscum album; assembly: GCA_963277665.1. Lineage (NCBI taxonomy): Eukaryota > Viridiplantae > Streptophyta > Magnoliopsida > Santalales > Viscaceae > Viscum > Viscum album. Next base: position 539,329,854 of record OY728125.1, on the reverse strand, counting down.
TTCCCCTCTCCCGCTTACTCCAAAAAGAAAAATATTTTTTTTCTGATAAAGAATGTGAAAAAGCTTTTAATTAATAAAAATTGAGTCTCGCATAACCCCCGGTAATCCAACCACCTCGGTGGGATTTACCATTTAAGATCATGTGTGACGCCTCTAACTATGCAGTTGGGGCAGACTTGTCACAACGGGTCGACGAGCTCCACATTTCATAGCATATTCCTCACGTACTTTGGACCCTGCCCAAGAAAACTACACCACCACTGAAAATGAATTTTTTCCATTGTGTTTTCCTTGGATAAATTCAGGTCATACCTTTTAGGGTCCAAAGTCATTGTGTTCTCAGACCATGCAGCCCTCCGGTATCTCCTAAAGAAACCGGAAGGCAAACCATGTCTCATTCATTGGATGCTCCTTCTTCAGGAACTCAATATAGAAATTAGAGATAATAAAGTAGAAGAGAATGTGGTGGCAGACCATATCAGTAGGATCACCCCATCCTTAGAAATTGTCCCATCCCCCTGTATTCCCATTGATGACATGTTTCCTGATGAGCAATTGTAAAAAGTGTGGGATGCTATTACCTAGTATGCTAAAATTGAAAATTATTTGGTAGCATCTAGCTTTCCTACTGATTTCAACAAAAACCAAGCCAGCCGTATAAAACATGAGTCTCGTTGGTACATTTTGGATGACCCCTACCTTTGGTGAACATGTAGCGATCAGGTCCTTAGGCGTTGTGTTCCCGATAGCGAGTTTTAGTCTGTACTTAGATTCTTCCACACTCTAGCTTGTGGGGCCCACTTTGGTCCCCAACGGATTGCTCACAATGTTCTTGATTCTGGTCTCTTTTGGCCAACACTTTTTCCGGATGCCCATGAATTTTTTAAATCTTGTCCTCGTTGTCAAAGAATGGGGAATGTCTCTAAAATGAATGAAATGCCACATCAACCTTTGATCTTTCATGACATTTTTTATGTTTGGGGCATTGACTTTATAAGGCCATTTCCCAATTCTTTTATCAAATTGTACATTCTTTTGGCCATTGATTACGTATCAAAATGTGTAGAGGCACGAGCCACAAGGAGAGATGATTCCAAAAAAGTTATAGAATTTTTGAGAACTCAGATCTTTTGTAGGTTTAGATTACCTAGGATCATCATCAGTGACCAGGGTTCCCATTTCTACAAACCGAACAATGCAATCACTTTTTCATTGGTATGAGGTCGGTCATCGAGTATCTACTACGTATCAACCATAGACTAATGGTCAAGCCGAGGTGTCAAATAGAGAGGTAAAAAAATTCTTGAAAAAACGGTCCAACCCAACAGGAAAGATTGGAGTCTTAGACTCGATGATTTATTATGGGCTTAACATACTGCTTTTAAAACTCCCATTGGAATGTCACCTTGTAGGCTTGTTTTTGGAAGAAGTTGTTATCTCCCTGTTGAGATTGAGCACCGGGCCTACTGGGCCATTAAAAAATGCAATTCTAACCTTTCTGTTGTAGGTTCTCAAAGGAAGTTGCAGATTCAAGAGCTAGAGGAAATGAGAAGAGATGCATATGAAAATCCATGATTTATAAGGAGAGAACCAAGGCCACCCATGACCGTCTTATCCTTCATCGTCAGTTCCATATTGGGTAGAAGGTCGTCCTTTATAATGCAAGGCTGAAGTTATATCCAGGTAAGCTTCATTCCTACTGGTTTGGACCATACACTGTTACTAACTTCTTTCCATTTGGTTTTGTCCAAGTTCAAATTGAATAAACTAAACAAACATTCACTGTCAATGGGCAGCGGCTGAATCTGTTCCATGAACCCGTTCTGGAGTCCCCGATGGAGGAACTCCAAGTTCAAGAAGCACACTATCAATGAAATCCACCAGGTTTTATCCTTCCTTCCAACATTCTCTTTTACTATAGTGAGGACACTGCAAAATCTAGGTGGTGGGGGGGGGGGGGTGGATACATTCCTAGTTTAGTTAGGAATGTTCATAATTTTCTCCTTTTTCCCACTTTTTGGCCTTCTTCATTGTATTTTCATTTTTCCCCATAAACAATTTCGAAGTTCTATGATTTGGATACCATAAATGGGGAAAAGTAAAAACACCATAACGAAGGATAAAAATAATATGTGTATGAATTTACCATCAAGGAGTGATTTTTTAGTGAATTGTTTTATGTCAATAATACAAATGGTCATATCTATGTGAAACCTTTGAGAGGATTGATGCCCTTTCTGTGAGTAGTTTTTTTGGAAAACTGTATCACTAATATCTTCACAAATTTTTTCACCAAACCACAAAGTGTGATTATTTCTTACTTAATATATGGTAAATATATGTTGGGTTAATATTTATCATCTTTAAATGATATTTCCATACATTCTTTCCTTATCTGATCTGTTTCATTACACTACCAGATTGACCTATGTGTGTGTACCTAATGTCCGACTATTGTATGCCCTCAAAAAAAATTGTTGTGTCTTGGGAAGGAGAAAAACCAATCATCCTAAACCATTGATCTTGTTATAACTATTTCAGTTAGTGTCATTAGGAGATCAAACAAGGGTTGAGGGATGTGTCTGAGATTTGTTCCAATTGCAACCTCAAATAAATATAATAAATGAGGGGAGTGATGAAATGTGCAACATAGGGGGATATCTAGTTCGTTAGATTATGGTTTGACTTCTGGGAATTATTAAATGAGTGAGTCTTAAAATATTATTGCAAAGGATGTAGGATAGGTTCGGTGACAAAATCATTTAAGCTAAAATATGTTAAAATAACATATATTTATTAGATAGCAAGAGGAATGAATAGCATGGAATGGTTATCACACACACACATGGAGAGTTAGTGTCATGGTTTACTTATGAATTCCTTTCTCAATTGGGTATCATGAATCTTTTTTATTTTCTCTATGATATGATTTATGAGACATCTGTTTCTATTTTCTCTAGGAATAACTCCTTGGTGCGGTTCGTGCATTGATCACATTACTTTAAATAAAATTTTCTCAAATTACAAATCATCAGGATTTTGGAAATATATATATATATTCATCATTGTATTTGGATATGTGACTTTTCCCAGGAGTGCAAATGTTTAGGTGTGGGGGTGTGATCGTACCACGATTCACTGTTTTATTCCACCCTTACACCGCTGTTTTAAACTAGTTTTGTAATGAATATTAAAAATATAATAATAATTTTAAATTTATGTTTGAATAATTTAATTAATTTTAGACAACATTATAATGGGAAATGTTACTTGTTTTTATTGTTTCAATGTAGGTGTATGTGATTTGGAGGGCCCTTGATTAAGTGGAAGAAAAATGGGCCAAAATTGCATGGATCCATGGGAATGTGTACACTATTTTGAATATTACAAAAAATAAGTACATCCAAATGGGATGAACTTTTTTGGACCTGTCCAAAATTTAAAAGGATACATTTCATATTAAGGAACTGAATCATGATTCGGCTTCTATGGGGCCCATCCAAACTGATCTGTAGAAGACGCTGATTTTGGATGAAGTCAAATGAGGTGTTCTGTATTATATGAATATCTTGAGTTGTAGTTGTCAAAATTGTGCGAAATATTCGGTGGAGACAGTAAAGAGGTAGGGATACAACGTTTCAATTTTCTCGAAAGTGATATAAGGTTTTCGGATGACCGAAACGTATGGTACAAGTGGATTAATGAAATCTATGTGCCTAAAACCACCTTCCAATTTTTCTATAAAATGAAACCAAGGGAACCTCATTTTCAAGTTTGAACTAGGAGCCACACTCTGCCATTTTGGAGACCCAAATCAGTCCTCCCACCATAAAATATGTTCTGGAGGCCCCTATCCTCATTGGGGAATCAAGGATGAAGAATGAGTTCCACCCGAGCTTCCTCCTTCTCCTGATGTCAAGCTAAAAGTTTGGTGTTCGTTGTGAGGGAGCTACACACATGTCAATGGAGTTCCGATGCATACACTTGCTACTAGTCTGGAGTAATTTGGGTGTTTAAAATTTTCATTCCATGTATCTTATTTTATTTCAGATTTGAATGCTTGATTTGATGCATGTGAGTGTTATGCTCTTAATTTCTAACCGATCGGTGTGAGGTTTTGAGTGTGTGACATGTGTTTTTCCGATTGGACATCACAAGAATCATTTTAATACCCACCTTATTGAGATTTCAATCTGATTTGTAAGATCATATTCCATGTATAAGTACTGGACCTTGACAATACGATTGTTACGTTAAGGTTTGGTCCTTAAATCATTGAAATAACAGCTTAGGAATTAATCGGGATTCCAATTAACTCCAACCAAAGAATTACTCAAAACCTAAGATGAATCTCTATAAACAATGAACTTGATATGTGTGTAGTAAAATAAAATCGACCCTTTTATCTCATTTTTTTCAAAACCCACTAGGTCACTCAACTTTTAAGCTATTTCCACTAATTCATTGTTTTAAACTCTCTTCAAAATCACCCCCTCTCTTAGTCATTTTTATTAAAAATACACACTCTAAACCTACCACTGCTACTTGAGAGACGACCTAGGGTCTACCCTAGACTATAAATCAACCTTAAAATCATAATCAATTTGACGTGTCATGACAACGCGGTCAGGTATCTAACCATGCATAAGCCTCATCGTGTCTACATGTCATTTTCCATTGTATAAACCCCGATCATATACCCCACTCCAAAACTATATGAAATTTGATTACATGCCACTAGGATACATAGGAAACCTCCCTAAGGCTAAATCCCATCATCCATTATATTTCTCTCTATTGACTCTTTGTGTTCTGGGATGATCATGCCCCAACACAGAGGTTCTACATCCTTTAGGTCACTTTCCATGCACTCCATTCTCACGAGCTACCTCCTCAGGCATCTCATAGCCCCCACTATAACTACATGGACTATGATTTCCAACTACTAGGATACATAGGAATCATCTTCTAGATTCATGACCAGCACAGTAACCTTCACATTAGACTCATATCATTCATCTTAACCATTTGACACTTCCTCTGTATCCATTCTGATTTTACTAGGGATGCCACATCCTTTTGAATTCAATACATTCCTTTGGGATGCTAACAATGGGTAAGCCCTAAATCACACCTTCACAATATTTGGGTTTTGATCCATGTCTACAACATAGGGTACATATGATTCCTCCCTAAGCTTTAGTCCCAGCTAATGGTAATCCTCTTTATCGCATTGGTTGGGACCCGCCTTCTCTAATATTCCCTTTGTGGTCTCCATATAATCATTCAATTTGTGATACCTTCTGTTTTTGGGACACGGCACCCGTAGTCCATCCTAATTGGATGTTTTGATCAATCCTTTCAGTTAGTCATACAAGTGTCCCCTCCTAGGAATGTACAAGTATGATCCACTCTCATGAGTGTTTTGATCAGTCATATCAAACTCCACAGGACATTAAAGATGAGGCATACCCCATGTTAAAACATGGGAAGTAGAGGAAAACCTCAAATACTTGCCTCTAAAATAGGATACCCCATAACCAACTTTGGATTCACTGGGCTTATGGACCCTCGAGAAGACCTCTAATAAGGGATAATTTAGGTGTACCAGTGTCTAGTGTCCATAAATTCTAGCGACTTCTAACATTACTGTTGGAACCACATTGTGTATAGGGTTGTATTTGTTTTCAATAATTTTCAATGAAGGTCAAAATGAATGAGATCAAGAAGTACTCTGATGAAGTGTTGGAATGAAAATTCAGACGATTGTTGTACTGATCATAAGTTCAAAGAACATGTGTCAAAGGTGACACATTGTCTACAAGAAGTACTCTAATGAAGTGGAGGAATGGAAATTCAGACGATTGTTATACTGATCATATGTTCAAAGAACATGTGTCAATGGTGACACATTTTTTACAACAATGAAGAATGTGAGGTGTAATCCATCTAAGGATGATTAAAGATGAATACCATGCAATTCCTCATTATTTCATGAGAACCATGGGTTTTGATGAAGACCATTCAATTCCTCATTATTGCATGAGAACCATGGGATTTGATGAAGACCATGCAATTACTCATGATTGCATGAAAACCATGCAAGATACTTCATGAAGAATATGCTTTTCATGAAGTAGATAATGACGGATGAAGAAGATGATAATGTGCAAGGGATTGGACTTCTGAGATGGTCATGCAGAGATTGAAATTATGAGATGGCCGTGAAAATCACATTGTATCAGAAGATGATGATTATAAATCTATTCCTTCAAATAGTACATATAACGATAGTGGAGTTTGTGATGACAACAGAAGAGTTACTGAAGGATTCAGATCACCGAGAAGAAGTGTTTTTGAGGTGATTGTTCTTGTTGACAAAGAAAACAAAAGACATAAAAATTTGTTGAAAAAAGGGATTTCATGATGGCATGTCGAGTTCAAGAGTTGTGGTCAATTACCTATGTTTGTTTCAAGAATGTCGACAGAGTAATGAATGATCTGGAGGCGGTACAAAAAGAGCAGATATAAGGTGGCACCGTTTTCCAGTGTTTTCCAAATTTCTGGGCCTTAAAATCAACAAATGAAGAAAAGTAATTTTGGAAAAGGGACTTGTGCGCCTTACACTTGAACGAGAGGAAACTTGTGAGCCACATGTTTTTGAGGATCAGAACATCAAAATATGGCAAAGGGATAAGGGTCACACAAGTGTTGGTTAGGTCGCGCAAATGGACTTGCGTACCGGATTCCTAGGAGGATTGGAACATGCGCGCCATATGTTTTTGAAGATCATATCATCAAAATATGGCAAAGGGATAAGGGTCGCACAAGTTTTGGTGAGGTCGCGCAGGTGACTTACGCTCCGAGAAGAGACTTACGCGCCGATGCCTTGGAAGCTTGCGCACCAATGTTTTTTCCAGATCAGATGATCTAAATTTGGAAAAGGAAAGAGGTTCACGCAAGTTTGGAAGTTGTTCGCGCAAGTGAATAGTAGGGGAAGAAACCTGCGTGCCGAGACTTGCGCGCCGATGGTTGACTTGCGCGCCGTCGCGCAGGGTGGTCAAATTGCCTATAAATACTGGACCACCCCTCCTTATTTCTCACAGAGTTCAAGAATTAGAGATTGTTCGAGCTCTCATCCCACAGGTTTTTCAGCCGCGCTAGTGGTAGTTGGGTCGCGCAAGTAGAGGTTGCGCGCCGGTTGTTGGCTGCACGCCCAAGGCAGTTTGGGAGATAAAAGAAGTGGGTCGCGCAAGTTTGTAGTTGGGGAAGGAAGCGCCTCGCAGGTGCTTAGGTGAAACTTGCACGCCAGTTTGGACTTGCGCGCCGTATTGGGAGTTGCACTCCGGGATTGGAGAAAAGCACCAGCTGTTGTTGGAGTAGGCTCTTCCTTTTAGAGCTGAACTAATGCTAAAATATTTCTCTATACCTTCGGTGCAACAGATGATGCATTCGTTTGCAAAGACGGGAGAATAATGAACAATCTGGTTTTATGAATAGAAGTGGTACCGCACACACATGACTGGTGTTTAACATCCTTATTGTGCTTTGAGAAGAGAAGAAGAACGGTTCGTGCAACTAAACTCGGATCTGCACAGAAAGAGGGGAATATATCAATACACTCAGGTGTTAGTATTGAGAATCAAAGGAATAGAAGAAGAAGATACAATGCATTCAGTTAATGCACTAAAGTAGAAGGTTCAATACCAAAGATCATCAACTCAGGACTCTGATGCAAGAAAAGTCTCATGCTGAACAGGAGACAAAGACTTCAATGCAAATCTATTGAAGATACCTTCACATCTATAAACTGAGTGTGACTTCATCAAGGACAGTGAGCCAGGGGGATTCAACGGGAGTGACCTGAGGGAAGCAGTGAGCTATCCATGAACCTTTGTAAAGGTAGTGATCCTGTAACAGAGTGATTGTGCCCGAACCATTGTAATCCACAACTAGTGAAGATTAGAGGAATTTGGTATGACCGACAACTTGTCGGCGTATGCTCCTCGGACGTAGCCCTTAGTGGTGAACCAAGTAAAATTGATGTGTTATCTCTTTGCATGTGAATGTTTCATTGCTGATCATATCCATCATAGTTCCTACCAACGTGGGAACAAGATCCATAACATTAAGAAAAAAAAGTTGACACCCTGATTCACCCCTCCCCTCTCTGGGTGTCCCGGGGTCCTACAAGTGGTATCAGAGCGAAAGGTTAACGTATGTTGGATATTATCTAGTAATTCTATAGAGAAGAGGATTTGAATTTCTTTCCTAAAGTCAACAATGAAGAGCAGTATTGATAATGACGCAGTATTTTCTGAGAAGAATTCTACATCTATCAAGACAATGACGAACATGAAAAAGAAAGAGAACAAGTAGTTGAAGAAGTACCTCATATCCAAAGAAGATGCAATGTCTTTTTCTCCATGCCATTCCAATAATTAATAAACATAAGGCTTGGAAAGTATCGAGTAGGTGGATCAGGATTATTCCAGAGGAAACGATGACACCCGTAATTCAAGCATTCAGGAAAAAATCAAAACATATCTGCATGATATTCTGGAAGAAAGGGTTGCGGTTATTTGTAGCCGATTCCAATCTATGCATGTTGAGATCACTCGATTAGAAAGGGAAGATGAAAATATGGAAAAGGGGTTGGAAAGAAAAGTTCTAGAAAGTATGAAGCTCACCAAATAGGTGAATGTATTTGAAGAAAAAGAGGAAGTCAATAAGACTCTAAAAGAAAGGATCCATGCACTTGAAGCTGAGCTGAAGAAGAACAATGAAGTCAAGAGTATTTGTTTGGAAGAAACATCCATGAAATTCAGGGAACAAGACTCTTTATTACAAAACAATGTTAAGATGCATGAGGATGAGGTTGAAATATTGAATAAGACTTGTGAAGAGAATATGATCATGATCGAAGATCAGAAGATCACCCTCAATAATGAAAGCCAAAAACTGGAAGCCCAATTGACAAATCTTGAGAAGACACATATTGAGACTCCCCAAAAGAATGAATCAGTCGCTGCTGGTACTCAATGCACACCGGAGGATTCTATTGTAAAAAGACCTTCAACATGTGATAAGAAGATCACGACTTCACTCATTGATCTATCATATGATACTAAGAATGTAAAGGTACTATCCAAACCATCTTGTACTCATGTTTCTAAATATGTTCCTACAATCAGTGCAGGTTGGAAGAAAAGTTATAAGCAAGTATGTATGAGGAAAGGTGAGTGGAATAAACCTACCACCATGGCTAAGGTGGATGAGAAGCAAAAGGAGGAAGTTGGTTCCTCAAATAGAGAAAAATAGTTTATGAAGATGGCCCAACAACCTCATACAGAAGAAACAAAGAAGAAAAGATTTGTGGGCCAATGTTGGTGCTGCAACAGATTTGGGCACTGTGCACTGGATTTGTTTTACAATCCCTTACATGGAAAAGCACAGGGAAAGCCTATATCAAAGGGAAGGAATCCGGAGAAGAAGAAGCAACATCCGCGGGTCCAGAAGCATCTGTTTACCGCAAATAGATTTGTAATTTTTGATAACATCTGTGATGTATGCAACGACAGCGGTCACAAGGCGGGCACATGTCGATACCAACATTATTTCACTATTGATAATAAAAGAATTCCTCTGATGCCGGCTAAGCATGAAGAAAGTACCTTGGGAAGAAATTAGATGAATTTTGTAAACACACATTTTCCCAAGATGATCTCAAGTAGGGGAGCTGAGAAGACCCAGGATTTTAGATCCATGAAATTGAAGGGTCATTCATCCAAAAGAAACACTAAAGGGGATGAAACACAGATGAACCCATGTGGAAGATCCAAACCAGCTGCAACAGTTCCAAATGACATATTGGTCATCTGGCCATAATATTTGAAAACAATGAGGAATAATGAAGATGAAAAGGCCAAGGTTGGTGATAAAGGAAAAGAAAAACGTTCACGTAATGAAGACAGAGTGCATGAGAGATTCCAAACCAAGAGAATCACATGTGTCAAAGAAGTTCTGTGTGAGAGATGCAAGAAATCTGGTCACATTGCAGAAGGTTTCCTAACCTTAATACCGGGACAAGAGGCACTCCTTAAGAAGAGTAAGAATGTATCATTCATGATGGCTGTTAAGAAGAAAAATTCTCCACACAAAGCAGAAGAGAATGTGAAAAGATCCATGTCACATCAACACATATCACAACATATGATGAAATTTTTAGGCATGAATACTGGAGTGAATATAGGAACTTGGTTGAGAAAAACACCTCAACCATGCAACTCATGTTGATGAATCAAGGAGGAACCACCTTATTCCCTTATTCATTTGAGTGTTTTATTTGTGCAAATAATGCAGGTAATTGAAGGTGATGCATGCTCTCAGGGGGAGAACATGAGAAGTAGTAAATGCTGTCAACTCTTGATAGCCAATATAAATAATTTTCCATCCTTAGTAGATTATTCAATTGATATTTAAATATTAAAATGATGAAGGATAACTATTGATGAAGATGATGAGGAGTGTTTCCCTTGTGGGGGAGAAAAATGAATATTCTTCCAAAATCACTATTTCAATCAATATCAACTCCAGCTGGTATCAAATGCAGTTACATTGAAAATTTATTACAGAACATGTCATTGTAGAAGGTATGTCATTTATCAATCTCTCAACCTTTGTTACTCAGATTATTCTACAAAGGGTGAGTAACTGAATTGATTAGTGACGTAAAAATAATGGAAGTTCCCCAAGGCCACTTATCCTTCCGATTTCACTTGAATGTTTTTTATCTGTTTGCTGATGTGAGTGTAGAAGTTTTAGGTTGATTGTTCCCTATCACATTTGATTTTCTTCTACCTGAAATTAAAGTGGTAAACCCTTGAAGACAAAATATATGAGTTCTCATCTCATATTGGTACCATGATCCGTGAATAATGGACAACCTTGTTGACATAATCAAATCCTCTTATTTTCTACATCCGGCATTTGTCAAGTAGACTTAGAGTGAAATGATTAATCAAACATTACTTAAGTATGGATTTATACCCTCCCTACCATGCGCTTTGTATTTATTTTCAATAAGGGGGAGAGAAGGTGAAATGACGTTTGCAAAGAAAAATTCATTGAAGAGAAGATTCTCATTTTGATATTGACGAATTCATTTCAGAAGATATATAAGGTATTAACAACAAAATACAAAGGGGGATATTGTTGGAACCACTTTGTGTATAAGGTTTTATTTTTTGTCAATAATTGTCAATGAAGATCAAAATGAATGAGATCAAGAAGTACTCCGATGAAGTGGAGGAATGAAAATTCAGATGATTTTTGTACTGATCATAAGTTCAGAGAACATGTGTCAAAGGTGACACATTGTCTATAAGAAGTTCTCTAATAAAGTGGAGGAATGGATATAAAGATGATTGTTGTACTGATCATAAGTTCAATGAACATGTGTCAAAGGTGACACATTGTTTACAACAATGAAGAATGTGAGGTGTAATCCATCTAAGGATGATTAAAGATGAAGACCGTGCAATTCCTCATTATTTCATGAGAACCATGGGTTTTGATGAAGACCATGCAATTCCTCATTATTTCATGAGAACGATGGGATTTGATGAAGACCATGCAATTACTCATGATTGCATGAGAACCATGAAAGATACTTCTTGAAGAATATTCTTTACATGAAGTAGATAATGACGGATGAAGAAGAAGACAACGTGCAAGGGATTGGACTTCTGAGATGGTCATGCAGAGATTGAAATTATGAGATGGTCATGAACATCACATTGTATTAGAAGATGATGATTCTAAAGTTGTTCCTTCAAAGAGTACATATCATGATAGTGGAGTTTGTGATGACAACAGAAGAGTTACTGAAGGATTCAGATCACCGAGAAGAAGTGGTTTTTAGGTGATTGTTCTTGTTGACAAAGAAAACAACAGACATACAAATTTTTTGACAAAAGGGATTTAATTATGGCATGTTGAGTTCAAGAGTTTTGGTCAATTATCTATGTTTGTTTCAAGAACGTCGATGGAGGAATGAATGATCTGGAGGCGGTACAAAAAGAGTAGATATAAGGTGGCGCCATTTTCCAGTGTTTTCCAAATTTCAGGGCCTCAAAATCAAAAAATGAAGAAAATTGATTTTGGCAAAGGGACTTGTGTGAAGTACACTTGAAGAAGATGAAACTTGCGCGCCACATGTTTTTGAGGATCAGAACATCAAAATATGGAAAAGGGATAAGGGTCGCGCAAGTGTTGGTTAGGTCGCGCAAATGGACTTGCGCGCCGGATGCCTAGGAGGATTGGAACTTGAGCGCCATATGTTTTTGAAGATCAGATCATCAAAATATGTCAAAGGGATAAGGGTCGCACAAGTTTTGGTGAGGTCGCGTAGGTGACTTACGCACCGAGAAGAGACTTGTGCGCCGATTCCTTGGAAGCATGATAACTTGCGCGCCAATGTTTTTTCCAGATCAGAAGATCGAAATTTGGAAAAGGAAAGAGGTTCACGCAAGTTTGGAAGTTGGTTGTGGAAGTGAATAGTAGGGGAAGAAACCTGCATGCCGAGACTTGCGTGTCGATGGTTGACTTGCGCACCATCGCGCAGGGTGGTCAAATTGCCTATATATACTGGACCACCCCTCCTTATTTCTCATGGAGTTCAAAACTTAGATATTGTTCAAGCTCTCTTCGCATAGGTGTTTGATCCGCGCTAGTGGTAGTTGGGTCGCGCAAGTAGAGGATGCGCGCCCATTGTTGGCTGCGCGCCCAAGGAGGTTTGGGAGAGAAAAGAAGTGGGCCGCGCAAGTTTGTAGTTGTGTAAGGAAGCGTCGCACAGGTGATTTGGTGACACTTGAGTTCCAGTTTGGACTTGCATGCCGTATTGGGACTTTTGCACCGGGCTTGGAGAAAAGCGCCAGCTATTGTTGGAGTAGGCCTATCCTTTTAGAGCTGAACTAATGGTAAAATATTCCTCTATTCCTTCAGTGCAACAGATGATGCATTCGTTTGAAAAGACGGAAGAACAATGAACAATCGGGTTTTATGAATAGAAGTGGTACCGCACACACATGACTGGTGTTTAACATCCTCATTTTTCTTTGCGAAGAGAAGAAGAACGGTTCGTGCAACTAAAATCAGATCTGCACAGAAATAGGGGAATATATCAATACACTTGGGTGTTAGTATTGAGAATCAACGGAAGAGTAGAAGAAGATATAATGAATTCAGTTAATGCACTAAAGTAGAAGGTTTAATACAAAAGATCATCAACTCAGGACTCTGATGCAAGAAAAGTCTCATGCTGAACAGGAGACAAAGACTTCAATGCAAATCTACAGAAGAGACCTTCACGTCTATAAACTGAGTGTGACTTCACCAAGGGCAGTGAGCCAGGGGGAGTTAACTGGAGTGACCCGAGGGAAGCAGTGAGCTATCCCTGAACCTTTGTAAAGTCAGTGAGCCTGGGACAGAGTGACTATGCCCGAACCATTGTAATCCAAAAATAGTGAAGATTATGGAATTTGGTATGACCAACAACTTGTTGGCGTATGCTCCTTGGATGTAGCCTTTAGTGGTGAACCAAGTAAAATTGTTGTGTTATATCTTTGCATGTGAATGTTTCATTGCTGATCATATCCATCATAGTTCCTACCAATGTGGGAACAAGATCTAAACCTTTAAGAAAAAAAAGTTGACGCCGTTATTCCCCCCTCCCCTCTCAGGGTGTCCCGGGGTCCTACAATTACTACTTCCCTAACCGAAGGATTCTTCCATGTCTTGACACTTTGGAATTTCCTAATAGAAGTTTTCAAATTAACCAGAATCCAAGATGATATTCCACAATGAGGAGTTTTAAAAACAATTTCTTAATTTTTATGGGATACCCATACTAGGTGATGAATTCTAAGGATAAATCCAATGAATGAGAGACTAGAATTCCATCATATCTTTTTGAACAATGTGAAAACATATCTGAGGATGTGATTAATGTCATCCACATTTTAAATACATGAATGTGGCATAATAGACAACATTTACCCCCTGCGAATGGTGTTTGACTTGATAGAAAGAAACAAAGAAATAAATGGTGAACCCGATATGAATCTTTTTTGTCCTCAACCATGGGGATTAGTAGCATTCGAGACATAAAACGATAAGCATGTAAGTGGATCTAATTAACTATCTCTAGGTCCCACAATGAAAATACTAATCCCGGCATCGAACTCAACAGAATTTGGGGAAATAAATCCTTGGGAATTCTGGTCTGTGACATCGTCAGTTTTGATCTATCTATCCATATATGGAAGACATAATTGTGATGGGGGACTAGGCACTACATTCATATAATCTGTAGTAATTGATAAATATTCTATTTTTTATGGAAAATGATAAACGAAAAAATTTTCCTCCCACCCACAGATGCAGGGGACAGGGAAATGAAAATGCAACAATCCCACATGACTCCACCTCCACCATGAATGCTTCCACAACCACGACTAGAGGGTTCCCACACATCATGTCACCCTCAGAATTTATTTAGATAAGGTTGATAGACATTCTCATTAGATGGTACGAACACGAAGGGGTTATCCCAATGAGGGATCTGGACTGCCTGGACCTGGAGAACTATGCCCCACCATTACCTTTTCCCCTAAGGGAAGTGTAGGGAGCCACCACTCCCCACTCATATGTTCAAAAATTTTAGTAGGGTATCTTCAAAATGTTCCTATAACTTGTTCCACTACGCCAATGTGGTTAGGCATGTTAGGGTCATCTAGGAGAAGACTACTGCTCAAGGACCACTAAGGAGGGATCCCAAAAGACCATGTCAGTGCCACAAATTATCAGTCCCCTAGGTCAAGAGTAGGTGATATTTTCCCATGCACAATCATCCGATGTTAGGTTGAATCGACATCAACGTCGAGAGTAGGCGCAGGAGGACACACGTCTGGGGGAATCATCTTATACAGATGCAGTGCTCCATGACTACACCAATTCATATAATAAGCTCACTATTTTTAATGAGAAAGGGCACTTCTATGTTCGATCGGGATTGAGACCCTATCCACGCCACTACAGGTTGTGGTGACTCTTCCATTTGCTGACACTAGTAGAATCCATCGCTCGCCAACCTGTGATGATGAAATTCAATAAAGAGGTCCTACCCTTGTAGTCATCATCCATAGTAGAGTTCCTCCCCACTCATGTGCCCAACATAGAGGTCTTCTCTATCCCACAAATACTAGTCAATGAAGATTTCTTCCCTGTATTGTTGATGACCAGTGCGAAGGTCCTCCCCATACCCATGATCCCATGTGTGGACATTTTATCCATATTTCCATTTATCAACATAAAGGACCTCCATGCCCCATCAAAAATCGGCATGGAGGTCCTACCCATGCCATAGGCGGCTGACAAAGAAGCCCTATCCATGCCTTCACCATCTCCGGTGGGGGTCCTCTTTGTTATAATACTCCTAACCTTTAAGGTCATCACCGCGCGTGCAGACTCCCTTATGAATCCCCCCTCACAATAAGGTTCTTTGACATGGAGGTCCTCCCTATTTCATATTCGATAATTTCTTAGGTGCTCCTCACACCAGAACACACCAAATAGGTGGTCCTCCTCCACTCTCTCACCCAACATTGAGGTCCTACCCATGTACTCACCTACACCAAAAGTGGATGTGCTCCCCACTCTCACAACAATCCTAGTGGAGGTCCTCCCTAATCTAACACCACCTATCACAATGGTCCTTCCCATGTTGAAGATATAGCCTACCCTATAGAATTTTCCATTGATAGATGGTTAAATCATCACTATGGAAGGAAGAATACTATGTAACACTATATTTTCATCATTATAGTTTTATATTCGGCTTTTGAAGTGGTGTTTGATCCAATGATTGAACCTTCACCCCCATTCTCTACATCAGAGTATGTGGTAGGAACTCAGCATGTGAGCTTCATTCTTATGAAGAATGAAATGCACCAAATCCACAAGACCTCCACATATACATCTCAGAAGAGGAGTATGTGGATCCTTTCTAGGTTATTGTCATGAAATCCTATCTATCATCACCAATATCATTATCTACAGCGACATGAGATCTCAGGTAGTTTTTGGGGACTATTTGATGACAAGAACCATCCAGATTTATCACTACCAGTTGCTTCATTTAGACATGAAGTAGTGATCAGCACCTCTTCCTACAGGTATGTGATGATCCCATCAGTACCACCCCTAGAGATAAACCAGAATGTATCCACTTCTCCGCCAGTGCAACATTCTCTCCACCGACCAGTGCACCAAAATGGTCCAAATTAGTAATAGTACTGGTTCCTCCCCCACAGTTGAGGAATGGTGTAACCAAGGGATAGATATCACCTCAAAAAGATAGATCTTGTGGGAAATTCTCACATTGGACCACTTTCATGGGATTTGTTGGCTGAATTCCACCCTAATATCGGCATTCCACAATCAACAACCCCAGACAAAGACAAGTGTTTCTGCTGAACCCTAGAGATGAAACATTCCCATCTCCATCATCATTGTTTTCCTTACCCCAAAATCTTTGAATATCAGGTAAACATAATCCAAGAATGTCACATGGTTGAATTTTTCACGCTTCCCGTGACATAGCACCTTGTATCACCCCGTTATCACCAGACTCTAAATAAATGATGTGTTTAGAGCTTCAATGTTCTATATAGAATTATTGATGTGGAGTCCCAACACATTAAAATTTGTGGTTGGATACATTACAACGCTCTCTACTTCATCCCAATTGTACATTAACCAACATTCCAGGTCATATTGTGGATATGATTCCAGGTGTTGTCTTAGTGAGTACGGTCAAGCTAGGAATAGGTAAGGAGGAAGACACCGATGTAGATTCCAAAGAGGATAATCAAGACCTTTGTACAAGACAACATTAATTGAACTCCATGGGTGCAGTCAGATGCTAGAAAAGGATTTCACTTGGATTTGCTGAACCCTCTAAGACATTGCCTCTTGGTCAGGACCCCATGAATGGTAATGAACAAACTGGGGCCAATAAGCCCCCTGACCCATCTGGGTTGACATTGAATATGAAATTTGATCCCGAGAAGGGTGTGTTGCTTCAATATCTCACGAAAAAATGAATATTATTGATTAGATCCTTGTGAAGAACCTTGCAGAACATCGAACATATTACAGTGATTTCTAGTATGACCCCATCTATCCTCCCCCAGGGCAGCAGGGCAGGCCCAGATTATCCAAGGTGAGTTGCCACCCATTGATCTAGATAACCTTGTATTAATTGATAGGGTAGAGGCTAGATTATATTTAAAAGTGTCATGGTATGTATCCCTTAATACACCAGATCTATGAAAGAATATTTTTCGTGACCCGGCTCTCCAATGCATTCCTCCAACAGCCCCTTAGGTTTCTCTCCAGGTCGTCTCTCGAGTTGCACTACAAGTTATCCCTACAGTATCTCCTTCGATTGTCCAACCAGTCATCTCAATAGATTTTGAACTAGCCTATCACATTGTAGAGACTTCCAAATCACTGGTGGTTAATAATCCTCACAATGATAAGAACCCCCGCTAGGATGATCTGATGGATAATCTCATCCCCCTCTTGGAGGCCACCACGAAGTGATAGGTAGAAATCCAACAGGAGGGAATGTTATATCCAACCTAGGTGGAAAATATGCCAGCACAATTGGGCTTAGAGAATCCGAACTTCTCCCATTTTAATGGGATGGGTGACCCACTGCAACATTGGGTCTACTCGATATCAAGTTGTAGACCCTTTCTAGGAACTCTAGCACAACAAGAAGTTACCATGTTTTGGGGCCTCATACAGATACTGGAAGGGCCCTCATTCATTAGTTATGACTAATAACACATTAGTTATATAATAGGCTAGGAGGATCTCAATTTGATTTTTCTGTCTCAGTTTAGGTCCAACACTCATAATACTACTATTTTTGACATCTTCAAGTGCTTGAGATGTATGATGTGTGCGTCGTATATTTTTTCTCCATGTGGATGGTGATCAAGTATTCACTCGACACACCATTAAATCATGAGAAGTTGTTTATAATGTGTGTGGATAATGTAAATACTGAATTGGTACTATTTTTTATCACTTAGAAATTCCCATGTAGATTTTAGGATGTTTCTAATAGGGTTCATTACCTAGAAGAATCCTTACAACATGCCAAGAAAGAACACTTGCTTCCTCCCACAACTCCAGTAAAAATATTCACCAAGGCTGAGACTACTGAATTTTTATAGGTAGAGGACCTCATGCTGATAGAGTTATTATCGAGAATTAAACCACCACAACCATGCCCTGTTCCATATCATTAGGCTCAAAATTTCATACTTATGAATTGGCAGGGCCAACTGAGTAATGCACCATCATTTCCAAGTGGAGATAATCATGTTCCACCACCTCACTAGGCTTTATCCCCACATCAGGGCCAAGCTCCAAGGGTTCCATTCCTATATAAGAAAACTGATCCTACTCAATTGAAGAAGATCAAGTCCCTATTTTTTGGATATCCTTTGATTAAGGAATCCTATAGTTTCTAGAATACAAGAGACCACAGGAGGTCGATCTCATTGATCTCACCAACTATCCCCCCTATTATATGTTCTGCGAAAATACCACCAAGTAGTGTCATGTGTTCATGGACTAGCTATAGTACCTGATCAACAAAAAAATTGTCAGATTAAGTCTAGACCTTTACTAATTGGAATGTGTTTCTATAAATCCAAACAGTGATAGCGACGGTGATTGGCAAGAGGCCTCTACTTGGGGGTCTCATAAGTATGATGATTGGATGGCACCAAAATAATTCTTTCATCGTCATGGTATCATTCATGCCTATTTGGAACTTACTAACCCCTCTGAGTTATCCATGACTCCTCTTTCTACAACTTCTGCATTGATGTCTTGGCCTTCTACCTCCCAGAAGCGTAATCCCCGACCGCACATGGGAAAAAATTACCCCCACCAGCGCTGAAGCTGGCCCACATGCTTAGAAAAATATTTCCCTAGAAAGGGGAATCATCTCTATAATTGAACCAATAATTGAGTATTTTTCAATTTATGACCAAGAGTATGCCTTGGTAAACAACATCGAGCTGGTGGACCCCTATATGGTTCCCGACGATGAGAGGTTCTAGGACGGTCCTATAAATGTTCCTGGTCGGTAGATTCATTGGGGTAATTGTGGATATATATATCATCTTATTCCATTGTCCAATACATCTATCCTAGTAGTGTATGCCACCAAGACAAAATAATAAGCTCCATATAGAACTCAGCACATGTAGTTCTCTCGTCCTATCTCGTTAGATTCTTTCCTACCTCTGTTTTTATCACTTGATCATGTATAGCCACCATGATTGTGCTATGGTCATCCACATTCAGTTAGGGATAGACCTTAGCCTTATAATTATCATCTAGTATACATTTTTCATGGTTCAGCTAGTGAATAGTGGGATATCTCCACCACCGTCCATAATCTTTCAGTTTGACCAGCATGACCTTCATACAACCTACCAGAGTGCAAAACCATTCACACAGAAATGTGGACCTAGCATGGAAGTATGATGTGATCAGGAATATTTCCAGCATTCCAATAAAGATCTTGATATTTTATGATCTCTGATTATCAAAATACATGCATGAATCCCTCCTAGAGGCTTTGAGAAGCCCCTTCTAGTTTAAAACTGAGGTATCAACTACATATCGAGTTCTTTCAGAGGAAACTAAGCATACTGAATTTTATAAAACCATCTCTTTCTCAGTGAAAGATGAATATTCTCCCATATGGGGGAACATTCCATCATAATTCATCATTGGAAAATTTAATGTGGTGGAATTAAACTATTGTCACATAGACAAATGTTCCTAGATCAATCTCATCTAACCCTTGTTTCTCTTCTATATAAGATTGTCTACTGATGACTTGTGTCCCAATAAATTGAAGATCCAAGGTTATGACAGGACAGAAGAAAATCCATGTGAAAAAATCTATCTAAAAAACCAGTTTGGTAGGATGATCGCAATCACTAAAATCATTTCCATCACATAGAACAATAACTAAAACGCACTGATGGGTAGACCCTAGCTCCATCTGCATGAAGAAATTACATCCTTATATAATAAATTCCGCAATTACTCCCTCAATGGTTGAGTGGTCATGCTCCAAGGTGATATGTATTCATTTGACAATTGTGGATCCCGCTACCTAGATGTCAACTACAATATGAGCAAGGAAAAGTGGGTCAAACCCAATGAGATTGAGCACACTACTCCGTCAGACGCCCCATGGACAGACTTAGAAGATGCCTTCGTCCTATCGATTCCCTGGTTGGAGACCACAACCCTAGACATGGGACACTACTTTAGTGTCTCGAGAAGGAGTGAGAAGATCATTACCAGGTACAAATACTATCAGAAAATCCCCCTGTATTGATACAAAAACCATGCCCAAGTCATACCTGAGCCCCTTTCACCAATAAGGTAACTGTATGTTTTCCCAATGGATATAGAAATACACTATGATTTATTATTGTTCCATGCTAGGTTGAAATGACTCAAGATGACATGCCACTACTGATTTGATATTATCAAGTGTGTACTATTGTGTTGAATGCCTTATGGAATTGGGACTACAACTTTGGTCAACATGGTGTCACCAGTGTAGGAGTCTCCTGATGATGATTCCATTTCCCCTCAGCCCGAAACCAGTGTTCCATCAGGATTATCTACATAAAATTAATTTCATCCTTACAATAATCCTCTCTTTGTGGATGATGAAGATGATTTTGAAGACATTCTTCCCAAATTAAAAAAATGTGTTTCCACCACCATCGATGATTTGGTATAGGTGAATCTCAGTATCGAGTAAGACCTGAGGCCAACACTAATCATTGATTCCATGCCACTAGATGAGCAGTGACAATATGTGGATTTCCTACAGCAACATCGGGATATATTTAATTAGAGCTATGAAGAGATGCTAGGATAAGTTCTCTATGTATCTGTCCACCATCTCTTCCTCTGAAAACATCATCGTGGGTCCAAATAGCCTCCTATATAAATTCACCCTTCACACTGTGCCATGGTTGAGTCCAATGTTGATAAACATATCAAATCCATCTTCATCAATGATATCCAGTTTTCTATATGGTTATCCAATATTTTTATTATCAGGAAGTATATTGGGAAGATTCCATTTTGCATCGACTTATGGTATCTCAAAAATCATTGTATGAAGGATTGTTGTCCCCTTCCTGTGATAAAGCTATTGATCGACACCACTGCTGGATTACAAGCTCTCTCCATCATTAATAGTTTTTTTTGGTATAATTAGATCATGATGACTCATTTGAAAGATGAATCCACTAACTTCAAACAACCACTATGTACCTTCTATTAAAAGTAATGCCTTCCAGTTTGAAGAACAATGGAAAAACCTATGAGTGATCTATGCACCACATATTCAATATAATATATGGTATGCAAGTAGAATGTTACATAGAAGATTTGGTGGTAAAATCCTTCCAGTATTAGGACCATCTCATAGGAAATGAGAAAGTGTTCGTCTTCCTCCTCTCTTGACATCTGATGATGAACCACGTGAAGTGTACCTTTGAAGTTACCTCTAGAATGTTTCTCATCTTTGTCTTCAAATACAAAGGCATCGAGATCGATCAATAAATGATCAAGTGTATCAGTAAGATTCCCCCACTATGGAACCTTCAAGATCTCTAAGTCATTCAATGTCACATAATACAAATATGCCGATTCATTATGAATCTAGCTTGAAAGTGGAAGCTGTTATATAGAATAATGAATAAAGGTGTTGTCTATCAGTGGGATGAATAGTGTCAAACTATTTTTTTCAGAGATAAACAATTCCTACTGTAGCCACCAGTTCAAATGACACATATCTAAAAAATGAATTGGTCCTTTTTGTGACCACCCTAGAATTATCCCTTGGTGACCTTCCTTCCAAGAAGAACAAAGGAGGGACCAAAAATATTTTGTATTATCTTAGTCACCTGATTTTCAACAAAGAGACCATATATTTCTCTATTGAGAATATATCTGTTGCGCTGGTCTTTGCAGTGTGGAAATTGTGACATTATTTGCAACACAACGAGATATAACTAGTATCCCATGTGTACCCAATCATGTATATTATGAATAACCCTATGTTGATAGTCTATATAACACTGTGGGCATTGATCCTTCAGTAGTTTGAAATTAGGTTCGTTCCATGGAAAGCTATCAAAGGTAAGACGGTGTTAGATTTTCAATATTCTCATCCAACACCCATAGAGTAGTCTCTAGATCTTGAATTCTCCAATGAGTTTGTCCTATCAGTTGATAAATATATTCCATGTTGGTAGATTCAGTACAAAGATGCTTCCTAAAGTCCAAATAGAATAAGACTCAATGATCCCATACTCAACAGATTAGGTTTGTGTATTGCTTCATCATGCCTACACAGTCCTCCTTTTCCTATTAATTCTTGTTTTCAGAAGCTTTTATTAATAGTGAGGTAGAGTATCGGGCTCTCATCACTAGTCTCAACTTGTCTTTCAAGACTGATGTTCGCCACATACATGTGAAGGGGGACCCTGAACTAGTCATCAATAAGATCAATTGTGATTACATCATCATGAAGCCATAGATCATACCCCTGTTTGAGCACACTCACAAGCTAATGGCCCAAATTCCTTCTAGGCCGGAGGTCATTCATGTTCTTCAGTTATAGAATGGTCGAGCCAATGCCTTGTACAACTTTTCCACATCCCTTGTAGAGACTAATCAGGATGATTTGATCATATATGTGGTGCATCGAAGGGTCATCAATCTCATTACTCTGGAAGATGATTATATCTAACATGTATTCCACCTTAACATAGGTGCCTCCACATCAGTCCTTCAATTCCCTTTACCACAATATAAGAGACCCTTGGTTGGACAACTCCTTTGGTTGAGTACCTCCAACATGACAATATACTGATAAATAGAGTCAAGTGAGAGCGAATCAATCGGCATGAAGTGAAGTTCATCCTCCATCGTTTCCCCAACCATGAGAATATTCTCTTTAAATAAGTGTTATATGGAGTTATCCTCTGTTTAATTCAAGGAGATGATATTCACAGGATTATGTTGGAATTCCATGTCGGTTCCTACGGAGCACATCAGGCTGGGTAAAAACTCTCCCACCAGATCCGATGGTTGGGATAATTCTAGCCCAACATGGTTCATGATTGTATCTCCTTATCTATGAGGTTTCATGCATGTTATATCCACACCAATTTCAAGCATAAACTCTTAGAGACTCTCCATACTACCATGTGATCATCACCCTTTTCAGTCTGGGGAATCAATGTCATGGGGCCATATCCACCAGAAACGACTCACTAGGAAAGGCTCATTCTAAATGTGATAGATATCTTCACCAAGTGGGTAGAAGCGACTCCACTTAAGAAAGTCCTAGCCCATTTTATCACTAATTTCATAATCTCTAACATCATCCATCGATAGTGAGTCCCTCACGTCTTCCTTAGGGATAACTACACCAAATTTTGAGCAGGTAAGCTGAAGAATTTATAGTCCATGTACAACATCCGGTCCAACCATTCTTGTTGAAACCACACATATGAAAATGGGAAGATTGATTCATTCAATAAGACCCTGTATAACATTTTTCAAAAGGTGTTTGGTTAGAACAAGAAGAGTTGGGTGGACAAGCTCCCCAACGATCACTAGCCTTATCAGACAATGACTCGTAATCCCACCCCGGTGACCCCATACTCTATGGTATATGTAAGATAGGTAGTCCTACCCATCAAGAATCAGTTATCGTCCCTCCATACCACTTTCTATGGTCATCGTACGTAAAAAAATATGTCAAAAGTATGACTGGATCAGCTGAATTCTCTCAACAAGAATAGACTCAAGGCCATGAACGATATGCGGAGGTTCCTAAAGAAGACATTCGTAACTTTCAATAAATTGTTTTTTATCCATCCTTCCTTCAAGGAGACATAGTATTTGTCCTATTGATGTTTATGATCCCTGATAATAATCCACTAAATTTGTAAACCAAATGGGGGTACTGTACATCATCTACAAGGTTTACCCTAATGCTAAATACTCTTTGGTAACCATGGATGGTGAGCATATTATTCCCCCCATAAATGATGAACTCCTCAAGAAGTACTTTTAATAAGAAAAGTTTCTACTTATTGGGATGTAAGTCGTAAAATATATTAACATCACCATCCTACACGATGCTAAACTTTATCGGTCATTCTGCATGATGTTAAACTGCAAGACCCATTTATCTTTTGATACATCATGCATGACATTAAACTGTGAGCCCCTTGGTCATGCATGTCAGAAAATTTCCCCTTCTTCTATAATGAATGGTGTTAAACTACACATAATTCAAGAACATTTTATGACTTGACTCCATCCCTCAACGGATACATAGGAAAACCTAGACATTTTATCTTCAGGTGCAACCCCATGTTACCCTATTTTTGGACTTATAGATTGAGATTCCATATAGGAGCATGTGGAATGGTGTGGACTTCCATTGTCCTCATTCGCATTTTTTTTTCAAAATCATAACCATGTGTATCCTTTAGTAATACTTCTCTTCCTTCTTCCTTAACACACGATATCAAACATCACTGCGTTCGAGAACTATGTATGTATTGATTTCTACACTTGCAAGATACACAAGAATGCATGGAAATGTTTTCTTCGGGTCAAGCACTATGTACCATATAACCTGTCATATTTTTGGAATGTCGGCCTAGTTGGAGTGTCTTGGGATCATGTGGTATGTTCTGGACTTCTTAGGTTCCTCCTTCACATCATGTTTTCAACTACCACTTCACATATCCCCTTCTAGGGCCTACCCCTTTTCCTACATCCTTCCACATGAAATTAAACTACAGAATATTCAAGAACAATGAACTACTTGATTTCTACCCTTATAGGATAAATTGGAATGCATGAAAATTTTTCCTTCGGGTCCCACCCAAGGTTCTGTAAATCATTTCATCCTTTGGACCCTCTCGACCTTAGTTATCTTGGGGGATTGAACATGTTGTTGTGATACATATTTGGTCCTCATTCATGTTTGGTTTACAATATTTTTACCATTTACCTCCCTTGAGAAAATTTAACCCCATAGGAATACCTCCCTTCCATCATCATTACCACACAATGCTAATCTATACGATATTTGAAAACAACATGTGGATTCATTCCATCTCTATCAGGACACATAAGAATGCCAAATATTTTTCCTTCAAATCATTCCCTAGATCCTTCGACCTATCCAACCATATTTGGTCTTACATGGTCCATGTTTTGTGACCTCAAAATATGACTCCTTTCATCCCACATGACATTAAAATACAATGTCTAAAAGAAATATAACAACGTAGAATTTATGGTCATTTTTTCAAGACCATAAATTGCAATTTCCCCTTTGTCTTGTATGACCTTAAACTACTACTAAGTTCATACCACTTGATGTTAAACTGAAAAAAATTCATTAACTACATTTGTCTTGATTCTAATATTTATGGGATACTTACGAATTCCTGATTATTTAGTTTTGAGGTTCGGTACCAATTTCTTCCATTCATTCTCTCAACTCCTTGTCATGAGTCGTCTATTGGGATTGTGAATGGTGTGGTGTAGACTTCTTCTGCCCCAATCAAATTTGGTTATTTTTTCCACACCATAAACATCCCCATATGTTATACCTCTCCTGAATTCTTCCTTACCGCATGACATTAAACTACACGACATTGAAGAACTATGTATGGATTTATGCCCATCCTAATGGGATATGTAGGAACGCCCTGAAATTATTGTATTAGGTTCCATCCCCATGTTCACTAACCCATTTTGACTCTTTACTTGACTTTTATTTTCGTGTTAATAGCCCTTAACTAGATCCCCTGACCTCTGTTATTCCTCACTAAACGTGCTCAGATGCACAATGATGTAGTGCCCAGAGTGCCGGATTCTGCATGGACTTTATCTCATTCCATTTCCATGCATAGTGTGTCACTTCATTTGGATCTTTATAATCCTTCACATATTAAAGGACCCCGGCTATATGGATGCTTAGATTTATGGCTCCCCAACCATCCTTGGGGAACGACCTGAAGGATTCTGAACTAAATCATGAGATAGGTTTCGTGTTTCGAATACAGTGAGAGGCTGACCCTCGGGTGTTTTTTCCCTTCACAGGAAATATGTTATGGATATTTTTGTCTCAAACATGATATGAAATTTTCCTCCATCGTTACACTACCCTCATTTTTTTTCAAATATTGAATGTATTGAATCATATCCCTCTATATATCCTCATGTCCATATGTAATTTCGAATCCCTTTTCATTATCCCTTCATGATCCTTCATGCGTTGATTGGGAGGATCAGTGTCTTGGGGTCATCCATGACTCCACACCTCCTCTCCATTGTTATGTTCTTCTATGTGCCATAAGAACTTCACATCCCCTTGTTTCCCTCACCGAACATGACTCACATGGGATTATTAGTCTTTAATACATTTGAATCCGGTTGTTGGAATTGCGTTACCACACCTGGACCAAATCTATGACCATAAAATAATATTTTTAGTGACCAAGTTTGAATGAAAGAAAACATTGTGATAACCACACTTTTCTCGCTTTAGAGGATACCATCACTTTTTGGTACTGGATATATGTCATGTCATCTAGAAAAATAGTATATGGATTGATTCTCATACTCATGGTATATATAAGAATGCCTTTTGTTTCTTTCAATGGTCCAACAACATCCTTGTGGCCTTTTAGGTCTCCTATTCTAGTTTCTACCTTAGGTATTTGGTGTGGTCTGAGACCTCTTCAGTCCTCACTCATGTTGGGTTAACAATAGTCGCACCATGTTCCTCCCTTGGGAACACCTTTACTTTTTCTCATCCTTACTGCATGATGCTAAATTGTATGAGAACATCCACGGTACATGCATCCCCTTTATTTGGGACTCAATCACATTTCATATATAAAAAGACACCATGATAGAATAGATGCTCGACCGTATTGATCACCTATAGTATTTCACTAACATCCAGAAAGATCCTGAACAATTATTTGATATTGGTTCCACATTTTGAATACGGTCAGTCGTTGAACCTCACTTGTATGTTCCCTTCCCAGGATACACAATGTAGAGACTATTTCTTGAGATGGTCAATAGTTATCCTCCATCATTACACCTCTCCCATTGCATCCCAAATATTATACCATAAGATTCAAATTTCTTACCCTTCTGTTTTTGGGAATCTCTAATGTCCCTCGGCGCATCTACATGTGTCGAGTCGTAATGTTGATATAGTTATGTTTTCTTACCCAACATTTCATTTTAACTAGTTTAAATCCACATCTGATGGGGAAATACTAACATTACACCTTGTTTCCTACACCAAGTATGGCTCACATAGGATTAATAGTTTTGGGAGGGTATACCAAAATAAAATACTACACAACCACATATTGAAATATCTATGGTGTTAAACTGTGATCTCTTTCTTCCAAGGCATGTGATGTTAAATTATGTTTCCTCATCCCACATGACATTAAACTGATATGTCCTTACCTTTTGATGTGGAAGTTCATGGACTGCTCTAGTGATATCACCTTAAACTAAGACATCATCATCCTAGCTGCACGATGAAAAAATGACACAACATTGTTGTGTTATCATTTGATAGGTAATCAAATTTAGCACTTTTCCCCTTCTATTTTAATTATCATGATAAAAACAGAGCTTAATTCCATTAGTGGCAACCAGACTTTTCATTTAGTGTACATCTGTCAAAAAAATTCACCAACAGAAAAGAAAAAACATGATCTATCATATGCCTTCATCAGTCTGGGCATGGGTGAGATCTACATGATGGAGGTGCTTCAATAACTCTGTGTTGCATGAGTCCAATCTTTATGGGATATGTAGTGATGCCGAAATCATTGATCATGGGTCCACCCACAACATTGTTTCCCATTTTCACATCAAATACCCTCTATCCAAACTACATGACGTTAAACTACATGAAAGTAATGTTCTATGTATGGATTGATTCCTTCCACTATAGGATAGGAATTGACATTCGAATATCTCATCACTGGGTCTATATGGAGAAGAGTAAATCTCTATTTTTTCCTTTGCGGCCTAGAATCCCCTTTTGAGAATGCATAGTGTGGTGTGGACTTCTATTGTCCTCAATCATGTCGGGTTATATACCACACCACACATTTCTCATTTGGTGTGTCCATGTCCTATACATATTATTATAAAATATGTCCCAACCCTCATCCTACTTGATTGCAAAATGTATGGTCTTAAATAACTACATTCAACTTGATTTTCATCATTATGGGATATGTAGCGATACCCAAACCTGTTTTCTTTGGGGCCAGACCTAGGTTCATTAACCTTTCTTCCACCGTTTCGCCCAAAATATGTTCTAAACTCCATGTCTTTAAACTAGGAGCCACCATTCCATGTGAGATGTCCATAAACTGTTGTCCATGGTTGATGTAGTGTGGCACTAAATCACGGGTAATGTCCAAGCCATATAGTGTTAATCTATTCCACAAATCGTCTTCAACACACGAAGTTAAACAATGTATGTATCATCCTCATTGGCATGAAATAAAACTGAAAATATTTCTACGTCCTCACTAGAGAGGTGTTTTTTGGAAGTAGTTTTGATCTTTATTTATATTGATATTCCCACATAATGTGTTTTCCTCATGGTGGCATAATTTCAGGGGTGTTGGAATTCATTTGAACATTATGTCACTCCATATCTATGAATTTCATGACCTTTATTTGATTCATCATCATCTTGATGTTTTTAGGCACCCCCAGGTGGTATGGATTGTCGGCCTCATAGATTGCCTACCGTTTCGGGACAACATTTTAGAGGAAATGGGATGACATGTCATGTTTGGCCCCGTATTTTTAGAATATGGTTAGCAATTGGCCCTTGTTTGTATTTTTCCATATTTGGATAACATGATACGTATGTTGTGTTTCAAATATTGTCACAAATTATCATCTATCATTGTGATTCCATCTATGTGTTCCAAATTTTGTTTGTCGTGATTCACACTTTTCATTCCCTTTATGGATGTATTATAACGACCCTAACGTTATCCACCTCATACTATGAGAACCCTATTCTCTGGTAATAGCCCCTCTCTTAGCCAGAGTACTCCGAGTGGTCATTCAGGACCCGAGTGTTCAATTATTGGTTGTCTATATCATATACAAAGTGAGAAATTACATGGTCATCCATTGTTTCTCACACTGGGCATGACCCATGTGGGCTTAGGGAATGATTTTTAGTTGGTTCATAGATATGATAGAGATTCAATAATCAAGTAAAGTAATATGATTTACATGTACCCAGTCTAAATAAATTGGAAAGCATGGGAATATGTTTGTGAGTACAACCGAACATAGTCCCTACGAATTGGACCCTTCGATAGAGCATCTCAGCTCTGACACTCTTCTTCATGTGGCATCTAGGATTTGTTTTCCTCACCTGAGCTCATTTCCTTCCTCATTATCCATGGGGTTATGTTCATCGTCAGTGATCCATACTCAATCATGATCATCTCAGATATGAGACACCTCATGAGATGCTCGCCTCAACCACACTCCACCTTCATCTAATTGGACATGTAGTCACGATATGAGTTTTTATTGGACAATGGTAAAAGAAGATCACTCATTCATTTGATTTTCTGAAGGCTAGATCTCATTTTTGACCTCCAAATGATTTAGAATATTTACCTACTTCATTCACTACCAGGAAACACTGGAGCTATGGTATCTTTCATATACAGTCTCAGTAAGATAATTCCGGATAGGCATATTTGGACTTCATGAATCCTCCCTTGTAGAACATAAGTTTCATAGCCGAGGGAGAAGTGCACCCATCAAGATTATCCACTATGAATTTAGGATGATGTCAATAATGGAAATTTTTAGCTTCCAAGACTAGAAATGAACAACTTGAATATCCCCCACATCAGAATCAGCAACATCCAGCTCCTCGGAGTTAGTGTTTTTATATTATGGGAACGCATCTAAGAGTTTGGAAATAGGATCCTCTACTACAATGATATAAAATTGGTTGGATTATATATCTTGTGGTTGATATTCATCATTTCATTCCACCTCGATAAGTTCATGTTCCGCCCCACCAGTGGTTCCAACCACATTCATGATTGTTCTGTTCTAGTCAACTCGGGCATCCATTTCCATGTTAATTAGTATACCCCTAAAAAAGGATCTTTGTAACTCTTATCCCTACTCACTAATAATGTGACCGCTACATGAAAGACTGAACAGGTAAGGACTATTTTAGTTTTCATGATTCGATGAACTATATCTATGAATCTATGAGAAAAAAGACATACAAAGATCTAATAGTTTCCTTCTCCCCTGAGTTATTTCTAGCAGGACCCCAGGGCATGGCCCCTTGTATATGGTTGGGAGATCCAAAGACTATGGATAGGTTGCACGAGTTTCCACAGTGCTCTTGGATCTTGTACATAACATTTTTTCAGACACGGGTCTCGAAGCTTTTCCCTCTATATACACTTTCATGCAGGAAGGGGTCTTTTCTATGAGAGTATCCTATACAGAAAAAATTTTAGTTGAGGAACCCGAGTTAACAAATGATAGAATATAGCCAAAAGGAATGTCATAGAGATTACCTCAAGAGATTAGGAGAATTATCCTAGCTATAAGGACACAACATCTCCTCCCCCGAAGGGGATCCCTCTGTCTATATCTTCCCCCCAAGACCATTCCAATCCCTCACATAGGGGGAAGTGCTATACTAGATTAGTAATAGATATTTGTGGTAGAGATGTTTGATTAACTTATACTTTCACACAATCATTCATTGATCATGGGGTGCCCTGAGAGTGCACATGGTCCTCCAACTCAGCCACATATCACTCCCCTTCTGTCTGATATACCAGAAAATTCACCCTGGTATAGCCAATTCCAAAAGTATTTGTTCTGAACTGGTTAAGGTTGACACACATTTCTGATAGACTATGAAATTGTATGTTAACGTCCCAGGATTCCCAAGCCCTTAGGTAAACAACATCATCAGGTATGTCCACATAGCACAACCACTACCCATTAGTCTTAGTAGGTATTTTACAATACCCTCTTGATGGCCTCCCTTCATCCTTATTCGTCCCGACTGGGGCCATTGGTCTTGCGACTATTTCTTTCTCCCACTCTAGGATGGAGTAGGCCTTGGAATTAATATCCCTAAAACTATTGCATCCTATCCAACAGGATGGGCATAATCCCTACCACTATGACATGCTCTTGTCATAATTTGACCAAGAACTCATCATTGAGTGGGAACTCCATCATTAATTCTGGTTTTCTATTGCTTCATCATATATCTTGGGTTGGCTGCCTCATTTATTTTTATATACTCCTCAACTATCCCAAAAGAGGCTGTATGAAGAGGGAGCTCATTCTACATCTTCCAATCTTCCCCTTAGAACATGATCCACATTGGCTCATCACACATGGGTAATATTTGTGGCGTACCCCCAGTAAACATTCATGTTTAACATCTATAGGAACCAAAATTTCCATGAGAAGAGATGTGGAGTACATGTATCATAGATAGGCTCATGATCTACATGTGCCCCTAGAACTCCCTCTCGGAAAGCTAGGAGATACGGCCAATGATCTTATGTTCCCCATAAATCATTGGTGAATACTCTTGTTGGCAGTAGGAATGTGAAAAAATTGAATTCATCTGCCCCCAGACATTGTTCATCACCACCGGCTAGTTCAGCTTGATTGGGAAACTCCCCACTGCATTCATTATTTCTAGTCAGTAGTCTGACTCAGGAGGAAAAATTAGGTTTGTATATTCATAAGACCTATTGTTTGATGCTACCTATCCATAAAAAAATGGAACTGTCTTTACATACATTGTGGCTTCATCCCATTTCTAATGTTCCAAAGAACCTTATACAAA
The DNA here is from genome assembly GCA_963277665.1 of Viscum album. NCBI lineage: Eukaryota > Viridiplantae > Streptophyta > Magnoliopsida > Santalales > Viscaceae > Viscum > Viscum album. The sequence continues at coordinate 539,297,699 of OY728125.1, read as the reverse complement.
TTTTGTAACACTGGATCCCTAATGTTAAAGAACTTCCTCGTCACTATCATGGACACCATAATAAATGTGATCAGCCACATGCCCATATGTTCATCCCTGACTGGAAACAACCATATACCAATGAGTGTGGAGATAAAACAATCCAACATAACCATTTGTTGATGTAAGGTGATGAAATTGTACCCCTATAAATGTCATTGGTTGTCCTCCAGGGTCTTCTAGTTAGAGACTTCCCAACTACGTTGACCTCCACTTGGACAGGTAGAGGGCCTCATTTGTAATTTTCTTTAGCACCACCTCTCCCTTAGAATGATTCCTTGGGGAATTTAGGAAATATCTGAACCACTACTTGAAATAGGAATCCCTCATCGATTGTTTCTCTTCTCCCAGAAACATATCCATCATCGTCCTTTCTAGCCATGACATTTTCTTCGTATCCTCCCATGTATTCTCTGTTGGAAAAAATTCGTTGTACATAACCTCCAGATTTTGAATCCTTGAAATATTATGGAGGTCCCAGAGGATAAATTCGACCTCCCCATAAAGAAAATGGTTTTTGTTAGTCCTCTATGGCCACCTACTCAACAGTTCTGGAATAATATGATTCGGTTCGTAGATGTGGAATTGGGAATCACATGCTGCCTCATATTGGCCTACCTACATCATATCTGATCCAAATTACATGCAAGACATGCATACCCAGTAGGAACAAACCCATTTATCAATGAAATTACCACATGGGATGAGGTACCACTTATTGGTCCACCCTTTCTCTTGGTTTTTAAAGCCCCCCTTAAGAATAGTGTCATATTTTGTTATATATTCTTCTTTTTATAGTTCTTTCCCATCAACATTGTTGACATGATTATAAAGGAATTAATAGGTGATAGGTGTATAGTACGTCTTGGTATGGCCATTGGTAGATCTGAACCACTGATATTGACATAGAGTGCACCCGAACTAGTAATTCGGTTTATCCCTACTCGCATCTAGGATAAAAACATTGTCCCACAAACCAAATCTATAAAATAAAAATATCATTTGAAGTAGATACATGATCTATAGGTTTTTGGAAATATACCCCCAGAATCTTGCCATCTTCTCCTTAGTATCCTATTCTGAGGAGGGTAATGTTTTGGGAAAAAACTCATTCCAATGATGGCTTAAGGGAAACCAAAACCATTTGGGACAACATTTACCCCGAACAAACCAGAAAAACACCAAAGGGTATACCTCTCAATGATCCTTCTCCAAGACCTTCATCACTATGAATAGCGCAAAGCCGAATAGTGAATGCCTCCACATACAGTGAAAAGCTGATAGATGGATGCCTCAGCGATTTCCATGATGCTCTGAGTTTCACCTCTATGAGTCCGACAAGCACGATGACCCTCACAGGGTAGTGACCGAATTCTTCACGAGTCCAACGATGCCGTCTCAAATCTCAAAGCACCATTTGCATTACGTCCTACATGTAATCATCGTGATACATTGTGCCTATAAATATTCAGATCAAAACCACCACAATGGGTCCCTACCCTATCCTTTTTCCATCCAAGCACTCTTTTCGTGAATCAAACATTGCTCTGCGAAGCAGCCAGAAAATGCACGAACCAAAATATTTGAGTCTTGCAAACTAGATTTCATTTTGTCTTTATTTCCCTCCACTTCGGGCGGGGATTCAGTTCATGAAATCCTACAACCATCATGAGGTTATGAGTCTTTTTCGAGGACTCAATACTATATAGAACATTTAGCCTTCACCATGAACCCTCTAAACTCATAATTACTCCATGGATCAGATGGATCAACATTATTTGCAAAGCACCTCCCCTCGTCGAGCCCCGTTTAACCATTATTTTTGAAGCACCTTCCTTCCTGAATCTCTTCATTTTTTGAAGTTCCAATGTTTCACAAAGCTCCTCTTAGCAAGGTCTCCTGCTTCATGAACCCCTTTATCGTATGGCCCTCCAGGAACATACGAAGTGGTTTGATAGATCCTCAAGCAGTGATTCTTGTTGTGTTTCCATACCTTATGATTCTTTTCATAGGTTTGATAATGGATATTACTTCTTCAAGTAGCCACACTAATGTGGACCCCTCCCACAAATTGACCAGTTCCCTACCTCATTCCCGTCGTGCGTTTCTTATACTTTTCCATCCTCAACTGCATGTATGTACAATTTATGTAAGACCAATGGGTATCAGAGTGATTCCTCATATTCTGAGCTAGTAGACGTTAAACTACAAAAAATATTATTCCCCAACAAATGATATTACACTCTGAGTTTCCCCATGTGTTGAAGGCCTGATAATACCATAGAAGAGATGGGACTAGGAGCAATATTCTCCTGACCGTTTCAATACGCCTTTTCTTCCCCTTTTAACTTTGTCACCATGTGCACCTCAGGCTGTCACCACATGATCCCTAACACACCTTGATTGGGTTCTTCCTGTAAATGGATACATATCCTCCTCATACAGCAGGTCATCCTCCATTGTCTTTGCTCATCAAATAAGTCCCAATCTCCATCCATCATGGTTTCACCGTTCATGACATGATCTTGTTATGCTGTCACGGCTAGTTTTCACACAGAGCATAAATCATGTGGGAATAGAGTAAATAGTGACCATGACATCCTACAGCGATGCTAGCCAAGCATAACCCTTGGAATGTATTTTTTCTAATAACCATGTGTAAGTATCATTCCCCAATTCGAACTACGTGGGCTTTATCCATGTCTTCTAAATATGGTAGGTAAGAAGCCACTACAAGGATCAATCCAGTCACACCCCCTGGAACTACATGAAATTCAATTCCCTACTACTGGGAGACATAGAAAACCTCTTCAAGGTCCATGCTCACCATCATCACCATCATGTTTTCCCATATAATTTATATTCACCCTTAATCACTTCCTTCATATCCATTCTGATCTTACCCATTACTCCACATACCAGTGAACTCATTCCATTCATACATGCAACTAACCATGTGTACGACCCCACACACCCCTTCAATATACATGAATTTTGATTCATGTCTTCTACATAGGGTATTAGGAAGCCTCTCTAAGGTTCAATCCCATCTAATGTTAATCCTTGGTGTACCCATTGATGTGATCCTCCTTATCTGATCCCCCATTTTTGGTGTCCATATTAGCCTTCATGGTGTGACAACATTAGTTTTTAGGACATTCCATCACGATTTAGTCCTCATCGGTCATTTCAATCCATCCATTTGGTAAACCATCTAGGTGTCCCATCGTAGGAATGTACTAATCTGATCCGCTCTTTTTAGTGTTCCGATCAGCATGATACGTCTCTACATGATGTTAGACTCGTGGAGTATCCTATGTTAATTCATGTTAATCTTAGGGAAAAATTGGATATATTCCTCCCACATAGTATATAACAAAATCAATGTGGGATTTCATGGGATTTTGTGCAATCAAGAAGCCCTCTAATAATAGAGATTTCTAGTGTACCAATGTTTTAGTGTCTAAACATAGTATCTATGCCCAATGTGACTAAATCCATAGATGATGGATGATTCCCAGGCTTGACCCTTTGGAATGTACTAATAGAAGAAGTGTAATTAACAAACGTCCAAAATGATATGAATCCTAGAAGAGTTTCATGAAAAAAAATAGTATTCAAAGAAGACCTTCACTAGGTGGAGAATTTTAAGTAGGAAACCAATTAATGAGGGACCAACATCTCATCATCCTATTTTGAATAAGGATAAACATCACTGAATTAGTGATGAATTCCTCCCTCTGTTGCAAAGTTTTAATTCATGGATACTCCACCCCCCCCCCCCCCCCACCGACACAATGGACGCCGCACGCTCTTGCCGAATGTGTTGGAAACAACAGAACACTATACCCACTTTAACTCATTGAAATAATACATTCATATCACCTCTTCATAATAACCTATTTGAATTACATCACCTTCTTGAAATACCACATCTCATTATCCTCTTAATTATCATCACCACCAATATATTTTGGAATAACACATATGCTTTACTCTCAAATATATATGACATGATTCATGAAATTAAAATAAAATATCCAATAAAAATTATTCGTTTAATTTTCTCACCTTTAATAAATAAGGATTAAATAAATAATATTTATAATTCAAGAAATATAAAATCAATAAAATTTTCACAAACTAAACATAATCACATACCCCATCATCTTGACTAGATACCCATATTAATTTATTCTCTAATGTGTACTAATATGTCTTATACTGAAAAAAATAAATGATATTAGAATTCAAAATATCCTAAATCACTATTTATTTTGAGAATTAATTTTTATAAATTAAGATCAATCAAACCGGGTTTCTATGTGCATACAGTCAATATTAGTGATCGAATCCTCTGAAATATCTAATTGAGACCTCCAAATTATTTTGACATATTCTATAATCAAAGATATAATCTATCAGATTGTATATTTTATAGATATAAAGTAAAAAAGATATAAATTGTAATGAAATGATGGTATTTTACTAGGAATATGAAATCAATTCATTCAACTTCAGGTGGAATATTTTTATTTAATAATTAAGCACCTTTAAAATAACCCTAAAACTCATCAAGGTTCATCACAATTTGCCAAGGGAGTTTTTAATGTAAGTGTTTTGTTAGTTGATAATGATATTTCAATATGATTTTGGTGATTTTTGATGAATTAGTAATGGTTACAGAACTTTTATGGATATGCTTGAGAAATTCTCCATTAAATTGTGATGATAATTGAAGTTAATCTTAGAAGTAATAAATGTACAATGTATTTTCATAGTGTTTCATAAATTTTAAATAAGAACTTGATTAAAGATGAATTGAAGGAATCTATAAATTCACGAGGACTAATTCATGAGGGATGATTCTAGAATAAAAATATATTGGAATTATTTTTGGACAATTTTTAATATGAGTGATATCTAAAAAAAATTAGTGAGCCATGAAATACAAACCTAAATTTTGATTTAGTATTTCTTAGAGATGAACTCAACCATTTGTAAGGGAGATAGCCAGTCAACCTATATAGCTATTTTGTGGGCTAGTTTCAGTGGCCCATAGGAATGTTCATAGGCGAGAGTTCTTGGTTGTGGGTGCCGATGAACTAACATAGGACTTGTGTACCCCGTGATGGTTGTGTGTTGTGTTGTATGTATTTTTTACTTGCTACCTTGGAAGCACCATTTAATGAAATAAAAATATTTTTTCAACATGAAACAATGAATAACTTATTCAACAAGAGATAGTGATAGATACAGTTAATTCTCACATTCTAAATATGTAACCCAAATATCTATAGACATCTTATCTCCTCATTATGGGTCATCTGATCATCATAGGGAATCATCTTTTACCTTTGGAAGATTTTCTAGATTGGCAGTGCGCACTATCATTCCATTTATGAGAATGTAAGATCCCAAAAATCCACGAGTTTTTATCTAAACTAAACCAATCATCATAATATGTTTTCTACCATGTATTTATGATTGATGTGATCATCATTTTTTCACTACATACCCTGAGGTAGGTCTGATATCCATTCATAGGAATATGAATTGTGACGAGTTACATAACATCAAAACATGATTTCCAATTAATTAAATGATGTATTTAATGTACAAGTAATATAAAAATATAAAATTCATTTAGTTACACTTTATTTGTGAACATAGAATTAATATAATTATATTTCTATTCCACTATTGAATGAATTACCCATATAGAAACTTTTTTACCTATCTTCTTGTAGGAATGATTTACGTATCCATTTTTTTTGTGTAATAGAACTTTCATGTAGGTACTTTCAGTGACGAGTAGTGTAGGTATTTGAAGTATAAAATGAAGTACATGATTCAATAATATATGTGTTTTATATTTATTGGTTTTGAAATGATATTCACATAATGTATTCACTAAGTTGTTTCACATAACTAATTTCTACATAAAGGTTTTTAAAATATTTCACAGTCATTTATAAATTGTAGTATATTTTTTACACTGCGTAGTGTGAGTATTTTTAGAAGTTATAAAAATTTGTATATTTCATAAAAATGGTGAAGATATTTTAATCATATATATTTTAAATGATTATATATTTTTGAAATATTAATGGATTATTTTAATACACTAATATAGAAATGTTTCAGATTTTTTTTTATTGACAACAACAAATTTGTAACCACACCAAACCCTAAACATACCAAGAGCTCGAGTATTCAATGTGATATGTATATTTCTAGGAATCTGGGTCTCAAATTTAATAATGGAGGAGAAGAGGAGATAATCCTCTAATATAAAAAAAATATTTTCTGAGTTATCTTTTCTCCTGCTATGGATATCAAAAAAATAAGAGAGATTCGATGTTGTTGCTCCAATTAATTAGTACAAAATATCTACTAGAATCGACGGTGTGATCAGTTTTGGAAAAAATTGAGAGATATTACATCATCTGTCCAAGAAGAATGTGAGAAGCCCGATATATAATTTTATCAAAGTTAGAAGGATCGAAATCTGAGCAATACCAAAAGAAGAATATTTCATGTGGTCATGACTTTTAATAACATGATAACTATCCATATTCCTCTATATTTACAAGGTGTGTTTCAAGAAAAGTGGTACTGATCCTTATTAGTTGCTACTGGAGATCTTGAGGATGTATACTAGTAATTGAAAACCTCATTTCTTGTGGATGAATAGTTTCTATAAAAGAAGATCATTCTTTCTATTGATTATTATTTGAAGAAGATGACTAGAGATTAAAGTGTCAAACAAATCAAAGAAGGCGTGATGTTGGTTTGTCTAACCTGTTGATGAGTTCTTGTAAATTGGGTGTTTAAACAATTGAATTAACTTGTAGATATAGTGAAGAATCCATGATGGGGGATAACCATCCTTGAAAGGACTAGTCTTTTATGCTTATACTTCTATGTCCTTATGTGTTTCGTTCTCTACTACTATAACTACACATGATGTTATATTGACTGATAAAATTCAGTGGATCGATAACCTTCTAAGGTTTAAGTGGGGAATTTTAGAATAAAAAGAATTCTTAAAATGTAAACATTGATTCAAAACCCCACCCTCTATGTGGTTCATCAGGCCTTGGTAACTACCAATGATATTAGAGTGAGATTGTCGCTAATGATCCCAAAGAATTTCTTGATTTTTTAGTAGTTTTTATGAAGATCATATGTTAGGAAGTGTTTGAGCTTACTGAAATGGATGAAAATTAAGTTATTTATGTGGATAATAAACTAGGTATTTCTTCCAAAACATAGAAGTACAAAAATAAATGAATGGAGATGAAGTTGAAGAAGAGTCAAAAAGTAAACGGTGATATTAGATCAACATAATGTAATAAATTTGGTACATGTAGTAATTATTATTATTTATTAATGATTCATCTGGTGAATCTTTTTCAAGAAGTAATGTTGAGATTTCACCTAATCATACTAATTGTGAACATAAATAACGTCAGGGAAAGGTTCTCAATGAAGTAAAATGTTATATTATAGGAACTATGAATTGAATTCATAAAGAACTTGTGTATATGGAAGAATAAGAAATTTACAGAAAAGATGAACTGGACCAAAAGTATGGCATATGAATCCCACTAGAAAAATATATGAATATAAAAGATGAAAAAATATAACATTTTAATGAATGACATGTTGAAACTTTTGAGCAATCTAAAATAAATATTTTTGGGAAATATTTTTATGATTGTATTTTTATTGAATAATTTCATAGATTTGAATATATATAAAAAATTTCTATGATTGTAAATATTGTTAAATTGGATATTAAATCCAAAAGTATCAAGGATAATGGAACATTTCACAAAAATGGATGAATTTCATGAAGTGGTTGTTGTGAAGATGAGGTTGATTTTTGAAGATAATGTGGAATTTTTTTAAGATCAAAAGAACCCCTAAAATAGGAGATGTATTGAATTGAAATTAAATTGGAAAATTTTTAAAAGACTCATGTGGATACATACCAATAAAAGAAGTGTGTTTCTGCTTCCAAACATTTCTATTTGAAGGATTATATTTTTAAATAACCTTTATAACTTGACTATATGATCATTACATTATCTGACAATCTTTATCATCTTGTGGTGAAACAAGAGGTATAATCCCAAGATTTATGTAATATTTTTTTATAAATCTGTTTATAAAAAATGTTAATTACTAAATAAATATTATGTACAAATATTGATGAAGAGAAATGTGGAATATACATCCACCATTCTAATGGTGGATTTTAGAATTTCTATGAGTGATTTTTCGACCAGAAGGTCCCAACATGTTTTGAGGGAGGGACGATAACAAAATGCTTATTATAATTGAAATTTGGGAAAATATGTAGAAAATAAAATTATATGAAGGTTGGTGGGTCTATGTTGGTGTTGTAAAATAATTATACATTATGAATTGGATTTTGGATAAAAAATACATAAAATTATAAATAAAAAAGATGCACATATCAATTGGGAGAAACTAAATGAAGAAAATGAAATAATCATAGAAAAAGATAGAACTATTATATTCAAATGGATTTGATTTCTTTATTATATCTATTATGTTTTGAATAAATGGGGTCTATAAATGATGCTTTTAAATCTCAAAATGTATCAATAAATAATGGTATGATAAGAGAATAAGAGAATGAAGAGTCATACATGGGTAGAGACATGAAGGATTTTCTAAATCAAATTTCTCACTAGAAGTTTCATGAAAATTCATCCATGTACACAATACATAAAATATAATATAAACAAATAAAGTCCATGTAGATAAACATGAGTGCTACATCTAACAAGAAATATGGGGATAAAGGATCTCATGTGAGGATATGTGGGAACATTAATCAAAATTTAAACATTCCTAAATGCATTATTGTGGGTTTTCTAGCAGATTTACAAAAATTAAAAAAGTTGTAAGATCAAAGAAAGATAATGATAAAGGTAAAATGTAGATTCCATATAAAGAAGATGAATTTATTAAGAGGTTCTCAACAATGTACAACACTTGTTTTAAATAATTTATTTGTGGGAGATGCATTAAAGTAGGAAACAATGAAAGAAGATGTACAACCACATTTCCTACATAAAAAATTCATTAAAAGAATAAATCTTGTGTCAGGAAATGTGGATTTACATATTCTTTCATTGTTTCTTGTATCAAGAGATGCATATTTTTTATGAATGAATATAGACGAAATATCTTGCATAACGAAAAATTAGGTTTGATAAGATGTATTTTATAAAAGGATAAATATTTTTTGAAAATAATATGTGGAAGCATAAATATTAGAAAAAGTGGGGAAACATGATTGAGAAAACCATCTGAAACTTTCTATTAACATTAATGAACAAATGAACCCACCATATTAGCACATATCTTTTATGTATTTTGATAAAAAAAACAAGGCAATTGAAGGTGATTAATGTTTTTATGTGGGGAACCTGAAATGTATTGAGTCCTACCATATTCTTAACAACAAAAAGTTGTAGAATATGAAAAAACTTAACTTCCTCATCTTGAAATCCATTCCTATGTGTATCACATTGGATCATATTAAAATACATTTTTTATTAGATTTCTCATTGTGATGTTTTTTAGAAATGTTTCCTTTAGAGGGATCCATGAAAAGAGACGAAGATGCCAACAAATTTATAAATTATTCTGGAATTTTATGAATAAATAGGTTAAAATAAAATTTGAGGTATTCCATTCAAACTCTCATTCAATGTTTTTAATTGTATTAAATATAAAAATTAAGGGGGAGTACTGGTTGACAACAAATGAGGAAAAGGGGAGTTACATATCTTTTACATAAATTGTTTAAATTTCTTTTCAATTTCTATGTAGGTTATGTGTTTCTTTTGAAGGAATATGTTTATATAAAACTCTTTTGAGATTATGAGACTAATTTCACATGAATATAATTTTAAGCGAAGTAGGGAAAACATATTTTTTATATCATATGTTTTATACATAAATAATCGCATATATAATTGAATTGTATTCACTAAAGACTCTTTTCTAAGTGAACCGTGTTACATTATTCCTCTCTTAGAAGTGTTAAGGAAAATGTCATTCAATGAAGTGGAATGGTTTTTGGTAATATATTTTAGATGAGAATTACCCATCGTACCCATTGAATTTTATTTTCAATAAGGGCGGTTGGGATATTTTAAACACATATAAATTAAAATGGTGATATTTTTTATCTTTAGTGTTGCATTTTTTTCAATGATGTGTTAATAACTGTTTGGTGAGTTGTGATGAGGTGGGGATTATTGGAGAATTGTTATGGATATGATTTAGAGATTATCCATTTAAATGTTATTAATTTTAACCTAATATTTGAAGGAAAATGCATGTTCTAATGAGTTTTAAAAAAATTCACAACAAGATCATAATGACCCAACTAGTAGGAATCCTCAAGGATTATATTACCCTGCATCTGCTTGGTTTTTTTCATGGTATAAGTATACAAATTGTTTTGTTCACTACCTAATTATGTGTCAACGTAATGAAAAGAAACATGGAGTAATGGTGGTTTGCCATTATTATTGACATTTCCAAGTATTTGGACACTATAAAATAGTGTTTTCTTTTTGAGGACCTTAAAAGGTATGGCTTCTGTAATGATTTCATTTGATTGATCTACCGTATTCTAAGTTATGCACATCTATCCATTCATGTCAATGGCTCCCCTTGAAGTTACTTTCAATTTACTAGGGGTTTTCATCAAGGGGATCCACTCTCAAGGATATTTTTTGTAATCGATGAGGACTATATAAGTTGACGTTTCAATGAACATACTCACCTTGGTATTTTGATGATAACTCAAGATGGTCGAGACATATTCATTCAATCCCATTTTCTATGTGCTGAGGGTAATCTATTTTTTGGAAAACCATAAAAAATTATCTCTGTTATCAAATCCTTCTTCAACCATAATGAAGAGGTTGTAGGTTAGGATATTAGAAACAACAAAACCATCATCATCTTTTGAAATGGACTCCCAATTGGGAAGAATGTTTTTTTGAAAGAACACTTGGGGTGAGGAATGGATCCCTCCCTTTCATTTTCCTTGGTTTTCCCCTATTTTGGGGCATGGTTTGTGGAAATTTCTTGGGTAACATGTCTTCAGGAATTATCAATTGTCATTCCGAATGGAAGGGCAAGACCATGTCACAGGCTGGTAGGGTATGCCTTATTAACTCGGTCACCACATCAAAATTTGTGTATTCATTCTCCATCTATATATGTCCAATAGGGATGGTGAATTACCTTCAAAGCATGATAAGAATATTATTATAGATAGGTTATGCGAATGAAATGATGCTTGTAACCATTTTATAGAGGGATTATATCAAGACCTTTGAGATGGGAGGCCTTGTGGTAAAGGATCTCAAAACCTTTGATCAGGACTTCATAGATAAATTCACATGAAGCCTTTTGTTTTCAAATAACCCCTCTACTAACTTTCTGTCTTGAAAATTCATAAAGACACTCTTGAATGGAAATTCTCACCACATTACATTATCTATGTGTCCATCCCTCAATAATTCCTTCCATGATGTAATGCATCACTTGAAGTGGATAGTTAGTAGAGAGTCTAACCTTAATTGTTGAAATACCTCATGGATCGACAACCCCATTGACATTAGTTTTGTGACACATACTATGATCCACATGACTATAGCTAATCTCATGACACCACATGCTGTTACTTTTAATTTTATCTCCCCTCATGCTTGTATAAAGACACAGGGTTATGTGTTTATGGATGAGGACACCATTGTTTAGAAACCCAATTGAAATGGTCATTTGAAAGCCAATGATTTAAATCTCTTACTCTATGATGGTTCCAATAAACCACAAAAATGGTTGACATAGTAAAAATGTCCCTTCATTAAATGGACAAGGATTCTTCTTCCCAAGAGTCTATGAAAAAATCGGCTTCAAAATGATGACCAACAGAGGAAAAAATGACACAAAATTATTTCTAAATGTCACTTTTGCGTGCATGATGAAGAACACATGCAACACATTTTTATCGAATGCACTTATGCGAAGGCCTTGTGGACTTATATCTACATGTTGTATAGTATTGATCTCAATTTTTGTAGGTACATGGAGTGTCTCCATTTATAGACCCGAACAAGTGTGAGGAGTGACCAAATTCAAAAACTAATGTTGGTTTCTTCTGCCATGGCTGTTCTCAAATTTTTTTCATCTGGAAACTAGTGAATCTTCAACAATCACCTGCATCTGTACATGCTGGTTGTATTGCTATTCAGAGATATATATTCCCTGTTGATACTATAAAAATAGGAAGCATGAACAACTATGTTGATAATCTGAAAACACTTCAGATTCTTGAAGTTTCTAGAATACTGAGGAAGTTACCCTCCCATCAGTTCATTCTATGGTTCCTACTGATCCACCCCTACTTTATTGTTTACATTTATTGAACATCAGACAGTTCTCATGGGCTATCGGGTAGCGGGTGTTCCTTCTACACCATCCATGTTTTCATCAAAGGTTTCTTTCACCGCATCGTTGGAGAATTAAATCTTATAAATCACAACTTTGGGTTGTCATTTATGAAATTAAACATTTTTTCTAAAACAATTGGACACATATTTGTATTGAATCCAACTCAAACCATATGGTCAATTCAATTAAAGTACGAACTAGAGACATTCCACGGATAATTCCCTCACCCTGTATTGAATGTCTACATTACTCCATACATCCTAAAATATCTATATCACATGCCTATAGGGAATCCAATCAAGTATTCAATCCCCCTTCCAAGATGGAAATTGTGGAGATGAGTACCATGTGGTGTTTCAGAATACCTAACTACAACCCCAGTTTGGTTGATGAAGACATGTGAGGTGTGACCCACTCTCACATCTGTAAAAGCCATTGTAACAGTTAACATTGTATGTTTACATAAATTTGAATTGTTATAGGGATGACTTCACCCAGAGCATGGATCTTCAGGTTATGGGAGGCCATAAATGTATGAAGATGTGATGAAGAGGGATGATTCTAGGATACCTATATATATTATTTTTTGGATAACTATTAATATGATTCATTAATAAAAACAACTGAACACCCAAAAAAGATAACCAGCTAACCTGACTGAGTTATTGTGGGAGTTGGTGTCAACAATGGGCATGGTAGTCAGCCATCCGACCCCTATAATAGCTGAGTGGGTTGATGGATAGGTTCTCATGAGTGTGATCAGGTTAAAACACTTTTTCCAGAGTACTAGTGGGCTAGTTCAGGTGTGGTGAATCCCATGAGGCATATGAGGTGTGTTGTGGGAGCCAAACCCCATGCATTTTCCATGGCTGGTCATCTATATGATATCACATATTAAGAACACTTCAACTTCGTTCTTCATTGATGTGGTATAATAGAAGATGATGATACAATTTCTATTCATCAAATGTTATGAAAAAACCACAAATGTCAAATCTATTCATTATCAGTCATCCTACTATCACACATGATCATCTTTTACCTTCATATGATTGACGGATTTGTAGTGTGTGCTTTCCTTTAATTAGTGATCTTGTATGATCATTATATGCCTTGTGTTTTTGATAGATTTTCACACATTATTGTATCCTGTTTTCTGTCAAGTTCTTGTAATAGATATGATCATAATGTTTTTGCATCATGAACCATGGTGTGTTTTAGATTCATGCATTAGCATATATATAGTGATGAGTTACCGATGCTCAGACTAAGATTTTTGATGATGTATGTGTTGGATTTAATGCACATGTGAGGTGAAAATATCAAATTCAAGTAGTTACACATTCATTCATGAACATTATATGAAGAAAAAGGAATTTTTATATTGATGGTGAAGGAATTATCCTTGTATCAACTTTTCAACATATTATTTTACATGAAATATCCACATAGCCATATTACTACATTACCTATGTTTCTTGTAGTCAGTTTTAGTGAAGAGGGATGTATTTGTTTGTATAAGAAAATAATGTATCCAATTTTTTATGTATACAATTTCACTACATAGTCTCTTTTATAGGAGAATAATGTTTCCAATTTCCTAATTTGTTTAATGTATCCTAAATCAGTGTAATGGTTTTGGAAGTATTTCACAGATCCATATTCAATTTGAATTATATTTTTTAGACACTGTTAAGGGTTTATTTGTCGGGGATACAGAATTTTGAATACCATATGAATAAACATGAATACATCTAGGTTATTTGGATACATTAAATGAGTATGTATTTACAATAATTTAAATGATTATTTTATTACAAAGCAAATGTAAAATTGGTAAGATCCCGAGGAGTGACCAAATGAATTTCTTAACCACTCCAATTAATAAAGAAACCAAGTGTTTAGGTATTCCACATAATCATGAGATAATAAAAAATTCTTGACTCAAATTTCGTATTATAGGAGAGTCAATGATAAAATAGTGATATAAAACAGATAGAGTTTCATGATTTATCACTATTGGAACTCGGGATATCGAGAATATTAAGATAAAACTAGTTTGGTTGATCCAATGCAAAACATCCAACACATTTATTGGTATTGAACGTTTAATGAGTTGTTGACCAAACTGAGATATCTTGCCTCTATTGTGAAATAAGATTCTAAGAATCCCAAAACATATATTTACCAAGTGATAAAGATTCATATTTAATCAATACCCTGTGATGAATATTTCATGTGTTTGAGTTTTTAGAGAACATGAGGGGTATCCATATAACATCAAATATAGAGTGTGAATTTAAAGACAATTGGGGATGACTATCAACAATATAATATCTTTCGTTCCATGGATTTTTGTTTGAATAAGAAGAATTTAGAGTGGTGGGTCTGACCAATCATGAATGAAGATAAGTTGGACCTTCTAACCAATTGTTGATAGATATTAACTAGGCTGTTTAACAAGTATTATTCACATGATTTTATAGAGAGGAATATATATTTGCTGGGTGGGGGTAACCAACATTAAAGGGAGTATCCTTTTATGTTGAACCTTGTAATTTCTTATGTGCTAAATTCTATATTACTAAAACAATACATGTGATGATATTGATAGATAATGTGGAGTATATTGAAAACCTTTACAGGATAAAAATGATAAATTTAATGGAATTAAAATTCATTAAAGGAAAACAATGATTCACCAACCCTCTCACTTAATGTTTTATGCATCCTTGGGCCCTATATGTGTTAGAGGAGTAAAAATTGAAACTCTATTGGATTGTAAAATAAATATTTTAACATATGGTACAATGGCACTTTCTCCCAAGACCATGAATTTGGGTGTTAATTATCCAGTATATTAAAAGGAAAAAAATGAACGGTCTGGTTGCCCAATTTCCCAAGAGCATGCAAGAGACCATGTATCCTTTGTAAAACATTACCCAAATTCTTTAAGAAATATATATTTTAGAAGAAAATATCCACTTGGTAAAAACAAAATTATGGATCCAACAGTGTAGTTGAAATTTATTTTTCAGTCACCTAACCCACGATTACATAATTTAAATTTCAAAAAACCTTCTAATATGCTTTAAAATTCTAAAATTTCAAGAACAAAAAATTTATGACCTTTATATAATATACCTCTCAAAATATTCTCAACATATAATTAAAATTAAAATAACTTAAATAAAATAAAATTACTATGATACAATAGTTATCACCCTAGAAACCTCTCAAATTTTTCTAATCAATAAAAAACATCCATAATAATTATTCTAAAAACTCATGAATCCTTAATAAATAAACCCAATTTCTAATATTTTATATCAACATAATATATCCCGAATAAATTATTTCATCCTAGAAATGATTACCAAAAATAATTAAATAGATATTGAACAATATTTATTCATAATTTATGTAATTTATAATTTAATTACATGAAACAAAATGTTCTAAACACAATTTATATTGAAACACAACCTTTTAATCATTTCCCTAATATTTACATCCATGTCATCAAGTCTAAAAGAATTATGTACCCATATAGAATCTCATCCCAAAAATAATTTTTCAAAATGATCTCTATTTCTAACCAATCACTCAAAAAAATGTTTCATTTAATTAAATAGTAAAAACATTCACAATGTCTATAATCCAAATATTTTTTTATGTGATTGTGAATTAGATGAGTTAATATATGAAATAAGGTTTAATTTCCGAATATTTAATAAATAATTTATCCATGCCAATGAAAATAGATCAACGGTTCCAACAATAATATTCTTTAATATAACCCAACATTAGAATTATTAACTCTTCATAAATCAAATAAAAGAAGAAAATACCAAAAAATAACATTAAATACCATAAACGAGACTTACATAATTTATACTAAATCAAATTTGACCCATAAAATATTTATCCATCAAGGAAAAAATCATCCTTTTGAAATTAATATACAATTGGAAGAAACTTTTACACACTAACCAATACTAACCCAGTAATAATATAGTTATTTGTTTACAAGGTATCTCTCTTCTCAATAAAATTGCATATATATGGTAAATTAAATACCCATATATATATAACTATCCTCTATAATGCATTTAAATTTCAACTAAACCATATCCATGTGCCTAAATAAACAAAAATCACACATCCACAAAAACTAATCTATTTGAATAATTAATCATTTCATGGAAAATGGTTTATGTGTTTCATCATGATTATAATTTATTCTTATAACGGAGTTATGAGTCACTGTATTTAAGAAAAAAACTTAGAGCTCTAACATTGAAAAGAACCCTAATATATTCCCCCAACTATTAATATAAATACTTGATAACTAAATAATATGTCAACATCAATCCTTAATCTACATGTTACATCAATTAAAAATGTCGTATAATGTTTCTCAAAATATAATATTATACCAAATCATAATATTATTCCAAAAAATCCTAAAAATAATTATTACCATCTGATGAAGTTTTATGACCCCATATATATTATGATCACTATCTTATTAATTCTATATTTTCATAAATACAAAATTTTTCATGCCATGACATTATTTAATTATTATAGTTTTACGGTTACACAAAAGGTTAAAAACTATTAACCTTACTTGAAATCCCATTATAAAGGTTTACTGCACCATGTTTCTATAAGCCAAATGAATATCGTAATGTCCTAAACCAAACTCTACAATGGAATTTTAATGCAACATTCAGAAATATATTGTCACAATATAGAGGATTAGTAACCCTAAGACAAACTCACAATTCCAAATAACTTATTTCTAATCTGCATGTCCAAAAAAAATAAAGAATATGGAAATTTGTTGAATCTTTTAAGATGATTTCATATAAAAAAATCGGATCACCTATGCCTGATGTTTTCAAATAATCATCCCATTCCTCAAAACACTTACTATGATTAAGATATCAGTTTTCTTATTATATCAAAATTAATTGAATCATAAGAAAATAAATTTTGAATTGTGTATCATATATATTTTCTAACAACATGTTCCAAATAGTCACTTTCTATTAGTGATGTATATTATTCTTAATATTATTTTCTATCCATAATTCACTAATCAAACACTGGCTATAAATTCGCACAAAAAAGTAATACAAATATTACACATAGTTTTTTCCTTAAACACATATTATTACTATCAATAAATTTTTCATTTTAGAAAGATTCATATAATACTTCAACAATAATACAAACATTGTTTAATTTATTGTCGTGAAAAAAATCTGCTTGTATACATCAATCCACCCACTATCAACTGTAGACATACATACCAAATCAAAAGGGGTTGTACTTTAATATATCAAAATTTATTACCCATAAATAAATAATAATTTATTGTATTTTGTTTTAACTCGAGACCCATTAAACCACATGATACCTTCACCTAATGTATAATACTAGTCACACATCTCACAAATAATTCCCCATTACATGTATCTTCTTCATAAATTTTTCTTCTAAAATATTTCCAAGTTATTAGTAAAATATATAATTTATTTTTATATGGTGGTGGCCCATGCCATTATAAAAATAAAACTACTCCCATGTACCCATGTGATAGCTTTGTTCCGTTTTCCTAGCTATCTACAAATGATATACCAATAGAGTATTCACCAATACCTATACAATTATATTGTAGATCATGAAAATAAGAAATGATATATATCTTACCATAAATATGAAGGGAAAATAATAGATTAATTCCATAAAATATTTACATTACACTCCTAACCATCCATTATAATAATAAATAATATGCCAAAAAAATTCACAATTATAAAATGTATAGCTAAGTATTAGAAAACATTTATCAAGTTGTTCTTTGAATTTTTTTTGTGTTATTGTGTGTAATGAAATAAGTAGTTTGAAAATGATCTTGTTTTTTAAAAAGAAAGATAATTAATATACTTTGTAAAAATATGGATGGTGGTCATCAATTGCATCATAAATGAACGGAAATGAATTTTATTATAAGAGTCTCATAACCATATAGTAGATTATTGACTATATAAAAGTAGCATTTTAGGTGAAACATGATGGAAGATTACAAAAGTCTTCTATGAAAGGGATTTTATTATGGAAGGGAGTTTGTGAAATGTTTTTTTAAAAAAATGAAAGTCCCTTGAAGCACACAAATAAAATCAATTTTAACAAATCATGAAGGAAGATTGGGAAACATTAATGGATTTAGTTCGCACATTATTGGATGAGGAAAACTATTTTTAAATCCAGATATATTAAGGATAGTTCATGAAGGATACAATTCATGATTGAATTATGAATTAAGTATGATTTATAAGGAAATTTTTATTTCAACTCATTAATGTAATAGGTATTTCATGTCACCCCTAAATCATTAAAACCCAATTCAAAGATGATAAAAATAATTATAAAATTCATCTACTTTAGTAATTATTTCCTTCTAGTGAAGAGGATTGTGAGTTCTCAAGTGTGAATGGTTTTAAACTGGGATAGATAGTGAGTATGATAAAAAAATAGTAAGCAAAAATGATCTTGAGAGATTGTGGAATATAGGGAAATTATCATTGTAATCTCGTCGGATTATCCATGTTTTGGTGAATCATTTAAATATTACTATTTCTCTTTCATGTATTCATTAAATTATTAATTAATATTTGAAAAACTGAGAAGAGATCTTTTGTAATTGTGACACTAGAAATAATGGTGGGTTAATTTTAATATATTATACCGTGACTCAACCCCTTATGGTATTTACGCAAATATGGAGAACATGAGATATCATATCCAAATAACTAAATTATTGTATCTCACTCACTATAATCAATGGAAATATTAAATCAAAATGGGATTCTAATCATTAAGGAAAATTACCTGTAGATTTTGACTCATCAGCTATAGTATTACTTCCAATATTTTGGTATGTATTTTAATATAGTTTTTATGTTATTTTATACAATTAGTTTAAATTGGGGTGACATATTAAAAGGTGGTTATAAATGACAAGATACTAACACGAGAGGTAATAATTCTTTTGTAAGAACATTATTTATCCCAGTATACACAAAGATTATTTCATGAAAATCCACACATTTCATGTTGTAAATCGTTTTGATATCAACAATGATTTCATAATAGTGAAAGAATCAACATTATAGTTTTTTTTTTGAAGAATATGTGGACATGATTATGCACTTGAATGAAACCATTGAAAAATTATTTTTTAGGGTGAATGTATTTAAAGAGGATATATACGGCATTAGATAATGAATCAATATTGTAAATTTGAATAATTTCATATAGAAAAGAATTTCACATCAGTCTAATCCAAAATTCATTATGCCTGAGGATAAGATCCAAACAATATGACATTAGAAAGTGATTAGAAAACTTTTTCATAGAATGAATTGTGGAATAATGGTAATGATGTTATAAAAAATGGGAATCCAAAGGATATTTCATTAAAGTCAACAAAAAATATAACTATGGAGGATGACCACAATGATTTAGAGATTTATAAATCCATATAATTCCGTTCATCAAATTATATAAGGTGAAAATGAATTTTGAAGGGAATCTTCTACAAACATGTTTTGGATGTGAAATGGTTAGGAATATTACTACAATGTTACCAAATATTATTTATGGTGATGATGAGAATAATGATGTTCCCAAGAAGAAGTATTCAAATAGTGTGAATGGTAGGAGAATTTGAATATTCCAGAATATGAAAATTATTTCTAAAGGGGATTAAAACATATAATAAATTGTGGAAGAAAAGATGGTATATTATAAATACATAAAATAATACGTCCTCATAGCTATTAAATAAAGGCACAAACTATTGGATTAAAATGATAATCAATAGATAGATGTGAAAGGGACAATTAATATCCATGTATATTTGTATGCTCTTTATGACGATATAGAATTTTGGATATCCAAAAAAAATTATAATGGAGTGTTTTGTGATACTCTATAAAATATGTATAATCAAGGAGAAGATATATTTTAGTGGAGGGAGAAAATAAAAAAAAATCAAATCTAAAATTCTAGACAGATAAATGAAGGTTATTGATTGTTTTCTTGAAATATTAGATGCTACATAAATCATTGATGGTTTGAAAAATAGAAAAAATCTTTAGTCTAATGTTCTTAATGTATTGATGGAGAAGAAACATGTCAATGATAGAAAATAGAATATCAATAGAGACTATTGACTCTTGATATGAAATAAGAAAATTATATTTACAGGATATAAATAAAGTGGTTTAAATGAATTGAAATATAATAAAATAGTTACCACATTGATAGAAAAAATATATGAAACATTTAAATGAAAAATCTATTATGAGCCATGTTTTGAAGTAGGAGGCTTGGATTTTTAATTCCCAGCCATAAGAACCCACTAAAAATTTTCTTCTTGATTTGGGTATGACATTAAATTTGACTACTCAACGAAACATATGACCATATGTGATATAATTATATTATGCATGAGCACACTAAAATTCGGTGCCATAGTTATGGAAAGATGGAACACTCATAAAATTATTGTTCTATCATGAAATGGTTCTGATGTGAAAAGGAGAAACAATGGTTTCCAAGCTAAGCTCAATATTATAGGTATGACATTTATTTTAGTTGTGTCTACTGTATGTCACATGGAAATATGCCATGTTATTTCTCATTTAAGATCAAAATGAACATGCCTTTGAAGAACCAACATGACCATTTCATGTAGCTTAAATAGTCATGAAGTGGGTGGAAAATGAATAATCAATTTGCGTGTTTTCATGAAAATTTGATCCATCGTATTTTCATGAATGTAAAGTTTACCAAATATCTCATGGAATAAATTTCAATACATTAATCAAAATGAAAAGATCAGATAAGTTAACAATTTTAGATATTTCCCTGAAAGTATGAAATTATGTTGGTCCATGGATCCTTCTAAACATATTTACTACCAATTTTATAGGGAAATAATTATCCATTAATATTAATAAAATATTAAAACAAAGGTGATGTTATACATGTAAATGATTAAGGACTAATGATCAATGGTTGTATGAAAGAATAAATTTATTAAAATATATGAGACATGATAATATATTTTTTATTAAAGGTCTCAGTCAAATCATTCCATGTGTTAGTATGGTTTGTTACTCTTGGGGTGTAATTATGTTTTCCAAGAATACTTATATCATCAAGGGGAAATGATAGTTCAATTATTATTAATGAAAAATAGGTATACAAACCTTCTTATTGATGAAGAAGATATGTGTTTTCTTTCTAATGAAAAGAAAAACATATTTTGGAATATACATCCATGCTATATGGGTGAAAAATACATGGAAGATCTGGTATAGAATGATGGATCTAGAGATCTTACTAAAAAATAATTAACTAATACACACACATACAATATCTATCAAAAGTGAAATATTGTTCAGAAATCAGAAAAATCAAAAGACAAATAGTCCTCAAAGGTGTTTGATATGTTTCATTTTTAAATGTATGAAATGATGTCACAATGGACTATTGATGTGAATAGAAATTGTGGGGTTTTTTATGATTGCGGTATGATGAAATGGTTTATGGTTTTCTCCCACAAATCAAAGGCATTAATTATTACTAATTAGTATCAAAGGAAGGATTAAAAGTAACATGGTATAAAACAATAAAATTCAAAATTGATAATATTATGGTTTTTATAAAAAAATATAGGTGGATGGTTATCTTAATAAAAATAGGATATAAGTCCCTAAGTCTCTGTAATAAAACTCCTCAACATATCTGTTTATTTGAGAGTAAAAACAAGAATATAAGAAACATGGATAAATTTATGATTATTGAATAGGGCCAAACCATGATGTTTTATAGGGAACTCATTGTAAAATTACTCTAAATTTCTAAAAAAAATACGTCTCATTTCAATGGGATGAAAACACCCTACACGAGAAGTGGTGTGTCAAGAATCCATCCCAAAATACTATTGTGTTTTTAAAATTATTTAGTTCATTATAATTTTGGATAATCAAAGTTAGTTTTAATCATATGGATATTAATGCATTTTCATTGGATAATCATTTAAGAGTAAGGATTAAGTTTTTTTAAAAATAGCATGAGTCATTTTTAGAAGGAAATATTTCAATTTAGTAAATAATGAATCGGGTAAATAGTACAATATGAACTAGATTCAAGAGGACAGAGATGTAGAGTTGAGAATATTAGGGAGATCATAATGGGAGAATGTTGATTTAGAACAATAAATTAATGATAAATATAGAAACGTTAGTTTTGAATCTTCATAGATGCAATAAAAAAAGGATGAAATTGATGATAAGAATATAATAAATGATCATATAGGACTAGTGAAGATGAGGAGAATGTAGTCTCCATAGAAAATGTGACTTTTATTATAGGTATATTTAATTTCTTTTTAAGAAGCGTCTAAGGATAAAAAAAATTTATGTGATTAATGAAATGCTTGACTAAGTCATTGGGAACCTAATATGATATATTGTTTGGAGGAAATATGATAAGAAAATCATCATGGAGAAATGGGATTTCACAAAAAACTGAATTTAGAAGACATGGTGGTTTTGAATTAGTTGTGACTTGTCATCATGGGTTACATAGTAATCAAAGGTATTTAATTTTTTTAAACACCTAAATATATTTTATGATTAAAGGATATCTGATACATTTTTCAATAGTAGTGGATGAAAAGTCATGAAAATATAGTGGGATGTCAACTATTTATTTATAAATATTTTAATTGAAGAATTATACATAATATAGCTAGTGTGTATTAATTTTTATGAATAGAATAATTTTTTTATGTTGATTATGTTACTTTATGGTATAAATCAATCACTAAGAGTATACTATTGAAAACTATATCAATAAATGAAAAAGATCTCTTTCCTGCACGAAGTAGTTAATTACATGATATAAAAAATGATATTAATAAAAATATGATGATGATTATATATGTTGATGATGTAATAATTTCTAGATAGAATAAATCATAGGGAAATAATTTTTTTGAAATTATTATGTCTGAGTTAGATATATCGAGGATTGATGAGTTAAAATATTTCTTTTCTAGTAATTGATACAAGTTAGGCTTGGAATATTCACTTATCAGTAAATATTTACTAAATAATTCCTCAGCAAGATCATAATTGTAAAATTTATTACAATAAGAACATGAATTCCTACCATGATAATGTATTCAATTTGTAGTGATTATAAATAGGTCAATTTCATAGAATATTGGAATTGGATGCCTATAAAACAAAATAGTAACACAACCCAATATTGTTTCTTTCACTTTTCATGATAATAAATATAAATCCAATCTCAATGAA
Organism: Viscum album; assembly: GCA_963277665.1. Classification (NCBI taxonomy): domain Eukaryota; kingdom Viridiplantae; phylum Streptophyta; class Magnoliopsida; order Santalales; family Viscaceae; genus Viscum; species Viscum album. Next base: position 539,273,733 of record OY728125.1, on the reverse strand, counting down.
TTATATTTACTAGAATTTAATAGAATAGTTTTATGAAAATGTAATATAGGGTTTTAGTTTACTTTAAAAAACAATATAATTACAGGACTTGTTTGGGTATAAAAAAAATATTGGGATAATAAAATATAATATTGAAATTCCTTATTATGTGGTGAATTTTATCTTATAGGATCATCTATTTCCCATATTATTAATAAAAAATATTTTTTTCCCTATGCACTAAATAAGTTGAATATGTTGTAGTAATATAAACTTCTATTCAAATATAATGGTAAAGAAGAAACATAAAGATATGGTAGTTGATGTGATGATTCCAATTATAATCAATTGTGATAATTCACGAGCTATTAATCATAGAAAGATTCTAGTCCTTTACTCGAGGATAAATCACATTGAAATCAAGCATCACTTTATCTAGGAGAATGCATGGTATGTTTTAGTAAAATGAGAGTATGTGAACACTGAACACCATATAAATTATATTATGATAAATAAATTACCCAAATTGGTGTTTGAGTGGAATTTTTCTGCTCATAGTGTCTAATAAACCCTAAAAACATAGAGTATTGTGGATATCAGACCACTTATCCCCAATGTATGGTGCAGTTTTTCCTATTTGCTGGTAGATGTTCTTTTCCTTTTAAAGTTCAAAAGGAGTAAACTTTATGTTTTTTAACGTGGGGATTTTTTTCCTTAAATGGAGTAAGATAACTCAAACCCTCATATGTGATAAGTATATATGATAAAGTGCGAGTGATAGTAAGTGGTAAATAATGGTGAGAAAGGATATAGGGGGAGTAATTAAACATGGAATTACTAACAACTATTTTTTATTGAATAAAAATCATTGAAGGATGAAATTTGGTTTTGTGATGTAAGATGTTTACTAAGCGTGGTTCAATAAGTTGTATCGAGAGATAAAAACAATTCTTAATGTTATATAATGAATAAATTTATTCATTTATGATTCATTCAGATTATTCAACTTTCTCATGATATCCTTGACTCATGTGGGATTAGATTATGTGTTGACTAAGTATTTTATTTATATTTGGTGACATAGATTGTGGATTTTTTTAAATAAAAAATTTATCATGAATTTTCGATCATAATGTCAATAAGTTTATAGTGTTGTTAGAAAATAAATTGGGGGGGACTATTTAAAAAAACCCTCCATATATTATTTCATGTTTTTGTTATTTTTTTTAAAGAGGAAAGTTGAAAAGGCTTCAATGTGTTTCATGATAATGAAGGTTAACAATGTTTTTCAATAATCATAGACAATGTATATATAAATTAGGTAAAAAATAGAAAAGGACATATTTTTGTGTTAGGATTATGAGATAAAGAAATTATTACATGATCGTGTAAGAGATATATAGAAGATTTGTGGTAAAGGAATATTCTAGAGGTTTAGTTTATAGAGGCCCAAGGTGATGGTGTATATTATATCATAAATTAAAATTATTGGGGATTGAATTTTGAAAAGGAAATACAAGGTGAAGTTGAATCAATAGCAAGTAAGTGATATTTATTGTAGGTATAATGTTATGTTCATGTCCTATATTGGGACACATATGGATTCCAAATGTTCATAGATTTTCACAAAGGGATGAATGCTAAATTATTTCATTAAAGGTCTTATTTGATTCCTTTTCCTATATAAGGATCACCCAATCAATTTCATTTTAGAATTAAAATTAACATGAAATATTTTCATTGTAGATTTATTCTATGTCATATAGTAATCCACAAATAAGCATAAAATAAGAAGGTGGTTTGCGTGGTAGTATGTGAATAAATAGAATTTCGATGAAGTTTATATAGATATTTCATCAAAATGAAACATTCTATTAATTATAGTTCATGGAGGATATTCTTGGAGTTATGTTTGTGATGGAAGGAGTATGTATTATCAAAATAAGATGTAATAACTAGATCTCCGTTCCTTTTTAACAATGAATATATACAAGGCATGGAATGTAAAGAGTACATGGCTCATGTTTCCAACAAAGAAAATGAAAACACTTCAACCTCACGTAATTATAAATTATCAAGTGACCTGTATGTATGTGTTAGAACCTCTAAATGTTTCCCTAAAAAATAATGATCCAATAACACGTGGTGATGTTGATCAATCTACAATCTCAAATGAATTTGAAATTAAGAGATTAAGAAAATATTTGAATGACATTTCTAAATAGAGAGTTGCATTTTTTGGATAATCTTTTGATGTGTGTAGGAAGAGGTCACCCAATAGGAAGGAGATGTTGATTCACTGGAAAAGTGCTTGAAATGAAAAATTCATGGTTGGTTAGATCACTTAAAAAATGTTGTGACCTTTGAAGTATAAAATAGGGAACTAGAAACAAGTTCATCAAAATTCCTCAAAGAAGTGGAAGAGAATGTGGGAGTCAAAAAGTATCTTGAAGGAAAGATCCATGAACATAAATATAAATTGAACGATATCACCGATATTAAGGTTTTACAATTGGATTAAGTATCCAAAAATATCAAGGAACATTACTCCTTGGTTTAGAATAATGAAAATCTTTTTGAGGAAGATATTGTTAGAATGAGGAAGGGTTTGGAAGAAATGATTATTATGATTGAATATAAAAAATTTCCTCAATATGAAATGTCTATATTTGGAATCCTAGTTGGTAAATCATGAGAAGAAATATATTGATACATCACAAAATAAGTAATAAGTTAATGTAGGTAAAAAAATGTTCACTAGAGGTTACTAAATCTGAAATAACACCAACATGTGATAAGAAGGGCATTGCATCTTTTGATGATATATCTGAAGCTACTGAAATGAAATAGGTACCGTCCATACAATGTTTTGTTAATACATCTAAAACTATTACAATGAGGATTTTAGGTTGTAAGATAAATATTGAAAATGTACGAATGAAGAAAAGTGACATGATACCTACCACCATGACTATGGTGGATAAGAAGAAGTGTAAGAAATCAGGTTACCAAAAATACCACAACAAGTCATGACGAAGATTTCAATACGTTATACAGGTGATATTATGATATCAATGATTATTGGCCATTTTTGGTGTAGCCACAAATTTAGGAATTGAGATTTCGATTGCAGGTACAATTCACTAAATGATAGAGAACAATGAAGCCCTATTTCATGGGGGATACAGTAAGATAAGAAGAATAATCCTTCACAAGTCCTTGTTGATGCTCTGTTTTCGTCACAGAGTCTAAACGAAATGAAAAGGGAAAATACCTCAAAAAATGATTCATCCTTTGAATAAACATAAAAAAAAGTGAAAGGGATGAACAAGGAGAACATTTCCAATAGGACACGCAGGTTCCAGTATGGTTGCGCAAGTACTCTTGTGCGCCGCCTAGTGGTCGCGCAGGTGACTTGCACGCCCTCTTTGAAAATCTCCTAGGGTGTTCTCCAGACTATAAATACCCCCGGTGGTCCCCCCATTTAAAGTTTATTTTTCCAGAATTCAGATACAGAGCTCTGAATTCCCAAGTATAAGGCACCAGCCTTAAACCTTACTAAATCTTGAGTTATTACAAGATTACACATTGAGGATCATTTCAGGTTTAGAGTTTTAGATAATTAGATCATGAAACCTGCATTACATTCCACAGTTAAACGAAGTGGTTACATAAAAGACAGTATTCATTCTTCCCATCAAGAGAAACATATATAAAATAAAACATTGATTCTTTCTTGACACATCCTTGACACTATCATCACATCATGTACCTTTCCCTTGACCTGTGAAAAACATTTCAAAAACTTGGGATGAGCATAAAAAAGCTCAGTAAGGGTTATAAAAATATGGAAAGGAAACATGAGTTCATGTATACATAAGAATGAAATCATACTTTACCCATAAAACATAGGGACTCTAACATACCTCATAAAATCATGAATAAATAATAGAATTCATAAAGACATAAAGGTAACTTGAGGCATTCATAACATTCTTACGTAGGGAGTAACCCTCTTGGTTACGTTTGGAATACCCACCACAGTATATTCCCTAAATCTCTTCAGATAAACCTTAACATTTAACCCCTTCGCGTTACCCAATGCATTGGAGAGCTATATCGGGCTCACCCGCCCTTAGTTTATCACGGAACCACCTATTTTCATAACAATTCCCAAGAACCATAACATAAATATATCACATAAAACATGCATAAAGGAAATATAACATTTCCACATTTCAATCACAATATAACATTTTAGGATATTGAAATAATGAATCCATTAAAGAAAACAATTTTCAAAACCATTTAAAACATTTAATAAAGAGATTTTTGAATCAAAGTGTCCCATACCAACTTGAAGATTTTAACATTTTAAACCATTAATATCCATATAAATAAATGCTTAAAACCATTTTGAAAAAATGTATATTAATAAGAAAAAATCATTAAAACATTTAAAGCGATATCTTGGTTAAAGGGGTTTTACCAAAATTAGAGACACTTGAATACAATAATTGAGGAATAAAATTTAATCCGAACTTTATAATATCATGAGAATAAATGGAATCATAATATAATATTCCAAAGGACAGTATATACACCATATAATAGTGAATTGGTGCATAACAACAATGAAGTCTCAATAGAGATGTAAAATGGGATGAAATCCCTTACAAAGAAGGTATCCTTAAATTAAGGATAAATCAATCTCAAAATTATGTGTGAAAAATATAAATAAAACCAATATAATTGGATATTAAGTGTAAAACAATAAAAGTTCATTCACACATATTCAAATGATGACATATTCAATAACTACATGTTGAACCCAAAGAAATCGAAATTGGGTTAAAAAGTTCCCTTGGTAAAATTTGACAGGCTAATGGCGTCACTTCAAAAATTCAGAAAATGAGTTGATGAGAGATAAAAAGGGAATCTCATCACTTGGAAATAAAATTTACATCAATCAGGATATAGAAGAACATATCCCAACATAATAGTATGTGAATTAAAAGACATAACAAACGAAGTCTTTTAAAAAGAGGAGGGTGAAAGGTTCCCTTACCGACTTGGGTAACTTTATAAAAGTACACCCCATTGAAGTAGTGTCATAAAATGAATATGTAAATACCCATAAATGGAATTATATTACAAAAGGACTGTAATAATGGGCAGTACATAAACCATTCAAAGGAAATTGTGGAAAATGTTGCATAAATCTCACGGGAATAAAAGTGAGATGAAAAATCTCTTACGAAAACTCGGCAGCCTAACGGTGACACTTAAAACTTCCAAAATGTATTGATGAGAGAAAAATAGGGTCTCTCATCACATCAACATAAGGTTTACAGAAACAGGAATAAAAAATAAAATCCCCCACATAACAAAGAGGAGCTTAAAAAAAGTGACGTAAAGGAGAGCACTTAAAAAATAGAGAGGTTAGATCTCTTACGAAAATTCGGCAGCCTAACGGCGCCACTCAAAACGTCCAAAATGGATTGATGAGAGAGAATAGGGTCTCTCATCATATGTACATAAAAATTACAGTAAGATTAATATAAAATAACATCCCAATCACAAGAAATATGAGCTTAAAAGGAATGACATAAAAGAGTGTACTTAAAAAGTAAGAGAGGAGTAGGATCCCTTACCTTGGGTCCGACTTGACTCGATCGTTATTTAATCTCCTGAATAATAAACATGAGTTAATTTATACTTCGTTAAGAACCTTTTTAAAGTTCATTATTACTTTTATATAACTTATTACCATGTCATGAACACTATGTAATTATTTTAGTTAATAACGGTCGTTTAAACGATCATTGGTACTTGAGTCAAAATGTGCTCTTTATAATTACAAGTTGTTCATGTATCCATTATATCCAGAGTTATAATCATGATGTATATATCATATATATCATTTATATCCATTACATATTCATTTTATACTATTCCATTTCATTTGGAGATAAAAAATGAAAAGCACCGTTCATGGAGCCGGTAGGCCGTACGTATGCATGAACGCTACTTTCATTTTTTTTTTTCATATTATTGGAATTAAAAATAAATGATATATATATATATTATAATTACAGAATAATATATATTTTATATAGGTCACATATGTTCATTAATTTCATTCTTTATACATTCCATGTATTGCATGTACGAGTCACATCACTTGAGGGGGCGGTAGTCCGCACTTCCTCATATAAAATTATCGCATTTACACAACATGAAAAGAATAAAGGTATGATTTAAATATAAAATACAGAATCATATAGTAAACATAAATACCATATATATCATATATAAAATACAGTGACATCATAATGGCCACCTTTCAAGGTGTTAAAAGAATATTGAACAATCATCATTTTGTGAGGCAGAAAATCGCCAACTACAGAAACAGTATGTTCTTTAACCATTAGACGGAGGTGTGTGTAAGTGTAGCTCGAATACTTCTTATAACAACATCCTAGTATAGTGGAGACACTTTATTTTTTACAAAATATATTAATAAAAATATTTTAGGGGGTTGGAGAAGCAAAATAAAACAAAAGGACACAAGTGAAGACATTACCTTAAAATCAGGTAACTCCCTTTGTTTTGAGATCAAAGGCTTACTTGGGAAGACTTCTGCCCAACGTGAGGCTTCAAGGAGTTAGAGAGGGATGTGGAGAGACAAAATGGGCAGGGGTAGGCCGAGCCAAAGGCTTTGGATGTGTGGGTAAGCAGGTAGTGGTGGTGGGCTTTTATAAGAGGATGGGAGGGGCACTCTTGGAAAGTAAATAAATGTTACTTTATTTTAGAATGAGTTTCGGATTTTAATGGTCCCACATTGATGTGATTCAAGGATAAGGTGATAAGGTTTCTAAATACACCCATACATTAGGATTTGGACATGTTTAGGTCTTAGATTTTACATTATCTTTCCATTTTATTTAAATCGTTAAATAATGAGGTCATCGCTGCATCATTATGATGTCATAACTAATTTAATTTATTTATTGTCTAAAAATTATATAAAAAATACTATGATGTAGAAAATCAGTTTAGATTTCCAATGAATATTTATAGTCCAAAATATAATTTATTTAGACAAAATTAAAAATATTTTACTTTGGTGATACATTCATTGTTACATTTAACATTCTTTAAAAATAAATAGATAAAAAGTCACTTTCTCAAAAACGTGATTCCACGGGGCCCCCATGTTTGGCACAAGGCATCCCATGGTCGACCATGAGACAACCAGTAGCCTTAGGACACATTTTGGGGTCATTTTTTATTATTATGATATTATATTATTATCTTTAACTACACGATTACTCATTAATCAAGATAATTAAAGATAATTACTGTCGTTACTATTCATAATGTCCAAAAACAAAAGAGTATTAATTACATAATTTGGACCTTATGATTCCAAATATGTAATCCATTTTACCAAATTCCAAACACATAAATTCCAGTAATTAATTTAAAAAAAACTTCCCGTTGTCAAAACAAATAGCGGGTTTTTAGAAACAATATTTATGAAAAGTTTGGAACTTGTTTATGCCTAATTCCAAAGTGAAATTAATCCCAATGACCATAATTGAATTAAATCATAAAAATATATTCTAATTAAACTTTAAAACAAATTAAAAAGATAATATTACCATATAATTAAATTATATGAAAAAGCTATTTTGATGTAAAATGCAATATTTTTCACTATTCATTGAAAAATGAACATTGTCAGAAAAATACCAAAAATTAACCCAAGGTAAATTTCAATGTCCTGATCATAAATAATATGTTTAATTTTGAAAAATAGAGCTTATAAAATTGTCAAAAAGTGGATTTAAAAGAGGTTCTCCATTAAAAGGCGGTTAATCGACCTTTTAAAGAATATTGGAATGTTTACGCTTAAAATTGGATTCATTCACATTTTTAATCCTATAACATTTATTGTAAGGAGTAAAAATATTTAACAAACTTATATAATCATTTTTTAGTTAGTTCTGTTCATTCCCTCCATTACAACGGCTATGCTTTAACTACCATTTAAAATAATATTATTTTATTATTAGAGTGCAATGCAAGATTCCCAAGAAACTCATTGTTGCGTATTGGGTACGCCATCGTGCATAGCGTCACATTTAAAGTAATATCAATATTTTATTCACAAATATGGATAAATATGAAAATGTCATATTCTTTATTTACCTGGGGTGTTACATCCTTCCCCCCTTTTGGGAATTGCGTCCTCGCACCTTTAAAATTGAGCTTGGAAACATCCTTGAACATCCCACATCGGAACAAGAGTCAGTAAAACAATCACTTTAAAATAAAGAAAGATAAGTACAAAGGTCACCTGAGTTAACCCATACTAGGATTCCATGTATGAAAATATGTACATGGAGGAAAAACAAAGGGTCATGTTCTGATGGAGAGTGATAGTAAACATTTCTATGAGAAAGTTAACCATAAGAGAATCACAGACTTTTGATGGGTTAAACGGTATTCGATTCCCCAGCAGAAAGAGTTAATAGACAACATTTTTGTTTTAAGTTAATTTTTATTGAGGAATTTATTCATAAGGAAACATAATTACTTATCATGTTGACTTTCAACTTTTATTAGATTTATTACACAAACTCATACTTTCCCCAAAAGACAAGTATTTAGGAAGACTTGTTCACATTAAGAGTAATATAATCAACTTCTAGAGAATCACATAATACACAAAAGAGAACTATATACTTCCCATATATTTAGACCTTAACCAAAACCAAAACCAAAAGGTTAGTACAAGATCAGATAATCCATAAAAGGATAACCCTTTATAAAAAGAAAATCTATTCTCAATCTCCAAAATTTGTCCAAAATACCCAAAGTTCAACGAAGACCATTCGATAAACAATTTTTCCATAAAATCTTTCAAAGTAAACCAAACTAAGATTGAAACCCAAAAATTTGAAGGTTTTAGTCACATAGTATTCCAAGTTAAATCGTAACATTTATCTCCAAACAACATCAGTTGCTCTTAAAGTCTCGTATTGAAGAGTAATTAACCTAATCACATATCCTCCATGATAGGATAAAAAAATTCCATAGATAACCCAAAATCAAATTACTCTTAATTCATAAAATCATCTAACTAAAAATAATCAGTCAAACTAACCAGGGACTTCATGTAGTCCAGTGGTAGGCGATAAATACCAGTTGCACTTTGGTTGTGGGTTTGATTCCCGCAGCTTTGTCCGACACGACGGGTTATCACACGGTCTGAATGTTGTCCTTTTTCCAAAACAATATAATTCTCAAATCATTCCCCAAAACGGGATAAAATCATCAAAAATAACCATAACATAATTTAACCTCAATTTTATCTCATGCCTTTCACTTCCATCATAACTTATAGTAACCCATAATTACCTCAAAGGTAAGGATCATATAAACCCAAATGGTTCTTTATAACTATGTCCACAAAAGAACAGATAACTATTCCCTGAATAAAATTTTCATATATTAAACATCAGGGTTACACATTATATAAAAAGTCTTCTAATGTAACCCCATCATCAAAAGAGACTTAATACTCTTAAGAATTTCACCATAACTCTTGATTCCCTTATATGTTGACGTCTTACTCATTCAACATTCTTCATGATCCAATAACCATTCATTTCCAACTTATTCTGAAATAATTCTTTCCTACAAACAAAATCATGAATCATATCCTAAGATTTAAAAATAGGAAAATAGTAGTTATGAAATAATCCATACTTTGATTGGTAATTTTCAGTTTCTTTATCCTCAGTCGGAATGGAATTAGGTATTGGTAAACGAACATTTGCATGATCTTGGTGATCTCATTCATGAAACATCTTCATAGGACATGTGTTTTCATAATAACCATGCACACCACATTTAAAACATTCAATTGATCCCTTAGAAAGAACTTCTTTCCCTTTCCTCGAGTCAACTGGATGCTTCCTTTTTCCATGGAAGGTTCTTGCTTTATGACCTTCATTTCCACATCTATAGCATATTTCTGTCCCTTTGAAACATTTTCCTAGGTGTTTCTTTCCACATCTTTTACACATAGGTTTTTGAACACACTTACCTTTATGATTATTACCTGTACTTCCGTAGGGATTTGTTTCTCGCTTATATGATGCCTTAGAGAAATCACCAAGGTTTAGGTGGTCAATCATGACTCCAGATAGTAGGCTGAGGATAATCACAAGAGTTCTCATTGCAGCTCCCATATCATTCAGTTGCTTTCTCAAAAAACTGTCATAGTTTCCTTCACATCCACTGTTACTTTGGTGCCTTCTAGATCCAGCCATTTACTAAAACCAAAAAGGTCAGTGTGAGTATATCAACAAAACCATCATGTACTAATGAGGAAGATAAACACTAAGTTATACTTTCTCATTCAATTTATCTAAAACTAGGAATCTTTCTGAAATCCTAACCATTATGGTAATGTCACTTATGCTTAAAGAATACCCTAACCTCTAAAGTTATCTAAACCGTCCTTTGATACCAAATATAAGGCCCCAGCCTTAAACCTTACTTAATCTTTAGTTATTACAAGATTACACATTGGGGATCTTTTCAGGTTTAGAGTTTTTGACAATTAGATCATGAAACTTTCATTAATTCCACATTTAAACAAAGCGGTTACATAAAAGATAGTATTCATTCTTCCCATCAACTAAAACATATTTAAAATAAAACATTGATTCTTTCTTGACACATCCTTGACACTATCATCACATCATTTACCTTTCCCTTGACCTGTGAAAAACATTTCAAAAATTTGGGATGAGCATAAAAAAGCTCATTAAGTGTTATAAAAATATGGAAAGGAAACATGATTTCATATATACATAAGAATGAAATCATACTTTCCCCATAAAACATAGTCACTCTAACATACCTCATAAAATCATGAATAAATCATAGAAATCATAAAGACATAAAGGTAACTTGAGGCATTCATAACTTTCTTACATAGGGAGTAACCCTCTTGGTTACGTTTGGAATACCCACCACAGTATATTCACTAAATCACTTCGGAGAAACCTTAACGTTTAACCCCTTCGCGTTACCCAAAGCATTGGAGAGCTATATCGGGCTCACCCGCCATTAGTTTATCACGGAACCACCCGTTTTCATAACAATGACCAAGAACAATAAAAAAATGTATCACATAAAACATGAATAAAGGAAATATAACATTTCCACATTTCAATCACAATATAAAATTTTAGGATATTGAAATAATGAATCCATTAAAAAACCATTTTCAAAACCATTTAAAACATCTAATAAAGAGATTTTTGAATCAAAGTGTCCCATACCACCTTGAAGCTTTTAACATTTTAAACCATTAATATCCATATAAATAAATCCTTAAAACCATTTTGAAAACATGGATATTAATAAGAACAACTCATTAAAACATTTAAAGCGATATTTTGGTTAAAGGGTTTTTACCAAAATTAGAGACACTTGAATACAATAATTGAGGAATAACATTTAATCAAAACTTTATAATATCATGAGAATAAATGGATTCATGATATAATATTCCAAAGGACAGTATATACACCATATAAGAGTGAATTGGTGCATAACAACAATGAAGTATCAATAGAGATGTAAAATGTGATGAAATCCCTTATAAAGAAGGTATCTTTAAATTAAGGATAAATCAACCTCAAAATTATGTGTCACAAATATAAATACACCCAATATAATTGGATATTAAGTGTAAAACAATTAAATGTCATTCAAACATACTCAAATTATGACATATTCAATAACTACATGTTTAACCCAAAGAAATCAAAATTGGGTTAAAAAGTTCCCTTGGTAAAATTCGACAGCCTAACGGCGTCACATAAAAAATTCAGAAAATGAGTTGATGAGAGTTAAAAAGGGAATATCATCACTTGGACATAAAATTTACATCAATCAGGATATATAATAACATATCCCAACATAATAGTATGTGAATTAAAAGACATAACAAACGAAGTCTTTTAAAAAGAGGAGGGTGAAAGGTTCCCTTACCGACTTGGGTAACTTTCGAAAAGTACACCCCATTTAAGAATTGTCATAAAATGAATATGTAAATACCCATAAATGGAATTATATTACAAAAGGAGTGTAATAATGGGAAGTACATAAACCACTCAAAGGAAATTGTGTCAAATGTAGCATAAATCTCACGAGAATAAAAGTGAGATGAAAAATCTCTTACGGAAACTCGGTAGCCTAACGACGCCACATAAAACTTACAAAATGGATTGATGAGAGGAAATAGGGTCTATCATAATATCATCATAAGGTTTACAGAAAGTGGAATAAAAAATAACATCCCCAAACATAACAAAGAGGAGCTTAAAATAAGTGACATAAAGGAGAGTACTTAAAAAAGAGAGAGATGTTAGATCTCTTACGAAAATTCGGCAGCCTAACGGCGCCACTGAAAACATCCAAAATTGATTGATGAGAGAGAATAGGGTCTATTATAATATTTACATAAAAATTACAGTAAGATTAATATAAAATAACATCCCAATTAAATGAAATATGAGCTTAAAATGAATGACATAAAAGAGTGTACTTAAAAAGAAAGAGAGGCGTAGGATCCCTTACCTCGGGTCCGACTTGACTCGATCGTTCCTTAATCTCCTGAATAATAAACATGAGTTAATTTATAATTCCTTAAGAACCTTTTTTCAAGTTCATTATTCCTTTTATATCACTTATTACCATGTCATGAACACTATGTAATTATTTTAGTTAATAACGGTCGTTTAAACGATCATTGGTACTTGAGTCAAAATGTGCTCTTTATAATTACAAGTTGTTCATGTATCCATTATATCCAGAGTTATAATAATGATGTATATATCATATATATCATATATATCTAGTACATATTCATTTTATACTATTCCATATCATTTGGAGATAAAAAACGAAAAGCACTGTTCATGGAGACAGTAGGCTGTACGTACGCATGAATGCTACTTTCATTTTTTTTCTTTTTCATATTAATGGAATTAAAAATAAATTATATATATATATATATATTATAATTACAGTATAATATATATGTTATATGTGTCACATATGTTCATTAATTTCATTCTTTATACATTCCATGTATTGCATGTACGAGTCACAGCACTTGAGGGGGCGGTAGTTCGCACTTCCTCATATGAAATTATCGCATTTACACAACATGAAAAGAATAAAGGTATGGTTTAAATATAAAATAAAGAAGCATATAGTAAACATAAATACCATATATATCATATATAAAATACAGTGACATCATAATGGCCACCTTTAAAGGTGTTAAAAGAATATTGAGCAATCATCGTTTCGTGAGGCAGAAAATCGCCAACCACAGAAACAATATGTTCTTTAACGATTAGACGAAGGTGTGTGTATGTGTAGATCTAATCCTTCTTATAACAAAATCCAAGTATATTGAAGATACATTAGTTTTTATAAAAGAAATTAATAAAAAGAGTTTAGTGGGTTGGAGAAGCAAAATAAAACAAAAGGACACAAGTGAAGACATTACCTTAAAATCGGGTAACTCCCTTTGGTTTGAGCTCAAAAGCATCATTGGGAAGACTTCTGCCCAAAGTGAGGCTTCAAGGAGTTAGAGAGGGATGTGGAGAGACAAAATGGGCAGGGTCTGGCAGAGCCAACGGCTTTGGAAGTGTGGGTAAGGAGGTAGTGGTGGGGGCCATTTATAAGAGGAGGGGAGGGGCACTCTTGGAATGTAAATAAATGTTACTTTATTTTAGAATGAGTTTCGGATTTTAATGGTCCCACATTGATGTATTTCGAGGATAAGGTGATAAGGGTTTGAAATCCACCCATCCATTAGGTTTTGGACATGTGTAGGTCTTAGATTTTACATTATCTTTCCATTTTATTTAAATCGTTAAATAACAAGGTCATCGCTGCATCATTATGATGTCATAAATAATTTAATTTATTTAATGTCTAAAAATTATAAAAAAAACTCCAATTATGTAGAAAATATTTTTATATTTCCAATGACTATTTATAGTCCAAAATATAATTTATTTAGACAAAATTAAAAATATTTTACTTAGGTGATACATTCTTTGTTACATTTAACATTCTTTAAAAATAAATAGATAAAAAGTTACTTTCTCACAAAAGTGATTCCATGGGGCCCCCCATGTTTGGCACAAGTCATCCCATGGTCGGCAATGAGACAACCAGTAGCCTTAGGACACATTTTTTGTTCATTTTGAATTATTATGATATTATCTTATTATCTTTAACTACCCGATTACTCATTAATCAAGATAATTAAAGATAATTACCGTCGTTACTATTCATAATGTCCAAAAACAAAAGATTCTTAATTACATAATTTGGAACTTCTGATTCCAAATATGTAATCCATTTTACCAAATTCGAAACAAATAAATTGCAATAATTAATTTCAAAAAAACTTCTCGTTGTCAAATCAAATAGCGGGTTTTTTTAGAAACAATATTTATGAAAAGTTTGGCATTTGTTTATGCCTAATTCCAAAGTGAAATTAATCCCAATGACCATCATTGAATTACATGGTAAAAATATATTCTAATTACACTTTAAAACAAATTAAAAAGATATTATAACCATATAATTAAATTATATGAAAAAGCAGTTTTGATGTAAAATGCAGTATTTTTCACTATTCATTGAAAAATGAACATTGTTAGAAAAATACCAAAAATTAACCCAAGGTAAATTTCAATGTCCTAATAATAAATAATATGTTTATTTTTGAAAAATAGAACTTATAAAATTTTCAAAAAGTGTATTTAAAAGAGGTTCTCCATTAAAAGGCGGTTAATCGACCTTTTAAATAATATTGGATTTTTTACGCTTAAAATTGGATTAATTCACATTTTTTAATCCTATAACATTTATTGTAAGGAGTAAAAATATTTAACAAACATATATAATCATTTTTTAGTTAGTTCTGTTCATTCCCGCCATTACAATGGCTAGGCGTTAGCTACCATTTAAAATAATATTATTTTATTATTAGAGTGCAATGCAAGATTCCCAAGATACTCATTGTTGCGTATTGGGTACGCCATCATGCATAGTGTCCCATTTAAAGTAATATCAATATTTTATTCACAAATATGGATAAATATTAAAATGTCATATTCTTTATTTACATGGGGTGTTACACCAAGTCTCTTCTTCAAGTATTCCGAACACTTCCAAGGTAATTCTTTACCTCTAATGTAAGGTCTAAACAAGAGGAATAAGTTCTAAGTGTTAGAATTCAATAACACTTGCACGCCTAAGTGTTTTACCCATAAGGGAAATGGACACAGTTGCGCGCCTCCTTACCTACTCATTAGAACTTGTGCGCCACTCTTCTGGATGTACCTTCGGATAATTCTAAAGGCTTTGGTCAAGGATCTCCCAAGTATTACCCTAGTAGTTAACCGTCGCCAAAATATATAGGTGTCGTGCGGAGTATACTTGCACGACCAAGACTTGCGCTCCCATGCAATTCATGCATGAACCCCCCCCCAGACTTGCACGCCCTTCTATTTTTGGGTTCCCTTCCTGACCATTTCACCTCTCTTATGCCATTCCACCTCTCGTATTCACGATTAAGTATTCAAGACACTCATCAAAGCCATTTATGTCATGTTTTCTTGATTGAATTCCTTAGCTGAAAGAAATTCCATTGAACGTCTCTCAAAACCTAGTGATTTACACATATTTATGTCACTAAAGGTAATAGATTTCATTTATTTCAACCTCATCCTTTAAAGATGAGAGGATCCATAACCTGGGCCTCCTTTTCAAGAGTAGGCCCCAGTCCAAGTTCTTTTTTTTGGGAATACTCTTTAGGAGTAAGACCCAAGTCCTCATTAACTTGGGCCTCCTTTTCAAGAGTAAGCCCCAGTTATAATTTCCCATAACCTGGGCCTCATTTTCAGGAGTAATCCCCAGTCCAAATCCCCTAATTTGGGAATCCTCCTCAGGAGTAAGCCCCAACCATAATTCCTTTATCCTGGGCTTCCTTTTTAGGAGTAAGCCGCAGTCACAATTTCTCTTAACTAGTCTTAATTTACTTTTGATCTGTGCTTCCTTCTCAGGAGTAAAACCTAATCATAAGTCCCCTCCTAACTTGGGCATCTTCCTTAGGAGTAAGCCCCAAGATTAGAGTATCCAAATCTCCATAAAGTATATATACCTTTATGGACCCTGTTTCCAGGTTTCTTCCCTGATGTAAATCCTATCCTTCATTTATCTGGGCAGTCATACATACATAAGCCCCACATTATTTCTCATGGTTGCATCTTTCATGAAAAAATTGTCTAGTTTTACCAATACCTCTTGTTTCTCACACCGAGCATGACTCACGTGTGTTTAGAGTGTAAAAGTAATTACGAAATATTTCTTTGAGCCATCAATCAAACATAAACCTCATACACCCTTCCTCGAACTACATGGGTTCTGATTCATTTTCTAAATAAAGGATACATACGTATCCCATCTACGGGTATTATCCCAAATCTGAAATAATCAATGTCATTCTGAATGACAATAAACATCAATTGCCCCACTGAGTGGCTTTCAAACCAGAATGGTCATCATAATGGCCAAGAGATATCTATATAATTTACTAAAGGATACCATTGACTAAGAATCTATAACAAATACAGATGATTCTATGTTGATGAAGAACCTCGAATACTTATAAAAGAATATCTAAATTTCCAACATATTAATCATTGATTGTCAGATCTAAAGGAAAGCTCATTTTATACTTGGTAATTTAATAAGGATTCACGAACCTAACTTAAATCTATAAAGAGAGTCCCGGAGTAGACAATAATTCCCCTCAAAAAGGAGTGATGAGTCCGACCTACCATCCTATTGACCAATGGAAATTCCTATGTCTCATCCATTCACAACTAATGAGCACCTACCTTTAGAAAGTAAGTCCAAATGGGTATGGAATCATTGGATGTTTCCGGTTCTACGAACAAACCCGTTAGAAACCGATTGGAATGTTTGAAACTTAAATCAATGATGTCATCCCCAATTCCAGAGGGAATCAAAAAATGGTGAACCCGATGTGAATCCATAACCAATATTAAATGATAGTTTAACTACTTGTTAGGCCCCTATTTAAAACTCAATGAGAGGGCCAACAAGACAGTCAATAACATATGTGTTCATCCAAAAGATGTAGTGTCTAGGCATATCTTTATTATGTCTGTTATATCAAACATGAACTCTTTTCCAAGATCTTCTACTTTTCAGAAATGGATTCTCTCAAGTTCACACCCGTGAATACTTCTGATCTGAATGCATCTGCTGCTAATCCTACTGGATCATCATCCACTCTGAGGATGATATCACCTACTCAGTGTCTTCAATGCTGGGTATCAACTGCACTAGATAAGGAGTAATGTCAACACAGTACAATTCCAACTATGGAGGCTTCCCGACAATCCCTCCAAGTGAATAACTCACACCTGTCATCTGGACAAGGATAAACAGTGATTAAGAAGTAGGTAGTGCCAAGAACCATCTCTAACCATTTCGGGTCGTTATCCCCAGAATGAAATCACCAGTCCCTCCCATATTCTGGGGAGGTGAATGAACAGGCCCCTCAGGTACTTAATTCATGGAGACATGAGACTTTCCCAAGGGATCCCATCAATAATCGCCTCAATACTTGTGCGGCAGTGTGCCCTCAACATGATGAGGGTATCACCTCTAGGAATTCGGCTCAGGTTCCTCAAACCCGAGCAGACAAGGCGAATCTCCAGAGGATAAATCCAGTCAAGAGTGATTAGGTTCTCATCTCTGACAACTCTGGAGAAGTCCACTAACCTAACTTGGTGGTAAGGAACGAGCAGGCACATACACCCGTCTGTTTTAATTCTATTGTCCAGCAGACTCGTCTGGAAGAAGCGTGCCAATCCCGCCAGGAAATTTCAGCGGAGTATTATAGACAGTGACATACACCTGCTATAAATCATCAGCTAGTCACCAGGCTCATCTGACTACATACTATGGATCCCTCCAACCCAATGTATTGACAACTGGTAAACAGGAACATACACCTACTTACACTCATCAATCCTGCATGCTGCCTCGTCTCTCAGTGTTGAAGGAAGTTCGTCAACCACGTTTGGAGGAGTGCAATAAGTAGTCATATACACATTCTTGTATTGATCAAGACTACCAACAACCCCGTTTGGTAGCTGCAGGAGAGGTTAGTCGGAAAGCTCCGATGAAAAACAGGAGGCAGACTCAATTCTCTTCCCCCACACTTGAGTACTGTCAGGATTCACTGATAGGAAAAGGTGGAAAAGGGTAGGAACATACACATACTCCAAGAATGGAATGGACTTATATCCTCGTTCCGGCAGATGAAGTCACCAAGAACATTCTTTCAATGGTGAAAGAGTATAAGAAAATACCTTCTCATATTCTGGATGCCTGCCAGAATATTATAACATATTCAGCAGCATCATAGGGAAAGAAATAAAAATCAATCCCTACCAGTGGACTGACTCATCAACAAATCACTCTGGAGTATATACAATCCTCTGTTCTAGTCTAAGAGGGTTGTGGGGCGTTCTCCCCCGTATCATATGGACAACCAAGTCAGGAACATACTGTAGAGACCCGAAGCATTACGTACATAGATATTACATTACTTTTACAGAGTACTTAATACATAACAAAAACAGACACACAAGGACCATAATAGTTTAGTGTCTTTGGAATCTTGGAACATAATATTCTAATCATGGTGAAAGATCATCAATATCTCCCATAAAGATATTCCACTTTTTGTTTCCTTTCCAAAAACCATTCTTTTATTCCTGGAGGAAAATAAATCATAAAAAGGGTGAGCTCAAATGATCAGTAAGGGTAATCATGGATAAAATAAAACATACCATATACATTTGAACTTTAAAAACATGAACATAATGTTTAAACATCAAAATCTTGAGCTACGACATAAAACATAGAAGTACATAAGGCATAGATAATAATGGAACATAAGTCATGATAAAATAGCATGGGAATAAAACATGTAATTGTGGAATCCATTAAACACGTGTAATTATTTCCATAGTATCCAAGGCATTGCTGCCAAGACCATCTTAGTGGACAGAGTCCCTTTCTGAATCGATTTTACTCCTCGTTCCAGTCCTATAATACTAAACCGGATTAACTTACTGTTCCAGCCATGTCTATATCATGAGATATAAATCTTTACCCAATGCATTGGAGGGAGATATAGGTCCCACCCATTTCATAATGAAATAATTCTTACTTGTGCCACAAAATAAACATACATCATTTATAAAAACCCAATAAATAAAATGGGTTTCATAAACATCATCCCATCATCACATAATCCATATAAAAGAAATGGATATCATTTCATAATAAGAAAAGTGAAACCATGTAAATCATAGAGACATTATACTTGAAACATACACATATGAAATAATGTTATCTTATATGAAAAATGGTTTTGATAAAACACTTGAATTGAATTCTTGAGGAAAATATCATTTTTTCTTAAAAATCATTTTCTTTTCACAAAATGTCATGAAATTTTAAAAGAAAAGGATTTTGTTGAAAATAGTCATGAAATCTTTTGGAGGAAGTTTCATGAAAATAAGGCTTTATAAAACTGTAAAAATCCTTTCATTTCGTATAAGTTAAAAAAAACATTCTCCTCGTACTTTTGTCGGAAAAGTCAAAAAGTGCCTCGTACGTAAACAAAAGAAATATTCCTTACATACAATGTAGTAAAATTAAAAATGGGTAAAAATGACATTAAACATACATAAAAATGATTTTATAAATCATGGACATGGATGATAACAATAACCCCAATAAATACTTACGAATAAGAAATCTCAGATAAAAATGAGATTTGCAAAATTATCCCTTACGTTAGGTCTGATTGCATTGTAAGTATATGAACCTCCTGTATAATGAGTTAAATAATTTCATTGACTTATTACAGAATCATATTCATTGTTATGATATTATATATTTTTCACTTATGACTTTATATTACCTGTTCTTTTGTAAATTCCATGTTAAAGCAGTGTTTTGGGTAAAATCATTTCATTTATCTTATGTGTTTCGAATTGTCGTTCATGATATTATTACATATATCCTGATTTACATAATTCCATAATGTAAAAAATGATTTATATATAATATATATTCAACATATACATATATATATATATTATAGATCGATAAAATGAATGAAATACACCGTTCATGAATACGGTAGGTCGTACTTATGCATGAACGTTGTTTTCGTTTCCTTATTGAATTGAATGAAACTAAATAGATGACATACATATATATATACATAAATTAAGTACCATTGTTATTTTATATATTTAATTATTATTCATTTTATAAACTTTATGATCATTCATGTATGGTTAACATGGAGAATGAATCTCATCGCGTCATGGAGACGGTAGTCCGTACATACGCACGAGCGATGATATCGTTCCCATAATTAAGGAATATAATTGGAGTGGATGGTATAATATATCAGAATCAGTATTATGTTATAATAACCATATATTTTTAATCTTTACACCATTATACCCATCCATGTAAGGTGATGGGTGAAAAACAGATTTCACCACGGCGTGGAGATGGTATTCCGTACGTACACACGCGTGGTGATTTCGTTTTCCGTAGGATGGATAGATGGTGAAATATGGTTGTTACATAATTATAATAACAAATAATTATATGAGTTATACTGATGTTATTACTTCATAATGAAACAACTAAATAAGAAGAAGTGGAAGAAGAAATAAAGTTGAAAGAATTGGTAACGGACATTACCTCTTCTTTGAAGTGCCTCTTTGAGACCTCCTCTTAGAGCACTAAAATTGGTCTTTTAAGAAGACCAGAACCTCTAGGATGTTTCTATAGAAGTGGAGAAGATAATGTGGCAGTTGTTGGCCGAGATGTAAGGCTCAAAGTGGTGTGAGGAAGAGAGGGAGGAGGTGACCTTTTATAAGGGAGGAGAGGGGCACCTTTGGAAAAACTAAAACTATTATTTTATTATAAAGTCATATTCGGTTTTTAATAGCTCCAAATTGATTTATTTCGAAGATAATGTGAGTATGGGTCTAAATACTATCATCCAATAGAATTTAGACAAGTTTATGTTTCTATTTTAACCATATCATTAAGATTTATCCGTAAGTTAAATAATTTTACTTTTACCGTGTCTTCTTGTTTTCTTACACTATAAGGTTAATAACCTTACTATAACAAGTCAAACGAACCCCATGTTGTTCATTATTAATATATATAACCTTATCTAAGTAATTTGGCCGAACCTTATATTTTTATGAATAAAATAACAATTAATAATATAATATTTGTTTTAAAAACTATTTTATGTCAATTTTGACAATATTTGGTAATTGATTTTTGTGAAAATCATAACAGAATGATTAGTTCTAAAAAATTTAATTAAATCAAAACTATCATGTCCTATTAACCTAATTTTTTTTTGAAATTCATAAAAAGTCTCAAATTACATTTATTTAGGTATTTATAACATCAGTTATGTCAATATTTCATTAATAAGATAATTACTGCATCATTTTTGTGTCATAAATAAATTAAATTATTTAATGTCTATATATTATAAATAAAATACCATTATGTAGGAAATATTTTTATATTTCTAATGAATATTTATAGTTGAATTTATCTTATGTATAACCCTATATTAATAATTATTTACTTATTAAATTTTGATTTTAACTATTTTGACCCTTCTTTCAATAAATTAATATTAAATGTCCTAATATAATTAAAGTGGGCCTAAATGGTCATATTTTATTCCTAAGATTGTTTTTGGTCGAATTACACTTATATAATAGAATTAGGACATGTTTTAGGGTAATAATAATATCATTTTTACCCTTAATTATCCTATTTACTTTTAACCGTGGTAAATAAAATTAAAAAGTTACTATTCACCAAAAATTATTTTCATCTCATTGAACCACATTTTAGTCCTTGATATTAACCGAGTCTCTCTGATTTTTGAAATCCAATTTAAAAATGTGGTAAAATTTATTTTAAATTAAAAAAAGTCAGTTTTTTAACTACCACTAAGTGGTTTCACTATTCATCGAAAATTGAAGTTTTTCAGAAAAATACCAAATATTCAGCGGAAGAATTATTTGATACTCCGAATTCAAAATTGTTGTCTATTTTGAAAAATTCATAACATATAAGTGGTATTAATTAATTTTAAATTTAATTCCCGTTATCAAAACAAATAGCGTATTTTTAAGAAACATAAACAATCAAAAGATTGATACTTGTTTATATCAAATTTCAATGTGAAATTAATTCCAATGAAAAAATTGGATTAAATGGTAAGAATATATTCTAATTACACATTAAACCCAATTAAAAATATAATCTAAAAATATAAATTATTGCGATGAAAAAATTTGTATTTAATTAAAATATAGCATGTTTTTACTATTCATTAAAATATGAAAGTTATCAGAATAATATGAAAAATTTATCCAAAGTAAATTTTTATATACTGATTCCAAAGAAGAATTTTATTTTGTCAAATTGACGTTATAAACATTTCAAAAACAAGATTTAATGTGGGTGTGCCATCAAAAGGCGGCAAAACAACATTTCTTGAAAAATATATATTTTACACGAATTTTTTTTTTCTTCTCATACCATATTATAGAAAATGTGTAAGATGAATAATAATGTTATAAAATTATAATTGTAGTTAATAATATTCATAACGGCTAGTCCATAATAATATTATAACAATATATCATTGTTTAGTGAAACCTGGTATTGCGTACAACACACGATATCAAGGAAGGTCGTGATTGCGTGTAATACAAGCCAAGTCAGGGTTGCATGTTGTGCAAGACTCCTCCGTTGTTTCGTAAAACATAATCCAACCATATTTTATTTATACGTTGAATATATATATATACACTCAATGTTTCAAAGAATAACTACTATCAAAATTGTTTGTATCAGGATCCAAGAATAGTGTTTTATATACTGCAAGCTCATACGTTGTTGTGTATAGCCCAAGGAAATATTATTGTAGCTTACAACACAAGACATTAATGAAATTAAAAGAATATTTTTCATAAAATCTTGGTGTGTTACACACACACCTGATTTCATTGGAGATCTTCAGCCTAACCTGGCCATCTCTCCTGATCAGGCACATACACCTGGTCAGAGAAGATACTTTCGTCAACAAGTGGTTTCCAAGGTGAGTAAGAAGGCGTCTAAGAAGAAGACCCGCCCATCATAGTCAATAAGCCAAAAGCCAATCTGTAATAAGGTCTTGCTCGATGTTGGATTTCTTGAAGCCCTCATATAATTATCTATTGGAATCCAAGATTCAATCCCTCATTTCCCAATAGTGGAAACATTAATTCTGAAGGTCTTCAACAGACACTTCCTCATGAAGTCTTGCTTCAAGATAGTTTTTACAATCTTGATTTTTCACCTTAAGATGAGAGATACAATAACCCTCTGTGTGGCCAGAAGACCAAGGAGAAAGAGATCTCATCTTTTTCTATAACCCACCATGGTGGTCCTCCCCATGATGATGAATTTCGTTGTGAAAGTCCTTTCCACAGTAGTGATTCACATTGCCCATAAAATGCTCGAGTGGACAATGTGGTTCCGAGAAATCCCTCTTATCTTGAGGCACTTGAAAATGAGAAACCAGTCATGTATGATGCTTTACCATCAGCAAGTGAAATAATTTCACAATCAAAAGATATCCTGGGGCGTAGTTCATTCTCCGACCACCCCTGGGTCATTTATCATCTAGTTTGATCGGTGGATTCTCTACCAATCATGTTGAATCCAATGACGCAATAAGAAAGCACCATCTTTGGTCAACTAAGGTAGAATAATCTTCATTGATTGATAAAGAGGAAGTGCTGAATACGAGAAAACAACTGGCAAAAGGTGAAGTGCCAGTAATGTTTTGGAATTTGGCTGACTATCAGTATGACATATCAAAAGTGTTGACATAAGACTGTATTCAAGATATTCGTCTCAACATATGGAAAAATCATTGTCAGTTGAAAAAGAAAATATTATCTAATGATGAATCTGAAAATCATGTCAAGATAATAGAAGGGTTAAAATGCCATATTGATTTGGCATCTCTCTCAGTCTCTCGATATCCGAAGGCTGAAAAGCAGCAGAGATCCCTTCAGTGTTCATACCTTGGCGCACTAAGAAGATTGTGTCAGTTAATTTACAATGCCCCATTTGGTATTCATATTAGTGGATAGGGTGTTCATGGAGCACTACATTTCACTGTACTCTCCAATCAACAAATCCCACCAAAGGTGGTTTCATGCAATGTTATCTCCTAGAATTGGCCACATATGGCAAGTTTTGTGAAAAATCAAAGCCTTTCCCAAGAACAGGCATCAACTAGTTCTTCTCAAAGTCAATAATACAGATAACTATTTGTTGAATTACTCCTACATCAAGTGAACAAGAATATTTAATTGACCCCTCATATGGAGCAGGCACATCATCATGTGACAGAAGTGTCAGAAATCATCCAACGGTCTTTTGAACTGGGTGATAAAATTGGATGTCTATTGATGCATCCAGCTAAATTCTGGACCAAGGACTACAGGATCTGGAGAGATTTTATAAAAGTCTCAGACATAGCATGTCAAGAGCCACCCAGCTTGCCAGACTGGGGACTCTTTTAAAACAACCCTTGAAATCAACAAATAGATTTCAAGGAGTTGAGCGGGAACAACAGGAATAGCCCCAGTCCACCAGACTGGGGACTTTTTCAAATCCTCAATCCCTCCCTCGGAGAAATTCAGTCTTCTCTCGATTGGGGAAGAAGCCCCATGAGGAACGAAGAGCAAAGTTTTCAGGAGATTCCCTCCAAATTACATTTCATCAAGAATTTCTGAGGGATTGAATCAACAAAAGGGAATGTCTCATCAGAGACACGGAAGAAGACAATATCTCAGAAATGCCGATAGGAGGGATGCAATGCATTATGCATCAATCAATTTCATCAATTCCGTTGTTGTTGATCCACCAGATGAGGTTCACTCAGAGGGATCAGATGAAGATGTTCCTGCTCAAGAAATTGTACGCACAGACACAAATGAACAAGGTGTGCGTACACGAAATCAAAGGACTACTTAGAACATAGTTAATCCTTCAAATAACCCACTTCCCCCTCTCTGAATGGGATCCAACAAGGGGAAAAGAAAGAATTGGGTTACATACCCTTCCTCGGGAGAAGGCCAATCGCTCTCATTAGAGCAAAGATTTTCATATCAAGAGGATGAAATGATGGAATTAAGGAGGATGAATGCAGAACTAATTTAGGGTAGTCTTCATCCTAAACATATTGGAGCCAGTCAGCCAAGGGAATTTGTTGTGGCTATTGAGATGGATCGAGAATATCCTCCTTTATCAGTACACCCTCACAGGTCTAATCCTATGGGTCAAGTGCAATAACAATTGGCAGTGCTGCCATTAGTTGCAGTACCATCTGTCATACTTGTCCGAGCTCTAGTCATTGCACTTTTTCAGGTCCAAGCTCCACCAGATATTTCTCAAAAGTTAATAACTACTATTGATTCATTAACTGCTCGGTTGGAAGTTATAGAGGAAAAGCGAGCGCAGGTTCAACCAGAAAAGAGAGCTTACCCTGAATGGGTAGATTCAATCACTCCCCCCATCATGTTTTGGGAACCCTTTATTCCCTATTTTCAATGGATCAGGTGATCCTGAACTGAATTTGATGCATTATATGTCTTGTTGCGATCCTATGATGGGAACTCTGGAATCGCAAGAAGCAGTGAAACTCGGATTCATTGTGCGAACCTTGCAAGGACCAGATTTTTTTTGTATAGAAGCTTGAAATCCCAATCAATTACAGGATGGGAAGATCTCCGTCAACAATTCCTTCTTCTGTTCAGCTCAACATTTCCAAGGACAATAGTTTTTTATCTTAAAAAATGTAAGAAAAGGGATAATGATAGGTCCTCATATTTCATTGCTCATTGGAAGGGATTAACATATTCCCTAAGCTTAGAACTCCCTCAAGAAGAGCTGTTGCCAATCGGTGTGGGAAATCTTCGTGACGAATTACGGATTCCATTGATCCCTGTATAATACACATGAGGGTTTCGAGACCTTACTTCAGTCGCTCAACAGATTGAATACTCTCTTACGAATACTGAGGATTAAACTTCTGTAATTCCATCAGCTCCAGGAAGGAGAATGGGTAGAGAAGAGACTGCTACAACCATGCTTAAACAGGCACCTATACATGCTTCTACATCAAAACCTTCATATTCCCGAAGGGATCCACATCCTAAGCGTCAGCAACAGCGGCCGTTTCGTCAAGATGATCAAAGAGATCAAATACGGAAACAGTTTGATGAGTTGAAGAGTAAATTTATTCAATCTGAAATGAACATGTTACTAGTTTCTTCATTTCAGACCTGGAGAATAATTTGGTTCAGCTGCCGAGGCCTAATAGTCCAAACAAAGAAGGAGATGAAGACCATCCCAATTATTTCCCATTTTATCAGATGTTGGGGCATCCCATTCAGGATTGTTTTGTCTTCATGTACCTCCTGCAAAAAATGGTTGACTCCGGACAAGTTAAATTGAAAGGTTCTTTAGCTCAGGTAGCATGTGTTACTGCTACAGATCTGGAGGAAGGAGGCGAGTGCCAATAATTTAAAAGCAAAAATGCACAGAAATATGATGATTGGATGGTCAAAAAAACGATCAACTGAAATCTTTCAATTTTGCGAACGCAATTGAAGAAACCAATTGTTTCTTCTGCTGTAAATGACGCAGTGAAACATCCATCAAAAGAAAAAATCCTCAAAATGGCAGCATAGTTTGAAGAAGGATGATGAATCAGGAGAAGATGATTATGTGTCAAAGCCTAAGCTGTCATTATCTCTGGAAGATTTCATGCCATCTAATTTGAAGCCGCTGGCACCATCCCACCAAATGGAACATCCTAAATTGGCTAGTCATGTAGAGTCTTTATCAGATGAAGAACTGATATTAAGTTCTGTTAATATGATCCACTTAACAGATCCTTATTCTAATCACAATTTCAATTTCGATGAGCTTGAATTCCCTATATCAAATAGAGGAATTAGAGGGAGTTCCAGGGTTCTGGGATACAGAGAAAGACGTGGATATCCCAGAAGACACTATTCCAATTCTACCCCTGCGAGAACTGTGTATGCTGCAGAAACTCATGGCAGAGACCTTTATCGAGCTCAAAAAGAACAAGAAAGTTCTTCCACAAATAGAAAATTAAGTCTTGGAACAGTTGTTCTGGAGGATCGGTTGGGGATTCCACCATCATCCTCTCAACAATTAAATGGATCTAATCGGTCTAATCTTCCAAATCCAGGAATATTTCCAACTCCTGTCCCAATACAGGATGCATCAAATTTCAAAGCATCAACTTCCAAGGCACCTGCTAAACCACATGTTCCTGTTGGGAAACGTAGACCTCTGGATCAAAAGTATGATGCATTGATACACCTGGCCCAAGTACCGGCCAAGTTATCAATTCTGGATGCTTTGAATCTGTCAAAAGATCTTTGAGAGGCACTCATCGAGGCATTGTCAAGTCCTCAAGAGTTTGAAACTGAAATTGATGCAGCTGAATTTTACCACGTAGATAATAATCCTACAGAATGCCATGCAGTGATATCTTTCACAGATGAAGATGAATATGTTGTCGTGCATGGGCATAGTAGACCTTTGTATTTAACTAGCAAGGTCAATGGTGTGGACATATGAAGGGATTTCATTGATAATGGTTCAGGAGTCAACCTCATCCCCATTCGTACACTTCATCGATTGGGCCTTAAGGAATCTAATTTAGCTCCTTCTACTATGATGTCACACATATATATAAAAATTAACAAGATCCACTTGGTGAGATTACACTCATAACTCAGTTTGGAGATCTTGTATCCAATTCAGATTTCATGGTTGTTGATCAAGACTCAGCCTTCAACATCTTGCTTGTAAGACCCTGGCTACATCAACATGCGGTTATCCCTTCATCATACCATTAATGTCTCAAATGTTGTTTCGATGGTCAGGTTAGGACATTGTATGGTGATAAGGCCCCATTCAAGACATGTGAACCTCAATACAATGAGGAGGAATTCTATCACATGAAGGGAAAGGATAAATCCACAATAAGGGAGATTACCAATGTTAATGCTCCATATGGTTTGGAGAAGATTCCAGTAAATCCATTTGCACGTGTAAGTACAGATTATGTGTTCCCTATCTGTCAAATTGACATGATAGACCCAAATCAAAATACTCTTATGGAAAGATCCATAATGTCAATTATGGAATCGAGCCAGACAATATGGGAGAAATTGGTGATCCTCCAGGAAATGATGAAATCTCAAATCGAGATGTCTTCATTTCATCTACTGAAATCCAGCAAGTATATACTTTTCCAACCAGGCCAGGAGATGTTATAGAAATTCCAGAGGTGAATGATGATGTTGATTCTCAAACCATCATCTTCTCTTTATTACCAAAGGAAGACCCTTCATCATTAATTGGGTCAGAAATGGAAGCTTCTTCTTCAAGATGTTCTAATTTTAACATCTCTTCTGATCATGGAAATTCTGTTTCGTCATCTACTATGCAAGTAGAAACCGAAGAAGTAACACATGTTAAAGAAGAAGATGAAGATCTTATAGATTCTCCTCCATCATTTGAAGAGGGTATCTCTACGACTATGGACGAACGCAGAGAAATCAATATGAGTAAAAAAGAAGATCCACACAAATCTTTAAACAGTGCGTCCATGAATCTTGAAGAACAAGATATTCATATTTCTTTTTTAAAGAAAAATAGAGACATATTTTCTCGGAACTATATAGAGATTCCAGTGCTTGATCCTGATGTTTCTACTCATCATTTGGGTTTACTAGAAGAACATCGAGGATTTAAGAAAGCCGTAAGAAGAACACACCCAACTTATGCTTCCAAAATTGAAGCTGATGTGGATAATATTTTCAAAGTCAACTTATTTAGAGAAGATAAATATCTCAAGTGGTTGGCTAATATTATCTCTGTGAAGAAGAAGAACAGACAATTTAGAGTTTTCATTGATTTTAGAGATCTTAATCAGTATTGTCCTAAGGATGATTTTCCATTTCCGATTACTCAAATTTTAATCAATACAACAGCTGGCTATGAAGCACTTTCCTTCATGGATGGATATTATGGATATAATCAAATCCGAATGGCTCCAGAAGATGAGGAATCTACATCTTTCATATCCCCACAGGTTGTGTTTTTCTATCGGTTAATTCCCTTTGGCTTACAGAATGCAACTGCAACATATCAGTGTGCCATGCATCGTATCTTCAAACCCTTTTTTGGGATGTTTGTTGAATGTTACGCGGAAAATTTGGTGGTCAAATCCAAACAATGTTCTAATAACTTGGCTAATTTGGAAGTCATATTCCGCAAGCTTTGACTATATAATTTGAAGATGAACCAATTAAAATGTGCTTTTGGGGTAACCTCATTGGAATTTCTCGACTTTATTGTATTCCATCGTGGTATTGAAGTCAATCCTGAGATGAAGAAGTCAATCCTGGGTATTTCACCCCCTATAAATTTGAAATAATTGAGAGGACATCAAGGGAACTTAGCCTATATTAAGCATTTCATCTCTAATTTGGCAGGCAAAAGATTACCCTTCACCAAATTGATGAAGAAGGGATTCACATGCCAGTGGACTGAAGAATGTTAAGAAGCATTCGATATTCTCAAGAAATACCTCTTGAGTCCACTGGTACTTATTCCACCTTTTAATGAAGGCCACTTATCCTCTACGTGATAGCCTTAGAGCAATCATTGGGTGCCTTTCTTGCTTAGAAGAATGATTCTAGGAATGACAACAACCTCTACTATCTCAGTCAAACTATGCTTGAAGCAGAACCCCGATATTAAAATATTGAGAAGTGCTGTCTGGAATTAATCTTTTCAATTTAGAATTTGAGACACTACCTAGAACATCATGAGGTCCAATTGGTCACTCGCAATAACCCGCTCAAATTCATCCTTAGACGTCCAATGCTATCAGGATATCTGGCAAGGTGGGATGTTATTTTGCAGCAATTCAACATTCAGTATGTGTCTCAAAAGGCAATAAAGGTCCATGCTCTGGATAATTTCCTTGCTGAAAACCCTTCAGTGGAAGACACATATTCAGATATTGAACTCTCTATGAGGAAGTCTTCTCTATTTAATATAGTCCTCAGGCATGGGAAATGTACTTTGATGGTGCTACCAAAAGTCCAACAGGGAGAAAAATGGAAAATCCTAAATTCACCAAAGTTGGCTAAGGAATTGTGACAATTTCCCCAAAAAAGGAAGTGTTACCTTATTCATTCTTATTGTGGGAAGGTGGTACCAATAATAAAGCAGAATACCAGGCCCTCATCGCAGGATTAGAGTGGGCACTTCAAGCACAGGTAAATCACTTAAAGGTGAAAGGTGATTCAAACCTGGTAATCAAAAAAGTCAACGGGGATTAGGCAATCAGAAAAGATGAATTAATCCCATTGTATGATTAGGTCAGAGAGTTAAAGGCAGAATTTCCTATGGAACTGACATTTTCTTATGTCCCGCAATCACAAAATGCTCAAGTTGATGCACTGGCTAATATAGCTACCTCTCTAGCAGATCCAAATCAGGACAAAAAACCATCAGTATTTCCCACTGTCAAACAATTTCACCTTATGTTCGAACAAGAACGGATGAGATCAATAAAATTAGTCCCATTCCTAAACTGTATGGTCATACTACAGGATGGATGACACCAATTAGGGAATACCTTCAGAATGGAAAACTTCCACTTGATAGAGCTGGGAAAGAATAAATATGGAGACGTGTGGTAAATTTCATTCTTTATGATATCCCAGATCACCTAGAGAAAATTCTCTACAAGCGTGGTTTTGATGGAGTTCTCTTCAGATGCATTTATGGTGAAGAGACAATGGTTGTCATGAAAGAAGTGCATGCAGGAGACCGTGGTTCCCACCAGTCTGGACATAGAGTTTCTGATCAGATTCAACAGTTTGGATACTTTTGGCCTTAAATGATACAATATTGTGTTGATTTCACAAAGAAGTGTCATTCATGCCAAGTACATGCCAATTTCATTCATTAACCTCCAGAGTTGCTTCATACAACTAATTACTCGTGGCCATTTTCCACATGGGGAATGGATGTGGTGGGACCTTATCCTTCAACTACGGCCAAGCAGTTTAAGTATATTCTTACTGCTACTGAATTCTTTTCCAAATGGGAAGAGGCAATACCTCTCAATGAAGTTAGTTCTAAAAACATTGTTATCTTCATCAAGTCTAACATCATTACTAGATTTGGTGTCCCTCATACCATATTGAGAGACAATGGCACCAACTTGAGATGAAGAAGTTGTATCAAGAATACAAAATCAAATCCAACCATTCATCTTGGTATCATCCAGTAGCCAATGGCCAGATAGAGGCCTTCAACAAGAATCATTCAAACATACTGCAAAAGGTGGTGGATAAAGATAAAAATTCATGGCCTGATAAACTCTTTCATGCTTTATGGGCTTATCGGACTACCACCCGCACTGCAACGCGGTCAACTCCATATTCATTGGTATATGGAATGGAAGAAGTCTTGCATATTGAAGTTCAACTACCCTTGCTTAGAGTATCCATTTGTGATCAGTCATCTATAGATGAACAATCTCAAAAGATGTTAGATGAATTGGAACGGTTATATGAGAAAATATTGTTCACCCTAGACCACTTGGAAGTCTACTAGAATCGAATAGCATGAGCTTTCAACAAAAAAGTTCGTCTTCGTTCATTCATTCAGGGAGAATTGGTACTGGTTCTCAGAACTCCAATGATACCGGGAATGAAACTTCCCAAGCATGAACAAAAATGGGAAGGACCTTATTCAATACATAAGGTCTACTCCAATGGAGTATATTCATTAATCGCAATGGATGGAGAACTCATCACTACTCTAACCAACAGAAGATTTATGAAGAAGTATTTTTTATAAACACAAAATACATTGTTGCGGTCAGTACATATGACCTTAAACTATTATTATTACTTTCGTCCCACACGGCGTTAAACTATGATGTCCTAACTACATGACGCTAAACTGTACTGAATACTCTTATGTCCAGCAAGACATTAAACTGTAATATTTATGGTCTATACATATAACCTTAAACTATTTGTATTACTTTCCTCTCACACAATGTTAAACTATGACGTCCTAACTACATGATGTTAAACTGTACAGAAGTCTCTTATGTCCAACAAGACATTAAACTGCACCATTTATGGTCCATACATATGACCTTAAACTATTTGTATCCCTTTTAGTCCAACCTGACATTAAACTATGAAAAAGTCCCTAATAAATCCAACATGACATTAAAATGTGTCCCCTTTTGTCCTTACTGCATGACATTAAACTGTGCAGTCCCCCTTTTTGTCCAAACATGACATTAAACTGTATTTTCCCCATTTTCCTAACTACATGATGCTAAACTATATAGAAATCCCTTAATACGTCCTACATGACGTTAAACTGTATTTTTTCCCTGTTACATGACACTAAACTATGCAACACCAATAGTCCAATCTATAATACTTTAAACTGCATAGTCCCTTCATATGTCCTACATGACATTAAACTATTCATTGTTAAGGTTGTTTTTACCTCTTATTTCTCACACCGAGTATGAATCAAACGAGCTTAGAGAAATCTTCAACCATGACACCCTCTCTTGGCCGCTAACCATGCGTATGTCCCAACACCATTTTTTAGGTCGTTGTCCCCAAGAACAACTTGATCACTAATTCATTCTTTAATTGAACTACGCAGACTTTTATCCTTGACTTCTAGGCTGGGTATGTAGGAAACCTCCAGATATTCAATCCCAAAACCAATCTCTTCACATCGGTTCACCTCCATCTCGTACAATGGTGATTTCTGAAATCACCCCTAGAATCAATATCCTTACATTGGTTCAACTTCTTCCTTGCTATATGACGTTAAAATGTACAACATTTTTTGTCTGGAATGACAATAAACAAAAAAATTCTTTGATACCCTCACCTGAGAGGAAGTCATTATTTACATTGATCTCAAATCATGTTTTATTCCAAAGTAAACGTGCATACATAGCAATGCCCAAACTTTTTATTTTGGGTCAAACCAAAATTTCACTAATGTCCCCTTTCACCCTTCACTTGTACGAACCAAATCTGTACAGCGGGTATTTCTAGAACTACGTGGGCCTGATTCCCATCCTTATGGGATACGTAGGAATGTTTGATTGTCCCTTGAATCCAACCCCAAGCCTTTTGGGACTAACCCAAATTCCATGTTCAGTCCCTTGGCTGAAAAGTCCCCATGAAAACACACACTGTGTATTTCTTATAATTGTCCAAGCTCTATGACCATAAACAATGATCTCCAATCCTTTTGTCCCACATGAAGATAAACTATAGTTCAAGAACTACATAAGGCTTGATTCCCATCCTAATGGGATACATAGTGAAGTCCAACATTTCAATTCAGGACCCATCCACAACGTGATTATGGTTAGCATTGATCTATGTATCTTTACATACATTGAACAACACCCATTTTTACGTGTCATAATCCTAACCTTAAATATTTTCAGATCATCATAACCCTTTTTCCTGAATTCTAATCACAAATTTTCCAAATTCTGAGAATTATTTTTCTTAACCATGCTGCACGTTCCCTTAGGCGGATTTGAATAAACAGTCTACATAACAGACCTGTCAGCTAAATGATGCTATTATTTGACAATGAATCCAATTCCCTTAGGCGGCCCTACATAATTAAACCACCTAACGGGTTTGTTAAATAATGGTAACTTAATTCTTAGGATGAAAGCCTCTTTTTTTCCTTTTTTCTCTTAACGATGATAAGTAGGGATTCCCAAAATAGCCATTCTTTACATATTTGTCACAAACTCTTTTTGTTGATCTGAAAATATTCAAGTCTATGGTTTATATTTTCCCTTCCCTACATTTGGGAAGACCTTAGTAAGAGTTACATTCATCCAGTTCTTAAACAATTTTGATTGGAAATATCTTCTCCATATTCAAGTACATCTTTCCATACAACAAACTCTATACTTTGGAAAATTTGAATCTCCCTAAACTTTCACTGGCATTTTAGCAGTAGAAAAGTAACTTTCTGAGAGTTCTTTTTCCTGACTATGCAGCACCTGCCCTTAGGCAGCATTTCATAAACAAGTCTTCATAATGGACCTGTCAGCCAAAAGATTCTATTATTTGACTATGCAGCCAATGCCCTTTGGTGGCCCTGCATAATTCAACCCCCTAACGGGTTTGTTAAATAATGGTAACTTAATTCTTGGGAACTACTTCTTCTAATGCTTTTATCCCTTTTTCATATCATTCCTCAGATTCAAAATTTCTTAAGTTGTAGTTTACATATTTTCACTCATACTTGTGTGTGGTTATATATTTTCAGATAAATTGTCAAGGAATTGAGTCCATTTTAATTCATTCAGTCAAAGATATTTAGACCTTAAACATTTAGCCTTTTTATGTCTGACATTCATGAATTTAGAATGCCAGATTTCTTGTTTCATCTCACCTCAGATTCAAATACTCGTTTCTCTACAGATCCAACTTTGAGGGGGGACTTTTGTTGACACTCCATTCTCATCACAGAGACTAAACGAAATGAAAAGGGAAGATAACTCAAACAAAGAAGATTCATCCTTCGAATAAACAAAAAAAGAGAATGGGATGAACAAGGAGAATATTTCCCATTGGTCGTGCAAGTTCCAGCATGGTTTCACGAGTACACTTGTGCGCCGCCTAGTGGTCACATAGGTGACTTGCGTGCCCTCTTTGAAAATCACCCAGGGTCTTCTCCAATCTATAAATACCCCTGGAGGGCCCCCCATTTAAAGAGGACATTTTCCAGAATTTAGATACAGAGTTCCGAACTCCCATGTCTCTTCTTCAAGTCTACCGAACACTTCCAAGGTAATTATTTACCTAGAATGAAAGGTCCTAACAAGAGGAATAAGGTCTATGTGTTAGAATTCAAAAATAATTGTGCGGCTAAGTGTTTTACCCTTATGGGAAATGTACACACTTGCGAGCATCCTTACGTACTCGTTGAAACTTGCATGCCACTCTTCTTGAAGTACCTTGGGATAATTATAAAGGCTTCAGTCAAGGTTCACGCAAGTATTACCCAACTGGTTAACTGTCTCCCAATTATATAGGTGTCGCGCAGGTATACTTACGTGTCCAATACATGTGCACCCATGTAATACATGCGCCCCCCCCCCCAGGAATTGCACACCCTTCTATTTTTTGGGGCCCTTCCTTCCCATTTCACCTCTCATATGACATTCCACCTCTCATATTCAAGATTCAGTCTTCATGACACTCTTCAAAGCCATTTATCGCATGTTTTCTTGATGGAATTCCTTATCTGAAAGGAATTCTATGGAACGTCTCTCAAAACCTAGTGATTTACACATCTTTATGTCACTAAAGGTAAGAGATTTCATTAATTTCAACCTCATCCTTTAATGATGAGAGGATCCATAACCTAGGTATCCTTTGTAGGAGTAAGCCCCAGTCCATGTTCTCTTATTTGGGCATCCTCCTTAGGAATAAGCCTTAAGTACTCATTAACTGGGGCATCCTTTTCAAATGTAAGCCCCAGTCATAATTTCCCGCAACCTGGGCCTCCTTTTCAAGAGTAACCCCCAGTCATAATTTACCTTAACCTAGGCCTCCTTTTCAAGAGTATGCCCCAGTCCAAGTCCCCAAATTTGGGCATCCTCATCAGGAGTAATCCCCAACCATAATTCCTTTAACCTGGGCTTCCTTTTTAGGAGTAATCCACAGTCTCAATTTCTCTTAACCTATATTAATTTACTTTTGATATGGGCTTCCTTCTCAAGAGTAAAACCCAATCATAAGTCCCCTCCTAACTTGGGAATCTTCCATAGGAGTAAGCCCTAAGATTAGAGTATCAAATCATTACAAAGTACATATACCTTTATAGACCCTGTTTCCAGGTTTCTTCCCTGAAGTAAATCCTAACCTTCACTTATCTAGGCAGTCATACATACATAAGCCCCACATTATTTCTCATGATTGCATCATTCATGGAAAAATTGTATGGTTTTACCAATACCTATTTTTTCTCACACCGAGGATGACTCGCGTGAGCTTAGAGTGTAAAAGTAATTATGACATCTTTCTTTGAGCCATCAATCATACATAAAACTCATAATCCCTTACTCAAACTACATGGGTTCTGATTCCTTTTCTAAATAAAGGATACGTAGGTATCTCATCTATGGTTACGATCCTAACTTTGAAATAATCCATGTCTTTTTGAATGACAATAAACTTCAAGTACCACACGGAGTGGCTTTAAAACTAGAATGGTCATCATAATGACCAAGTGATGTCTATATAATGTATTAAAGGATATCATTGACTTAGAATCTCTAACAAATACAGATGATTATCTATTTTTAAAGAACCTCGAATACATATAAAAGATTCTCTAAATTTCCTACATATTATTCATTGATTTTCAGATCTAATGGAAAGCTCATTTTATACTTGGTAATTTAATAAGGATTCACGAACATAGCTGAAATCTATAAAGAGAGTCCTGAAGTATACAACAATTCCCCACAAAAAGGTGTGATGAGTCTGACCTCCCATCCTCTGGACCAATTCATATTTTTATGTCTCATCTGTTCACAACTAATGAGCGCCTACCTTTGGAATGTAGGCCCAAATGGATATGGAATCATTGGATGTTTCTGGTTCTACGAACAAACCCGTTAGAAACCAATTAGAATGTTTGAACCTTAAATCAATGAGGTCATCCCCAATTCCAGAGGGAAACAGTCCTTAAGAATTTGTATACTGCAAACAAATATTAGAAGTTTCATAACATCAATGATGTATGAAATTTAATTTATTACATGTTTGGTACATTTTTATCTGAACATGAATTCAATATTGATAAAAAAGAAGAACAAAAAATCTATTTTAGTATGAAGTATCATCCTTGTGAAGAAAATGAAAATTACATTGCAAAAAAAATTATCCCCAGAAGATATCATGTAAGCACACTGAGAAAACCCTATATTAAAAATCCTATAATTTAAGGGTTGTCCATTCAAAAGAACTAATAAGTGGTTTGACACTTAACAGAACCCATTTGGAAGGTCCAACCTTGCTGCAACAATTCCAAATAACATGTTTGTTGTTTATCCAAAAGATTTGGAAAGAATGAGAAAACATAAATATGCATAGGATAAGTCTACTGAAAAAGGAAAAGAAAATATTAGACATTATTAAGACATAGTGAATTAGAGTTTTCATACAAAAGTATTCCATTATTTTAAAGATTTTCTATTTGAAATATGCATGAAATTAGGTCACATTTAAAATAGATTTGTAACCTTAATACATGTACAAGAATCATTCATTACAAGGAGTAATAATATTTATTCGATGAAGGATATATAGAAGATGAATTATACATATAATGAATAAAATAATATGATCATATCCATTCTACCTTAACACAAATAAGAACAAATGTTCACTTCTTAAAGCATGAATACTAGAGTAAATAGGAAAACATGCTTGAGAAAAACCTATCAACATTTCCATCCATATTTAGGAATCAAGGAGGATCCACCATATTACCATAATCATTGGTTATTTTATTTGGGATTATAAAAAAGGTAATTGAAAGGTGAAGCATGATATTAGATGGATTACATAAGAATTATTGAGGGATATCATTTTTCCTTTAATATCCAAGCTTAATAAGCCAATATCTTTGAATAATTCCCCAATTTTGTATTCAAATAAAAACATGATGTAATATAATTATATTATGAAGTTGAAGATTCTTTATATTGGATAACTAGGATAAATAATGTACCAACATGGATTGATCTTATTTGTAGAATTAAGAAGAACAAGTATTTAAGAATATTGTATTCAATGATGTTGAGAATGTTATCCAATGTGGAACATCGCAATATGAAGAACCATGCTATTTTTTATCCCTAATAAAATTTCTTGAAATCCATTCATGGTGAGATCTTCCATTAGGATTATATTGATGAGTATTTCCCTTAAGGAGGATAAAAATAAAGAATGATGAAGAAACTACTAGAATAAATGTTTCTATTATTATCTAACCTAATTATTTTTTAAATATCTTCATGATTATGTCTTTTGAAAATAAGATAAGGTGATCAAGGGATAGATTTAGATTCTGAAATAGTGTAAGTCTTGTAAAATACTCTTTGATGACATAAATAATTTGATTCATAAGAAGATTCATAAGAATAAAAGATGGATAGTGAATCATCATTAGGGGTTGGATTGCTCCCACAAAAAAAGCATAACGAAAAATGATGAACAATATGACTTCCTACCAATTGTGGAACAAACCTCATTTAAAGAAGCTATGAAAGGCGAATAATTGTATAAACACATGAATTAAGAACATGATTAGATTGAAAAGAACTAGACAATGGATCTTGTTACTAGACATGAAAATAATAATATGAATGGAACCAAATGGATCGTCAAAACAATTTAGCACAAAAATTTGATTAGAATTGAGGCATGCCTTGAGTGTCAGGGATGTACATAAATTAAAGGTTCTGATGTTTACAAAACATTTCATCAGATAGATATACATTAGTCAATCATAGTTTTTCAGGAAATATCATTCCAAAGAGGAGACAGAAATTACAAATAGATGTCAAAACAGCTTTATCAAATGGATATCTTTCTGGAAAAGTATAAATTGAACAACAAGTGGGGTTTCTTCTTAGTATTGATGAAATAAACGTTTGAATATTAAAGAAGGATACCTATGGTTATAAAAAGGTGCCATGATCATGGTGCTATCGACTAGATTCTTATCTAAAAATGCTCAAATTTAAAGGATGAGAATTGAATCAAAATCACTTTGTGAATAATTATCAAAAATATTAGTTCATGGCACTGGTGTATGTAGATGACATTATATTTTGTAGAAGTAGATAGGGATCTATGGATGAATTTTTTATTCATAGGAAATCAGAAGTTTAAATGTCTATGATTGGTGAACTGACATACTTCCTAGGGCAACAAGTTAAACAGAGGAAGCCTGCAACTTTTTTCTTTATAATATTATGCAAGAGATTTGATAAATAAATTTATTATGCATGAATCCAAACCAATGTTGTCTCCAATTGTGATTGGAACTAAACATTGAAATCAAGAGGATGGAAATTTTAGAGATCCAACCATGTAAATAAGAATCATCAGAAGCTTATAGTACTTAATAGCAACACAACTAGATATTATTTTTACTACATGATTAAAATCCTTCATTCAAAGTAATCAACTTAAGAACATATGGTGGATGTTAAACTAATCATGAGGCACATTCAAGTTAATAAAAATTATTTCCTATACTTTTATACAAAAAAATATATTGAACTGTTGACATTTTAAAATGATACTGGGCTGGATATGTGGTAGATATAAAGTAATCATGTTCTTTTTCATTCTTTATTGGCATGAAATGTGTGGGTTGGTTGAGTAAGAAATTGTAAAGAACCTCTCTTGGTCTTTCTAAAGATGAGTATATCTCTGTTAGAAATGTTTTAACTCAGTTAATTTGGGTAAAGAGACAAATAACTCCTATTTTTGATGAGGCGAAATAACCAATGGTGATTCAATGTGATAACAAGAGGTAAATTGATCTTACGAAGAATCTTATTCAACATTATCATATAAAACACATTGAAATCAGATATTACTTTATTAAGTCAAAATTTGAACAATAGGTGATGAAAATAGATCATGTTGGAGAAATTAGTTGTATGTTTTTGAAAAACCATGCAATGCTTCAGTGACACAATGATATTTTTTGTATCATGAGGAAAAAATTAGATCATTGGTTGAACATATTTAAGCATTCCAAGATAAGATAAAAAATTGCATGCCCCTATTGTTTTCTACACTGAGAATTTCTCACGTAGAAATTTACTGGGGATGTTTTTTTCACTTATCAGGTGTTTGTTATGGCTGGTGCTTCATTGAATTTATCTGTATATTTCATACAAACCAAAAGGGGAGATTTTTGGAACCAAGGCTGTTCTTTACTTGAAAAAGAGTGTGGTTTGTGTTTTTTTCCAATACTAACATGGGAGATCAAGGAGTATTCATGGAAATGGATATTATAATTCTTGAGGAAGAAATTATGAAAATATGAAAAAGGAATGAGTTTCCTGAAGATTGGATTAACATGTGGTGTTTCGTAAAGGCTCAATGAAAGTTGATGGTTTTCTAGACAACAATTATTTTTCATCTTGAACGATGAATAATTGGATCATCATGAATAATGATATATTTTAATGTCATTATGACATCCATCTAAGACGCCATGAAGGGTTTTGACAGAAAGATCTGTGATTATGATCACCATTGGCAATACTAAATTTCCATGGAGCTTTGCGATATAGGGAGAGCAGTGAACTTGTTTTTGAAAGATCCAAAAAATATTCTTATGTGGTGGAAGAGAATCTCAAATAGTTGACCCTATAAATATGTGGCCACCCTCACATTATTTCACTTGAATTTTTCTATGGAAAATTTGTAGTATCTCTGATTTCTTAAAGATTGTGGAGCTCTATGAAAATGGCATTCCATGTGAGCTTGAGAATAAAAAAAGGAATTTCTGAGCATTAACCGATGCTAGTGATTTTGATTAATCAGTGCTTAATGATGATGGTGTATTCAAAATTTACTATGATAGCTTCACCAAGTTAGTATGTTCTGTTAAGCTAGTTAGCGTCACGAAGGTAGTGAGATTCTAAAAAGATTATCATGAATGATTATTTTGGAAATCATTTTTTAGTGAATAGTGAACTCAGATTTTATCAACTCAGGTCTATGATGAATTTAGAGTCTCATTATAGTCAAATACAACGACTATAATTCCAATCTATTTAATAGACCTCCAATTCGATAAATTGAGTTAGGCATCATCAAAGGTAGGAAGCTAGGGGAATCAACGGAAGTGTTTCATGGGGCACAGTGGGATATCTATAAACTCTGGTAAAGGATGTGTTCCTAAAATAGAGTTACTATGTTGGAAATTTGGTATTCCAAAATTAGGGATGATTATAGGATTTAGTTACAACTGACACACTATTGGTGTATGCTCATTGGACTAGCTTTTAGTAGTGAACAAAGTAAATTTGTTGTGTTGTATCTCTACATGTTAATGTTTGATTGTTGATCAAATACATCACACATGTTTAATGAGTTCCTTCCAATGTGGTAACACTATCCATCACATTAAAAATAAAATTTTGACACCTTGATTCACCGCTCCACTATGAGGGTGTTCTGGGATCCTACAATGGAGATATAAAAAATAAAATGATCGTAAATGCAAGAGAACATGAGAAAAAAATTGGAATTTATTTCATTGTAAATCATAGATCATTCTCTATTTTTTTGGACTAAATATTGGTAATTTATAAGAAACGAAAAAAATATAATATTCCATAGAAGAATAAAATTTTCATAAGACATGTAATTGAGGCATACACATTGGATAAAGAACAATTTAAAGGGAATATTGTTTTTTAATTTCATAGTGGATTGGGATCACACCACAATACATTATAGTAGTAAAGGTACACTCCCAAAATTAATTATATTGTATTTTTTTCACTCTACAAACCATCATAGTAGTCTTATTTCACTTCAATAAAAATCCTAGTGGACATTGCCCCATACTGAAGTAGGTTTACTGCCCATTCCACAAATATTTTTCCCATGATACATCAATATTTACTTAATTAATTGTAGTTATATATAGGTCCCACAAATAAAATAATGAAAATAATACATATGTGAGCCATAATATCCTAAAAACATCATATCATTACCCAAAAAGAGGAATGAATCTGATGAACATTTCAAAATGGCTTAACCCGTTAAAAATAAACAAGTTTTGTAATCATTTCATCAATTCATTATATCATAAACCTTTTTAAATAAATGGGTTTCATAAATGTCTATTCATCATAATCATATGTCTTATGAAGAAATAACAGGGATGGTATCATTGGATCATATCCCCCTAAAATAATTAGTAACATCAAAGGTTATCATCATAAAATGAAAATGACTTTGAAAGATCTATTTGACCATTTCATGAAGAAAATAACCTTTCCACTTTGAAAAAACGTTTTTCAAATATAAAAAATTCCAAAATATTGTTTTTTAAAATAACATATGAAAATATTAACAGAATTTGTAAATCATTTTTGAGCTCATGACTATAGAAAATACCATTCTCTTCATACATGTAAAAAATCATGATTCCTTTCACATTTTCTTTATAATGTCCTAATGATCCTTATTTAAAAAATAAAACAAATATTTTGTGTAAATAATTTTTTAAAAATTGAAATATTGATATAAATATTATATCCAATCATTAGATAATTTTAAATTATTTATTTTAATTTTTTTAAAATCACATTAAAAATGAGATTGTTATATGAAACCTTTACAATTTTAAAATATTTTAAATCATAAACCCCTCAAATGAAAGAGAAATAGGTGGATACATAAGTCCAAATAAAACATATAATGGTAATAATAATAGAATTTCATGTGTAGAATATACTCAATATAATATAAATATGTGGTGAATATAGCATATTCCCCACTGAAATAATTGTGTGATGAAAATATCTAACCCCTTTAGTGACATTGGAATATTAACCACTATTAAAGAATATAAAAAATAACAAATTATATATCAATAAAGGAATTATATTGAAGATATAACATGTTAAATTTTATTTTTATACACCACAAAAAAATAAACGATTGGTTAATATGACATATGCCTCCCAGAAACAAAAGCGATACTTGAAATCAGTTACATTATGTCGTTAATTCAAGCATACATGTTAAAACCTCCATCATAATATATATCTATTTGTTTTAAATATATTACATAAATATAATTATATATTTCATTACTTATATGATTTACTTGTGGCCCTTTTATAACCTGTTATTTAATTATTCCATGTTAAAATATCTTCTTAGGAAATAACTGCTTCATTATTCAAGTATGTTTTGGTTTAGTATTTCCAGTCCTTTTATATTGATAATGGATCCCTTATTTCAATAATTTTAACTATGATATAAGTATAATAGATATTAATTATATAGTTATTTATAGTAATCAATTATTTATTTAAAATGAAAATGAATCTCACCATTCATGGAGACAGTTATCCATATGTAAATATAAACACTGTTTCCATTTTTCACAATGGATTGAATAAAATAAAAATAATTGTTTATTCAAATTTACATAATTTATGTGATTTTTTAGTTATAATATATATTAATTTAATTTATTCTTAGTAATGTACATTTCAATATAAAATGAAAAATGTTTCACATCACTTCGTTGTGGCAGTAGTCTAAATGTATACATAGACTATGTTGTCATTTTCCAACAACTTGGAAGGTAAAAAGGTATATGTGATATTATAATTCCAGGAGTATAAATATTTTATAAATATAATATATAGACATATATATCTATTCATACCTCTATTTATGAGTGGTTGGGATGGAAAATGGTTTACATCGGTTCGTGAAGTGGTAGTCCAACACACACATGATTGATAGTTTCGTCACCCATTTGATGGAGGAGGGGATAAAAGTTTTTGGACATTAACATAACAATATATCACTATATAAATTATTATGATGTCATTATATCATAATATCTGATGTGTTTTCGAATTAAGTGGAAGATAACATTAAATAGAATTGATTCTTTAATAA
Organism: Viscum album; assembly: GCA_963277665.1. Classification (NCBI taxonomy): domain Eukaryota; kingdom Viridiplantae; phylum Streptophyta; class Magnoliopsida; order Santalales; family Viscaceae; genus Viscum; species Viscum album. Next base: position 539,229,553 of record OY728125.1, on the reverse strand, counting down.
TGATACCACTTCTTCGGGAAAACATCCTTCGGTTATACCAAAATACTTCACAAGAGGGTTTTGAAAATAAAAATAAAACATTTAGGATATGTTGATGAATATAATGACTATATTTGTGACTGTATTGGCACAACCAAATGGTTTTTATGTGTGAGGTGGAGAGAAGAGTTTGTTCCCTTTTATATGCAAGGGAGAGGACACACTTGCAAGTTAGTAAAAGAAAATATTACATCTGCATTTTACACATGAAAAAAAGATCGAAAATAGATAATTACATATAAATATATTATAAAAGTTCTAAATATGTTCAGATTTTTTTGTAAACGGTTTTGGTTATTTTACTCCTTATCATTTGAGTTTAACTCCATAGTAAACTCGTTTTGACTATTACTACAGTAATTACTTTTTACTGTTTTTTATATTAATTTACAAAAACATAAAGTTGACCCTATAATATAATATAAATTTGTAGAATTGAAAATTACTAATCCATTTTTTTAAAATCCATTTACATAATAGGAAAATTTATTTAAGATGAAACACCCAAATGTGATGAAGAAGTGGTTCCCCAAAGAGAAAATGTTTATAAATATATAATGTTTCAATATCCAAAGTAAAAATAAATTTCATTCCAATTTCCAAAAATAGACTAATTCATTAATAAATTAGTTGTTTTTATTTTTTAAACCAATATTTGAAAATATATATATTTTTAAATTATTTAAACGAAAAGGTTGGTTTAAATAAAAAACATTAATTTTCATCATTCACTGAAAAAATATCCTTTTTAAAAAACTCTCCATATTGAAACAAAGATAATTTTATCATGTTGTTTACAAAAATGAAGTAAATTTTATAAAATATATTTTCTGAATGTTTCCAATTTTTTTTATTTATTCATGAAAGGTAATAACAATCAATTTTGTAGATCATTTTTATAATGCATATAATGACTTGTTAGAAAAATAAGTACTTATTTATTTTATTTGTCTAAAACCATTATAATTAATTTTAAAAATATATTTATTACTATTAATAGCACTATATTTAATTGATATTCAATGATTGTCTTGTTTAAATAATAATTAATAGTATATCATGGTTCGTGAAAACTGGTTGTTAAGTGTAACAAAATCCATTGTAATAATTAGATTTATTTGAAAAAAATAATAACATATACGTGAGTTAGATACATCCTCCCAGAAAATCATGCATTATTTCCCATAAATCATGGTAGAATGATAAGAATAATAGGAATGATTTCTGGTTTTATATCTTAATGTAGGGAAGAGAAATGAAGGGTGGGTAATAAAATCCATAGAGTAAATACCATCATTTTCTCCTTTTTATTGAGTTATATGGTTTTTCCTTAGGGTTATCAACATAATTTATCAACTATCCAGCTAGAAATATACATTAATGACACAATCACATGTTTTGGGATCATGGTTACCCAAATTATTCACTAACTATGAGAAATTACACCAATACAAAATTACGGTTTTGTCACGCTTTCTTCAAAACCATGCACCAATCGGGTACATTACCCATATGCTAATGCACATCTTATTATTTTAACTAAAATTTTCTTTGATAACAATAAATGATAAAATATGTGTGTGGAATAACCATGATTGAATATAAATAACTAGATAACTCCCCACCTCTAACTACCCATATGATATTTCTTAACTGTATGACTAAAATAGTTAACTATGATAATAACCCTTCCAAAAACTCTAACATATACCCAAAAACTATTAATCATCATTATTTGACTTTAGAAATGTTCCAGGACTAGATAATCATCTAAATAGGTCCCTTTTATTTGTTCTAACTCCATGATTATTTTTTTGAATCCCAAATTTCAAAATGAAACCTAGTATAACAATGAAAATAATTAAAATTCCCTATGTATTTGATAACTCTACAGACATGATGTTCTACAATAGTATTTGAGGAAAAATCCAGTAAAAATTTACACACAAGATAGTTTGTGAAGGAATCTATTTATCAAGGAGTTAGATGTGAAGTATATTTTATGCAATAAGTATGATTTTATCTCACCGATGAAAAATGATCTTTCTGTTATCCCTATGTTAGTGTGTACAAATTTTTGGGCCAATACAAATCATTAAAATATTATTTTGTAGTATTAGTGATGTATTAAGTTAGAATGGTAGTAAACCCAGAGGGAAAATGATCCTTCTTGGGGAATTGTAAATAATAATGCACATTAGTGATTTTGGTATATTGGAACACTGCCTTTGTTTACACCTTGGATTATACTATTTTGGTTGAACTATGAAAAAAATTATGTCTCTTGAATTTATTCATTTTTTATATATTTCTATGAGAAATGATAATAAGATAATTTCTTCAAAATGAAAAAATACACCCAGTATAATTCATTTATTCCATCATAACCTATTTCACCCACCTTGTAAGGGTATTTAATATAGTGAGGAAAAGACTAGGAAATATATCACAACCATTATTAATATAAAACTCACTTTTTTATAAGTATTTATATATAATATTTAATGATAAATTCAGAAAAAAATAATTATGGTTTAAAAATATTCTAGAGTGCATTGTCATGTTTCCCGGTCATGGGGAGCTTGTAGGGAAACTATTTATGTTAATTTTTTATATGTAAGGAAGTGTACAGTTGGGTGAACAGTCTATTAGAACATTCCTGGAAACCATGCATACAATAAAAAACATCCCAAATTTGATGTTTTTATCCGAAAACTCTTTAAAATGTCAAAATTGTTTTATAATAATATTAATATTTATAAATAGAGGATTTAAATTTATATGATAGGGGTTGAGTATTTTTTCACAATATTTGAAATGGATATTGGAATTTATTTAACTCTAAATAATATTTATAGTGTATTTATGTATAAAATTTCTGTGTTGGTGTGCGTGGTTTTTTTTTCATTTTATGATATATCTAGTAAAATATCTCTGTACAAATATATAATTTTTTAAGTTATTATTATTATTATTATTATTATTATTATTATTATTATTATTATTATTATTATTATTATTATCTGGTGAAATAGATTAAATTAAGGAAGGATCTCTCTTATTTACTCCTTTATTGGGGGTAGTTCTCTTCATCAACAATAATCATATTCTCCTTCCATCATGGAAACTCAAGGCAGAACAAGGTATATTTATACTCTCATTATTAATCTCATTATCTTCTTAATATCCATCGTTATGTTTGCTACATATAGTGGATTATTCAATAAAAAATAAAATTAGAAATAATTGATTAATATAATGAATAAAATTTGTACATATAAATAATTTAATTTTCCTTACCATTAACGATATTGTGAACCATGGATATGGAAAACTACAAAAGAAAAAATTATAGGAACACTTAGAAAAACCATGGTGAGGAATGATATTTATAATGAATTACCACTCTACTGTATTATATACATTTTCAATTCAAACCATCACCATAATTTTAGAATTGATCACTCTGTCATTCAGGTCCAGAATCATTCACTGTTCCAATTCAGAGAAACAATTAATGATTATATTATCAATAAATGTGTATTTCTAATCTAAACCAAAATGTGGTTGGAGAGTCAAAATCCTATCATAAATGATTATTACAAAGAATTTTTTTGTGAATTGTAAAAAATATAGTTTGAATAGATTAAATGACATTTGAAGGGTTACATTGGGATGAAGACAAATGAAGTAGAATAAGAATTTATATACACATTCCACCAACGAAGGAGTATTGAATATTTTTATTGATTCCCTATATGGTAGTGTATCAAAATTCTAAAATGAATTCGACATGAAATATATCTAAACCAGGATCACAATATAAGAATATTTTTTGGTAGAATTCATAATTTCATCAATATTAGAGGTGGAATCAAGTCATGAATTCATGTGACCATCAATTTAGGATGGAATCATATTTGATAATGTATCATTAGTATCCTCTCTAGAATAACCTCTTTTCTTTTCTGATTCACTAACAAAAGTAATTTTTTAAAAATAAATGTCTATGGTAGGCTATGAGAGACTAATATCACTAGTGAAACTGGTCCTCTATTAGTAATTTATGGTTACCAATAAACCATCATTATTTTGAACTTGCCTTAAATAGTTGGGGTTTCATTCTCCTTCCATCCAATGAACTTAGGAACGTTCATATCCATTTCATTATAACATTAGTGATCAATTCTAAAGTTCGTTACATTTTCCTTGAGTTACATAAATTTATCCTCAATCCCAGTGTCTTGAAACCTATTATCCAGAATATCAATTTAATTTTCTAAATTGTTGATGATAGGGAGAGTGGAATCATTAATTTTTGAAATTATCCTATACAGATCCATTATGATTTATTAGTTTCCTATAAAATATATCAAAATGATGTCTATTCATGAGTCCATCCCAGTATTTGGGTACCATATATAATAATTCAACTTCCGGATTACCGCACATACATTAAAAAAATCCTTTATTATAGACTTAAAAATCCTTATAGATTGATTTATTGTGGAATATGTTCTTAAAGGATATAAAGTGGTTAGGTGATTATGGATTTTTATAATATAAGATATCCCTTGATTTTTGTAAATACACCTATGAAGGTGACTCTAAATATTGTGGTTATCAGGCCTATTTTCACTTAGAAAATTGAAGACCTGATAATCCCTTGCCTTTATGGTTGTTATAATCTAAGTGGTTATAAAAACAACATACTTGTTTCCTTGATTAGAAGTAACCACATCCTTATTGGGATTATGATGCTTATTAAATATACTATATTAAACTATCAAGATGATTAAACTCTGGTAGATATCATTAATCTTATTATAAATGAAACAAAAATAACATTCAACATACAACATTTGATGGTTGAAGAAATTTTGGATACTATATATAGTTTAAGACAATAGATGGTTGATCATGATTCTTTGATGTTAGTGTAATCGGTTTTACAAAATTATTATCTTATTAAAATAATGGTCATACCAGTTGTCGTATCATGAAGTATACATTGGTATATATGTGTAACTTCAATATTACATTCATTATTGATTCCTAGTACTTGTTTTTTATGATGGTAAAAGTGTTTACATTGTTCTCCTATGGATGTAATATGAGCTACTGAACCGTACAGTGTTGTGTGTCCATTTACATTTCTTGATGATCTTCCTTTATGTGTATGTTTTTTAGAATTTTATTATGTGAGAGATAATTCATTAAAGTGGTCATTATGAATCTATAAAACATCCTAATTAGGGTGCATTAAGACAGGTGTTGGTTTTAGTAGTTGAAATTTAAAAGTGTTCAGCTATCAGTGGAATTTACATAGTGAAGTCTAGTTGAACTATCTAGTGATTATATCATCTTTTTTGTCTACTTCCTAAAAATTGGTGCCATATCATAGCTGGTCATACACTATAACCTTTTTAATTTTCACATTTACTTTATAATCATATTTAATTCTGTTTATATTTATGATTTTCATGAAATATTAAAAATAAAATAGGTAGTGTTTGAAATAGTCATTTTCTGGAACTAACTATGGATTCTAGAAAATGAAAATTGATTACTATCTCATCAATAAGGATATAAATATTTAATTGGGGATAGGAAAACCCATCAAGATATATATTATTAAAGGGTAAAATATGGTAAAAAATAATTAGTATTGGAGAGGAATTAAATAGAATTAAAATTATCCTTTAACACTTGAGATAAGAAGTCCATAGATAAGTTGACAGCATCCCTAGCAATGATGTATCAAAAATGAGAATCCATTCAAAAAGAGTCCTTATTAATGCATTTTTTTAAATTGATGCTGTCAAAAATAAATTTAGTGTTATATCATGTGATTAACATTAATATGATCCAAATCTTTATTGAGGGAGTGAAATTATCCTTTATTTATTATATGTGGGACATGATAATATTTTCATTTTGACTATATTATTGGGATAACATTGTTATTAAAACAATAAATTTGTGTGGAAATAAATATATACAGTTCAATGATTTTTGGAATTTGATCCTCAATGGGGATCTATGAATAAAAAATATTTAGGAAACTTTGGGGTTTTGTGATAAATACTAACAAAAGGAACATATATGAAGTAAGACGAAATCATCAAATACTAGAAGATTTTATTAGGAGAAGAGTCATAAAAGTTTGACTGGTTGAGGACCTACTTGTTTAAATTGCGGTAAGTGGGGACATAACTATATAAATTGAATGAATAAAAAATAAGGCACTAAAAGGAAAATTTAGGAAATTTCAAATTGTGATAGCTCAATTGATGGAGGGAAAAATATTCTACTCAAAATTAACAATATAGAGGAGTCTCAGTTGGAAGAATCTATTGAATCCTTCCACTCAATGACAGATCACTAGTGAATGTTGAACTTTTCATCTAGAATATTTGGTAGAGATCATTAGTAAGATAGAAAATATTACGATATTTTCAGATAGGGGGATGTAAATATCAAGATATACAATAGGAGTATTTTTTGGTTGAAGGGACTGAGACACATACTAGGTTTTGTTTGAGTTTGTTCCCTATAAACCATTTCATTGTACATTATGATAAACTAGTATTCATTGGATGAATATTAATAAACTTATTTAAACATCCTGATTGATCTTATGTGTTACATAGTATATGGTAATGTCCAAAGAATAGATTTCACACTAAAATGTCATAATAGACCCCGTATATGATGAGAACCCAAAAGCATCATAACATTATTAGTGAATATATTTTTTATGGACAGATGATATAATTTTATGAGACACAAATGGTATATGATATTAGGGACGGGGAATCATGAAACTTTTAGGCACCTTCTCATGATGTGTTCCCTTGGTAATATTAATTAATATATTATAAGAAGAAGAAACATGAATAAAAACCCACATTTAGAAGACCCATTTGATGTTCCAATCTATGAACATGTGTATTTTTTCATAGACTTTAATATTCCTATTAATTGGTATTATTACTCACACACTTAGATGTATTGATGAAAACTATGATGATATTTTTTCATGGTGAGGTATGATATTCCCACGGGGGTTGGGTGAGTTGGTTCAAGGCGGTGGCATCCCGTCTTCGAGGTTCCAGGTTGGAGTCCTCGCAAAGGCAATGTACACCATTTTCCAGTGATCCTCTCGTCCCCTCGACTCTGCGGGAATTGGCCCAAGCCCAAGGGTTGGCCACGTTAGGCCCGACTGGAGAGGTGTGGAGCACCAGTGGTGTAACGCCGCACCTATACCAATGTTAACCGTTAAACTCTTTTGGACAAGAGCCTCAGCCCAGTTGGTGAGGAATTTCTAGGTTCATCCAAGAGACCCGAGATCAAATTCAGGTGGAGGCATATTTCTGGGTACTGTAGTAGTACTGGAGCAGGAATTGTAGCAGGCACTATTCGATACTATAGCAGCCAAAACTATTCATCCATATGGGCCTCTGGGCTAACGTTTTGGTCCTCGGGTCATGCAAGTATTTAGGGACACCAAAGCCCTTTGGGCCAGTTGATTATATAGGCCTTCGGGCCACCATATGGCCTTAGGACCATCCCAAGGCCTTCAGGCCACATGAATGCAGGCCCCAGATATACTAAAAAAAGGAGCATCCCCATAAGGGGATTCAGAGAAGGTGCACTCACTAGAGCATAGCCAAATGGATTGTAATAATGAGAGGGTATGAATTTTCCATCGGTACCAGCCTATGCTTGCACTGGAAGCCTATCCAGATGGTCATGCAAAGGTGGAGAGCTACTATCAAGATACAGATGCTAGTGAGGGGCAGTTCCTTGTAGATAGTCTGGTTGAATTCCATAAGACCTTCGGGTCATGTAATCTCTTAAGCCTAAAATCCATGTAATATCTGAGCCTACGGGCCTTGTAAGGGTTCCCCCTCATCCATTGAAAGGGGTGTTATAAAAAATCAATAAAAAATTGAAGTCCATTGGGCCATTCAAGCAGGTATGTTATTTTGGGTGTGTGTCGAGTAATACTACAATATTGAATAATGTGAGAAATGATTTTTCACTTCTACCGAAGTAGATATCTCAAGACCTCTGAGGTAAATGATATAGCCTAACTATATCCATGTCCATGGTCTTCTCTGGGAAATTTCAATTCCAGGAAGAAAATGAAAGTGAAATTGGGCACATGGGTTGAACACACTTGCATGCAACTCACTTGATTGTAGATACCAAGTCAAAGGGATTATATTACATGTTAAGCATTTGTATGAAGTGAAATTTTTATGTCATATCAAATTCTTTCTCTCGGGTGCCCTGACCCATTTTTAGATAGTAATATTGGACTTCAGGAAAGCATGTCTAATGCCAACATGAAAGTGGCCTAGAGGGTCACACACTAAGTGTAGCCAGGATCTCTATTAAATAATTTATTATTTAGTAATTTGAATAAATATTATTCCTAGTCGTGGTTTAATAATTATTCAAGTGTGATTGATTGCATTTATTTTTTCACTAGTTATTTGAGTGAAAATAACGCAGAAAGAATATTTATTTATCAATGAATAGTGTAGTTATATTTATTTAATAAAAATTGTCATTATTCAAGGACCGGTAAATAATGATGACGATTAGAGAACCAAGTTATGGGTCCCATGAGAAAAAATATTAAATATTATTTAGTTAAAAAGTATTTAAATATAACGTGCATGTAAATCACATGCCTTAGAAATAATAGAATTTCTATTATTATTTGACATTGGGTTTCAAATGGAATAATACAATATTGAGAATTATTATCAAACAATGTTATGAGTTCGATGAGAAATAATATTAAAAATTAATTGGTTATTTAAAATTTGAACATGATGGGGATGTTAATCATATGCCATGGAAATAGTATAATTGTTATGATTATTTGACATGCGGTTTTAAATGGAATAATTAAATATGTAACATCACTTATGCTAATTATTTATTATTACCTAGTGAAGTAAATTCCTAGTTATTTTATTATTCTATAATTTGCCATAGGGTTATTCCCCCAACTAATAAATGGTGGTGTGCACAACATACTTGGAGAAAATCACTCAAGCCCATAGAACTCTTCCCTCTCCAAGAACTCTCTCAAGATAGAGATAAATCCTCCTCCACCATATCTAGGATAAAAAGTTGGAAGGGATTCTCAAGGATATCAATGGTGGACATCACAAGCACAATGATCTTACATGCTAGCACCATGATATTCCTTCTGCGATATCTAGAGATACATAGAGCACATGTGGAACAATGTTAGGGGATTCTTATCTTCGTAATCTACATCACAATGAAGCCACACCTCAGACTCATGGTCAAATGCATAAAAAAATAAAAAATCATCTTGAAGGTAATTCTATAATTTAATTAAATGAATTATAAAAAAAATATGTTGATCCTCTATTCTCGGATCCGTGTTCCCTCTTTTTTTTTCTTTGATTCAATTCTGTGGATACAAGCATTTATTGTCGTATTGATCCCAGATTAATCATCAATCAACAATGTTTTCATAGTTGGTTACATGCCCAACCTACGCTTCTACTACACTGAGATCCTAAAAGAGGTATCAGAGGGAGGTTATATTTTCATTTATAATTATGTAAATAATCCATTTATAATTTAGGCTTTAATAATTTTAGTTTTTCAGTTCATTTTTAATCAATCTTATAATATGATTTTTGAGATCTATTCTACCTGTTTCATTTCTCATATATTTAACAGAATTGAATAATTTTATGATTAAAATTAAATCAAGGATCTCATTAGGAGGCTCTAAAAATTCTTTCAAGGTAACACGATAGTACACACTATGTATTCAGAGTTACACATCCTGTCATCTTCCATGCACATCGTGTAATACAAATCACACACCATGTAGTTGGGTCCAGCTCATTGGGAGTAATTAGGGAATTACTCTAGTTGGGTGCATTAATGACATAGATTATAGTTAATTATTACACCACAAGTTGACTAGGATGTACTGATGCATAGTTAGCCGGACTACATGCAGTGTGGCCCACTGTACATGACATGTAGTCCATTTGGGTAAGGGTCAAGTAGTGTATGCCATACACATCTTGATCGTCTGGTGACTATTTAATGTAGATTCAATATAGTGTGTGTCACATTGGGAATGTTTTTTACTCCAAAGATTTCGTAAGTACACCTCACATGCTATTTCCCCATGAGTGTATTTCGAATGCACGACGAGGAGGGTACATGTCATGTAGTCGGATATACATGTCGTGTACTTTTTCAAGATTTTGAAAAATCAATTTTTTTTAATATATCATGTACTTCTTGAGGCATGTACCTTCTTGTGGGAATAATTTTGGAAAACAACATGTGGAAGGTGTTTGATATATGTATATATATATATGTATATATATCATGTGTGTGATTAATTATCAACAATGTATCGTTTAGAGATATTCACATCATGTATGAGTTTTATTAAAATTATAATTCTGATTTGATGCTACATGTAATAAATAATAATGTGTATACTAGTATAATATATGCTTTGTAGTTTTGGACGAGTATACACTTGGTTTCCTCCAAGTTACAACTTATGTAAATGGTTATGGATGAGAATCTTAAGGAAATTCAGAAAAGGATTACTATAAAATAATTTATTAATTAAAGATAATGATTAATCAATTCGATCACAATTTATCATAATAAGAACGATTAATGTATTGAGTGATATATTTAATAAATGTGTAATTCATTGCATGTATGTGGATGGTCAGTAGCTAAACCATACCATTGTATGTGATTGGTTTCCTTTTAATTTATTTATTAAATTAAAAATTTTCCCTTTTGTTCCTTCTCCTCATTAATACGTAGGGTTTTTGTGCCCATGGTTTATTTTATGTAAACCACTTTTTCCCCTCACCTGAATGAGAGTTCAAATCATATGTAATGGATGGATCTTCCAATCGAGTGGAGGTGGTTCATGTTATTAGCCGTGGTGAATCCAATCCAAGGAGAAACAAAGGCGGACATGTAGTAAGCTGTAAAGATGAACCTTAAATTATTTAGGGTATTTCTCCCATAGGCAAGGGTTAGTTTATCAATAGTGAGATAAAATAAAAAAGATTTAATCTCATAATCATACCCTTTATTTATTTCTTTATGTTGTATAGTTTTTCATTATGGATGTTTGACATGATGAAATATTTAATGAACTAACAAGAATACCAAATGGAACTAAAATAAAATGGATTGTGTCTAAACATTATCTATACATGGTTAATAACTTGTGTATATCACGCATAATATTAAAAAGCCTGTGAAAAAATAATTAGTGGAAATTTACACGTAACAGATAAAATCCCTTAATTAAATATTAAGTTTGTTTTGTCATCCATTACATCGTTTAGAATCGAACAATAGATCAATGTGCTTGAAAAACCATATTTAGTGTGCTCTAAATTATGATGGAATTATAATTTGAGGCTTTTGGTTAACATAACTTAGTTTACATTAGGGGTTAAATTCCCTAAAAGGACTTGGTGTAACTTAGAGGCAAAAGTTGAGGAAATCCAAAATTATGTATTTCATTATTGGGGAGTCCACTCAACAGGTCAAGGAGCTATGAGTAAATGCATTTGACATTTGGAATTCCAGCCTAAAACCATTCACATTGCTTGACAAACATGAGTTGGGGTAATGAAAAGCGAAATATGGATCCTTTCTGCTATAATGTCCAAGAAACAAGATATTCTAATTCCAATGGTGAGGGATGATGGGTTTCAAAAAAATATTGAGAGGATAATAAATATTATTTTATTCATTTTTCTATATTTATCAAGATAAATTACTAAAACAAGGTTCTCCTTATTTGTTGAACCAACATGAAAATTTATATCCAACATTTCATTGTGATCCATACTTGAGAAAGAAAACATTCTCACAGGAACTAATTTCTAGGAGTTTCAATGGCGCCTTCGTGTTATAAATCACAATAAGAGGAACCATTATGTTCTTGAAGAGCCTTTTCCAATTGTTCCTGGAAATGAGGTGAGTGATGAGAATGTCTATGTGAACGAGAAACATCCGAATGATTCTAAAGATGTTCAGTTCCTCATGCAATAATCCATGACCGAGGAGATCTTAATGCAACATGAATAAATAGATGCTTATATCATGATGTCTCACATTTATGATATCTATCAAGAGTAGGAATTAAATGAGAGGTATGAGATTTAAAATTATTTTTTCACTATTAATCTTGGAGAATATTTTCTAGCTAGACCACATGTAGTCAATATTATTGGCTACATTGAGCATCTTGACTACTTAGGGATTGAATTCCAAGATGGGTTGTCTACTGATCTAATTCTATCATCACATCTGAAGGCCTAGTCAAGTTTTATTGTGAATTATAATATGATCAATAATGATAATAGCTTATCGAAAACATCTTACCCGGATTCCCATTGTGGATAAGTACATGGGGTGTGACAAACCCATAGTCCTTATAGTGAATAGGAAGATGAAGGACACGACAAAAAGGCCAAATATTTATAAATAGTCTAATGCTCCCATGCACAGCTTGAGGCATGTACTTATAGAGGGAGCATGTTTTTCATAAGTCAAGTCACACTAATAGAAGAGGAACAACACCCAGAGGAAAGTGGAAGCCAAATGGGAATTCGTTATAGAGTGCAATCATTCCATTTTAACAAATTGGGTATTATATACAACTTATGGTGCACACATCTATATCTAAATGCCATAACCATGTAGATTTCAAAAAATTGATAGAGGAGAGTAGGATCTATGAGTTAATAATGGTGCGAGGATGGCTGATGTTTGCATTGGTGACTAAAACCTCCCATTAATAATAGTAATTATTTTGGTTTTAAATGGATTTTATAATGTTACTATTGATTCCAAGAACTTAATTTCTATATCGAGTTTAGATACAGATGGGTTTATTTTCATGATTGGAAATAGATGTTGTTACTTTTATAAGGAAAACATATGTTGTGGTATAGAATTTTTAAATAATGGTCTATATATATTAAATTATGATAACCATGTGTTGGCAATTGATAACGAACTAGGTTCACATGACTACGAAACACCCATTTTTGGCATCACCACATTGGTAATGTAAATGAGAAGCGCCAAACAATGCTCTGTCAAGATGGTCATTTTGACTCTTCTGAGATAAAGACACTAGATAGATGTCATTATTTTTTACATGGGAAAATGACCCAACCACCATTTTGGGGATAGGGTGAAAGGGACACATAGCTTCTAGGATTGTTACAGGCTAATTTGTGAGGAAAATTTCTAGTTGAATATATATGTGGATATTTTTACTTCTTGATTTTTACTAATTTAAAGATTAGGTATGAATATGTATACATAATGAAGTATATGTCCAAGTACGTTGATAAATTCAAGGTGTTCAAGAATGTAGTTGAGAATCATCCTTGTTAGAAGATAAAGATGCTTCAATCAGATCAAGGTGGATAATAACTTAACCAAGATTTCATTGACCTTTTAAGAGAGTCTAAGATTCTATATCAATTATTTCCACCTTATACACCATAGTGGAATGGTTCTAGTGAAAGGAGTAATTGTACCATGTAGTACATGGTAAGGTCGATGATGATTCATGTATATCTTCCATTATACTTTTGGGGATATGCAATGAAAACTACCGAATACACATTAAACAAGTACCAACTAAGGAGGAAAATGGTATTCCATTCGAGATATGGGGTTTAAAGAAACCAAATTTGTCTCATACATGTGTATGGGGATGTGGGGAATTTATTAAGGCTTTTCAGGAAAACAACTAGCAATTCGGGGCAGGAAGATTATATTTATAGTGTATCCCAAGGGAACATATTGATACTACCTACAAAACCCCTCAGAAAAGCAGTGACAATTACCATAACTATCATCTTTATTGAGAGGGATCCCATACACCAAAAGAATATTGGGAGAAAAATTAACTTTAGTGAATTTGATGCTCCTGATACACCAGATTTGGTAGAGGAACAGGTTCCATAGGTCCCCGTGGAAGAGGTAGTTCCTAAGACACAAGTATTGTGTATGATTACATGAGAGGTAAGGAAACCAGATAGATATTGTTTCCTTGTCACTGAGGATAGTGACTAATTATTATTATATAATGATGAAACTCTCCCATTGAAGGAAGAGTTAGGGATATCAGAGGTTGTAAGATGGATATAAGATAAGAATTCTAAGACAAATTCAATATATCCGAACCAAGTATGGGATCTTGTTGATGCACCAGTTGATCTAATACATTTTGGTTGTAAATGGGTATTCTATAATAAACTGGGCGTGGATGGTCATGTTTGTACCTATAATTGAAGGCTAGTTGATAATTGTTTTAAAGCGTTTCAAGGTATTGACTATGATGAGTCTATTTTTCCAATTTCCATGTTTAAATCCATATGAATATTATATTCCATTAAATTATTCCATGACTATGTGATTTGGTAGATGGATTTCAAAACTTCATTACTTAATGGGAACCTTTGAGAATATTTCTATATGACACAACAATAAGGTTTTATGATACCATCTGATGAAAAAAGGGTATGCAAGTTATAGAGATCCATTTATGGATTGAAGAAAGCATCCAAATCAAGGAACATTAAATTTGATGAAGCCATAAGAGAATTAAGTTTCATTAAGATGGAATGTGATCCATGTGTTTACAAGAAGTTTAATGGGAATGTGGTTGTTATCCTAGTAGAGCATGTTGATGACATTTGTCTTATTGAAAATGACATATCTGTCATGCACTTAGTCAAGGACTGGTTGAACAAGTGATTCTTCATAGAGGAAATAGGCAAAGAACCCTAAATTCATGGGATCAAGATCATTAATGATAGATCCAAGAGGATGGTTGGATTGTGTCCATGTACATACATTAACCAGATATTAAAGATATTTAGTATGGAACATTAAAAGAGGGTATTGGTTCTAGTGTCAGAAGGTATACATATTTCTAAGAAAATGTGTCCCGAGACACAAAATGAGAATGATATGATGAGTAATATTCCATATGAATCACATATTAGATCTGTCATCTATGCCATGGTATCTACTAGACCTAATGTTTCCTATGCACTGAGCATGGAAGGAAGATATCAAGGAGAACTTGGAGAATAGAATTGGACTCTTGTCAATACAATCCTTATGTATCAAAAAATAACTAAGGATTTGTTCATGGTGTATGGAGGAGATGAGGATCTTGTCATTAGAGGGTATGTTGATTCTTGTTTTTAGATAGATTAGAATGATTTGAAGTCACGGTCAGGATATGTTTTTTGTCTCAATAGAGGAGTTGTGAGATATAAAAGTTAATGTAATCCATTATCATCAATTTTACAGTGGATTATGAATAAATAGTGGCTTCTGATGCAGCAAAAAATGTTGTCTAGGTTAATAAATATTTCTAGGAGATTGATGTGGTACTTGTTAGTAAAGATCCCATTACATTGTATTGTGATAATACAACAATGGTGGATCTTACAAAGGAGCCAAGGTCACATCAACAGACAAAGTACATACTCTAAAAGTATCACCTCTTGAGTTATTTCTATCAAAGAGGTAAAGTTTCAATGATTAGAGTGTCCATCGATGAGAATGTAGTCGAACCCATGACTAAAGGCCTCTCTGAGCAAAAGCATGAATATCATGTGAGAGCTACCGTACTGAAGGATGATAGCAGTTAAATCTAGTGAAAGAGAGAGTTTGTTAGAGTTGGTTCCCTAGAGACCGACTTCTTTATACATTATGATAAATGTGTATTCATTGGATGAATATTAATAAACATCTTATCACATAATGGTTGTTATTATGAAGGACATAATATGTGATAATTTACTAAGACTAACTATCAAACTAAAAGGTCATAGTGGATCCATGTTATGATGAGAACCCGGAAGTTTTAGGGCGCTATTATTTAATGTATGTTTTGTGGCCGGATGATATCATTTTATGGGAAACGAATGATATATGATATCCGGGGTGGGAACTAATGAAATATTGATAGATCTTTTCATGGTGTTCTCCCTTGGTAATATCCAAGTGGATATTATGATAACAAGTCTAGTCAATAAGAAATTCGCATTGATAAGTTTCATTGGATGTTCCTATATGTGGATGACTGTAATAGTCCATAGACATTATGATTATTATTAATGGGAATTATGAATCATGCACTTAGATGTATTGTTGAAAACTGTGATGAGAGATGTTCAGAGTGGTAGGATATGTTGGATATTTCACAACTAATACTGAATTAATGAATAATATGAGAAAGGATTTTCACTTAAACAAATGTAAATATCTTAGGAACCTTAGAAGAAATTTATTGTCCAACTAAATCTATGCAATTTTTTTTCTATAGGAATGTTCAATTCTAGGAAATAAATGAATTATAAATAGATAACATGGGTTGATGGAACATTAATGTAATCCACTTGATTAGAGATATGAGGACAAATGAATTATTTTTCTTGGTAGGCGTTTGTATGAGGTGACAGGTTTTTGCGAGATAAATTTCTTTCTCTTGCATGACTTAACCCATTTCTAAAGAGTAATCTTACAAATTGGGAAAACCTGAATAATGCCAACAAGAAAGTGGCATTGAGGTCCACACACTAAATATAGCTAGTATCTCAGTTAAATATTTTTCTATTTAACAAGTTGAAAAAAATAGCATTCCTGATTGTGGTTTAATAATTATTCAAGTATGCCTGATCACATTTATTTCATCACTAGTTATTCGAGAGAATATTTTGTGGCTAGAATATTTATTTGGATACAAATAATTTATTTTTACTTATTTAATAAATAAATAGTCATTATTCAAGACATGATAAATATTTAAGAGGATTGGTATACCATGTTATAGGTCTAGTAAAAATTAATATAAAATATTATTTTGTTAAATTATATTTAAATATAATGCGCATGTTAAACACATTCCATGGAAATAATAGCATTGATATTATTATTTAGGATGGGGTTTCTCATAGAATAATAAAACGAGGAATGAAACATTTTCTAAATATTTATTAATAGCTTTTGAATTGAATTCACCATTATGTTATTATTCTTTAATTAGCCATGGGGTCATTCCACCAGATAAAAAATGGTTGTGTGCACTAAATACTTGGATAAAATATATCGAGACTAGAGAACTCATCTCTCTCAAGGAAATCTCTCAAAAACAAGAGAGATCATCCCCCATTGGATCTAGGAGAATGATTAGGAAGCGATTCTCAAGGCGATATGATGTAGACATCGCAAGTGCAAGGATATTCCGTGCTAACACCCAGAGAATCCTTCTACGACGTCTGGTGGAGAATGTGTGGATCACTACTAATGAATCCATTCCCTTCGATTCTACATCGCAATGATGAAAAACAAAACATTAATAATGAAAAAGTCACCTTGGAGAAAATTATTTATTTTAATTAAATTAATTATAGATATAATATTTTGATCCTCTCTTATTAGTTCCTTATTCTCTAATTTGTATTTTGTCTTTAATTGAATTTTATGCATACTGGTATTTATCATCATTTTGATCCTAGATTAATTATAAATCATGGGAATTTCAAAAGTTGGGTACATGGCCATCCTATATTTCTGCTGCACCTGGAACCTGCAGGTTTCAAGAGAAATCTCATTTCTATGGGGGTAGTTATATGGTGAATGATTTGAAAAAATATTCAAAAATAGAGTATGTAATGCGACTCCTACATCCATGGTAATATTATACGGATTAAATTTTGAATCACATTACATGATCAAAAAATTTGGTGGATGTGAAATTAATATAATTTCATCCTTGTAATTTTTGAATGTCAAGCATTGTACACTCATTCACCTAAGTGATAAGTACATAAATTTCCTTATAATAATGGTATTCTAAATCTTGATCACAAAACAATCAGATGTTTTTAGATATGTATTCATATAATGAAAAAATTTATTTTTATTTTAACTTTAATAGTGAAAACCTGGAGATCAGATGTTGGAACTAGTTTATATGGATATGTGGGGACATAAAATAGTTAAATATCATAGAGGATCATGAAAATTTGTCACATTTTTTAATGATTCAATGAGAATGGTATAGATTAACTTCCATAAATATAATTATTAGGTTTTCAATAAAATTGTACAGTGGAAATCCATGGTGGAGTTAGAATGTGCTAGAAATTTAAATTCCTTATATTTAATATAGATGGTGACTATAGTGATAACAATATCTAGAGATTATTCATATAAAATTTGATTTGGATAGAGAGAACAGTTCAAAAAAATCCAAAGTAGTGTGAAGTGGAAAAGAGGATAAACCAAACTTTAATAAAGAAGGGAAGATGCATGTGTGTTTACTCCAGTGTACACAAATTAGTCTTGCTGGAATTAATAATCATGGATGTTGAACTAGTTATCAGAAGTATAAACTCCATAATGGGAAAAAGTTTAATAGTAGAGTAATGTCTAGGTAATTTATTAGAGTCATCTCACCTCAGTTTTGTACTTTCATACATTATAATCTTATTGATAAAAATAATATATACAAGATGGAGGAAGAGTAAAAATTATATTTTCTTATATTCTAAATAAATGATGATTTGGGATATCTACTATATAATGATGATAAAATAATTATCACATTAATTCAAGATGTAGTGTTTAATGGAATTTTTCTACAAAAATAAACGATTTTGTCAAGATCATAATTTGAGGAAGAGAGATTAACTAGTGATGTGAAATTTGATCAGGATTAAAAAATAGAAGAATGAATATACCAGTGATAAAAGATATCAATAAACATCAGAAAAAAATTTGAACAATAGAATATGTGCCAGAAAACTCAATAACTATAGAAGCCTGAAGGAAAAATCCATCAGAGGGGAAATTAGAATGTGTGGAACAAGAATTTAAAGCAATTCAAATTGAAGACCCAAATAGTTCATATGTAAATTTTAGAAGAATTTATAGAGATAGAAAATCATTACCGTTCTATGGGATTGGTAAATACTTCTTAAATCAATAAAAATATGGAAAACAAAAACTTTTAGTAATACTTAACGAGTCAATGATGTGGGAGTTAGACCTAGAGGAAGAGATGAATTCCTTCAATTTAAATGGAACATGGGACCTAGTTTAATTTCCAAAATGGAATCACGTAGTTGCGAAAAAATGGGATTACCCTTGGAATGAAAAAACTAAACCCAGTATAAGTTATAATGTGTGATTAGTTGGAAATGTATTTTAATAGAAGAAAGGAGTAAATTTCTCAGAAATATTTTCACTAGTATTTATGCATAGGTCGATTTATACATTTATAAGAATGCTTTCTTAGAATTATTTACAAATGAAATAGTTGGTTGTTAAGACATATTTGCATAATATTATTTTAAGGAATATATATAGATGAATAATACCAAGGGATTTAATGGTCATAAAAAGAAAACAAATTTCTATATATTGATTTGAAGTCTCTATGGATTGAAATAGGAACCTTAATTGCGGAACTAAAATATTGTGACATTCATGAATGATAATGGTTTTTCATGGAGTGTCTCTGATTAATATATTCACCAATTGTCATGTAATGATGGGACTAACATTTTACTATCAGTCTATGTGGATTACATGTTTTTATAGGTCTGAAGATTCATCAAATATATGATCAAAATATAATGAGTTCTAGATGGTTTCAACTGAATTGGTCTTGGCCATTCCAAGATCTTTTTAGGGATGAGGATATAAATGGATAAATATCTATTTATATGGAGTTATCCTATAATGAATATTGATAGAATATCAAAGGTAAATTTTAGATAACCGTATATAAATCTGTTAGATCCCCATTCTAAACACAACAAGATATCTAAATCATACGTACATTTGATTGACGATGAGTTCTGGTATACAGAGATAACATTATATGATTAATATGATGAAAGTTTGATGTATAAAATGCTATGAAAGTGGTCATATATTTCCATCGAAATGTGATTAGTGATTTTGTTCATATATAACCTTGAGATGGAGCATTAACAATGTGATAAATGGATCAAATGATACCTGAATGTATTAGTAGGTACAATATCATTAATTTTGGAAGATGATCCCTTATAAGGGTTTATTGATGTGTATTTTATTTTTTATTATGATTCATATAAAAAAATAGTCTTGGTGTTTAAAATTGTAAAAATATTAATAAACAAGATATGTCAGATATAGATACTGGTTACATTGTCTATGAATGAAATCTAAATATGTAATAGCTATAGAATATGGAATAAATTTTTATTGTTAAATTTATTATTAAAGTAACCCAAAAAATAATTAGAAGTAGGAATACTATTCATTGATAGTTAGAGTGATATCCAACTTGTCAAAAATCATTCATTTCAAACATGAATGAAACATATTGGACTAAATTTCCATTTAAAACATAATAATAATTAAAATAAAGTGTTTGATCTATGTAATATCCAATGGATAAAAAAAATGGATAATATGTTCATGAAGGTGCTGGTATATGGGAACATGAAGTATCAATGTGCTTAAGGGGGAATTAACTGAATAATAAGTTGAAGGAGAACAAATCTTGTATGTAGATTTATTTTATAGTATGTTTGTAGTGCATGATGATATCCATTAGATTCTAAAAATATTTATTCAAGTGGGATATTTTTTCAATTTTAATTATCCTTGAAGTTTCAAGAACTCCTCATTAGATGAAACTATACTATTTCACTTTATTCCTGTTAAAGTAGTGTTAGTAGAAACCCAAATAATATATATGTGTTTACAAAAATAGGGATGACACCCAATGATTTGGACATACTATAGTTTTTTTATGGGTAACATTCAACGGAATATTCTATGTTAGGTTCCATGGATACTAAATAAAGAAAAATTAAATATATGGTTGATTTTGTCTCTTTGAAGTTAGTGTAACTTGATTCATCATATAATTATCTCTATAAAAGAGAGGTTTGAGTATCATTTATTATCTAACATTAACGTTTTCCTGTAATTGGATTTATAGCCTCATTTTCTATAGTAGTTTACCCTTTTTGTAATTCTAGTAGAATAATATCTTCCAGAGTTCACCAATAGATATATGATGAAATTATGAACCATCTAACCATATTTCTTGATTTACTTTCCTTATTGGTATTCATTTATTTAATTTATTAATTATTTATTACATCCATTTCATGAAACATATTTAAAAAATGATTAGGGTGGAGCAAGACTTCCAAATTTTTGTACTTCAAGAATGGAAGGGGGTATCAGTAGTTGAAATTATATATTGTTAAACTTCATGTGCATGTGAATACTCATTGAACTCTGGTTCAACCATCTAGTGACTGTATCAATTTATTGGTTTTCTTCCCAACACTATTTTCTTGGTGTGATAAAGTATCATGATCATATACCCATTGTAAACTATGCTTACAGACTGAGATTATATATTTCAAGATCTACTCAGCAAAATTCAAGATCCCTAGATTCTCATTTTTCATTATCAAATGTAATGATTATATATTGGATGAGTGTTGTATCATTAAAATTAATATTCTCATTATATGGTTTAATAATAACTGTGAATAAGATATTTCTCCAGTACATCCATCTTTTAATGGGAATTCATACAAGAAGAGAACGAGATAATTTTTGGAAGATAACAATTATTCTAAACTACTAATTTGATTATGTTTCAAAATAACCATTAGAAGGAACTTGATACACTTAGCCTCATAAAAAAATTATTCATATTTTCGTTTATACCCTAGTCCTGAATATTTCATTATGAAAATGACAAAAATATTATACAGTGATAGCAGCCTTGGAAACGTTATTTTATAGGATATATAGAGATGATAGTTTTATAATTACCCCTTATATATAGATATGTTTTTTAATATTTATTTATATATTCCACTTTCTATTTTTGGATAATTGAGTTGGTTATACATTGTGTTTTACATTGGTTGGAAATTATATCTACTAGGATCTTCAAGATGGGTTGATAGTGTTCCATGGATGTTCTCAGCATTTAGGCCATCATAAAATTTGGTTTATTATTTATTTTTAAAATATCAAATTATATGAAATTAGTATTCATATTCAACATAAAAAATTATCATTTAATCATATTTTATCAATTTTTACATAATTTTCAAATAGAAATCCAATCTCTTGAATTACTATGGTTTGGGGGAAATCAATCACCCACTTTGTGTTGTAATCCATTTTTTTAGTAAATAGCCTCAATTAAATGGGTGAGTGTAGTATAGGTTATTGGTGATCCATCATGGATTATTGGTCAAATTATAATGGTTTTTCAAAATCAAAAAATATATTACACATATTTTTAATATCTATTATTGATTCTACGATATATAATTATTAACATTATAATAATGTCCAAATTCACCATTAAGTATGTATTTCACTTTTCACTACTACTGATCCTAATCATATTATAATATTTCAACCAATATAATGGATCCATTACTTGATACATTAAACATGTCAATCAGTTATTAAAATTCGTTCCCACCAATTATTCATCAATTTTTGTACCATTCATACTAACATTATATATGTATAACCATGAAATATGTTTTTTGAATAATAACATCCCGCACATCCATTTATTTTGCAACAACCTAGTTTTTTATTACTTTTTTAGGTTTTAAACAAACATATATGTGGTTTTGTAAAGAATTTTTTGGTGTTCAAGTGGTTGGAAGAAACCTAATGATGAGTTTCAAGAAATGTGGTATGGGTAGAAAGAATATTATAGTAAGTTTATTCCCACTAATACATTAATAGTTTTCCACAGATGTTTTGGTCGGTGTAGTAGTGACCACTAAACCTACCAAAAGAAATCTATTGGAGGGGAATCATGACCCTAGTGGGTTCAATTGGTTTTATGTTGGTATCCATTTATGTTCAAGTGGGATCCAGATATTTTTTTATATTCTTGTTTTGTTAATTCATTAATTTTATTAAAAAACAATAGAGGAGGAGTGGATAAACTAGATGATTAGTAACCCCTAACCTTCTTCTTTTCTTCTTCCACATAGTGGATTTCACAAATTTTGTATGCATTCTTTATGTCTTATATCACACCGAGTCGTTATAGGTGATTCCCCACATTAGTTTTTTTTCTATTTTTTTTCTTTATCATCATCAAAATCAGTTTCCGAATAAAATCCATGTTGAATATTTTTTATTTTGTTATATCTATAAATTAATACTCTATTTTAATTTATTCATGGAATCATACTAGTATTCTATTTTGAATACTGTGTACTTAGTGCTTGTATATTTTGATTATTATATGTTTCTTATGTATCGTGTGACATGTGAGAAATGGTTGGATTTTTTGTTCACCTTGGAACAAACCCAATCAAGGTTTATTTTTTTCCAGAGTGATTATTAAAGGTATATCATTTGGTTAATGGTGGGATTGTCTATATATGTATTATCATTCGTTATGTATTTCTTGGAAATTTGTTGCATGTGGTTGAGTGATGATTCTTGTTTCCTATGCATTGATGGGGATCCTTGGTATTATGATGGGTTTGACTTATGTGATTGTGTATAGATGGTGTTCCTCAATAGGGTATGATGGTAAAATGTAGTTGACCAAGGTCGGATAAAAGAATCATTTCTAATTTGGGGATAAAGGATGTAGGTTATTGTAACATCCTAGGTAAATAAACAATATAGAATTTTCATATTTATTAGTATTTATGAATTAAATATTAATTTTTCTTCAAAGGGGATTCTATTTTGGATGCCGTACCTGATACACAACAACTAGTTTCATTGATGTCTAATGATACACACAATGCAGGGTCATACTGAAAATAATAATATTATATTATATTATATAATAGTTAATGCCTAGATGTTGTATTCGAAGGAATGCAGAAAACTAACTAAAATATGATTATAAATGTTTGTTAAATGTTCTTACATTTATCCTATAAATTTTATAGGGTTAAAATAAGAAAGAATCTGATATTAAGCATATATACTCAAATATTCATTAAAAGGTCGATTTACAGCGTCTTGATGGACAACCCTATTTAAATCTCTTTTGGTCACTTTTATATATTCAATTTGACAAAATAAAATGTAACGACCCAAAGTTTCATTAATGGAAAATCCCTCTTGATCATATTAAATGTCTCTTTATATAAAATGTTTTTATAAAATGTCAACTTCTTTGGTTTTATGTTATGAATTTTGACCGTTGTTAAAATAGCCATTGAACAGTGATCACATGATTAGTATAAATATAGGGCTTTAAGAAATCCAATTTACTCAGAAGGAAGCGATGGCCTCATCCAGTAGAATTGCACCATACGAAGACCATTTGTCAGAGCTTGGAAAAGTGGTGGAGTCTTTGGGCTTCTCCCTTGACCATGCCCAAGCCGAGCTTCATCATGTCAATCTCGAACGTGACCGTCTACGGGAAAAGTGTAAGTTGATTGAAATTACCACGCGATCGATGTTATCTAAGCCACCCCATGAGTCTGTAACCATCGCACACCTTACCCTTCAGTCTTATACAGCTGTCTTAAGGGGTTATGTAACAGATAAGTATTACTATGTTCATATACATTATTTTTGTATATAATAATGAATATAATTTCTAGTCATTTTTGGTACATTGTAAATAGTTTTTTTTTTGAAGTAAAAATGTCATTTTTAGTTATTATTTAATTAAGAAATCTATTTTATTAAATTAAACAATTTTTGAATTGAATAATATTTTAATAAAATAATAATAATATTATTAAATTAATTTTTATTAAGTATAAATGAACTTATAATTTTATGAATGCAATTAAATTTTTTTTAAGGTTTGAAAGCCATTTATGTCAAAACCCTTGAATTTCCGATAAATGTCGGTTTTTATTTTAAAAGTGAAAATTAAAATATTTAGAAAATTATTTATATTAAATAAATTTTATTTCTGGAATCAGGACGTCGAAATTATCCAACGGTGAATGATTCATAATTTTCTGAGACAGTCATATTTTTGGGTAAAAATTAAATACCGTTTAAATATATAATGTGTTTTATGACATCATAATGACCCAATAGTGATTTAATATAATACTATAAGCTTTATCATTGGCCAAAATATTTTTTATCATTAAAATAATGTGATTTTGGGTTTGTTTGACTTACTTTTCAATGTATTAATGGACCCCTCAAGTCATATTCAACACTTTGCCTTTTTAAATTATTTTCCATGGGAGTGTGACTCACCTCCACATAAGCAACCATATTATTTTCAGAAGTTCGGACTTTGGCCTTATAAAATAATGTTTTCCTCTTTCATTTTCCAAAAACCATTGGCAAAAACCATGGGATGGTTTGTGGTTTGGATTAATTTAATATAAGGGGTCCCAAACCTAAATAATAAAGAATTCTCTCACCTTTCCTATATAAACCCACCCAAGCTACCACTTACTAATCACTAAAAACCCTTTTAGTTCATCCAACCTCTGCCCTACTCTCCCAAGAATCCTCCCAAGGTTCCCCAAGCTCCCAAGAAGCCTCTCACAAGCCTCTCTCTAGCCTTTGGAAGCACATTTCCAAGTATGTTTTTTTTCTTCCTTTCTCTTTTGTTTCAATTTTCATTAAGTTTAATTGCCCTTTTAATTTCAATTATGAATGTTGGGGTATGGTTTCTCACCTCCCCCATACTGCCCTCTTATTGTTTGAATGATGGTAGACCCCTTTCTTTCTTATTAAATGCCTCCCATGTACACCCGTTACTATGCCGAAATTCCGAAAGGAACTTCTCTCTCTTCTTTTACATTCAAGAGATACTCATGTATCCTGAACCTAAATTTCATTACAATTGATGGGACATATACCTATATGGCCTACTTACTTTCCATTACCAGTAAATATGATGAGGAATCCCTTTCTCTCTCATCAACCTTTTTTATTCTTACGTCACGCCGTTACGCTGACGAAATCGCACCGATTTTCTAAGCCAATGTCATTGTGTAGTGAATACCATGCCCATTTCTCCATCAAGGGTATTCACCTTTATGTGCATTTACTTATTTATTGTAATGTTTCATGTATGAATTACACATTCCTTTATCTTGGAATAAATGATTATGTTTTATGAATCCATGTTTTATGATCCATGTGGCACACTTATGCATGAAATGAAAAGTTTAAGAACGGTGAGCCCTTATAGAGCTACAATGCATTGGGTAAAGTATAGTATCATGATATGTCACGTGAAATGAGTGTTGACTCATGATAATTCAAGTTCAACGAGGGTTTACTCGTGCTTCATGTGCAATGAGGGTTTACTCATACTTTATGTGCAATGAGCTTTGGATCATTCTAATTCCATGTTAAGTGTTGTTGCCACATTTCCATGTTATGATTATCATGCTTTATCATGCCTTTATGTTCATGTTTCTTTTATGCTCTACTGATATTCCTATTTTCTAACATGTATTGTACTCCTCATGTTATTCCATGTGTACTCCCTTACTGGGCTTTATAGCTCACCCTTTTCTTATGCATGTCCTCAGGTTATCCCATGCAATGCTAAGTACGAGGGAATGTAGTGGCCATGTAAAGGAAGTTTTAAATAAAGATGTTGTATTTCATGTTTTAAGTTTTTATGTAATGATCCTAAGCCCCAAAGACACTAAACCTCTCTATCTTATTTTTTGTATCAAGTGATGTTTTATGTAATAAATCATGTTTAAGTTGTAATAAAAAAGCAGGGTTGTCATAGTTGGTATCAGAGGATAGGTTTAGTTATTTTTGGGATTAGGATTAGAAAACCATAGTAAAGCCATAGATACAATACTAAGTATAATAAAAACATCCCTAAGTTTTGGTAAATACTACGTAAGTGGTTTATCAAACAAATACATCCATGTCTGGATATGAGCAGGTAGAGGCGGCTCTGGCATAGATGTATCCTAGGGGTAAAACCCAAAAACACTGCTTTGAGCTAGAGTCGAACGGGAACTGGTGCACGACAATGGGCCTTGCTGCACTCTTGGTTACGACACTCTCGGGGGATATGTTTTGATAAATTCACAATCTTAGTATGAACCCTTATTAAGGAAAAAATGCCCCTAAGAATATATGTTAGAAATTATATCATGAAAAGCCTAGATTGAAGCCTATAGACTCATGAGTTAAGGAAATGAATGTTTATTTATAAGTCATAAACTTTTGACTTTGGATTACCATTTATGTGTTACAACTAACTTTCCATTTATTCCAGCCAATGGCCGGTAATAGGAGGACTCGGGCTAACAACCGTTGTGAAGATCAGTGTGATGACTGTACTAATGAGATGCCAAATCCAATGGGAGCAGGAATCGAAAACATTGTCATGCTTCTCTATCAGAAAACTCAAGTTTTGAATAGAAACATGGGTAAAGGGGAACATTCAACCCCCCCCCCCCCCTAAAAAAGAACAAGTTGCTATCGAGAGCTTCATGTGACAATGGCCTCCTACTTTTAGTGGATCATCCGATCCCACGATTGATGAACAATGGATCAACTCCATTGAAAAGATATTATCCATACTCCAATGTTCTGAACAAGATAAGGTTCTCCTGCCTGCTTATCATATGGAGGGTGAAGCTGATTAAGGGTGGACGTTGATCAAAAATATGAAGCCTGAGGAGGAGATCGAGGCTTTGGAATGGAAAGAATTATGGAAGATGTTTTTCGAAATATATTTTCCGCGCACCCTCTGGCTTAAGATCGAAAGGTACTTCCTTTCCCTCAAGAAAAAAGATGATGAATCTGTTGGAGTGTACGAGGAAAACTTCACAAGGATTGCACGATACACTTCTGGCTTTGTCGTTACCCCCAAATGCAAGGTTGACCACTTCTTTGGTGGGCTGAAGCCTAGCTTGCGGAAAGTATTAGCGATCCATGACTTCGACAGCCATGAGGAAATTGTCTGATGTGCCCTCAAGTTCGAAATGGAGATCGAGGAATCACATGGGTATGATGGGGACAAGAAGAGTAAGGTGGAATTCAATGCTGGTGGTCCGATGGATAAATCCAATGGTGCTAAGAAGATCCAGCACCCCACTTGCCAAAAGTGCGGAAAGAAGCACCCTGCAAATTGCCGTAAGGGGATGAGAAAATGCTTCAGGTGTGGAAGCGAAGGGAACCTAGCTGTTAACTATCGGCAAGAAGGATCCATGGCTGCGACATAGGAGAGGAACGCTCCGTTCGAACCTCAACGCGTTGTTCAATGCTAAAAATGCAAAGAACCGGGTCATTTTGCAAATCAGTGCCCTAATACAAGGTTTATCAGAGGCAAACAACAACCTCCAAGACAACAAGGAAGAGCTTTTTCCATCACTTCTACCGAAGTGAACCCCAACAACGAAGTGGTGGCAGGTACGCTAGTTATTCATTAAAGAATATCGAATGTACTTTTTGATGTAGGTTTTACGCATTCTTTTAAATCTTGAATGTTTAGTAGAACAATCCCAGCACCACCACAAATCATGGAAGTAAAGATGTCGGTGAGTACGGAAAATGGGGATATCATTGCATCCCATGAATATAAGTCCTCCCCTGTTATAATCTGTGGAATGAATTTCCCAGAAAACCTCGTCATACTTTCTCTGGTGGAATTTTATGCAATTCTTGGCATGGATTGGCTTTCCTTATATAGAGACAACATAAATTGTTGGGATAGGGAAATCACGCTCTATATGGAGAATCGACCCCCTATTCATTACAAGTGTCAGGAAGAAGATAAATCTCATTTAGATCTATCATCTCAAGTGTGGATATTACTTCCATATGAGCATGCATATCTGGCTCAGATGATTGAGTCTAAGTAAGAAACCATCCTTGAAGAAATGCCTATTGTAAGGGAATTTTCTGAAGTGTTTTCCGAGGAACTACCTGCTCTTCCTCGAAGAAGAGATGTTGAGTTCCCAATTGAACTTGTACCTAGGGCACTACCAATATCCAAGACTCCATATAGAATGGATGTTGTTGAGCTTGAGGAGCTGAAGAAACAACTACAGGAGAATCTGGATAAAGGGTTTATACACCCAAGTGCTTCACCATGGGGTGCACCAGTCCTCTTCGTCAAGAAGAAGGATGGGTCAATGCGGATTTGTATCGATTATCATGAACTTAACAAAATAACGATAAAGAAAAACTATCCTCTCACAAGAATTGATGACTTGTTTGATCAGCTGCGTGGAGCACAATACTTCTCCAATGTGGATTTACGTTCGAGATATTATCAAGTAAGGGTGAAGAAGGAAGATGTCCCCAAGACTGCTTTTCGTACAAGATACGGGCATTGTGAATTCATAGTAATTCCATTCGGACTCACCAATGCTCCATAAATATTCATGGACTTAATGAATAAAGTCTTTAGATATTACATTGACAAATTTTTGGTAGTCTTTATAGATGATATTCTAATATACTCCAAAACCAAGGAGGATCATGAGGAGCATTTAAAAACTGTACTAGAGACTTTGCGCAAAGAAAACCTCTATGAAAAGTACAACAGGTGTGATTTCTCATTGAAGGAGGTCTCACTCATGGGCCATATCATCACAAGCAATGGGATATCTGTAGACCCCTCTAAAAGAGATGCAATTGAGGGATGACCGAGGCCAACATCGGTAACAGATATCCATAGATTCTTGGGGTTATCTAGATATTATCGACGATTTGTGAGGAATTTCTCACCATTGTCCAACCCTCTTGCCAAGCTAACTCGAAAGGGAGTAAAGTTTCCATCGAGTGATGAATGCGAATAAAGCTTCAAGGAGTTGAAAAGGAGGCTTATCGCTGCACCCGTGCTCACTTTACCCACAACTGGGGAACTTTTGGTGGTATTCAGCGATGCTTCAAAGAAGGGCTTAGGCTGTGTGCAGATGCAGAATGATAAAGTGATATCCTATGCCTTCAGGCAGTTGAAAATCCATGAGCGAAACTATCCAACGCATGATCTTGCGTTGGCAGCTGTGATCTTTGCCTTGAAAATCTGGCGACATTATCTCTATGGAGAGAAATGTGAGATATATACTAACCACAAGAGTCTTAAATATATATTCACATAGAAAGAGATTAATATACGCCAGAGAAGATGGATAGAGCTCATCAAGGATTATGACTGTTTAACACATTACCACCCTGGGAAAGCGAACAAGGTAGCAGATGCCCTATGTAGAAAGGACCCATCAATTCTATCAATGATGAGAACTGAGAAGGATCCAATCTTCTTAGACTTGATGAAGATGGAAATGGGAATCATAGATAAGGGAACATCATAAATCCTTTCACAAATGATTTCTCAACCGTCTCTTTTGGAAAAGTTAAAGGATGCTTCAAAGGATGATGTGGGAATTCAAGAAAAAGTGGAAGCTATCAAAAAGGGGAAATCCTCGTAGTTTAATGTTAATGAAGAAGGTATCGTGCGGTTTGGGAAAATAATATGAGTTCCATCATGTCCAGAGCTGAAGAAGGAACATTTGGATGATGCACATAGTTCAAATTTCTCTATTCACCCAGGGAGCACAAAGTTGTATCCAGATCTCTGAGAAAACTTTCGGAGGGATAATATGAAGAAATAGATTGCTGAATATACATCAAAGTGCCTGGTGTTTCAGCAAGTTAAGGCCAAGAGGCAGAAGTCTAAGGGGATGATGCAACCATTGCCCATACCAGAATGGAAATGGGAGAACATCACCATGGACTTTGTCACCGGGCTTCCAAGGACATCCAAAGGCAACAATGCAATCTGTGTTGTTGTGGATCGTCATACAAAGACTGCACACTTCATTGCTTTTTTGGGAGGATTTTTCAATAGATCAACTAGCATGGATATATATCAGGGAAGTGGTAAGGTTGCATGGGGAACCACTATCTATTGTGTCTGACCAAGATCCAAGATTCAACTCTACGTTTTGGAAGAGTCTTCAACATGCTCTGAATACTGAACTGAACTTTAGTACGGCCTATCATTCTCAAACTAATGGCCAATCCGAGCGGACTATCCAAACACTTGAGGATATGTTGAGAGCGTGCTCAATGGACTTTAAAGGAGGATGTGATCAAAATCTTCCTCTGGTTGAGTTCTCTTATAATAACAGTTTCCACTCGAGCATCCAAATGGAACCATATGAAGCCATATATGGGAAAAGGTGCATAACACCGACATGTTGGGATGAGGTCGGTGAACGTAAGCTTATTGGACCAGAAATGGTCGAAGAAATGGTGGAGAAGGTGAAAACCATTCAGCAGCATATCAAGGCAGCCCAGAGTCGATAGAAGAGTTTTGCAGATAATTGTCGACGAGACCTTGAGTTTAAAGTTGGAACATGGTGTTTCTACACATATCTCTGTGGAAGAAGGTCATGAGGTTTGTAAAGAAAGAGATGTTAAGTCCAAGGTACATCGACCCCTTCGAGATTCTGGATCGTCTCGGGGCTATGGCCTATCGACTAGCACTTCCACCTGCCATGGAAAAAGTATATGATGTCTTTCATGTGTCCCTCTTAAGGAAGTACATACCAGACCCTTCACATGTACCCTCTTCTAAGGTGGTACAATTGTAAGATGATATTTCTTATGAGGAGCAACCAGTGAAGATCTTAGATTGTAGAGAAAAAGTTCTATGAAATAAGACAATGCCCCTCGTCAAGGTGTTGTGGAGAAACCACAAGTTTGAAGAAGCAACTTGGGAATCGGAGGATATGATGAAGCTGAGTGACCCACATTTGTTTTAGTGTGGGAAAAGGAAAATTTCGTGGGAAAAATTTCTTAAGGGGGGAATATTGTAACAACCCAAAGATTCATTAATGGAAAATCCCTCTTGATCTTATTAAATGTCTCTTTATATAATTTTTTTTAAAATGTCGACTTCTTTGGTTTTATGTTCCGAATTTTGACCATTGTCAAAATAGTCGTTGAATAGTGATCACAAGATTATTATAAATATAGGACTTTAACAAATCCAATTTACTCAGAAGGAAGCGATGGCCTCATCCAGTAGAATTGCACCATACGAAGCCCATTTGTCAGAGCTCGGAAAAGAGGAGGCATCTTTGGGCTTCACCCTTGACCAAGCCCAAGCTAAGCTTCATCATGTCAAGATCGAACGTGATCGTCTACGGGAAAAGTAAAAGTGGATTTAAATTACCACTCGAGCGATGTTATCTGAGCCACCCCAAGAGTCTGTAACCATCGTACACCTTACCCTTAGGTCTTATGAGGCTTTCTTAAGGGGATATGTAATGAATAAGTAGTACTATGTTCATGTACATTATTTTTGTATATAATAATGAATATAATTTCTTGTCTTTTTTGATACATTGTAAATAGTTTTTTTAAAGTACAAATGGTGTTTTTAGTTATTATTTAATTAAGAAATCTATTTTATTAAATTAAGCGATTTTTGAAATAAATAAATTTTTAATAAAATAATAATATTCTTTTTAAATTCATTTTTTTAAATATAAATGATCATATAATTTTATGAATGCAATTAAAATTTTATTAAGGTTTGAATGCCATTTATGTCAAAACCCGTAAATTTTTTATAAATGTGGGTTTTTATTTTAAAAGTGAAAATTAACATATTTATAAAATTATTTAGATAAAATAAATTTTATTTCTGGAATCAGGACATCCAAATTATCCAACGGTGAATTTTTCATAATTTTCTGAGACAGTCAAATTTTGGGTAAAAATTAAATACCGTTTAAATATATAATGTGTTTTATGACATTATAATGACCCAATAGTGATTTAATAAATTACTATAAGATTTATTTTCGGCCAATATATGTTTTATCATTAAAATAATGTGATTTTGTGTTTGTTTGACTTACTTTTCAATGCATCAATGGACCCCTCAAGACATATTCAACACTTTGCCTTTTTAAATTAAGTTCCATGGGAGTGTGACTCACCTCCACATAAGAAACCTTATTATTTTAAGAAGTTCGGACTTTGTCCTTATAAAATAATTTTTTCTCCTTCCCTTTTCCAAAAACCATGGGAAAAACCATGGGATGGTTTCTGTTATGGATTAATTTAATATAAGGGGTCCCAAACCTAAATAATATAGAATTCCCTCACCTTTCCTATATAAACCCACCCAAGCTCCCACTTCCTCCACTCTAAAATCCCTTGGAGTTCGTCCAACCTCTGCCCTACTCTCTCTAGAATACTTCCAAGGTGCCCCAAGCTCCCAAGAAGCCTCTCACAAGCCTCTCTCTAGCCTTTGGAAGCACACTTCCAAGTAAGGGTTTTTTCTTCCTTTCTCGTGTTTGTCAGTTTTCTTTAACTTGTATTTCCCTTTTAATTTCAATTATGAATGTTGGGGTATGGTTTTAAACCTCCCCCATACTTCCCTCTTATTTTTTGAATTATGGGAGACCCCTTTCTCTCTCATTAAATTCCTCCCATGTACACCCGTTACTATGCCGAAATTCCGAAAGGAATTTCTCTCTCTTCTTTTACGTTAAAGAAATACTCTTGTATCATGAACCTAAATTCCATTATAATTAATGGTACATGTACCTATATTACCTCCTTACTGTCTATTACACGTAAATATGATGAGTAACCCCTTTCTCTCTCATCAAACTTATTTTTACTCTTACGTCACGCCGTTACCCTGCCGAAATCACACCGATTTTCTAAGCCAATGTCATTGTGTAGTGAATACCATGACCATTTCTATGTCAAGGGTATTCACCTTTATGCACATTTATTTATTGATTGTAAAGTTTCATGTATGAATTCCACATTCCTTTAACGTGGAAGAAATGATTATGTTTTATGAATCCATGTTTTATGATCCATGTGGCACACTTATGCATGAAATGAAATGTTTAAGAAGGGTGCACCCTTATAGCGCTCCAATGCATTGGGTAAAGTATAATATCATGATACGTCATGTGAAATGAGTGTTAACTCATGCTAATTCAAGTGTAATGAGGGTTTACCCATGCTTCATGTGCAATGAGGGTTTACTCATGCTGTATGTGCAATGATCCTTGGCTCATGCTAATTCCATGTTAAGTGTTGTTTCCACCTTTCCTTGTTATGATTATCATGCTTTATCATGCCTTTATGTTCATGTTTCTTTTATGCTCTATTGATATGCCTATTTCCTAACATGTATTGTACTCCTCATGTTATTCCATGTGTACTCCCTTACTGGGCTTTATAGCTCACCCTTTTCTTATGCATGTCCTCAGGTTATCCCATGCAATGCTAAGTACGAGGGAATGTAGTGGTCATGTAAATGAAGTTTTCAATAAATATGTTGTATTTCATGTTTTAAGTTTTTATGTAATGATCCTAAGCCACATAGACACTAAACCTCTCGATCTTCTTTGTTGTATCAAGTGAAGTATTATGTAATAAATAATGTTTAAATTGTAATAAAAAGCAGGGTTGTCATATGAAATTCTTCTTTATAATCGGGACATTAAAATTCACTTTGATTATATTTTTGGTATTTTTCTGATAAAATTGATTTTTTTAATGAATAGTGAAAATAAAGTATTTTGATTCAAAACTGACTTTTAATCAAATTTATTTATAAAGATATATGATCGTTTTAATTGATTTTAAAGTGTAATGAAATTAATTTCTTACTATATAATCCAATTTTGTTCACTGAATGAAATTTCACTTTGAAATTGGATATCAATTAGAGTCAGTCTTTTGATAGTTATTATTTCTTAAAAACCCGCTTTTTGTTTTCACAGTAGGAATTCACTTTATATTAATTAATTCTACTTATTTGTTTTGATTTTTTAAAAATTGATTTCATATTTGGAATCAGGAGGTCTAAATTGTGTAAATAGGTAACTTTTATTTTTAGACATTATGAATATTTACTCTAGTAAATATTTTATTTACCATGGTTAAATGGTAAATCTGGTAAATAAGATTATAAAATATTACTAAATTACCCTAAAATTTGTTATGATTTTATTTTTTGATACATTTCTAACCATGGGAATCTTTGGGTCGATTTTGGGACCTCATGGAGCCCAATGGAAGTGATAATGACACTATATATTAATTAATTTAACGTAAAGTCAAAATTCACTTAAACATATATCTTTTAGTAACTTAATTCATACATGGGGTTATATAAGTTATATATTCGACTATAAATATTCATTTTATTTTTTAAATATTTATTACATCATGATAATTTTTTTATAACTTTTAGACATCAAATAAATAAAAATATTTATGACACAATAATGATGAAGTGTTTACCTCATTAATGGATGACTTAAATAAATAAGGTTATAAATATTAAAATATTATCCAAATCCAATCCAATTCTTATTGGATTATTTTTTTATAATATTAGTAATCATATCTTAGACTATAATATGTTTTTGACCTTTTGAAACCGAAGATAAGTTTATAATAAAATAATATTTTCAAACATTCTTAAAGAGCCCCACCTCCACCTTATAAAAAGCCATCACTTCTAACCCATTCCTCACAACTTCCAAGCCCTTTGGCTCATCCAAACTCTACCTAAATAATCTCCTCAGATAACTCTCTTTCTCTTAGAGTCCTTACCTTAGGTCTAAGGCATTTCAAGTAAACCATTTTGTTCAAACCAAAGGGAGATGCCCGATTTAAAGATAACATCTTCTCTTATGTTCTTTTGCTTTATTTTCCTTCTCCAAAACTATAATATTTTATTATTCATTTATTTTATAACAAACCCAGTATCAAAAATAAACTAGTTTGTTGTTATGAGGGGTATTCGAACTACACTTACACACACCTCTATCTTATGGATACAAACATACTGTTTCTTTGGATGGCGAACTACAGCCTCACGAAATGATGATTGTTCAAATATCTCCAACTGCCTCTCATGGGGGCCATTATGATGGCTTTTTTTATATATGATATATATTATTTGTATGTTTATTTTATGATTCAGTATTTTTCATTTATATAATAACTTTATGGTTTTCGTAATGTGTAAACACGATATTTTCATTTTAGGAAGTGCGCACTATCATCCCATTAAATTGATATGACTTGTTCATGCCTTACGTGGAATGTATAAAGGATGTAGTTACTGAAATTATATATGATATTTTACGTAAATTATAATATACCAATTTAGAATTATATTTTCATTCATTTAAATTACGAAATAGAAATGAAAGTAGCATTCATGCGTACGTACAGCTTACCGTCTCCATGAATGGTGCATTTCATTTATTACCTCCAAATGTTATGTACTATTATAAATATATATATACATGATATATGTAATATATATGAAATATATATCATTAATATCATTCTATAGATAATGTAATTTCGACCTCATGGACAATTTATAATTATAACAAGTTCATTTTTAACTCAAGTTCTGAACATGGACAAAATGTCCAATATGAACTCAAAAAATTAAATAATTGTTCTAGAAGGGTAATAATTGATATAAAAGGTATAGTAAAATTTAAAAATATACTTTATTCAAGTATACATTTACTTTAGTTTATTATTCATAAGATGAAAGAATAATCAAGTCAAGTCAAACACGAGGTAGGGGACATCATCTCAATCTCTGTTCATTGAGGTATATTTTGATTTAACCCTGAATTTATTTTATACGGTCCATAAACACAATTTAAATTTCATTTCATTAAAAGGGAGTCAATTTTTTCTATGATTATTTTTACTATATGAAAAAATGAATGTTTTTAACGTTTTCGGTGTCAATGACCTCTCCACCGCTATAATCTTTATTTGGCTTCCTCGATAAGACACATCGTTTTTAATGAAAAATGAAACCCCTTATTATTTTATTTAGTGTTTTGGTATTGGAAATTATTTTTGTAATGAATTTATTATTTTAATATCTTAAATTAATTTATTTTGAGTTGAAGATAAATTTTCATAGTGAAATGTTTATAATTATAATATCTCACGTGTCAGGATTTTATAATGTTACTTCGACATTTGACTTGTGGTTACATGATAAACCAAATGATGGATGGTTTTGTGATAGACTAGGAACTGTGGTTATGTTATAACCTCCAATGCATTGGGTATGAAGGTCGGTCGTATGGCTATTATATTTAGTGGTTGGTGTGGAAGTCGACCGTAAGGTTATTCCATTTAAGTCCGATTATTTCCTCTGTTACCTTTATATGTTATGTGTTATTTATATATGTTTTATGGTAAATTTTGGTTAAAAATGGTATGAAATGATTTTTTATTCAATGAAGATTATTTACTACATCATAATGGTGAAAAGTAATACTTATGATAAGTAATTCATGGTTTACTTGTTGTTTTGAAAAACTAAGTGTTTTCCTTTTTTCTGTACCCTTACTAATATTTTTATGCTAATCCCATGTTTTTGAAATGTTTTTCACATGACATAAAGTGGGATAGGGTCAATGATGGGATCATGGAAATGTCATGTTTTCTAAAACATGTAACTAGATATGACACTTTTTTCAAATATTTTATATTTTATGAGAAAAAAAGACACTGAGTAGAAGTGTCTAAATGTAATATTCAAGATGTTATGTATATGTTATGTCCTAATTATCTAAGGCTCTAATATTGAAAAGATAATCAATTTGAAATATTGACAGAATTTATGATTATGTATTTTTTAAGGTCGTGTCCATATAGTTGGTATCATAGATCAGTTTAGACAACTTTAGGAGTTATAATATTGTAAAATTATTGTCCATATATTAATTTATGGAATGATTGAAATGATATTGAATTTATAGATTACCATGTTTCTTCACCTAAGATGTTTCTGTGTTTAGAATGGTTTTTCATAGAGGAAGCATGTGGGCTGTGTTCGGAAGGCATATAGATGAGAATATCCTTCCAAATCCGCAACCTGAGATGGTCAGAATCGGAACTGAATAGTTTTTATAGTAATGGAACAATTCACTCAGGCTATAAATGGTTGTGGTATCCATGCACGAGATCTGCCAAATAAACCACAGAGGAACATGTCAATAGTGGGGAATTTCATGATGCAACGTCCCCCATCATTTAGTGGATTATCTGACCCTATGCTAGCTGAAGGGAGGATAAAAGAATTGGAGAAGAATTTTGATATCATCGGCTGTTCATAATATCAAAAGGTTTCTCTCAATGTTTACCATTTTTAAGGTTAAGATGATCAGCGGTGGTGGATACAGAAAATAGCAGGTATAGTTAGGATATTGATTCTCTTGACTGGGATGAATTAAAATTTATGTTTATTGGGAAATATTTTCCTAAGGTGGTTCATCTTAGGATGGAAAAACAATTCCTAGAATTGAGGTAGAAGAATGACTCAGTAAATACTTGTGAAGAAAAATTCACTCGACTGGAAAGTTATGCTCCAAATTTCATACGAGATCTTAATAGTAAAATCAAATATTTTCACTCATGATTAATGCCAATGTATCTAAGGGATTTAGCTTCTCGTGAGATCAACTGTTATGAAAAAACATGTTTGATTTGTGGAGAATGTTGAAATAGAGTTTTCCAATGATCATGTGTTCTTTGAAAAAAAAACTGAATAAGAATTCAAGGTAGTAGACTAAAGCAAAGAACTTTTGAAAAAAGTCTGATGGTAAGAAAAATATGTTTATACTTTGTGAGAAGTGTGGTTAAAAGAATCTAGGAAAATTTTTGTCAAATATTGGAGAGTGATTTCAGTTTGGGATGATTGTTCATATTTCTCGTAACTGTAAGGAATATGATCATGAAGGCAATGAAAAACAAATGGTAAGATGTTTAAAGTTTATTGAAATAGGTCATTATGAAAAGGAGTGTCCAACAAAGAACTCTACTAAGGGAATTTAGCGGGACTACAAGCATAAAGGGGTGGTGAAATCCTTTTCAACAATTTCAGCAGATGTTAGGCCATCGAATGATGTTGTATCTGGTACACAGTTTGTTTTTTCAGATTATACCAACATATTGTTTGATTGAAGGTCTACGCATTCATTCATTTATGAGAAGTTTTAATGTAAATTGGGAATTTGATATCATGATATTAATCCTGAACTAAGGGTAAAAACAACTGGAGTAAATGTTGAGACAAAAAAGAAAACATAAGCACCTTTATATCCTTGTGTGCGGGAAGAATTTATCTGCGAACCTTATTGATTTTTCTCTAGTAGGGTTTGATTTTTTTCGGTTATGGATTGGATTTCCATTTTTCATGCTAAGATTAATTGCAGAGATAAATAGGTTTCTTTTCATAAAAATTTTCTATTTGTGTACCAAAATGAACTATTAATTTTGATGACCTATCAGGAAGCTTAGAAACTAGTAAAATATCGAAATTAATGGTACGTTGCACAAATTGTTGAAAAAATGGAATTGTTCAGATTTATGATGTGCTAGTGGTAAATAATTACCTTGAGGTTTTCCTGATGTGTTTCCTAGTATTATACCTGATCAAGAAGTTGAATTTACTGTTGACTTATTTTCTAATACTAAGCCAATTTTAAAACTACCTTATTGAATGGATCAAATTGAACCTGTAGAGTTAAAGAAGCCACTACAGGAGTTATTAGTTAAAGGCTCTATTCGACCTATCACATCACCATGGAGTGCTTCTATCTTATGTGTTAAAATGAATGATGGTTCAATGTCACGTTCCATTTATTATAGATCATTGAATAACATCACTTTTAAGAACAAGTATAATTTGCCTCATATTGATAATTTTTTTATCATCGAAAGTGATCCTAGTATTTTACGAATATTTATTTGAGGTCGGGGTACCATCAGTTGAAATTAAAGGGGGAGGACATTCTGAAGACTGTGTTTCATGATAGATATGGCCATTATGAATTTGTATTTATTCCTTTGGGGTTATCCAATTCACCTACTATATTCATGGACCCTATGAATAGAATTTTCTGTGAGTTCATGAATATGTTTGTGGTTGTGTTCATTGATGATATTTTTGTTTATTATTATAGTAAAGTGCAGCATGAATGTCATTTAACAGTTGTCTTACAAACATTAAATGAAAAGAAACTTTATGGGAAATTAAGAAAGTGTGAGTTTTGGTAATAAATTTGTTTATTCCTTGGTCACATTATTTCATAAAATGGCATTAATTTTGATCATACTAAAACAAAAGTTATTGAAGAATGGACAAGACCCAAAAATATAACTGTGATTCGTAGTTTTCTTGGATTATCGGGTTATTACCCGAGGTTTGTTGAAACATTTTCATGGTTATCTAGCCCATTAACAAAGCTAAATCAAAAAGCTGTTATGTTTATTTAGACAAAATAATGTGATGATTGTTTTTAGGAATTGAAAATATGATTGGTGAATGATCTAGTTTTGGCATTTCCTTACAAAAATGGTTAGTTTGTTATCTACAATGATTCTTCATTGAAAGGACTTGGTTGTGTCCTTGTGCAGAATGATCAGGTAATTTATTATGCTTTACGTCAGTTGAAACCTCAAGGGTTAAATTACCCTACACATGATTTGGAATTAGCTGCTATTGATTTATTTAAAAATGTGGTTGCATCATCTATATGGAGTAAAATGTGGAATATATACTGACCACAAAAGATTGATGTATATATTCACTCAAAACGAATTGATCATGAGACAGAGAATATGGCTGGAATTAATCAATGATTGTGATTGAAAAATTCCTTACCATTCAAAAAACGAAAATCATGTGGATGATGCTTTGAGTCAAAAAAATAATGTTACATTAACCTTGTTACATTTGGAACAAGATCCTTTAGATTTTGATTTGATGAACTTTGGCTTGGAAGTTGTTGGTGCAAGAAATTTCTCTGTTTTGTTTCAAGAGTGAGTGAAATCATCTCTAAAAGACAGAATTAAGCACGCACAAAAGGAAGACAAGGTGTTTCAGAAAAAGGGAAAGTTGCCTAATTTTAACCTTGATAATGATTTTATTCTGAGATTTGGAAATGGATTATGTGTTCCTTGTGATTCATAGTTGAAGAATGAGTTTTTTTGTGAAACTCATAGATCAATGTTTTTACTTTATCTTGGACGTACTAAGATGTATAGTGATCATTGAGAGTATTACTACTAGGATGGAATGAAAAAATATATTTCCGACTTTACTATGAAGTGTTTAACTTTTCAATAGGTTAAAGTAGAGTGGAAATTTTCGAAATGGATGCTTTAGTCTTTACCAGTGCCAGAGTGTAAATGGGAAAATATATCCTTGTACTTCATTATAGAATTACAAAATATATCTCAATGTAATAATGTAATCTGGGTTATTATTAATCGATTGACTAAATCTGGTCATTTACATCCTATTCTAGATATATTTTTTTAGATCAAATTTCCCAGTTGTATGTTAAAGAGATCGTTAGGTTTCATGGGGTTCACATCACAATTTTATCTGATCATGATCCCATGTTAACTTCTATCTTTTAGAAAGGCCTTCAGAGGTCATTGGGTACTAAATTAAATTATAGTACATATTTTCATGCTTAATTAGATAGGTAGTTAGAATGAACAATACAGACATTGGAAGATATTCTACGAGCTTGTTCACTGGATTACTAGGGAATTTGGGAACAACATTTTTCTTTGGTTGATTTTTCTTATTATTATAGTTTTCATTCCAGTATACAGATGGATCCATTTGATGCATTATATTGGAAGAATTGTAGAACTACAACTCTCTTGAATGATGTAGGTGAAAGGAAACTGATGGGACTAGAATTAGTAGATGAGATAGCAGGAAAGTATTAGTTGATTCAGAAGCACATGAGAACAACTCAGACAGGGAAAAAAGTTATGCGGATAAACAGAGGAAGGATCTTTCTTTTGAGGTAGCTGATCATGTCATTCCCAATTTTTCTCCATGGAAATGTGTGATGCATTTTGGTAAGAGGGTAAAGTTGTGTCTGAGGTTCATCGGACCTTATAAAATCCTAGAGAATGTTTGATTAGTTGCATACAAAGTGGATTTACCTCCATGTTTATCCCAGGTACACAATGTTTTTCATGATTCAATGTTGGGAATGTATATTCTAGATCCATCTCATGTTTTGAACCTAGAGATAGTTCAGTTGGAAGAGAATCTCTCTCATGAGAACAACCAATCCATATTCTTGACCGAAGAGAGAAAGTGTTGTGGAATAAAGTAATTAATCAGGTAAAGGTTTTATGGAAAAACCATATGGTTGAAGAGGAAATGAG
This sequence comes from Viscum album, assembly GCA_963277665.1. Taxonomy (NCBI): domain Eukaryota; kingdom Viridiplantae; phylum Streptophyta; class Magnoliopsida; order Santalales; family Viscaceae; genus Viscum; species Viscum album. The sequence continues at coordinate 539,187,178 of OY728125.1, read as the reverse complement.
GGAATCTAAAAATGCTATGATGGATAAATACCCCCACTTATTTGATAAGTGAATAGAATTGTGGGGACATAATTCCCAAAAGGGGGAATGATGTAACATCATAGGTAAATAGAGAATATAAAATTTTCATATTTATTAATATTTGTGAATTAAATATGAATTTTACTTTAAAGTGGATTCTATGTTTGATGGTGTACCTGATATGAATGAACGGGTTTCATTAAAGTCTAATGTTACACACAATGATGAGTAATACTAATAATTATAATATAATATTATTCTAAATGGTAGATAATGTCTTGTCGTTGTGTTGTTGGAAATGAACAGAACTAACTAAAATACGATTATACGTTTTTGTTAAATGTTTTAATATTTATGCAATTTATTTTAGAGCCTTAAAATAATAAAGAATCTGATTTTAAGCATAAATACAATAATATACATTAAAAGGCCGATTTACCATCTTTTAATGGTGAATCCTCCTTAAATATAGTTTTGGCCACTTTTATATGTTCAATTGGACAAAATAAAATACTTAATTAGTTTTAGAAAAACAAAATTTACTTTGGGTAAATTTTTTATACTTTTCCAAAAAAAAATTATTTTTTAATGAATAGTAAATATACCGTATTTTAATTCATAACTGCCTTTGATTCTAATTTATTTATAAGGATATATTAGCTTTTTAATTGTTTATAAAGTGAAATGAGATTCTATTTTTACTATTTAATCCAATTTGAGTCATTTTATGTAATTTCATTTTGAAATTGGAAATAATAAGTGTCAATATTTTGATAATTATTATTTCTTAAAAACATGCTTTTTGTTTTGACAGCAGGAAATAATTTTAAATTAATTTCTACCACTCATTAGTTTTGAATATGTAAAAATGGATTCAAAATTTGGATTCAGGATGTCCAAATTGTATATATTGGTAACTTTTATTTTCAGTCATTGTGAGTATTTACTTCAGTAAATATTTTATTTATCATCGTTAAAGGGTAAATCTGGTAAATAAGGGTAACAAATATTATGATAATAATATTAAATTACTCATAAATGTGTCCTAATCCTATTTTTTCATACATTTACAACCATGGAAACCCTTAATTTTGGGACCCATGGAGCCACATGGTAGTGATAATGACACTTTATATTAATTAATTTAATGTAATGTCAAAATTGACATAAACATATATATTTTAGTAAGTCAATTATTAAAGGGGGTTATATAAGTTATCTCTTTTAATATAAATATTAATATTAAATCTAAAATTATTTCCAACATTATGATATTTTTTATAATTTTCAGACCTCAAATAAATAAAAAAAATTATGACATAATAATGATGTAGCGTTTTCCTCATTAATTGATGATTTAAATAAATAAGATTATAAATATTAAAACAATATCCAAAACCTATCCAATTATTAATGGATGATTTTAATTTGAATATGAGTCATATTATCTTAGATTTTATTGATTTTATGACGTTTTTAAACTGAAGATATGTTTATAATAATATAATATTTTTAATCATTTCAAAAGAGACCCTCCCCCCCTTATAAAAAGCCCTCACATAGAACTTTTTCCTAACACCACTCAATCCCATTTGATCATCCAAAATCTGCCTAAATAAGCTCCCCAAATCCCCATTTTTCTCATAGAAGCCTTTTCTTATGCAGAATAAACTTCAAGTAAACCTTCTGGTTCAAACCAAAGGGAGATACCCAATTTAAAGGTAATGTCTTCTCTTAAGTTTTTTGTTTTATTTTCCTTCTCAAACAACCTAAATTTTTTACTGAATACATTTATAACAACACCATTATACTCAATAGACTAGGTTGTTGTTATGGAGGTTTTTTGAACTACACTTACACACACCTCCATCTAATGGATACGAACAAATTGTTTCTGTAGACGGCGAACTACTGCCTCACGAAATGATGATTGTTCAAATATCTCCAACCACAACTAATATTAGCCATTATGATGGAACTGTATTTATATAAGATATATATTATGTTTGTTTTTTCTTTATGCTTCAATATTTTTTATTTATAGCACACCTTTATGGTTTCCATAATGGGTTAACATGGTAATTTCATTTGAGGAAGTGCGGACTACCACCCCCACAAATTGATATGAATTGTTCATGTTTTATGTGGGACATATCAATGATGTATTTAATGAAATTATATAATATATTATACTGTAATTATAATATACTTATGTATGATTATTTTTCCATTGCATTAAAATAAAAAACAGAAATTAAAGTAGCGTTGATGTGTACGTATGACTTACCATCTCCACGAATGGTGCATTTCATTTCTTAACTACAAAGGTTATGTACTATTATAAATACATATAATAATGGATATATATGATATATATGATATATAAATCATGAATATCATTCTAGAGATAATTGATTTTTGACCAGATGTACAATTTATAATTATAACAATTTCATTTTTAACTCATGTTTTGAACATCAAAAAAATGTCTGATACGAACTCAAATATTGAACTAATTGTTATAGCAAGGTAATAATTGATATAAAATTAATAATAAATATTAAATAGGTTCTTATTCAATTATAAATTAACATTATTTTTTTATTCATGAGATTAGAGATGATCGAGTCAAGTCGGACATGAGTTAAGGGAATTTGTCTCAATCTCCATTTAGTGAGGCATATTTTGATTTATACATGACTTTCTTATATACAGTGTATAAACTCCTTTGACTTTTCATTTCATCGAAAAGAATTTTTTTTTCTATCATTCTTTTTACTAAATGTAAAAATGAATGTTTTTAACATTTTATGCGATAACGACCACTTGGCCTCCATAATCGTTATTTGGATTCCTCTATAAGCCTATGTGATTATATAATGAAAAATGAAAACCCTTAGTCTGTTTTTGGGTGTTTTTGTATGGAAAATGATTTTTTAAATGGATTTATTATTTCAATAACTTGAAATAATTTCTTGTTATTTCAAATTAAATGTTATTATTGAAATTTTTATAATTTCATTATTTTATGTGTTATGATTTTATAATGGTACTTGGACATTTAGCGGGTGGTTACGTGATAAAAAAATGAAAGGGTGGTGCCATGATAAACCCGGAAGGGTGGTTACATTATATCCTCTTATGCATTGGGTATGGAATTCAGCCATATGGCTATTTCATTTAGTGATATGTGCGGAAGTCGACTGTATGGTTATTCCATTTAAGTATGTTTATGTCCCATGATACCATTATATGTTATGTGTCCTTTCTATGGATTTCATGGTAATACCAAAGTATCTCCGCCATGGATTGGGATCCATGATGCTGAAATTTATTAAATAAAAAGTAAAGGTACAAGGAAGAAATGTTCAAGGATGTGATCAATGAAAATGCATACTATATAAAACAAGGATCTAGATATGACTCTTTTTATTAAAGAGTTTATATTTTTTAAAAATAAAATGATACTGAGTAGATGTGTCTAAATGAAATATTCAATTTGTTATGTATTTGTTATGACTTAATTCACTAAATCAATAAAACTAAATAGATCCTCAATGTCAATTATTGACATAATTCCAGATTTTGTAATGTTAAAGGTCAGGGCCGTATAGTGATACTACTCACTATGGGGTCATGTCCATTGTGGTTGTGCGGAGATAGATATTCTAATGAGGTGGTTTTGACGCCATGATTAGGTGAATTATCCTACGTAGATTATCGTATTAGAGTGATTTTATTGAATATCAGTCCTTATTATGGATTTTTCATATGTTTCCATGGGAATTTAGGGGTGATTCTGATCATTGGTAGATAGAATATTAATTATTGTGTGTATAATTATTCAGGACTATTGAGCTATAAAGTGTAATGGATGGTTTTGAAATGTGGTTCAGTATTTAATCATTCAATGAAACACCATGATTATGGTGATATAATGATTCTTGGTTTTGAATTGACATGCGATGCATCTTTCACCATCAGGGTGTTCCCAAATTATTAGTGCATCATCATACTTCAACATTAGCAGAAATTAGTAGTTTTCTCACACTTGGTAAATAATCATCAACGAGAGAGAGTTTAGTTGATTTTATTGTTTTTTATAATTTTAAATTTGTTTAAACTCCTAAACACATGGATAATATACATGGACACTATTGTCGGTGGCCTACAAAATTTTTAGTCACACCCTACATTAGAACTCTGAGATGCACACATACTTCTTAATTCAACACATTGACATGGGAAAGATAAATAAAAGATATGAATAGTTAGTAAATGGTGAATGGGATGCATAAGACGGACATAAATGTATTTTGGTGTATGAATGAGGAAACCCAAGCACAAATAAATGCATAATATATTTTTATGTGAACATTCATTAAATATCAATATAAATCACCTCCAAAAAACTATAGGGTGAGTGTCTTCAAATATTAGATACATAAGCTAATTATTTTAAGGTAACCAAAATTATCCAAAAAACAGTCTTCTCATGGGATACCCATTAGGAATATTATAAAATATATTCACTTTCCTAACCTAGAGAATTAAATGAAATGAAAGGGTGAGATTATATTCTCATTAACGTCAAGCATTATATAAGTAATTGAATATAATAAGTGATCATTTTATAGACATGTGGGTATGAGAAAATAACCAAGGTTCATAGACATAACATAATATAATATTACCCTCTCATTTTATATCATAAATAATGTGTCATGAAATATGGAATTTGGCATAACATAGGACTTCAATAATAGGTGTCTAGAAGAATTATTCAATAAACATAATCCATGGTAATAAAACATAACAATAATATTGTGGCACATCAAGAAGTATATAAATTCTTTTTTGATATCAAGGATCACTTACTAGAGTGTAATCACATAGTGGAAAGTGTCTTTAATGAATTTGGTATAATGCCAAATCTCATATAGGTTATCTTAGGAGATATAATTATTTACCAAACACATTATAGGTTTATATAATTCTTATCCCTCCTATCACATCGTAGAAAAATATCATTAAGGATTTAGGTTCATTATCCATTCATATCCATATCATGAGAAAATTCAAAACATAGTGATTGGTGGGATATAATGGACCCACCCATGAAAAAATGTTTGACCATACATATATCATTCACTTTTAAATTAGAACATTCATACTTCTATCGTAGCTTATCTAACACATTGAAGTGAAATTGATTTTATTAAATCATAAAAAATACATTTTGATTTTTTATCTAGATAGTTAATTTGTATGGAATCATCAAATAATATCCCTAGTGGAGTAAAATAAATATTTAGGTATTTTATAATTTATGAACATCACTTTTTAAAATCATTAAAAATTACTTTGTGAAATAATATAAAATACACTTAACCTTCCAAAAAATATTTATTTTAAAATAAACAAAATTATAAAATAAATGAAATATAATTTTTTTGATAAATACTGAAAATATTGATAGGATATGACTTATCACAAATTGATTAAGATATTTGGATAATTAATTCATATTGAAAATGATTTAATAAATCATTCATTTCACAACTTTTAAAATAAGGATAAACATTTCCGAAAATGACCATACTGATGAAATTAAAAGAAGATATATTTCATAAATAAATTGGATTCCATTTCAAAATAACATAAAAAATTATATAATTAGAGATGTGTACATCAATATAATCAATTTAGAGAATATGGACATGGTGGAGGATAATTCATGACTGAAAGAATGAGATAAGGTCATTTTTTTCTTATAGGCATCACTTTATGTAAATTATGAATCAATGGGTGGTGAAATGTTAATATGATGTTTAAAAATAATTAATAACCATAGGAGAACAAACAAATATGTATTTCTAATGATAAAAAATCAAAATTTAACCCAAAGGAAAATTTAATCAGAAGCATTCTTGAATTATCAAAGTGTGATTAGAATGAAAACCATTACAAAATTGGTAACCATTCTATCATATGAATAAGATTGATAAAACCAAACATGTATACGTAAATAACCTTAATTTAATGAAATTTAAGATGAACAATATTTATAGGTTGTATATACATCACACAAGTGATGATAGGTGGTGAATATGGAAACTATCACAATGAAAGTAAAATTGAGACAAGAAACCCTTACCTTTACTCATATCTTTCATGAAAGCACATTAACCCATCATACAATATGTACAACCATATTGATCAATTATTTCCAAAATATATTCATAACTATTAAATTTTTTAATTTTAATTATATTTATTTATTTCACACATATTCTTCTATTATTGGTTATTTTTATCATCATATGTTAATAATATTGATGTTTTTGAACTTGTTTGGATATAGAAATCTAGATACACATTATTTGATACCAAGTTAATCATTCCAATATTATTAATAGTATTTTATTAATTGTTTTATAATTATTTATGTACTTAGATTATCTTTTGTTTAATTCTGTGGGTATGGTATTAGAGAATGTAATCATTGATAAATAACTGGTTTACATAATTTACTATTAACAATGAACTTATTAAAATTTATTTTATATTTTCTAATATAAAACATAAAAAATAATATTGAAAAAATATATTAGTGTATTATATAATATATAATGACTATTAATTTCTTGGTGCTTATAAATGATAAAAATTATTGTCTTGGTATAACATCATTCATGTGTGTAATTGAACTGACCCAAACAAGGACATGTAATGATAGTTAATGGGTAAGGATTTAGGGTTATATAAAAGTATTTAAATTTGATAATAAGTCTTATAATGTTAATATTAAATTATTATATTGGAGAATGATAGTTACCAATAGTTTAGATGAGATGATAATTTAAAAAATATGGTAAATAACTAAGGACAATCTCTAATGAATTCATCCATTCTCGACACGGGTTCCTTCAAAATGAATTATTTGGGTTTATATCTTAAAACCAAAAGCTACAAAATATATATAAGTGGTTTTAGAGATGTAAAATATTTATGTATTTAAGGTGATATTAAATTAATATATTAATTTGGAAGGGGTAGATGAGATCTTCTTTTATAGATGACAATGTGGGAAATTTTTTTGGGAAATATAAATTTGGATAACTATAAATTTTTAATCAGTATATAGTTTTCTTAGTTAGGTGATAACATATTTCGGTGATATTTAGTTTTAACATAAATACCTAACAATGTACTTCATGAAGGAATTAATATCAAAATAATTATTAGAAACACATGCCACTTTAATTTTCCACTTTTAACCCCATTTAACAACATTTTTCTAGTGTAATTATTCTCTATAGTAATTAATTGTTTGCAAAAAAATATAATCTGAAACATATTACATAATTTTTTTTATTAAAATTGCAAATTTGAAATATATTTAATCTATTTCAATTATAAAAAAATGAGAAATTTTCCTTTTAAATGAAACAATAAAATGTAATAAAAATTATTTTTAAATGTAAATTTCTTTTTAAACATAAAATTATTTCAAATAAAATTTAAATATAAATTTTTAAAATAATTTTTTTAATTTAATGAAACAATATATTAGAATAATAATTAAATAGGTATTAGTTTAATTTACTAATATAAAAAAACATGATAATTTATGAAACAGTTCTTGGAAAAATCTCCCCTATATAAATTAAATCATTTTAATCACATCACCTTAAAATTAGTTATTTAACATCTAAATAAAAAAAAATCATCAAAACTTATCTATTTTAATTTTATTATAATTTTTAAAATACGTAAAATAATTAATTAATTATAATACTAATAATAAAAATATATAACACATAAAATATTTAAATTAAAAATTATAATAAAATATTATATTTTTTTCTTTAAATAAATATTTATTATTGGTGAATTATATTATATTATATTTTTAATAAAAAATTTCAAAATATTAATATACCTATTTTGATACATGTATAACTAATGACCATATATCCAATATCTGATAACCATATTTTTAATTACCAAATAAATAATGATATTATCTCATTCCATTATATATTCTTACATACATTCTAAAAATAATTTAACTAATTAATTTGCATCAACATTTAAATATAAATAATTTTAAAAATTATTTTCCTTATTTATATAGTTTAAGTTGGGGATACTATTTTTATTTCAAACAATGTGGAAACTAATTATTTATTGGTGGCATTTTTATTTCCTTGTGGTTTTATTCCACTTGTAATTTTCATAATTATTTATATTTTTTTTCATAAAATGTATAAATTGTTTCCTAAATTATAATATTTTCTCATAATAAAATACATTTTAGATTTTTTAATTTTATTTTGTGTATGAAGTAATCTATTGAAAAATGAATCTATATAAAGTAAAATTTCATTGTAAAATATATGTGGGTTAAATTAAACCCCATTGGAATAATTCATACCTCAAAATTTCGTTACTCTGATTGAAAAAATTAATATACATGTTCTTTATTACATATTTATTTCCCATGTACCTTCATTGGGAATTTTATTACTCTGTGAAACATTAACCAGAAGGGTTCTCTTGTTTCTTAGAACATTATATCTATAATCCATGATTTCAATAATTTGTTCCATAAAATAAATATCATGTTTCATTTGTATAGTTTTTTAGTTTAGTACATATTAGAGATGAGGTATGTATTTTTTTAGAAGAAATACATGGAACACATAATGCACTTATCATAGGTATAGTAGAGGTTGTAGTCAATATTCTATAGCTCCCTATATGATAAACAATCTAGAATAGATCAATATATATTGGGATATACTTACACATTTTTCGGAATATCATAATAATTTTCCATGGTGATATTAAAATTTATACCTTACCTATAATTAAATACTCCAAATAAAATTGATCCTTAATAGCATAGTTTTTCTGCTATCTTTGTGAATTTTCAACGTGTTACTGGATGGTTTGAATTTCCACTATCATCTGTTGAGTATGTTCTAGTCCTTGTATTGTACCCTCTTCATTGTAATCCAAATATGATATAATTATTGACCTATACCCATAGAGAGCCTCATATGGTAGAATTTTAAAACTCAAATACAAAAGTTTTTGTCATAAAATAACTATACAAGGACAATGTGTTGATCCCAACCATCTTCTAAATTCAATGAATATGAAGTAAACATATCTTCTAGATCAATCAGTGTCTATTGAAATTGTCCATCAGTATGAGGATGATATGTATTGTTTAATCACCACGATATATCCAATGATTATTGATTTATTAATAATTTCACTTAGGTGAAAAATTATCACAATTAGATATGATTGAGAGTGGTAGTCCATGAACCCTTCCCACATCCATTACATTTAAGATAGAAAACTTCTCAGGTGACAAAACTATTCAAATACTAATAAAATATGATAACGTCAAGAGGTGATATATTATAACCCATATTAAATTATAACCTCTAGTGGTCTTAGGAATAACTTCCACAAAATCCAAAGTGATGTTTTCCCATTTCCACAATGCTATATGAAATTTTTTCATAATCCCATTAGACTTAAATCATTTATCCTTTCCTTTTTGACATACCATGAATTAGGATCTATACTATACAATCTCACTCTTGATGTTTTTACAAAAATATTTATTCTTGATATCTATATACATCATTGAGCTTTGATGATGGATAGAGAATTATGAGATATTTTCATCATCAAAAAACGCTTTGTGAATTTTTTTTAATGGAACACATAGTAATTTATATAATTTTATAATCCATTATTATAAAATATGAACTCTTGGATATTCTATGTATTATTCTATATCACCATGTCCTCTTTTGTGTCTCCATGTTCTTTAAATGGACTGATGGTTGAGCAGTAATTTTGGAATGATGGGATTTATCACCTTCCTTCTTTATTTCAATGGCTATCCTTTGTAAGTCCATGAGTATTGGAACTCTTTCAATCCTTATCAAATAAAAAGGTATCATGACACTTTATGCTTGAAGAATAAGTATCATAGTGTGGTAATTTATTGAGTAGTAATCATCATTAATATAATATAACCATCTCATTTGGCACATATTTGACTCAATATGTTTTAATATATCCTTTATGCTCTTGTGATTATTATATATTTTAAACATTTCAACATAGACATAATACCTTGATAAAATCAATTTAAAATTTACCATTGTAACCACTAAATCAAGTTTCTTATAATTCTATTCATGATTCATTAATGTATATGACGTATATGATACCTCCATGTAATTTATCATGTGGAAATATCCCAATCCTTTCATTGATGAATACTATATATCAAAAACCATTCAAAATTTTCTAAGTAATACCAGTATATGAATAGTGACAAACCATATCTTTATATCCCTGAAGTTTTCATCATTTTTGTAAGTCAATAGTAACATTAATCCCTTACAATTAAACCTTGTTAGCGGATTTTATATCATTGAGAAATTTATCAAAAATGTGTTAATAATATACAACAAATCATATAAAACTACATATCACTATTTCCATGGTTATATTGGGTCAATATCAAATCATTTATATCATTAAGTTATCCATAAATATACATATTTTGATTAAAAACCCAAGAATGACAAATTATATAGTTGAAATTGACACTTACTATAATAGGTATGCATTTTTTCCATTTAAAATTCCACCAGTATACTACTCAATTTTTTTCATGATTTCCTTACTATAGGAATAAATATGAATATCCCCTATAGAGACTAAAACAAATTGATCATGATAATATGTAAATAATCTCTTCACCAAATCCATGTAGATAGCTAGGGAATTTGTAAGTATTAATCGAATCACAATGAATTCAAAGTTATCATATCTTATTTAAAAGGCTATCTAGGGAAATTCTCTCTTTTTGCTCATTTTTAATATCTAGATCAAAGGTTAACCTTGTTGAATTATTGATCTCTTCATATGTAATAAAATAAGTAATCAATAATAGTTATAAGATACTTTTCTTGACTGTGATTTTTCTATTTTTATAATAATCAATGGAGAGATACATTGTTCCATATTTATTCCTAAAAAATAATACTGGTGAACCCTATCGTGAAGAGCATGGGTGTATAAAACCCATATCCAGATTTTGTTGGATTTTCTTCTTCAATTCCCCCAGTTAAATTTGGGCTATTATATAAGGAGACAATGATATACAAATAACACCAATGTTGATTTTGATAGAAAAATTCAACTTTTTAATTGGGTGGGGGGTCATGAAAAAAATCAAGAAGAACATCCAGGAAATTGATTTACAATTGAAATAACCTCCATATTTAGTTTCTTCCCAACCATTTGATCTAAATACCCCTCATGGCTAGGTGTTAATACCCATATAATTAATGTAATTTCCATAGGGATATCATTGTCATCCTTTCATAGATAGTTAACAATTTATTGACTCCGGATATGACTAAATTTCTAATCTAAATAATTAATATCGAATCTATATAAAATATTCTATCCATTCACAAGATCACTTGGAATTCCACAAAATACTGACAAATTAAATTGTCAGGAACTATAATTCTATAAACTTTTATCATTGAGGAGTTATAGGCTTAGAATATAGTTATCCAACCATTATGATTTTTAACTATTAATGAAATATCTAACCATTAGGGGTAATAATTTATTATTTTTGATAAATTTCATTATATTAATTAGTTTTTAGATCTAGTCTCAAATAATATGTTTTTAATATTGAGTATTCATGTCACCACACCAATTTCATTTTTCCAAATTGCATCATTTTCTACAACCAAAATTGTTAGTGTTGGTATCAAGAAAAAATAATATGAAAACCCCATCATATGATAAGGAAAATAAATCATAATATGTCTTAATTTCAACCTATGGAATTGTTTTCTCAACCAAAATCACATTTAGTTCAACATTTATTGTTTTAGTTTATAATATATTATTATTAACATCACAATCCCCAGTCAAATTCTACTTGATACCATATTATGTGTCATGAGCACAACATACATGCATATTACTAAATTTTATATAAATATTAATTGAATATCCGAATAAATAATATCCTAGAAATTATAGTTTTTGTATCTTTTTATATTAGACACATAACTAACATATTTTAAAAAATCATTAACATAACCCATAATTAAACATCTCATATGATAAAATTTTGACCTATCATAAAAAAAATTATCCTTCATTACAAGTGGAATAAAAACATAAAAATGATGAGATCAAAGGATCCATAATGGTAAATATGAGAGATACAAATTGATGATCATATGTGATTATAAGATAAACATGTAGGTAAGATAAAAAATCTAGGGGAAATTACATAACATAAATAATCATACCCAATAAATAATAGATCATAAATCACTGATCACAGAATAAGGATTTTTTCACAATATAATTCATGGGTAACAAGAGTGTGGAATATCAGTAAATTTTCATGATCCCTGAAAATAATACATAACCTTAAGATCATGGATCATACAAAAGTATTGAAATTAATTTTTAATGTCATGTCTAGCCTTTAAGGCAATCATCACATAGTGGGTATAATCCCTTATCAGATTGGTTTTAATCTCTAATACCTTACATGTTATCTCAAGAGATATAATTCATTACCCATTTAATTAGAGAGATATATATTTCTACGTCCACCACCACATATTGGGAAATATCCTTTAGGGATTTGATTATTCTTCCCATTATCAGTCATCTAAGGAGAAAATTATTGACTAATATAAATGAGGGATATAAAAGAACAAATAGTCACAAATATATATATATATATATCACATATATATTTGTTCCACATGAACATAAATACATTTATATAACCATAATAGATTCATTAACCCATATAAAGTAAATAGGTTTCAAAACAACATTTATAAGACAATATCACATACCATATAGTGAAATATTATTGATAGTATCACTATATTATATCTCCATTGAAGCGTATTAATCCATAAACGATTTTTTTATAGATGAAAATAATTTTTGGGGGAATTAATATTTACCGCGAAAAATAATAAGCAATACCCATTAGAATTTTAACAAATCTTATTTTAAAATAAAAATAATTAATAAAACATTGTAAATATTAATTGTTTTAGAAAACTGTGAGTACATAGAGAGAATGTTTCTTAAAGATAAAAATGTTTATTTTTATAAAAATTGTTCTTGCTAAAAACTTTTTTCTTATTAAAATAATTCTTTCAATACCTTTGTAAATAAGATTCATGTTGGAAGAAAATGACCATATTAAAAATATTAAATGAATAATAATTTATTAAATAATTGAAATTCAATTTGAACATATCTTAATAAATATAATAATTATATATAATAAAATCCATAAAAAATATATATAATTTTCATATATATGAGAGATATATCAAACCGAAATAAAAATATATGTTCATTTTTCCTTACAACTACCACGTTCAGTGAATAATGAACAAAAGTGATGTGGAACTGTAAGAGGGGTTAAAAACATAAAGAACATAATTTAAATAAAATTTATTTTATTTTAGAGAAAATTATCTTAAATTTCAATCATATATAAATTCCATCCTAAAAATCTCAAATTCAAATAAATATTGGAAATTAAACCATTACAGCTTTAGTAACCTTGGAATTGATATAACATGAAAGGGAAAAATTGACACGGATATGAAAATAGTATTAATTTAATGAAAATAATGATGAAACACATTCATGGTTAGCATATAAACGTCATAATTAAAAATAGGTGGTGATTAAATATCATATATCAATGAAAGAAAAATTGAGATGAGAATTGCTAAACATTAGTCCCGACTTCCACACAAGCTCTTTAAAATCATGTACAATAAAAACATCATATTAATAAATTACTTAATATCCATTATTATATATATTTTATTTTATACTCTTCAATTATAGTAATTCGTTAAAATGACAGTAGAAACTTGTTATTTATTTCATCATTGAATGTTAGTAATATTGATTATTTTGACTAAGTTACATAATTTGAATGTAAATTCTCATTCTTTAATTCCATGTTCATAATTCTCATATTTTTAAATTAAGTGGAATAATTTTTTTCCAATGATTTATATATTCCCAGAATCATTTGTAAAATGGTATAATTATAGTCTTCATTAATGGAATCCCTGATGAATAATTTTTCAGGTCATTTACCAATTACAATGACTTACTTAATTTTGATCATTAAGTTTTGTGTTTTACCCTGGAAGAACCATATTACAGACAAAAATTACTATTTCATGACATATATTACCATAATAATCTATTTATAGTTGTTCAATATGAAAATTATAAGGTCGGTATAGCATAGTTCTTGGGGGTGGTTAAACCGACATAAACAAGAACATGGCATACAAAAGAATGTGAGATTAAATATATATAATAGTAGTATAATTATTTATGAATTATAATTTCATTAATATGATATAATTACATAAAAATGATATTTATTAATATTTTATAAGATAAATTCATTGAAAAAATATTATCATGAACTATGTACTTTGATGAATTTCTTTATCCTCAATGACAGTTCCACCTAAATGAAGGAATCAAGATTCATTATTTGAACCAGAATGTACCAAAGGGGTAAAATGATATGAGATATGTACAATGCTTAAGGATCTAATATTTTTTTAGTGTATTAAGTTTTTTTGGAAGGTGTATAGGAGATCTCATTTTATAGGTGAAAAAATTACATTTCATTAAAACTTAAGTTATATGATGGGTAAGTATAGAATAAAAATAGAGTTTAATAAATTTTTTGAGGAAATGTTTCTAAATAATTTAGTTTTAAATTTAATACCAAAAAAAGTACTTATAAATTTTATAAATATCATATTAATTATCTTAATTTTGAGAGACTATAATTAACCCCTTTTTACCGAGTTTAATTATTTAACATGGTAATTAATAATTTTCTAAAAATATAAAATGACCCTTCATATATATTTTCAATGTGATGATTGCACATTTAGACTCCATATAATATAATTCTATTTTAAAATAAAAGAAATTTTACTTAAAAGAAGGCATAATATATAGAGAAATGTATTTTTATTGAAAAATAGATTAGTAAACATTGAGAATTACTAGTTTGATTCAATATTAATTACTTATTAATTTATTAATCTATTTTTTTATATAAACATTATATTATATTTAATAATCCAATGTTATCAATTTATTTTAATTTTATAAAAATACCTATCAATTTTAAAAATACTTCTTTAAAAAATATTCATTTTTTACATTAAACAGTAATATATTATACCTATATATATTCACACATACACTATTATAATCATTAATTATCTTTATATAAGTAACGACCAACATTCCTATTATATTTCTAATTTTGTTCATTATTTTAATAGTTTTAATTGGGCTTATGATAATCATAGAAAACCACAAGGATAAAGATTTTATATGAATGGTATTTCATATTTTTGTGTTGGTTTATTACTCTTGTAGTTTTCTAAATAATGTTTCATATTACATTCTCATAATGGATTTATTTTTTTATTAAATTTTAATATTTTATATAAATAAGATTTATTGTAGTTTATTTTTTAGGTGAAACAAACTATTCCACATTTTAGGTTTTTAAAGGAAAAAAACATAGTTGAATCATTGGGTGTTGCAACGACCTAGAGGATCCTCGGTGCCTATATAGAGAAAAAATCTATATTTTTATCTATAAATATAAAATTACTATATGAGTAATCTAGGTTACTTTAGTATGGATCCTATAACACTGTAAATATTTGTTTTATAATGTGTGATATATCTCTTGTTGTAATCATGGTATTGTACTATTTTGAATATTTATTATTTACTCTTTCACAGCTCCATACATCCTTATATATTAGGAGGTATATTCTCCCCATGATCACCATTAGACAACCACCACTGGTTGGATAACTATTTTGCATGCAGAGGAATGCCTAAGGTCTATCACACTCCAACCCAAGTGCTATTCGGATAATCTAGGTTTCGGATTATACATCTATAAAGAACTCATATGATGGAAATGTATCATCCTTTTAATTTTTTTCTCTAATGAATTCAAAAAATGTTAAAATAACTTCTCATTAACAACACTTCAGGATCAGTATGTGATAATATATAAAATTAAATAGAAAAAAGGTGGGAAAATCAAACTACATAGTGGGTAATATATCTTGCTACCCACCACGAGTAAATAATATAAAATACAACTAAAAAGTAATTGAAAACTGATTATAGAATAATTTATCCATCACCTAATATGTAAGGTAAGTAGTTTTAAACTATCCTTATTTTCACTATAGCAATTTAAAATCAAATATTTTGGGACTTAACTGAATGTATGAACCCAGAGATGGTGGTAGTTGAATAATGTTTCAATAAAAATTAAATCATTTCTTATTTAACATCCATTTTCCCATTCTTATCATTTTTCCTCATTGGAAGAGACATGTTAATTTTTAATTTCTCCATTCACTTATTACAGTAGATATTAAAATAGCATACATAAATTAAAGCGTAAAATTACACAAGGATTATACTTGGTTCACAACTAAGGGATTATCAAAGGACCATAAACATGAAATTGTTCTGATATACGATAGTCTATAATAACAAATTGTTCGGTAGATACATGCATTTTGGTCATGGTCACTAATTTCTAAGGTGCACAACCTTTATATGGTTTAGAAAAAACTCACGGTCAATCCCAGCTCTACTCCCCCTTATTATACTCTGTGTAATGATTTGGTAGAGGTAAATTCATGTTCCCTCTATGATAAGTATTGAAAATCTATTCCTCATGCATCATTATTTATATATTTTATATTCCATTCATGTCCATGTATATTACCCTAATAATCATTTATGTCCTAAAAATAATGAATAATAAATGTGAGTTTTAATTATTTACTATCCAAATGAATACAATTGAAAAATTTATATATCTAAAAAACGATAATCCAAATCTATAATCATCCCATTTTTATCCTTCTTCAATAGTTACATATAGTGATGGAAGATATTTTCCTTTGACTCTCCAAAGACCTAGATATAATAATGATTCAAAAAACATACTTTTATCTATATTATTTAAATTAAATCTTGATATTAAATTTTTTTCTCCAATATTTCATATCTTAAATTACTAATAAATGTTTTTAAAAATTCCTTCCAAGCAAACAAACCTTAATCCAATTGGTGGAACTCATTGATAATTTCTCTCATTACTCTACGATTAATCATTGCGTAAATACTGTTAAATATCATTAAAGTATTCAAAATGAGTCAATAATGTCTCTAAAAATTCAATATATATTTTCTAATTTATAAATTCAACCCGAATTTAGAATATAATCAAGAAATAACCAAATTTTTATGTGATACTAACCACTATAGTATGTCAAACCATGAATCTAGACATTATTTAACATGATCTATTCTACTGTGACAGTGTACTAAAACAAATATAATACCCATCAAATCTATATATTCTTATTTAAAACTGCATTTATGTTGTTCATGATCTCCCAAATCATATTGCATATTAAACTCATTGTAGTGTAATTTCATCCTTCATAACTTTAAGACCAATGTCCTAATATAAACCTTATTATAGATTTTCTTCTAAGAATAATATTCACACAGTGCAATTTCCATGTTGAGGAAAAAAAAACAGATCACATCTCAACCAATTTGGGTTTGATATTTTGGTTTTTGGAAGAATGGTACAAGAAACCAAATTTCAAAGATACACATATTTATCATTGCTTCACACTATGACATGATTGTGTCATTTAATCCTCCTATGACAATTTTTTTCATCTTCTTTAATATCAAATTTATAATTTTTATCATATTCTATGGCGAACCACTTCCAAATTAACTTATTTTTAATATTTTATATCTTTCATGTTCCATTATAATTAATCACACACATATTTGAATCCTCAAAAAATATTCTTATATGTATCTGGTTTTTTGTGCAGTCCCAAGATTCATGACAATACATATTAGCACCACTTTTGATTAATCATTTCGAGAACATTTTATTTTAGGGTCTATTTAATTTTTGGGGGAACACCACATCTATATTTAAACTTTTATCTTACATATAATTCATTTAATATCATGTAGCTACAATTATAGCATAGTTAATGTAGAGACCCAAAGCCTAACATACATAGACATTACATTACTTTTGCGGAATACTTAGTACATAACAAAAAATACACACACAAGGATCGTAATAGTTTAGTGTCTTTGGAAACTCGGAACGTAATCTTCTAATCGTGGTGAACGATCTCCAATATCTTTCATAAATATCTTCTCATTTTTTTTTACATAAAACCTTTCTTTATATCCTTGGGAAAAGAAAACATAAAAGGGTGAGCTCAAATGCTCAGTAAGGGTAAACAAAAGAAATATAAATCTCATCTTATACACAAGCACATAACTTTTGGAAATCATAACTTGCAAAAGAGATCATAATTTCATAACATGGGAAAAATCATGGCAGTAAAATGTAATCACAATAATCATAACTTAAAACATGAAACTTTGTGGCATACACACATAATCATAGAGAATCTTTTCTTGTTAGTCAAGACTAATTTCCAAGACTATCTTAGTGGACAAAGTCCCTTTCTGAACCGAGTCACCCTCGTTCCAGTCCTGTTTCACTGAACCGGTATAACCTACCGTTCCAGCCCTGTCTATCTCATGAGATATAAAATCTTTACCCAATGCATTGGAGGGATATATAGGTCCCACCCATCACATAATGATACCATTCTTATGTGTGCCACAAAATCATAAATCATACATCATTTCATAACCCATGTAATAAAAATGGGATTCTTAAACAACATGACATCATAAAACCATTCATATATGATAAAGGAATTCATAAACATAATTACATCACAACATAGTCAAATCAATGTAAAAATATGGATAGAAATAGAACCCTTTATTATCTTATATGGAAATTAATTTTGATAAAACACTTGAAATGAATTCTTGAGGAAAATATCCTTTCTTCTTCAAAATAAATTTCTTTTCACAAAACATCATGCAATTTTAAAAGAAAGAGATTTTATTGAAAATATTCATGAAATCTTTTAGAGGAAGCTTCACGAAAATAAGGCTTTATAAAACCGTAAAAATCCGTTCGTGCTGTTTAAGTTAAAAAAACATTTTTCTCGTACTTTTGTCGGAAAAGTCAAAAAAAGTACCTCGTACGAAAAACGACAAAAGATTCCTTTCATATCTTTTACTAAAAACACACCGAAGGGTAAAATAAGATATAAACAATTTTACGAGAATGGAAATAATATTACATATTTATGAAGCATGGATGTGGATGATAAAATACACCCCAGTAAATACTAAATTATAAACAATCTCGGATAAAAATGAGATTGTGATATTTCCCTTACCTTAGGTCCGACTTGCTTTGTAAGTGTCAGAACCTCCTGTATAATGATTTAAATCATGTTATTGACTTATTATAGAATCATATTCATTGTTATTATATCATTTATGGTCCACTTATGAATTTATATTACCTGTTCTTTTGTAAATTCATGTTAAACTAGCGTTTTGGGTAAAATCGTGACATTTGTCGTTCGTGTTTTTAACTTGTAATTATTCATATGATTACTTAGATCATGATTAAGTAATTACAGAATATAAAACATGACTTATATATATATATATTCAGAATATACATATATAATAAATCAGTAAATGGAAAGAAATACACCATTCATGGAGACGGTAGTCCGTACGTACGCATGAACGCTGTTTTCGTTTCCTTATTGAATTGAATGGAATTAAGTAGATGAAATACATATAAATATAAATAATTCCAGTATCATAATCAGGTAATATATTTCATCAGTACTTATTATATATACTTTATAATCATTCATGAATGGTTAATCATTGAGAATGAATCTCATCGCGTCGTGGAGACGGTAGTCCGTACATACGCACGAGCGATGATATCGTTCCCATGGTCGTGGAATTGTGTTGAAGTGTATGTATACTATTTCAGTATAAATATCACTTTATAATAATCATATATAGTTACTCATTACACCTTTATACCCATCCAATTAAGGTGGTGGCGGAAAATAGATTACACCACGGCGTGGAGACGGTATTCCGTAAGTACGCACGCGCGGTGATTCCCTTTTTCCATAGGATGGATAGAAGGTTAAATAGAGTTTTTTCATATTTATAATAACATATCTGTATATAAGAAATACTGGTGTTATTACTTTATCATGAAACAACTAAAGAAGAATAAGTTGAAGAAGAAAGAAATTGAAAAAGATCGGTAATGGATATTACCTCTTTTTGACGCGCCTTTTCTTAGCCTCCACTTAAAGAACTAAGGATGGTATTTGAAGAAGACCAGAACCTCTAGGATTATACTAGGGAAGTGGAGAAGAGATTTTGGTAGGGTTTGGCCGAGCTTGAAGGCTCAAGGTTGTGTAAGGAAGAGAGGGAGGAGGTGCCCTTTTATAAGGGAGGAGAGGGGCACCTTAGGAATATCTCAAAATATTATTTTATATTAAAGTCAAAATAGGTTTATAATGGTTCCAAAGGGTCTTATTTTGAATCTAAAGTGGGGATGGGTCGAAATCCTATCAACCAATAGGATTTAGACAAGTTTAGGTTCCTATTTTAACCTTATCATTTAGATTTAACATTAAGTTAAATAAGTTTACTTTTACCGTGTCTTCTTGTCTTCTTAAACTATAAGGTTAATAGACTTACTATAAGCAGCCAAACGAACCCCAATATGTTTATTATTAATATATATAACCTTATCTAAGTCATTTGGCCGATCCTAAGATTTTTAGGAATAAGATAACAATTAATAATATAATAGTTTATTTAAAAACTATTTTGTGTCAATTTTGACACTATTTGATATATGATTTTTGTGAAAGTTATAACAGAATTATATGTTCGAACCAAGTTGATTAAATCAACAATAATATATCATAGTAACCTAGAAAATTATTGTAATTAATAAAAAGTCTCAAATTACATTTATTTTGGTGTTTATATCATCAATTATGTCAATATTTCATTAATAAGATAATTACTGCATCATCATTGTGTAATAAATAAATTAAATTATTTAATGTCTAAAAATTAAAAATAAAATACATTATATAGGAAATCTTTTTATCTTTCTAATGAATATTTATAGTCGAATGTATCTTATGTATAACCCCATATTAAAAATGATTTTCTTATTAAACATTGATTTTAACTATTTTAACTATTCATTAAATAAAATAATATTAAATGTCATAATCTAATCCAAGTGGACCTAAATGGTCATATTATATTCATAAGGTTGTTTTTGGTCGAATTACACTTATCCAATAGAATTAGGACATGTGTTAGGGTAATAGTAATATCATATTTACCCTTAGTTACCCTATTTACTATTAACCGCGGTAAAAAAAGTAAAAAGTTACTATTCACCAAAAAATTATTTTTATCTCATTGAACCACATTTTACTTACTGATATCAACCGTGTCTGTCGGATTTTGGAAATTCCATTCACAGAAGTGGTAAAATTATGTTTTATGCAAAATGCAGTTTTTAACCTACCACTTAGTGGTTTCACTATTTATCAAAAATTGATGTTTTTCAGAAAAATGCCAAAATTTCACCCTAAGATATAATTGATATTCCGAATTCAAAAATGATTTCTATTTTAAAAAATTCCCAACATATAAGTCGCATTAATTATTTTTATAATTAATTTCCGCTGTCACAACAAATAGCGTGTTTTTAAGAGATAATAACTGTCAAAAGATTGACACTTGTTTATAACTGGTTTAAATGTGAAATTACATCTAATGACCAACATTGTATTAAATTGTAAAAATATATTCTAAATATACTTTAAAACCACTCAAATTAATAATTTATCACTATTAATTATTTCGATTAAAAAAAGTTGTTTTTAATTAAAATTTAGTAATTTTCACTATTCATCAGAATATGAAAGTTATCCGAAAAGTACCAAAATTTCACCTTAGGCTAAATTTGATACATAGAATCCATAAATGAAGTCCATTTTGAAAAATAAAATTACAAAATTTCAAAAAGTGGTTATTACTATTCATAACGGCTATTTTTAATAATATTTTAATAGCATATTATTGTTTAGTGAAACTCGTTATTGCGTACTACACAAGCTATCGAGGAAGGTTGTGATTACGTGTCATGCAAGGAAAATCAAGGATGCATGTTGTGCAAGATCCTCTTGGTGTAGCGTACAACACAATACATTAGTGAAATTAAAAAGAATATTTTTCATAAAATATCGGGGTGTTACATTCTACCCCCCTTAAAAGGAATTTCGCCCTCGAAATTCGTCGGGGTTATAAATGGTTTACTATTCAAAAGTTTCTTAAATAGAAACCCACATCGTAAAAAGGAATACCAAAACCAATGTTTAAAAACGAAAGTATGAAACGTAACGGTACCCAAATAAACTAATCATTGGGTTTCCACATAGGTGAAAATATGGATATGGAAGAAAAATCTAACCATCATGTTCTGATGGAGAGTGGTAGAGAACATGGATGTGGAAAAGCCAACAATCCCAAATCCATAAATTTGTGAAGATCTAAGGTACCATCTGATTAATCAGATATAAGATCACTAGGACAACATTTTTTGGTTTTCAAGATCGTTTCCCTAAAGTTGAAGAATTTGATTTAGAATAAATACTCACTTTGTTTTGGTACAATCTCACTATTTTTCGTGCCTTGAACAATTTACACTTCATTTCTTAAATAAATGAAGTTGAATTTGTTATTCGTGAAGTGTTAGCAGATAATGTGATAGAATGACGGGTCATTCCATCTGTCTCAAACAAAAGGTTAGCAAAAATTATATACATAAGTCGATCTATAATGAGATTAATCATATATGGTTCCTAAAATGGACTTATACTTCATATATCATACTGCTTAATATAATAAAACTAGTTTCTACTAAACAGGGACTTTTTATAGGCCAGTGGTAGGCGATAAAGGCCAGTCGCACTTCAGTTGTGGGTTCGACTCCCACAGCCTTGTCTGAAGCGATGGGTTGTAGCCCGTCCTGTAGGTTGTCCTTTTTCTAAATCTACATTACTATAACATCACATCAATAATATCAAAAATCATTTATCCTTAAACAATACTAACTTATGTCAAACATAATCCATTCTAATCTTTAGGATTATCCATAATACTACAGTCCACTCTCATAATATAGTGAAAACGATTACCAGAGATTTTATACTGTCGTTAATCCCCATATATGATAAGATATGTCTTGTTGGTCACATTCCAAACATTCAAAGGCCTTAATTATGTATTCTCTTGAATACCCATTGAACCTTAGTGAAAACATGAATGCAGTTAAAAGTTAACTCTTTCCACATACAAAAATCCAAAAATTCTATATACTCAAACCATGATATAACCTTCCCCTTATATCAGTCATGAGCTCATGAATACAATCAAACACCTCATTATCTTATTATTCCTTCATTATGCGCATATCATCTAAATTCCAAAAATATCTGAATAAACATTCATGGATAGTGGTACCATTAATCATACGCTTTCATAACTCAAGGAAAGACAACAGTGTAACAATCCTTAGATGTCTCTTTATTCCATAGTACCATGAGATTTCTTATTCAACATCACACATGATAAACATGTAATCATTCCACTACATTCTTAAACCATCGACCGAGCTTCAACAATTCTTTCATCTCACATATCATGTGTAGTCTCTTCATCATCATCAACATAAATACTTCCCATACGACCATACTGATTATCTTCATGAGACTTTCCCTTAGGGCATTGGTTTTCATAATGCCCGTACATTCCACATTTAAAACATTTAACCATTGTTGATGTCGTAGCAATACCATTATCCTCATCTATGGTGTTAACTGAACCTTTTCCTTTGCACTTACTTGCATTGTGTCCTTCTTTTCCACACCCAAAGAATCTTCCAGTTCCTTTGAAACATTCTCCTTGATGCCTCTTCCCTCATGATTTACATAGGGTAAATTGAACTTTCTTTCCCATATGATCATCATGAAACTCCATCTTTCTCTTATTAGCCGAGTCAGGAAACTTACCAAATTTTACTTTGTTGATCATATAATGAGATTGCTGATTCGGCATAATAATGATGTTTGGACTTCCAAATCCCATTTCATTATGAATGAAATCATTCCATTTTCCATCATATCCTCCATTATCGTGAATCATCTTGTTTCCAGCCATTTTCTAAAACCCAAAAAAAGAATAGTGTGAGAGACAAAAATCATGCTAGGGAAAACAACATAATAAAGGTGGAGTATCCTCAATATCTAACATCTTAGGTTAAATTCTATGATCTTTACCGTAGTTCTAGGGCTGAATCCTATACCTATACTTATCCTTAGGGACATCCCTAGACATAACTTATAAATATATCTAGGGATCTCACTAATGTTCTTGCATCCTAGTTTCCAATGGTTGACTAAACCTTTCCTCGGATACCAACTGTATAGACCCAAAGCCTGACATACATAGACATTACATTACTTTTGCGGAATACTTAGTACATAACAAAAAATACACACACAAGGATCGTAATAGTTTAGTGTCTTTGGAAACTCGGAATGTAATCTTCTAATCGTGGTGAAAGATCTCCAATATCTCCCATAAAGATCTTCCGTTTTTTTTTACCTAAAACCTTTCTTTATATCCTGGGGAAAAGAAAACATAAAAGGGTGAGCTCAAATGGTTATTAAGGGTAAACAAAAGAAATATAAATCTCATCTTA
Organism: Viscum album; assembly: GCA_963277665.1. Taxonomy (NCBI): domain Eukaryota; kingdom Viridiplantae; phylum Streptophyta; class Magnoliopsida; order Santalales; family Viscaceae; genus Viscum; species Viscum album. The sequence continues at coordinate 539,162,193 of OY728125.1, read as the reverse complement.
TGCACAAGCACATAACTTTTGGAAATCTTAAACTGCAAAAGAGATCATAATTTAATAACATGGGATAAATCATGGCAGTGAAATGTAATCACAATAATCATAACTTAAAACATGAAACTTTGTGGCATACACACATAATCATAGAGAATCTTTTCTTGTTAGTAAAGACTCATTGCCAAGACTATCTTAGTGGACAAAGTCCCTTTCTGAACCGAGTCACCCTCGTTCCAGTCATGTTTCACTGAACCGGTATAACCTATCGTTCCATCCCTGTCTATCTCCTGAGATATAAAATCTTTACCCAATGCAATGTAGGGATATATAGGTCCCACCCATCTCATAATGATACCATTCTTATGTGTGCCACAAAATAAAAAATCATACATCATTTCATAACCCATGTAATAAAAATGGGATTCTTAAACAACATGACATCACAATACCATTCATATAAGATAAAGGAATTCATAAACATAATTCCATCACAACATAGTCAAATCAATGTAAAAATATGGATAGAAACATAACCCTTTATTATCTAATATGGAAAATAATTTTGATAAAACACTTGAAATGAATTCTTGAGGAAAATATCCTTTCTTCTTCAAAATCAATTTGTTTTCACAAAACATCATGCAATTTTAATAGAAAGAGATTTTATTGAAAATAGTCATGAAATCTTTTAGAGGAGGCTTCATGAAAATAAGGCTTTATAAAACTGTAAAAATATGTTCGTGTTGTTTAATTTAAAAAAAACATTCTTCTCGTACTTTTGTCGGAAAAGTCAAAAAAAGTACCTCGTACGAAAAATGACAAAAGATTCCTTTCATAACTTTTACTAAAAACACACCGAAGGGTAAAATAGAATTTAAACGATTTTAGGAGAATGGAAATAATATTACATACTTAGTAAGAATGGATGTGGATGATAAAATACACCCCAGTAAATACTAAATTATAAACAATCTCGGATAAAAATGAGATTGTGATATTTCCCTTACCTTAGGTCCGACTTGCTTTGTAAGTGTCCGAACCTCCTGTATAATGATTTAAATCATGTTATTGACTTATTCTAGAATCATATTCATTGTTATTATATCATTTATGGTCCACTTATGAATTTATATTACCCGTTCTTTTGTAAATTCATGTTAAAGTAGCGTTTTGGGTAAAATCGTCTCATTTGTCGTTCGTGTTTTTAACTTGTAATTATTCATATGATTACTTAGATCATGATTACTTAATTAAATAATATAAAACATTACATATATATATATTCAGAATATACATATATAATAAATCAGTAAATGGAAAGAAATACACTGTTCATGGAGACGGTAGTCCGTACGTACGCATGAACGCTGTTTTCGTTTCCTTATTGAATTGAATGGAATTAAGTAGATGACATACATATAAATATAAATAATTCCAGTATAATTATCTGGTAATATATTTCATCAGTACTTATTATATATACTTTATAATCATTCATGAATGGTTAATCATTGAGAATGAATCTCATCGCGTCGTGAAGACGGTAGTCCGTACGTACGCACAAGCGTTGATATCGTTCCCATGGTCATGGAATTGTGTTGAAGTGTATGTATACTATTTAAGTATCAATATCACTTTATAATAATCATATATAGTTACTCATTACACCTTTATACCCATCCAATTAAGTTGGTGGCGGAAAATAGATTACACCACGGTGTGGAGACGGTATTCCGTACGTACGCACGCGCGTTGATTTCCTTTTTCCGTAGGATGGATAGAATATTAATTAGAGTTGTTTCATATTTATAATAACATATCAGTATATAATAAATACTGATGTTATTACTTTATCATGAAACAACTAATGAAGAAGAAGTTGAAGAAGAAAGAAATTGAAAAAGACCGGGAATGGATATTACCTCTTTTTGACGGGCCTTTTCTTAGCCTCCACATAAAGAACTAAGGATGGTATTTGAAGAAGACCAGGACCTCTAGGATGATACTAGGGAAGTGGAGAAGGGATTTTGGCAGGGTTTGGCCGAGCTTTAAGGCTCAAGGTTGTGTAAGGAAGAGAGGGAGAAGGTGCCCTTTTATAATGGAGGAGAGGGGCACCTTAGGAATATCTCAAAATATTATTTTATATTAAAGTCAAAATCGGTTTATAATGGTTCCAAAGGGCCTTATTTCGAAGCTAAAGTGGGGATGGGTCAAAATCCTATCAACCAACAGGATTTAGACAAGTTTAAGTTCCTATTTTAACCTTATCATTTAGATTTTACATTAAGTTAAATAAGTTTACTTTTACCGTGTCTTCTTGTGTTCTTAAACTATAAGGTTAATAGACTTACTATAAGCAGCCAAACGAACCCCAATTTATTTATTATTAATATATATAACCTTATCTAAGTCATTTGGCCAAAACATAGATTTTTAAGAATAAAATAACAATTAATAATATTTTATTTTATTTAAAAACTATTTTGTGTCAATTTTGACACTATTTGATATATGATTTTTGTGAAAGTTATAACAGAATTATATGTTCGAACCAAGTTGATTAAATCAACACTAAAATATCATAGTAACCTATAAAATTAGTGTAATTCATAAAAAGTCTCAAATTACATTTATTTTGGTGTTTATATCATCAATTATGTCAATATTTCATTAATAAGATAATTATTGCATCATCATTGTGTAATAAATAAATTAAATTATTTAATGTCTAAAAATTAAAAAGAAAATACCATTATATAGGAAATCTTTTTATCTTTATAATGAATATTTATAGTCGAATGTATCATATGTATAACCTTATATTAAAAATGATTTTCTTATTAAACATTGATTTTAACTATTTTAACTATTCATTAAATAAAATAATATTAAATGTCATAATCTAGTCCAAGTGGACCTAAATGGTCATATGATATTCATAAGGTTGTTTTTGGTATAATTACACTTATCCAATAGAATTAGGACATGTGTTAGGGTAATAGTAATATCATATTTACCCTTAGTTACCCTATTTACTATTAACCGCGGTAAAAAAAGTAAAAAGTTACTATTCACCAAAAAATTATTGTTATCTCATTGAACCACATTTTACTTACTGATATCAACCGTGTCTGTCGGATTTTCGAAATTCCATTCACAGAAGTGGTAAAATTAAGTTTTATGCAAAATTCAGTTTTTAACCTACCACTTAGTGGTTTCACTATTAATCAAAAATTGATGTTTTTCAGAAAAATGCCAAAATTTCACCTAAGCTATAATTGATATTCCGAATTCAAAAATTATTTCTATTTTAAAAAATTCCCAACATATAAGTTTCATTAATTAATTTTATAATTAATTTCCGATGTCACAACAAATAGCGTGTTTTTAAGAGATAATAACTATCAAAAGATTGACACTAGTTTATAACTGGTTTAAATGTGAAATTACATCTAATGACCAACATTGTATTAAATTGTAAAAATATATTCTAAATATACTTTAAAACCACTGAAATTAATAAATTATCACTATTAATTATTTCGATTAAAAAAAGTTGTTTTTAATTAAAATTTAGTAATTTTCACTTTTCATCAGAATATGAAAGTTATCCGAAAAGTACCAAAATTTCACCTTAGGCTAAATTCGAAACTCCGAATCCATAAATGAAGTCAATTTTGAAAAATAAAATTACAAAAGTTCAAAAAGTGGTTATTACTATTCATAACGGCTAGTTTTAATAATATTTTAATAGCTTATTATTGTTTAGTGAAACTCGTTATTGCGTACTACACACGCTATCGAGGAAGGTCGCGATTGCGTGTAATGCAAGGAAAATCAAGGATGTGTGTTGTGCAATCTCCTTTTGGTGTAGCGTACAACACAAGACATTAGTGAAATTAAAAAGAATATTTTTCATAAAATCTCGGGGTGTTACAGTTAAATTTTAACAGCACAATACTCTTCACCTCATTGACTTTTTATTCTACCATAACAAAAAATGTGGTGTTCCATTTATCTTTACAATGTGAACACTCCATATTATCCTAAAATAAACACACATAGCCAATATTTTGTCTCGTACAAGAATATATTCTAACATTTTCACTGTAGTTTCACCATGATTTCCATTCTTCACAAAATGAATTCAAAATTTTTCCAATCTATTCCATATCTTTCCATGAATAATAAAATATCATAATACCCTATAATAAACAATATTAATCAAATCATGACTTCAAAAAATGATAGAACCATAATCCTACTCCAAATAATGAAATTCTCAATTTATGACCTTGATATATATAAATATTAAGGAATTTTCTAAATTCTTTATAGCAACATCCATATAGAAATTGTAATGGATCTAGCATTCCTATCCGTATATGTTTTTCATATTCATGAATCATAAATAACCCTAATTCATATCCTATTTGTATTATAACCATTATCTTATTCACCCATTTATACTTCCCTTTTATATACTTACATCATAATCAACAAATTACAATATCCCCAAAATTAATTTAAAACAAATCTAGATTATAACTACATGGTGAACCTTCACTCCCTTTTGATATCTTTATTAATTCTACCCTAGTTCAACCTCTATCTTGTCACATTAAATATTCCAATGATATTAAAGTATTTTTGTTGACTTTTATTCTCCCCATTAAATAAAAATGATAAAATATTTTCATACTATAATATTTTTATTTCCAAGTTACACCCATAAATCTATATATAAATTACCCCAGTATATTCAGTGGATTTTCTTATTTGTGTCCACTAGATTTTCCATTTAGATCATGAAATTTTCCATTCAATTTTCTTCCTCCATTATTATTGAATTTCCTAGGGGTATCTTCATTGTATAATATCTCCCACTTTGAAAATGTTTTTATATGAAATACCACTTCCATATACTCATGAAATTAGACCCCTTTTTGGAATGTTGTAGAATACTAGATTTAGATAACCTAGGATCCCCGTTCTTCATATACAAATTATAAAAAACTTTCCCTCTCAAATTATACTTATTTGAAACCATTTATATATATTATTTTAATTATTATAATATTTAACTAAAAACACTACGATATTCGAATCCAGGAGGAGGATTGTTTCTTTGAGGTTGAGGAATAAAAGGATAAGTTTGTTGGAAGTTACCAATACCTTGAACATATTGGAAATGGTTTGGGTTTAGATGAGTGAATTGAGGGGAGTGAGAGATAGAATTACTATACCTTAGTCCTAGTTTATAGGAAGAAGAGAAGGGCTCAGAGTGAGGTTGGTTGATGTTTCTATCAAACTGACCTGATTGTTGAGTGTTGGGGTTCCGTTGAGCATAAGCTGCATTGATCTCGATTGGTCCATATGAATCAGATTGATCCTCTTGAAGTTGTGGACACATGTTAGTTGGATGAGATGAAGAGTTGCAGATTCCACAGTTTTTGACAGGTCCAGGAAACATTTATTACAGAGAAGATGAGGTTGGGGATTCGGTAGCCACAACTAGTTGTCGCACAATACCTCTAAGATCACTCATCCACTATTTCATCTTGTTCGGCTCTATCGACTGACTATCTTGGGATTTTTTGACTTGATCATGTGCTCATGTATGGAATTGTAGTGTGTTGGCAGCCATGTTACTTATGAGATCTCTTTCAGCTATAGAAGTTTTATCAACAAGAGCACTACCACTTGCGGCATTAATGAGGGTTCACTCTATAGCCAATAACCCCTCATAGACGTATTGGATCAGGAGTTGGTCAGGAATTTTGTGGTGTTGGCCGGATCCAACAACCTTTTTGAACTTCTCCTCGTACACTTGGAGTTATTCATTTGGAAACTGACAAATACCACTTATTTCACTTCAGATATAAGCAGTACGAGAAGTAAGAAAGAATTTATCTTAAAATAGTTGCTTCATGTCATTCTATGTGGTTATAGAACCATGAGGGAGGTAGTAAAGCCACGACTTGGCATATTCATATATGGAGAAAGGTAATTCTTGAAGTTTTATTTGTTCCTCAGAATCCCCTTGAGGCGTCATGGTAGAGCACACCACTTGGAACTCTTTTAGGTGGAGATGTGGATCCTCACCAGTTAGCCCGTGGAAATGAGATAGAAGATGAATCAAACCGGATTTGAGTGCAAAACTAGCATCTATATATGGATATTGAATAACAAGGGGTTGGAAATTCATATTAGGGGATCATGATATTTAAGGGATTGTTCCCTAGCATTTTCCATTTCAAATTCAACTGGTTGGATGAGGACTGGTTTTTGAATGAGTTGATTCTCTCTAATGTTCTTCCAATGTTGGTGAAGTGTTCTCTCAAATTCAGGGTCAAAAAAATATGTGGGATTGTTTGGGAGGCTATAGGGCATTCAGATAGATTTTGTAATAAAGAGGAAGATGAGGGTTTTTTTGTATTTTTTCCATTTTATTTGTTTTAGGAGAATGAGGGTTTTTTGTGTTTTTTTATGTTTTTAAATTTTTTTTGATTTTTTTTACAATAACCAAAAGCTAATGACAACTTAAAGCACCATACCCATCAACAGAACCATTTGAAATATCAGTCAATTTTTTCCTATCAACCAGTCAAGATTCTAGTTTTCTGCTAATGTGTATAGCAGTAATCGGGTCGAATCCTCGGTGATGATACTTTTTTATAGTCGGTTGTTTTTAGTTATTTGTATTCTTATTGGGGGGGTTTTTTTAGAGGTTATAAAATGATTTGTGGATGATTTTTTATTTAATAAATTGAAAATGATTGGTGTGGGTTCATTATTGGGGATATAAGCTTCTGATTTCCTTGAGCTTTGCTTTATATTACATTAAATTAATACCCACTTCACTTGATGATTTTGATCGGAATTCCCAAGCGTTAAAGCGTTATTCCAATCCATAACAAAACTTTGGGTTCTAACAATTACCATTAATTTTTTATGGTAGTGTATTTGTGGTTCCAATAATCCATGGAATCTACTCATTATAGAAAACATGGCATTAATCCATGACATATGAAGTTCCACATACACAAATATTAACTCAAATAATATTCATCGAGCATAGGCTCTCAATCACTAAATATCCCAAAATTAAAACTCAACCCAATGGTATATTTACTCATAAATTTAAAAAATTAGTAATCTGGTTATAATTATTATTATGAAATATTATGAAGATAAAAAAATAAAGGGATAAGAAAAGAGTGGTGTGTCGAACACACACACAAACGATGAAGGTAATTAAATACTGACTATAGATTGAATGAGAAAGAAAAAAGAGGGAAGGGGATTCAACTATATTTAAAATATTTTAATAACATTAATATTAAACTACATAAGGTGGGTGAGAATAATATATATTGAAGAAGAAGATTGCAATAAAAAAAATTAAAAAGAAATAGACTTACAAGATTACAAAAACGAAGAACACAAATGTAATTTAAAAAAAAAGAGAGAAGGAAAGGTCTCTCAATTGAAAACATTAGTATGGAAGGTCCTCCCAAGCCCATTTAAAGGCTTTGTTTGTGAAAATATTTGATCTTATCTTCTGAAATCCCAACTCCTTTTAGGTAGAGGAGCGGGATGTATTTATAGCCCAAGGAAGTGGATTGTTGGCATTCCCAATCTATCCCTCCACTTTGGTCGATAGTTTGGACATCCAATCAGCCTAATATCGAGATATCTCATTCTTCAAAGTCATAGATTATAATAGTTTTCTACTTATCTCAAACTTTGGAGTCCATTAAACCTATAGAGCCAAAGTTATGGAGGTTTGATTAAACAAAGATAAATTGTCCATTTCAATCCATGCTTTTTCAATGGCCAAACTATGAGTGGATTTTGGAATAGGAATATTACTTAAAATCCAAATTATTTATTCAACATAGTCACATACTATATCTCCTCTTTCACACTGCAAAATTTCATCTTTATTTCATGACTAGATCAGGAGACATGTCATGAATACTGTCCTGATTTTAATTCAAGGCTAGAATGGTGGGCTGAGTTTAAGTGAATCAGTTGGGCCTCTTGTATTTTGATTTGGGCCTTGATATTTTTTTACAATACTCCATTAATTTTCCACCTGAACCTTTTAGGAGAACGAATGAGTTTTAACTTTTACATTGAGCCTGATAATTCAATATTTATGGCTGGTCCAGTTTTTCACAGATTCTGTAGACCCTCTTATGTGGTCCTTTTGAGCTTTCAAGAGGAAGTATTATACCATGATCCCTAATAAGGAATTGTTTTATATTGAATTATAAATCCTACAAAACATGAACCAATATATTTGTATCAGCATGTCTAAGGTTATAAATAAAATAGTAAACTAACTTAATTGGACTACTTCTAAAAATGCTCAAAAATTATACATTGTATTAAAACATTAATATTTCACACTAATTATGCACATTTCATATAAAATCAGTAAAGGGTGTTTATAATAATTCATGAAAATATTAATTACATCATTCTTTCCATATCATTTTAAATCATTACATGCTAAATTCCATTAGCATTGTTATCATGATTTCCTCTATCACTTTTATTGCTTTAAAACAAATATGAGTAACTAAACGCATCAGGGTAGGGGACTAGATTCGATGTATCTAGATGATTAATTAAATATACATTTATAACCATGGAAAACTTAAATGGATTAGTAATTAAGATATAATCCCATGGTCAACCCCCATTTGTGCGACTGTGTCGTGGCCATCAGATATTCATGAAAATGACCCGATCCTAATTGAAGTAAACTATGTCTATGACCATTATCATAGGGAACTTTCTGCAATAGAAGCTGAACATAATGAATCTTGGACTATAGATAGCCTCCTGACCATGGAATAGCTACATCCTATGTAGATCCAGAAGACTGGACCAAGGTTGACTAGCGCCAACCACATTTTTCGTAGACTAAGAACTTAGGACCTTACCAAGATTAGACTTAGGACCACCATTATATAGATACTCAGAGTTGATCTTGACCCATATTTCATCACAATGAAGTCAAACAAAAAATTGTTGAGAAACTACCAAAAATTATTCATCTAGTAAGGACTCCTACAAAGGATTTATGACCATATTTCTTTCACCCATATAATAGCACCATCATCGTGGGATCAACCCTGGACTTCTACTTTACTATGACCTAGTAGTTAGTAAGGATTGGGACACATGTAAATTTATAATTTGACTCGTTCCCTGATGAATTAACGATGCCCATGGGTTGATGATCACTACGTAAAAATACAAATGATAATAAAATAGAATTTTTTTAATAATAATAGTTTAAAATATTCTATTAATGAAAATAAGAACAAACCCAAAATATGTTATTGGAAAATAAAATATTACCTCATTGGTTATGTTAAATATAAAATATTTGAAATAACATAATTGAATTAAAGCATTCATTTTTATTAATAAATTATTATTCATGTAAAATACATAAAAATGGTAATAGATACACCATATAAAAATGAATATGTGTATAATAATTAATATGTCTCAATGGATTTTAAATTTAGATGAAATCATTTACCTCACATTTTACTTTTGTGGAACGTGCATTAACCTCATGTATAATGATTTTAAAAATGTTATTAATTTATACCATAACCATATTCAAATTTATAATATCTTATATCTTTTTATTGTATCATATTTTCACCCAATCATTTATAATACTTAATTATTATCAATTTTTTGGGTGTTAATGGCCTCATTTTCTTATTCATGTTTTGTCATTGAAGATATGATATATGTGAAATAGATATAGTGAAATTCTCTCTATAATTATTTATAAATTAAACTTTTTTCATCATATACAATTTTTTAATCATTCACAAAATTTTGACATAGAAAATTAATCACATCACTTTGTGAAGATGACTGGTTCTATGTAAACACAATTGACATTATCATTTTCCTAATAGTTGAAAGTGTAAGTAATAATGTGACATCTTCAAACCAAGACCCACAAAACAGTACCTCGAGATGGATGTCCATATGCCCTAACGTGTGCCTCCTCATGCACTAGAGGGTTCAGACTAGCAGCAAGGATCTGGTAAGCCAGTCTTGGGGAAACTATCCCCTCTATTATCTGAAAAAACTCCAATGGAAGAAAACAAAAATAACCAAGTGTCGAAGAGTATAAATAAACAAAAGAATATCATGTCATATGATATTCAAAACAAGAGAATATAATATTGAACATAAACGTAAAATTTTTATGATAATGCGAATATCATGTGTCTAAAATACAACTAAATGTAAAGTCACAATGACGGCCATGTTGATCCGGAACCAGGTTTGGTTACCTTTCTAATGATCCAATACCAAAAATACCCCTATCCCAGAGCCTATCCCTTATCATGTCTCGTAGAAATAAAGTCTACTCGGGTTCCAATCCGGAAGCCCAAATAGGGTGTGAGTATAACTCAATAGGACACCACAAATAGTGTCTAAAACAAGTTTAGTAAATGGATAGTGTATGCAGTTTTATGAAGTAATAATTAAATGCATAATTAATTAGTTATCACATTGTCATTTATTCATTAATCATCACATTAGGCTTAATTTCAATTAATTTTTCCTATCTGAATCGTCATTCATTATTATCATTCATTTGGTGTTAAACATCATGGCCCGCACCCCAAATATCATTCAGTGTTGGTCTTTATCCCTAAAACTCTATATCTCATTTGGTGTAGGTCATCATGAAAAGAACCCCATAATCTCAAACTTGGATAAGTACTGGGGTGTAATGCCATGTCCATTCCCAACATCTAATTAGTCTCGAACACCATGAGTAGAACCACAAATATTTCATCCCTTTAATCATTGTTTAATTCACATGAATTAGCCACATCATTCAATTACTAATCCAATGATTTGTTAAACATTTTAAACGCCATTACTTAACGCATCAATTATCAAAGAACATAACCTGTTAATTAATTCATCAATTAATTAATCAATTCACACATTCCTCATTCCATTATTATTTCTTCACAATTAATTATCTATATAAAATATCAACTTGTCATAATTAATTCTCACAATTAATTATCTTTGATCAACATAATGGAACATAATTAATTCTCACAATTATTTATATTACATATCCAAACATCATTTCATAATTAATTTACCCCAATTAATTGTCTTAACACAATCAATTCAATATCTCAATTACAATATCTCAACCCATAAACAATCTACAAAACATGTATCTCTTTCTGATACCCCCTTTGTTGGTTATGTGATTCAATTATCAATTAATCACTAAGGACATCACAAGTCAATTACAAATTCCTAGTTACTCCAATTTAGAAAATCAATTAACAAGAGAAGCTAAAAAACTCATAAACTTTTATTCACACATCAAATTCATGATAACGGGAGTATGATTTAGACCACTTACCTTGGTTTATTGACAGATGTTAGCCCCACTAAAATCCCCAAAATCCAAATGGAACAAAATCATCGATCAAGCTCCATATCTAAATCCCTAATCCACTATTAAGATCAATGGCATCAAGATATTTTAATAAATATCAAGATCAAAAATCATAGATCTAGATCTCAACATGTCAGTTTAGATCTAATGAAATGGTAGAGATATTCTATGAAAAGATCAAGGAATTATAGAAGAATGATTTGGAGAAGAAACAGGATGAAATCGCTATACCGAGAAGAGATTGGATCTTTAATCCGGGATTTCAATATCAAGGAATGATGTTTGAATCTCAATAGAATCCCTCTGGTAGGCTCTAGGATCACCTAGAGTTTGTCTAGCCCCATTCAAGGTCAAAATATGGAAGTCTTGATGGTTCAAGGTGTGTTAAAAATAATTTTTTTTATAATTAATCCAACTAGCATGGCTTCCTAGGCAGCGATGTATGGTTAGGGAAAACCTTGCACCAACCACGTGGGCATATCTGTCCAGGTTTGCACGACTTGCATGGTTTAGTCACATGGTTTTTCAAAATGTGAAAAAATTGTGGAGAACTCTCTATCTAGGTTTGCACTATTGGAACTGTTTATTCGTACGGTTTTTCAAACCGGACACAGTCCATTAACAATCCGTGGTCAATTATTTTTTCTTAAACATTTTCACAAATGCACACCGAGCCACTACTCCAAAAAATGTGCTTAAAAAACTCAAAACGTACCTGAGAATGTACCTGAGATATCTCTAGAAAAGGCTAGGATCTTACAATCTATCACTTTTTAACAACTCGTCCTCGAGCTACACTCTCAAACTTCTCTAAGATTCCGAACAAAAAAATTGGGCCATTGAGCCCTCATGTATATTTCCCATTCCAATGTTTTCTCTTGATCATTTCCATATTGCATTAACACATGACCTAATGGCACATTTTTTCCCCATAACACTTTCTCATTGCGACCCAACACACATATCAGATACTCCTAAAAGGACACATTTATCTCAAGGGAATCCTCTTCCACATCAATCATGTGAGAAGGGTTGGGGTGATACCGCTGTAGTGGTGACACTAGGAAAACATCATGCATAGTACTGATTTATTTGGAAGGTCTAATCGGTATACCACTATCCTGATTCTCTCCATCACCACAAATGGTCCAACCAATGTTGGAGCTAACTTTCCCTGACTCTGTATAATGTGGTAACCCAATCTACTTTCCACCCAAAGGAATACACGATCACCCTCTGCAAACTCTAGGGGTCATATCCGTCTATTAGTATACAAATTCTGCCTACTCTAATCCATAGCCATATATATCTAAATCAAATGAATTTGCTCTGATGAATCTATAATGAAACATAGTCTTAACTACTCTAACTCACCACCCTATAATGGAAAAATAGGTGATCTACAAGGTATACCATAAGGATCCTCATATGGTTCCATCTGGATAGCAGCATAATGACTATTATTATGGGAGAAGTCGACTATAGAAAGGTTATTCTCCAAATAACCACCAATTCGAAGCACATATACTGGTATCATATCCTCTAGCACATATATGGTATGCTCTGAATTCCCAATTGTCTATAGGTATAAGTTTGTACATAAAAAAATATGTGTAACGAGTGCCATGTATATGACCTGCCAGAAGCGTGAAGTAAAGAACGATTCACGATCTGAAACTATAGTCTGTGGCACCCCACACAAACAAACCATCACCCGTACATATAGTTCTCTCGTCTGTTCTACTATAATGTTTTCCATGATTGGAAGGAAATGTTATACCTTTGTTAGTCTATACATAACTTCCAAAATAGAATCATTCTTCCTTAGTGTCTTTGGATGTCCTATGACGAAATTCATAGTCATGTCATCCCACTTGCATTCCAGAATAGGAAACATATGTAATAGGCCTCAAGGATGTTAATTCTATGCCATCAACTTCTGAAATGTGAATTATAGCATCCCGTCTTTTTATAACATTACTTTTCATTCCATTACACGGAACTGAGGATCTTTAAGGTTTAGTGTCTTGGAAACAAGGAACATAAAACATGAAACAAAAAAAACATTCTTCTTAAACACATGAATGGATTCTCCTCATGTTCACCCTAGGCTCATTACTGCATCCCATAACCTGGGTACATACATCAAAAGGAAGGGTGAGCAGAAGGGCCAGCAAGGGAAACAAGTGAAACATTTTACATATGAACTTGAGATACATCAATAAAGTCATGAAAAGAACTTTAAGGCATGAAAATGAAATAATGAGGCATATCATAATAAAAATAAAACTTTTTCATAACTTGAAGATGTGGCTACATCATTTAACATTGACAATCATGAACATATCACCAAGGTCCATCCCCAAGGTGTCATTTTAAAATTACCAAGGTTTTTCACCAAGGTATCGTGAAAATTGTAATCTCTAGTGGTTACATCATTACCCAATGCATTGGAGCGATATCAGGGCGCACCATTAAATTTGCCATTATTATCATGTGAGCCACATATATCATCATCAAACATTTCATAAATAACCCACATATCATGAAATAAATGGGTTTCATTTCATAATCATAACTTTTTAAAAACTACTTTAAAGACATGATCTTTACGGCACTTCAAAACCCACAGAAAAGGAAGGTGGGTCTCATGTATGTAAATCCCAGAATTTAAAATAGAACATTTTGGTATATATGTGAATAACCCTTTAGAAGAAAGAGCTTTGAGTATTCACTTAATAATATAAATGAACTTTAGAAAAAAAGAGAGACATTTTGAGACGGAAATTCTGCAACATAACGGCTATGTTACGAGGTTTTAGAAGACATTAAAAAGAGAGGTAAAATGGGTCAAACATTCATAAATGACCCATAAAATATTAGATGGACAGAATAAGAAGGATACATGATCCTGGTAATGAAATTTCAGGGACATACCATTTGAAATGAAAAACATGGACGGAAGACAAAAATTAGATTTCTCTTATGAAAGTTCGTCAGCCTAACGACGTTACTTAAACTTCAACAAATATGATTTGAAAAGATCAAATAGGGTCTCTCATCGTGTGAAAATAAGAGTTCAGTATGATAGATATAGAGATAATTCCCCAACATAACAAGAATGAACTTAAAATAATTGACATGAAAGTAGAACTTCAAAACGAGAAGGGTGAAGAACCACTTAAAAATTCGGCAGCCTAACAGCACCACTTAAAACTTCAAAATACTGAATTGAAGCGATCAAATGAGGTCTATCATCATATGATCATAAAAGATCAGTATGATAATTTAGAGATCATACCCCAACATAATAAAAAGGAACATGAAAGACTTGAATGAAAATATAACTTGTAAACGAGGAAGATGAAAGAATCCCTTAAAAATTCGGCAGCCTAACGACGCCACTTAAACATTCTTAAAACGAATTGATGAGAGAAAGGGGGGGTCTATCATCATATGAACATGAAATAGGCAGTAGGATGAATATAAAAGAACATCCTCCAACATAAGAACATGGAGTATAAAAGAAATGACAAAAAAGAGATTACTTGAAAAGAAAGAGAGAGGTCGGATCCCTTACCTTAAAATGTAACTCTTAAACCTCAAAGGTTGGGACCTTGAGGGATTGGGGGAACCTTGGGAGGACTCCTTGGGAGGTAATGAGACCAGAAATTAGTTGGGAATGAGTGGGGAGTCGAATGGATGAGAGGAGGGCTTGGTATTTATAGGGAAAGTGAGGGGACAACGCATTAATGGCCAAGGGACACCTCACATGTGCTTTTCTCAAACCCATGTGCTCTCCCTTGTCATTTATCATGGAGTTAGGCCACATGGGGCCCCCAAAACAATAATTCATCACCCTTGGCCGGCCAACCCTCAATAGATCTCATGACATCATCATGACACCGTTATGATGTCATTAAACATACCGAAACCCTAAAACTGTATTTTTACTATTCACTGAAAATTCAACTTTCTCAGAAAAATCCCAAAATTTCACATTAACCAAATATCAATGCTCTGATTTCAAAAATGATATCCATTTTATAAATATAATTTTCTAAATATATTTAATTTAATTTTTAAATAAAAACACTATTCATCGAAAATTCATTTTTTCAGAAAAAAACCCCAAAAATTACCATAACATAATATCGATGCTCTGAGTTCAAAAATAAAGTCATTTTTATAAAAATAATTTTCTAATTATTTTTAATTAAATTTTTAATTAAAAAACACTATTCACCCGAAAAAACTAATACTTGAATAATAATTAATGAAACCGTTATTTAACTATTTTATTGAATCACATTACTTAATCAAGGTGCCTAGATTATTTTAAAACTTCCTTTAAGTGAGATTACTAATCCATTTGGTCATATTACTAATCCTAATCATAAAATCACTATTCATAATTTACTATTAATCAAAAATCAAGTTGATCTTATTAGACTCTAAATTTAGTACTGAACATAATTGCAGAAGACCATTTTTTGAAAATCATTACACATTTTTAATTATTTAGGGTTTACATAAACATATTTAAAATATCATTTTTCTAAAATTCATCAAAAATATGCATACTATATTTATCCGGTCATTTCAAAATTCATAAACTTCATCATAAGAAGAAATCCCAATTTTTATTTAAAACAAAGATTACACAAGGTAGTTACGGTCTCGTTACATAACCCCTTATAATACCAGCATATGACCTAAGAGTAAGGTGTGCTAGGGTGATAGAAGTTTGGGGCGGCTCAGTCAACATTGCCCGAGTAGTAATTTCTATCAGTTTGAACTTCTCACGAAGGCGATTCCATTCCAGCTTCACATGATGATGTTCGGCTTGGATTTGATCCAGGGCAAAGCCTAGTGGTGCTACCTCCTTCCTAAGCTCTGTTAGATGGGCTTCGATCGGTCCAAGACTACTAGGTGAGGCCATCAAATCTTCTTTCTATAATAATTAACCAAGATTACTTATATTTAGAGACAATAATCAAAACATTTTGTTCACAGCGGTCATATTGACCGATGGTTACATAATAGTCAAAACCCACTGATCTCATTTTAATTATAATCATGTTTATCAAATAAAACATTTTTGTTGAGTATAACAATAACACATAAAATTAGGAAACAAAATTTATTTAAAAAAATTTCGGGTCGTTACAATCTTTCCCCCTTAAGAAATTGCGTCCTCGCAATTTTAAAATTGGTTTTTGAAATTTCATTAAAAGTCCCACATCGAAAAAGGAGTCAGTAAAACTATTACTTTAAAATAAAGAGTGGGAAGTACAAAGGTCACCCGAGTTAACCCACACTAGGGTTCCATGTAAGAAAACATGGACATGGAGGAGAAAACAAAGGGTCAAGTTCTGAGGGAGAGTGATAGAGAACATGATTAGGAGAAAGTTAACCATGAGAAGATCCCAAACTTATGATGTGTGTAAACGGTCGTTGATTACCTAGTAGGAAACGTAAACCAACAACATTTTTGTTTTACGTTTCTTTTCATAATTTTGAGGATTTCATTTACTACAAAGAACAAAAACATAAGAAAATATACCTACCTTCAAGTAGAGTTTCATCCTTTAACAAGTCCCTACCAACACTAATATTTTCTCCAAATGATGAGAATTCAAAAACACTTGGTCTCATAAAAGCACAAGAATCATCTTCTATAGAATCACATAATCTACAAAAGATTAACTATCTATTTCTTCTATCTTTAAACATTATCCCAAAAACAGAAAGGTCAAGGTAAAACAACTCTTCAAAAATAAACAATCCCATAGGAATGGAAACTACTTTTAAATCATCAAAGTTCCATGGTACTACCCAAAGTTCATCATAGACCATTCCATAAATAACGGTCCTTAAAATTCCTCAAAACAAACCAAACTAAGATTGAAACCCAAATACAATAAGGATTTGATAACATAGTCTTCCAAAATAACTTCATTGTTCATCTCCAGACAACATCAACCACTCCTAACATCTTATAAAAAAAGTAGCTAACCTAAACATATTTTACCCAAGATAGGTTAGTCATTCCCATAAGTAACCTAAATTACTATAAGTTCACCTTAAATTCATCGATTCTTCAAAATATAAGTCAACCTTACTCCTCAATGAAAATACCGTAGTAATCTATTTACCTCGATCAAATATGGTTCCCAAAATAATGAACGTCTTCCAAAATAATAATCATATTTTAATCCCCTAATCATCCCTGTCATATTAATACGAAAATCGTCGCATTTCCTATCACATTGGTTGTCGGAACATGTTCTTCCATTTCCCACCATTAACTAAGAGGAGAAAGCATAATTAGGGGCTTAAGTACTTAGCTAATAATCATGAAAAGGAACTGAAAGCATATAAGGATAACTTGTATATGAAAGGTATACCCTAACATGTGATCTCCTAGGTTCCCATCTAGGTTATGAATGATCATATATTCTTATGTGAACCTTTATTTTATTTTATCTTTGTTCCTTTAACAATGGTTCATACCAAGCTTATGAATTTACCAAAGCATATCCCCTGAGAGTGTCGTAACCAAGAGTGCAGCAAGGCTCGTTGTCGTGTACCAGTTCCCATTCGAGTCTAGCTCAAAGCGGTGTTTTCGGGTTTTACCCCTATTTACATCTGTGCCAGAGCCACCTCTACCTGCTCGTATCCAGATAGGGATGTATTTTCTTGGCAACCCCTTACTCAATACTCACCAAAATACCAGGAGGATTTCCTATATTAAACTTTTCTATAGGGTTCCTCCTAGAGTTTTCATATCCTAATTTCCACAAATAACTAAACCATCCTTTGATACCAACTATAGCATCCCGTCTTTTTATAACATAACTTTTCATTCCATTACACGGAACTGAGGATCTTTAAGGTTTAGTGTCTTGGAAACAAGGAACATAAAACATGAAACAAAAAAAAACATTCTTCTTAAACACTTGAAAGGCTTCTCCTCATGTTCACCCTAGGCTCATTACTACATCCCATAACCTGGGGACATACATCAAAAGGAAGGGTGAGCAGAAGGCCCAGCAAGGGAAACAAGGGAAACATTTTACATATGAACATGAGATACATCAATAAAGTCATGAAAAGAACTTTAAGGCATGAAAATAAAATCCTGAGGCATATCATAATAAAAATAAAACTTTTTCATAACGTGAAGATGTGGCTACATCATTTAACATAGACAATCATGAACATATCACCAAGGTCCATCCCCAAGGTGTCATTTTAAAATTACCAAGGTTATTCACCAAGGTATCGTGAAAATTGTAATCTCTAGTTGTTACATCATTACCCAATGCATTGGAGCGCTATCAGGGCGCACCCTTAAATTTTCCTTTATTATCATGTGACCCACATATATCATCATCAAAAATTTCATAAATAACCCACATATCATAAAATTAATGTGTTTCATTTCATAATCATAACGTTTTAAAAACTACTTTAAAGACATGATCTTTACGGCACTTTAAAACCCACAGAAAAGGAAGGTGGGTCTCATGTATGTAAATCCCAGAATTTAAAATAGAAGATTTTGGTATATATGTGAATAACCCTTTAGAAGAAAGAGCTTTGAGTATTCACTTAATAATATAAATGAACTTTAGAAAAAAGAGATACATTTTGAGACGGATATTCTGCAGCATAACGGCTATGTTACGGGGTTTTAGAAGACATTAAAAAGAGAGGTAAAATGGGTCAAACATTCATAAATGACCCATAAAATAGTAGATGGACAGAATAATAAGGATGAATGATCATGGTAATGAAATTTCAAGGACATACCATTTGAAATGAAAAACATGGACGGAAGACAAAAAATAGATTTCTCTTATGAAAGTTCGGCAGCCTAACGGCGTTACTTAAACTTCAAAAAAAATGATTTGAAATGATCAAATAGGGTCTCTCATCGTGTGAACATAAGAGTTCAGTATGATAGATATAGATATAATTCCCCAACATAACAAGAATGAACTTAAAAGAATTGACATGAAAGTAGATCTTCAAAACGAGAAGGGTGAAGAACCACTTAAAAATTCGGCAGCCTAACGACGCCACTTAAAACTTCAAAATACTGAATTGAAGCGATCAAATGGGGTCTCTCATCATATGATCATAAAAGATCAGTATGATAATTTAGAGATCATACCCCAACATAATAAAAGGAACATGAAAGACTTGAATGAATATAGAACTTGTAAACGAGGATGGTGAAAGAATCCCTTAAAAATTTGCAGCTTAACGGCACCACTTAAACATTCTTAAAACGAATTGATGAGAGCAAGGGGGGGTCTCTCATCATATGAACATGAAATTGGCAGTAGGTTGAATATATAAGAACATCCTCCAACATAAGAACATGGAGTATAAAAGAAATGACATAAAAGAGATTACTTGAAAAGAAAGAGAGAGGTCGGATCCCTTACCTTAAAATGTAACTCTTAAACCTCAATGGTTGGGACCTTGAGGGCTTGGGGGCACCTTGGGAGGACTCTTTGGGAGGTAATGAGACCAGAAATTCGTTGGGAATGAGTGGGGAGTCGAATGGATGAGAGGAGGGCTTGGTATTTATAGGGAAAGTGAGGGGACAAGGCATTAATGGCCAAGGGACACCTCACATGTGCTTTTCTCAAACCCATGTGCTCTCCCTTGTCATTTATCATAGAGTTAGGCCACATGGGGCCCCCAAAACAATACTTCATCACCCTTGGCCGGCCAACCCTCAAAAGATCTCATGACATCATCATGACACCGTTATGATGTCATTAAACATACCGAAACCCTAAAACTGTATTTTTTCTATTCACTGAAAATTCAACTTTCTCAGAAAAATCCCAAAATTTCACATTAACCAAATATCAATGCTCTGATTTCAAAAATGAAATCCATATTATAAAAATAATTTTCTAAATATTTTTAATTTAATTTTTAAATAAAAACACTATTCATCGAAAATTCATTTTTTCAGAAAAAAACCCCAAAAATTACCATAACATAATATCGATGCTCTGAGTTCAAAAATAAAGTCATTTTTATAAAAATAATTTTCTAATTATTTTTAATTAAATTTTTAATTAAAAAACACTATTCACCCGAAAAAACTAATACTTGAATAATAAGTAATGAAACCGTTATTTAACTATTTTATTGAATCACGTTACTTAATCAAGGTGCCAAGATTATTTTAAAACTTCCTTTAAGTGAGATTACTAATCCATTTGGTCATATTACTAATCCTAATCATAAAATCACTATTCATAATTTACTATTCATCAAAAATCAAGTTGATCTTATTAGACTCTAAATTTAGTACTGAACATAATTGCAGAAGACCATTTTTTGAAAATCATTACAAAATTTTAATTATTTAGGGTTTACATAAACATATTTAAAATATCCTTTTTCTAAAATTAATCAAAAATATGCATACTATATTTATCCGGTCATTTCAAAATTCATAAACTTCATCATAAGAAGAAATCCCAATTTTTATTTAAAACGTGGATTAGACAAGGTAGTTACAGTCTCGTTACATAACCCCTTATAATACCAGCATAGGACCTAAGAGTAAGGTGTGCTAGGGTGATAGAAGCTTGGGCGGCTCAGTCAACATTGCCCGAGTAGTAATTTCTATCAGTTTGAACTTCTCACGAAGGCGATTCCGTTTCAGCTTCACATGATGATGTTCGGCTTGGATTTGATCCAGGGCAAAGCCCAGTGGTGCTACCTCCTTCCCAAGCTCTGCTAGATGGGCTTCGATCGGTCCAAGACTACTAGGTGAGGCCATCGAATCTTCTTTCTATAATAATTAACCAAGATTACTTATATTTAGAGACAATAATCAAAACATTTTGTTCATAGCGGTCATATTGACCGATGGTTACATAATAGTCAAAACCCACTGATCTCATTTTAATTATAATCATGTTTATCAAATAAAACATTTTTGTTGAGTATAACAATAACACATAAAAATAGGAAACAAAATTTATTTAAAAAAAATTCGGGTCGTTACATGAATCATTTTGTTTTGAACCCTTCTATCTCCTCTTTCATACCTATCCACCAAAACTGTCATCATAAGTCACTGTACATTTTTTCACCATATGATTTACCACCCAATTAGAGGCATGAAATTCTCACATGATTTCCTCTCGCATACTTATAGGAAGATCAAACAAATTCCTCACATATATGTTATCATCCTCATCTATTATATAGTCTGAAGGTGTCTCAACAACCTCAATTATTTCCTTTAAGGATAAAAACATCATATCCTCTTACTGCATGTCCTTAATAAATCCCAAGACTATGGAATCCACTACCGCAGAAACTAGATTCATCCTCTCCTAACTATCCTAAATTACCATAAGCATTTCCACCAGCAAATTCATCATCTTCCACTACTCACTCAACTCATATACCAAGTGAGTCTGAATTTTCCTTCTCAAGGCATCAGCCACACTATACCTTTTTTGGGTGTGTTTTCTAGTTCAAAATCAATGGACTACATGCATTCTACCCATCATCACTAAATAATATTCAAGTCATTCAATGAAAAGATATACATCCAACATTGGTGATTAGTAAAAACTATAAAATTTTAACCCAAGAGATATTGTCACCAACACATAAGAGCATAAACGACTACTGCTAACTCGGGGTCATGTTTTGGGTAATTCCATTCATGTGGCCTCAACATCTGAGACCCATATGCAACGACTTGACCTCGTTACATCAACATATCTCTGAGTATGATCCATGAAGTGTCACAATACACCATTTAATCCCCACCCAACTCAGGTAAGATCAAAATCGGTGCTGATGTTAAGAACTTATTCAACTCCTAGAAATAATTCGCGTGTTCTTTTGTCCAATCAAACATTATCGCATTCATTATATAACCATAAAACAATGCTTATAATTAGGAAATGTCATATATGAACCTCCTGTAATAACCAACTAATCATAAAAATCATCAGATATCAAATAAATTATTGGGATGCTCCTAATAAATCACTACTTTCACTTTTTCTGAGTCCACATCCACACCTTCTTCTAAGGTGATATGCCCCAAAAATCATACCTTCTCGATATGAAACTTGTATTTAGATATCTTGGAATATAGTTGAAGCTCTATTAGTATTCCTAGGATGATGTAAAGATTTTGGGCAAGATCATCATGATTATCACAGTACAGTATGATTTCATCCACAAACACCTCCACAAACTGATCTATGTATGGATGAAAGATCATGTTCATCAATGAAATAAATACTACTGCAGCATTTTTCAACCCAAACAACATTAAAAAAACATATAAAGGCCGTACCTTCTTCTAAAAGTTGTTATTGGTGTATTATAAGTCCAAACTCTATCACGATGAAACCCTGATCTCATATGGATATTTAAGAAAACACAACGACACTTCATCTTGTCAAATAGATCATCGATATACAAAAGATGATATCAGTTCTTCAGGGTAATTATATATAACTACTTTAAATCGAAACAAAAGCATAAAATCTGATCGTAATTCTTTGTAAAAAATACCGGTGATCCCCAAGACAATATACTTGGATGGATAAAACCTTTATCCTCCAACTCCTCTAACTAAGTTTTGCGATCTTGAAGCTCTGTCGGTGCTATTCTATACGGTGAAATAGATATCGGTTCCGACCCTGACATGAGTTCTATAGTGGATTCCACATCACTCTCAAGTGGATACCCTAAAAAGTATTTAGGAATGATATCCCAAAATATTTCAACTACTAGTGGACAGACATATTTCCTACCACTCCAATCATCTAGAAAGAGACTATAAACTGGGGCTGTGAGATCTCCTAGTTGCTGAGTAATTGGACTATCTCACCCTTCATGGATATCCCATTCTCCAAGATAATGATAATGGACACCCTTAAGAGATTCAATGGTCACTCTCCTATGGTAACATCCTATTTCAGATCCGTATACGACTATCCACTCCATACACAAAATCAAGTCGATTTCCACTATAATGAGGACATAGATATCCCAAACCAAACGATACTCTCCAATATCTAATGAACATTCCTTTCATAAACAGATATTTATAGACCGTGTTCCAAATTGCGTATCGATATTAATCAATCCAATTATGGAGTCCACCTCCAAGATCAAACCATTTACAATATTTGAATATATAAAGGAATGATATGTGCTAGTATCAAACAAGGCAGTAGCTAAAGTAGAAGCAACTAAAATAGTACTTGTCAATGTCGATGAACCAGACTCGTTCTACACAAGTTTAGAATGTGTGGCATGTAACTATTCTTCCCCTCTTCCATGTGGGGTCGTATAACTCCCTTGAGTAAAACAACTCTGGTGATACGAGTGCTCATACCTAGAAGCACGGCATCCACTACCTCTACCTCCCCTTCCGATAGAGTTCCTGCTGCTAGACCAATATGGTGTAGAAGACTCCCTTCATACTCTTTTGCATTAAGTGTCTAGTCCCTCAACACCTAATTTCTACTGATTCCTATAGAACTTGTGTAGGTTCCCCATCTTTCCACAAAACTGGCACTCCACTAGTGGTTGAGGACAATGTGTATGGTAGTGTCCCAACCAAAAACATTCGTGTCAAAGCATATGAGTAATATTTGATGAAACATATCCTCTTGGATATCCGCCTTTCATTCCACTTTCCTAACTAAGGTTCTCATAACGGATCTTCCTACTCTTGGAAGGAACACTCTTTGATCATTCAGTGACTGCTACATGTCTAGTACTGGAAAACTTCGTCATGTTCCCCTCTTATATGAGAGCATGATTACCCTCTTCTGATAATTTCCCCATCTTTAATATATTTACCTTGGACTTAATTTCACACATAAGACCATACTGAAATGATTTTTCCAAAGAAGCCATATATACCGCTAAATCTGGAGAAAAAATCTCTAAATCTTTGAAACATTAAGATTAATCCATTATTGAAATACTTCTTTGGGTCAGATGCATAAAATTTGAAGACTTCCCTCATCTCAGTGTTTCTAGAAAGAATATCTCCATGAACTTCTCTATAATATCCTTCCATAACATATCATCTATCTATCTAGATCTTACAAGGATGTCCCACTAGCACTTCATGACCAAAAAAGAGTATAAGAAGCCAACTTGACCCTCCACCCAGTCATAGTATCCAAATAGTCAAGTATCATCTGTATTGTTTCAATCCCAAATTATGCTCCCTCAGGCCCACCAAATCTAGTAAAAGTATGAGGGTGTTGCAGCTGAAAGACCCTTTTCAACTCAGACTTTCTTTTCAGAATCCTCCCTAGGTCTATTTCGATGAATTGCATGAAATGAGATATCTTCTCTTGGAACTATTCCTTTTCCTCCTCAACTTCCACCAATGGTGCTTCAGGTCCCATGTTTAGAAGTTTATTCTGATCCATACCCCTTGGTCTCTCCTTCAATAAGCGTCATGGAGGCCTATAACTAAAAATCCTAACACATGTATTAGGTATCATAACAAAACATTTTACCATTAATGTAAGAGGATAAACTAACACAACAAGTTTCAATACATCCTTTACCATTTTTCTCACCACAAAATCAATAATGAGGCCTTATCACTATCCATAACCATCACACTCCTACGTCCTGGTTAACAATTGTATATACATTATCATTAATTAATTGAACCATTAATTAATCCCTTTATCTAAGATTAATTAATTCAATAATTAATTTAAAAATCATTATTAATTTATCATTAAATTTTCTCATTAGACACCCATTTATTTTCATTTTTCAAAATCAATTAAATCTCACAACAAAGAAAAATAGTTCAAGTTCAACAACATAAACATAACACATTTTCCCATGAATTCCTTGAGTGATTCATGTCACAAAATCCCTTAGATCTTATAATGATTCATGTATACTTAATTATCGTTCATATTTATGCCACGTATAAAAATTTAGCAAATATCAACAAAAAAACAAATATCACATCAAACCACAACTATATCACCCAGGGTAAAATAATATCAAACAATAATAAAAACAGTAATCACAATAATCACACCCTGCATACTTGTATTTTCTCCCATACACGGGTTTGTAACTCCCATGCAAGATCCCATTACAATGACTTGACTCTTCTTAGTCTCCTACATACCTTTCCCAAAAGAGTAAGACATAAGAATATTAATTAAAGGAAGACCCCTATAATACAAATTTGTTACCACCGGACCCAGGGGACACTAAAAGGTTCCCCAAGACTGTTGGCCACATGAACTCAAGCACACATCCCCATATTCTAGAGGGTGCTGACTAGATATGAGGGTTTGGTAAGTTAGTCTGGAGGAGACTATACCCTATTTTACCAGAATAAAACACCAATGGAATAATTTAACTATTTGTTTTAGTAGATCAATCAATATGGGGGGGTGAATTGAGTATCTATAAAAATTATATCTATAAATATTCCTATAAGATTTCACCAATAAATATAAAAACATCCCAATTAATCAAAGTAATATGGTTATGAATGTTTGACTATTTAAATAACTTCCTAGAAGATTGATAAATACCTTGTAATGTTAATAGTAGTTATTAATATTACTTTTGAAGCTTTTCTAATAAGTAAAGACAATTATAACTTCTTTACCAGATTAAATATCAAAGTGAATTTAGTGAATTATATGTTAAACAGTAAAACAGTGAAAACTAAATTTAAACAGCATAGATGATATAAAACAAGTTGTTCAATCTCAAGCCGAGACCTAATCCACTCCACTTGGTGATCACCTACCACCAAGCATTTTAAATAAATAAAATGGATCCACACCCATGATTAGGGTTAAAAAAAGTACACCAGACTGTACTGGTCACACTACCTCTTCCACAGTTCTATGTGGGTTCAAACTTCCAGGCCACACAGGGATCTCTTCCACACTTATCTGTGGGTATTCACCAGTGTAAAAAAATGTTTGGAAAAGGATAACTTGTATCCTCTAGTTTGATGCAGAAGAAAGAGTGTGTTGTTATACATATACACACACTACTCGAAATATAATAAAATGATACAAAATAGAGAAGAAATGATAACATAAGTTTACAAGTTCTCTGAGAGGTTGTTTATGAAGCTATGGACTTCTAGGATGAATCATATGAAGAAAAAAAGTCATCATATAGAAAAAAAGAGTATCTCAAGTCAGTTATATTGGCGGGTATTCTTCATGGTGAAGAATCCATCCACATTGGGATTCGAGTATGCTTTGTGTGTTCTTCAGCAGTGTCGAGTTGTATGTGACAACTCTTTCTTAAAAAACTCTCTCTACGTTTTCATTGTTGTCATGCTCACACACTTGCTTCACATTATTCCATTTTCATGTATATGTGGTTTATGGGCCTCACTACTCTTTTATCTTGGAGAGCATTTGTTGGAGCTGAAAGGTTTCATGTATTCTATAACTCATAATTCGTACTATCATGTGACATGTTTACAAAGAATCATTAATTATGTCAGTGCATTTAAAATCATCTAATATGACCATGAGATATTAAATTGAAAAATGAAAAAATATATTAACAAAAAGTATCACAATTTGTCTTTAAACGGTGTCTCTATGAACCAGTGTCTCATTGAAATAGTTTCTAGATTTGTCATAGTGTCTGGATCAGTCACGGTGTATGGATGGTCATGGTGTCTAGCGCACGATGTCTGTTTCACAGTATCTAGGTCACGGTGTCTTCTCACGTTGTCTGGTTCACGGTGTCTGGTCATGATGTCTGGTCACGGTGTCTGGTTAACGGTGTGTGGGTCCGTTTCCATAAAAAAAACTGGTGACAGAATCACAGTGTCTCCGACTTAACTAAATATATGTATTCAGACTTAAGCTGTGAAAATCATTAAATGGATTAGACTTAATAATTTATCAAATAAATAATTATAAACTAAATCAATGGTAGTGTACAGTCATCAAACTGAATGTATAGAACATAAGATATTTGGATAGCTTTACTAAACAACTATACATTTGACGTGAGATTGATTACACGGGATTAACAAGGTTTATATACTGAATATGATTTTTGATCATTAAAACATGATTAATACATGAGGATTACAACAATATCCCTTTTTTTATGATCACAAATCATGGGTATTTAGAGTGTATATTTATTCAAAATACATATTCCTAATGTGTATATATCATATATTGATTTCTCTCCCTTTTGGGATTATAAAAATGAGTTAATTGGAAAAGAGAAGAAAATTTCACAATGCCTTAGAGAAAGATAGTATCAATACAATCAATAGACAGCAAAACAAATGCAACAATAGTCCAATTAAAATAGAGTAGTCACCATTCTTCATACTGGGATGGTCTTCTCTTTGCCATTAGTAGCATGATCAGAAGAAGTAGGCATAGGAGTGAAGGTTTAGGTAGAATAAGGGAGTGAGATGGTTGACATAGAAAGTAAATGAAGACCTTCAAAGATAGAAGCGCCCAATGTAGGTGCAGTTGAAGACCAAGGAAACTATTGATCAAGGATTACATGCCTGATCTGACTCAGGGCATGACTAATAGACATAGAAGTGGAGGACATGGAAGAGGTGATGGAAGGAAAACTAGAATTTAGAGGGGGAAATCGTAGGAGCAACTATGGAAGTATTATGTACATGAATAAATGGCCTCATAATATTGATAAAATCAGAAATGATCTCCCCTCCATACTACATTGATTTTTCAATGTCATCCATGTTATACATAAACATGTCCAACAGACGAGTGAACTCTGTGAGCTTTTGAACTTGATTCTTGATGGCTTGAGTAACCGGATGAATCCATAGATTTTACACAAGATAATTGAAATGATTGGTCATATCTGTCTTAGAGAAGATCCGGTTGAAATAGAAGTCCACTTTCAGGGAAGTTTCTTGCTGAGCAACATTAGCAATCTTTGAATGGATTTGTACTAAATTAAGAACTTTTTCGATGTTCTTGATAAATCCATATAGAGATTCTTTATTAAAGCCACTATGCACAGCCTAAAGTTCCTCTTTTACCACTATTCGAAACAGAACATTGTCTAAAGAAGGATGAGAAGAGTTACAATAGGCATTAGAAGCAGTGACAGATGAGGTAAGTGATTTCAGTTGATTGAGCACTTTCTAAAGGAACCCCTTATACTCATCAGTTAGCTTGTTAAGACCATGAACAAGCTAGAATTTCTACTAATGATGCTAAGTTAGGTTGAATCAGAGAGGAAATATCTTGTAGGGTTTCATGATCAATAGACTCTGTAGGATGACTAGCCAACTCTGATCTCGAATTCAACATGTTTTGCATTTATTCAACCATAACTCTTAATGTATGTACTTCAACACTATGTAGTTTGTTCTCAACTCTAACTTCCTGACTCTCGTGATGAATTCTGGGTTGAATCATCCAAATGAACTTTTCCACAAATAGTGAAGCATATCTCTCACTTAGATTTTTTACAGGAGAAAGTTGGTTATTCTAGAGTTTTTCAACCCCAGCCAAATGGGTTACTCCAAATTGTTTCACATCATCTTTATTTACCAGGGTTAGAGGATCTTGTTAAGGCTCAGAGATAGAAGCTGAGACATGATCAAGTTCTTTAGAATACATATCTTTAGTATGAGGTTCCATTTTCAACTGAAACATAGTTAAAATTTCATGACCATTGACTGAGACTTCTTGTGAGTCATTCACATCGAAATAACTAGGGAATTTATACCATGAGTCCACTGATCTTTGATCAATCCGATTGGGCACTATAATAGATTCTACATTGGGGGGATACTCCCACTCAATAGGTGCATCCATATCAGGACTCAAATACAAAGGATCTTCATTTACTACCCCGAATTCATCCTTTATTTAGTCAATCATTTCCATTTGTTCCAATTGAGAGGATTTCTCCATTCTCTCTTCTACAGAAAGATTGACTTCCTAAACAACTTTTTCCTCTGGGAGTTCCTCAAGGGAAACTTCTTGCATAACAAGAAGATCTTCTCCTCTATGCTCTTCTTCAACATCCTTTTCTATTTTAACATCAATATATTTATCCTCCCCATTGAGTTGTTATTCCAAATCAGCAACATCTTTAAAAACAAGTATTTCCTTCTCAATTACTAATTGAGGAGTATGAGTATTGTCTTCTTAATCAAGAATAGTTTCTCTAGGAGGTATAGTAACCTCTTATTCTCCTTTTTATTCATAATACTCAACAACATCAACTGATTCCAAACTAGGGTCATAAATACCTATTGGTCTTGAAGTATGGTCCACTGGATTGAACTTTTCTGAGAACCTATAGTTGTCTTACACCAATGACTTTTTCTGAGGATTCCAATTGAATTTCATCAAATTTAAAATAAATTTTGAAAGAATGAACTCATAATCCTTGATAACTTCTTCATTTGGTCCAACCAATAATTTGGAAATTAGCATGGATGTGATAAGCTGAGAATAGAATAGATAGGTTGACTGGGATGTGGTATTGATCAATTAACACATATGGTGTATGACATACTTACAAAGATTGTTATTATGTCCATTTTTTATGAGATTAATAAAAAATATATCCTGATATTTAAGTAGAGTTAAATCACCTTTTCTGGGGCTAATGATGTTCTGAAAAAACTTAAATAGATGTTTATATTATCTATCTAGTTCAACAACGATGGATCTCATCTTCGTTCCATATCAAGTTGAAATTTTCAAGGCATCTTTCAAAATAACGAATTCACTTGGGGGCGGAGGGCCACTCTAGAAATATTCAAAAATACCTCCAGGAGGTATCCTTAGGCTTTAACCCCATATCCTCGAACAAAACATGCATCTCTGGACATTTATCCAACTTCATCCAAAATAGCCACTTTTTGAATCAAATGAAAATTGTACATACTGATAAAATTGTGCATCTAGCTTTGGGTAGATAGGTCTATCTTTCATTTCAATCCTATCTAACCAACATTTCTATTTCAATACATTCAAAACCAGAGACTTACTTGACATAATCTAGTTATGGAATATCTCATTCTTATATACTACTATTCGATTCACAATATTTAGATTCCGAGGACCCTCAGGTGCTAACATAGCCACGATCTTCTTCTTCTATGAACTGTGTTATTCAGGAATCAACAATGAAGGATGTTTCATCCTGGGCAGTCACCAAAGTTTCAAGAGAGAAAAGGGCTGAAGAAGGGTTATGGTTTTAGAGAATATAAGGGTGCTCGAGTGAAGAAAAATTGAAACTTATTTTATTTTATCATTTAGGAATACTAATCGTCGCAAAAACAAAAGCGCGAGAATGAAAAAGGGTAATATATGTAATCACCGTGATAAAAATTATAATTTATAAATAAAATAAAAATGAATTATTATAGAGAGACAGTAACAGGAATTCACGGTGAGACAGTAACAAGTTTTTATAGTGAGATCGTATGAAGTGTGATTTCTTGACCATGCGACTATATTGTTAGAGATAGTAAGTGTCAGATAATAACCATGAAATACTAACTGTGAGACAGTAAACCTGAAACAATAAGTATGAAGATAGTAATATATGAAACAGTAAGGTATTTACTTAAGGTTTATCATATCAAATTCATGTATAATGTAGTTTATTATTTTAGAATATAATGGTTTGGTGAATATCTCAGAAATATGATATTCAGTTCCAATTAATTCCAATGTAATATAACCCTTTTGATAATGATCTCTTGAAATGTGATGTATTACATCAATATGATTTCTACTAGAGTGAGAAACATGATTTTTTAATATATTTATAGAACATTGGGTTATCACAATTTATAGGTACATCCATGAATTGTTATCCATAATCTAGTAATGTGTGTTTCATCCCCAAAAGTTGTGCACAAAAATGACCAGCAGCTATGTAATCAGCTTCTGTAGTAGATAATGAAACAAAATTTTATTTCTTACTACACCATGATACTAGTGACTTTCCTAAAAAGTGACATTTTCAATAAGTGATTTTTCTATCTATCATACATCCACCGAAGTCTGTATCAGAAAAACAGATGAGTTAAAATGACTGTCCTCTAGGATAGAATAGTCCTTGATTGGGTGTATGCTTGACATATTTAAAAAAATCTATTTACATAATTTAAATGATACTCCGTAGGATTTTCTTGAAATCGAGCACACATACTCACACTAAACATAATGTATGGTCGACTAGCATTTATGTAGAGTAAACTTCCAATCATTCATCTATATGTTGCTTGATCAACAGATTTCCCATATTTATCAAGATCCAACATACAAGTGGTACTCATTGGAGTGTCACTAGCTTTAGTTCTATCCAGTTCAAAAAGTTATATAAGATATCTAGTGTATTATCTTTGATTTAAAATAATTCCAAAATTATTTTGAATGATTTGAAATCCAAAACAAAAATTTAGTTCACCCATTAAACTCATTTCAAATTCATTTTGCATCATTTTCGAAAAATCATTACATAAATAATTTCATGAAGATCCAATGATAATTTCATCGACCTAAATTTGAACTACTAAAACATCACTGGAAATTAGTTTTATATAATGGGTAGGAATAACTATTACTTTTGTGAAACCATTTGAAATAAGAAAAGTACTCATCCAATCATTCCAAGATCTTGGAGCGTATTTTAAACCATATAATGCTTTTTATAATTAAAAAATATGATTTCGAAAATAAGGATTTGTAAAACCATAACATTTCTCAACAAATACACCCTCAACTATAAACCCATTTAGGAATGCATTCTTAACATCCATTTGATATTGGTTGAAATTCAGATGTGCAACATAAGCATGTAGAATTCTGATTGCTTCATGTATAGATATGTTTGCAAAGGTCTTTTCATAGTCAATTCCTTTTTCTTGAATATATCCTTGTGCAACTAATGTAGCCTTGTTTCTATGTACGTTACCAACTTCATCTACCTTATTTCTAAATATGCATTTAGTGCCTATGGTGAATATATCCTTGGGTCTTTCAATAAGTTTCCAAACGTTTTTCCATTCAAATTGATTAAGTTATTATTACATATTTATCACCCAAAATTCATCATTGATATCATCATTAATGTTTTTAGGTTCATGTAGTGACAAGAAGACTTGATGTTCAACCTGATTTCTAAGAGAAACTCTAGTTTGAGTTACTTTGTCTATGTATCCTGCAACAGAATATAAGGGATGGTTTTTAAGTGTTCTAACATCTCTAGAAAAGGTATTAATAGTGATTTTAGGTTCATCAATAGGTTTATTTTCATTGTGGATTGAGTCTAAGGAATTTCTAGAAATGGATGTTTCATAGATTTCTTCACAGGTTGGTTAGAGGATTTTTCATTAATGTCCAGATTTGATATATCATCCTCCAGGTTTTATAGAATGGTTTTAGGCTCATGTGGATATGTTTCATCTAATTTTATATGGATAGATTCTTCCACATATTATGTTCTTATATGGAACACTCTATATGATTTACTAGAAATTGAATTTCCTAAAAATATTCCTTCAACACTCTTGGATGAAAATTTGTTAATATTGTCTTTAGTATTAAAGATATAGACTTTACAACCAAAAACATTCATGTAGATAACTATGGGTTTTCGATTTCTCCATAACTCATAAGGAGTCCTTTTACAAATAGGTCTAGACAATACTCTGTTGATTATATTGCATGTGATATTTACAGCTTTAGAGCAAAAATAAATAGGTAGGTCATATTCACTAAGGACTGTTCAAGCAATCTATTACAGGGTTCTATTTCTTATTTCTATAACTCCTTTCTGTTGGGGTGTTCTAGGGGCAGAGAAATTGTGACTATAGCCATTTTGTGAGAAAAAGGATTCAAACTCTTGATTATCAAACTCATGACCATGATCTCTTCTCAAGGATTAATTTTTAGTCCACTATTATTATCTAATGTCTTGGAATATTTGGTACAGTAAGAGAAGGAATCACTTTTTGGAGCCAGAAAGAATGTCTAATTATATCTAGAGAAGTCATCTAAAATAACATAAACACATTGCTTCCCATTAAAAATATAAACTCTAGATTGTGCAAACAAATCCATGTGAACTAGTTCGAGAGGATGAAAAGTTGACACTTTGTTCTTTGGTTTAAAGAAAATTTTGTGTTTTTCCTTTTTGACAGGGATTAAACACTTAATAATTTGGAAACTCATGTTTAGATAGGTCTTTTACTAATCCTTTTCTAGTTATATTTCGAAGGGAGTGAATATTATAGTGTCATATTCTCCTATGCCAAAGCCAAGACTCTTTATGAGATACCCTCAAACATAATGTATTTTGAGAAACTAAAGTATCTAAGTTAGAAGAATAAACATTTTCATTTCTTAATGGTGAAAACAATAATTCTTATATGGAATTAAAAACATTTAAAGCATCATTTAATAATTTAACATGAAATCCATTATCACATAATTGTGAAATACCGAGCAGATTATATTTCAATCCATCAAAAAATATTACTTTAATAACCAAAACTGTGTTACAGTTACCAATTTGGACAAGGACAATTATTTTTCCTTTTCTATTGTCACCAAATGTGACATGTCCTCTATTAATTTTGTTTATATTCTTGAAGCATGAGTAGTCTATTGTCATGTGTCTGGAACACCCACTGATGATGTACCATAAACTTTTTCAGAAACTCTTTAAGAATATTTCCTACAAAATGTTCAAGTGAAAATAGATTTTGGTAGTCATACATGTTTGGGTCCAGTAACATTAGTTAAAAGTTCATTAGGAACCCATATCTACATCATAGGTTTCCTATAAGTGTTATGTAAAGTATTTAAAAAATAAACCCTCTCAGGCCCAAAAAAACTTGAAATAGTATAAAGTGTATCATAACCCGAACTAGTATATTGTTTTCCAAAATTGGGAGTAAAGATGTATGTCTTAGATTTCGAAAAAATGTTTTTTTACCAAAATATCTTTTTATAGGTTGATAACTAATGCCAGTATTGTATTTAGGGGAAATTTTTTTACCTAGCATTTGAGTAAGACAATTGTTCCCATCAGTAAACCTTTCTAAGTAATTCATAAATTTCTTATTATATATTTTTAATTCATTGTTCCCCCTGAGCATATGAGAATTTTTCTCTTTTTTGTTTGTGAGTTCAGATTTAACTGTCACAAAAAGAGCATGTAGTTTCTTCAATGATTTATATTTATCTTTTAGTTCATTGCATGTTTCTTCAATAATATTACAGTATTCAAACATTTCGTCATTAGTCATATTTTTAGAGTCACTCTCATATCCAGAATAGTATGAATTATTTACAGAAGAGTCCAGTGTTACCTCAAATGTGTTTTTCATAAAACACATATTGGCATTGTTAGCCTATTCATCATGTGATGTTTCTGAGTCACTTGAACTTTCCTTAGAAGAACTCCAGGTTTCATTCATTTCCTTTTTATACTTTTCTTCTTTGTCCTCATATTTCTTTTTGTATGTGAGGTTTGTATAGTCATCCTTGATATGACATTTTCACTTACATTAATAGAAGACAATCACATCAGTCTTGTCACTTATTTTCCAATCTTTCTTCCAACTTCTTTTTTGATTATATCTTCCCTTGAAGTTAGGATTTCTAAAAAGGTTTATTTTCATGTACTTTTTTTGAATATTATAGATAATTAAGCCATCTCCTCATCACTGTCATGTCATGATTTTTCACTACTGTCACTCTCTACAGAAGCTTCCATTCTTCCTTTGTCTTTGTGTTTAGAGTTGGTGTTCTCTAATGACACAAATTTTCTTTTGGGTTCATCCTCCTCTTATTGACATTCATCTCCTCTTCATACATTATCAGTTTCCTAATGAGTTCTTTTACAGGTAGCTTGCGGATGTGGCATGATTATTTAATAGAGACATAGGTTCCTCTACAACTATCAGGTAGACATCTGAGAATTCTCATGATCTATTTCTAGGTAGTGACATCTCTTTAAAGAGAAATAATTGTGTTTACAGTTTCATTGATCCTTAGATACATGTCATAAATATGCTCATCAGGATTCATTTTAAAATTTTCATATTTAATAGTATAAGTAGTATGTCCCCATTCTTTTACTCTAGATTTTTTCCATGTGAAATAGATAAGTTATCCCAAATTTCATGGGCAGTTTTACAAAAAGAAATTCTATTTGTTTATTCATCTATTGAAAAGAAATATAAAGCATTCATAGATTTGAAATTGTTATTGTAGGTAGTTTTGGTAGGTTCATCCCATATGGTTCTATCAGTATTAGTAATCTTATATTCATATATAATTGAAAACTAGATTTCAAAACCCATACATTCTAAATCCATTTTCATTTTAATTTTTCATTGAACATAATTGGTTTCATTAATGAATTGTTGTTAGTTGGTTGCAGGACATTCCAATATATTATCTATAATAAATAAATACATTGAAAGAGCTAGAAATTTATAGTTGACAAAAAATTACTGATCTTTAAAGTACAACTATAATCACATTTGAATGAGGTTAGAAACAGAGTCATAAAAACAACCTATAATACCAAATGTTGCTCGGAGTAGATCACTCAAGAGGGGGGGGGGGTAAATTGAGTATCGATAAAAAATTTATGTCTATAAATATTCCAATAAGGATTCACTAATTAATTTAAATACATCCCAACTAATAAAATTAATAAATTTATGAATGTTTTACTATTTAATAACTTCTTAGAAGATTGATTAATTCACAGTAATGTTAATAATATATATTAATTTTACTTTTAAATATTGTCTAATAAGGAATGACAATTATAACTTTTTTCCATGATTAAATACCAATGTGAATTTAGTGAATTCTAAGTGAAATAGTAAAATAGGGAAAATTAAATTTAAATAGCACAACAGATATAAAACAACTGGATTCGTCTCTAACCGAGAAATAATCCACTCCACATGTTGATCACCTTCCATGAAGTAGTTTATCTAAATAAACTAGATTCACACCTTGGATTGGGGTTAACAATAATACACAGGACTATCGAGATCACATGAACTCTTCCACAGTTCTATGTGGGTAAAAACTACCAGGACACATAGGGACCTCTTCCACACTTATTTGTGGTTATTCACAAGTGTAAAAAATATTTTTGAGAGTGGATAACTTGTATCCTTTAGTTTTATGAAAGAGACAGAGTGTGTTGTTATAAAAATACACACACTTCTCGAAAGATAATAAAATGACACACAACAGAGCAGAAATGTTGAGATATGTTTAGAATATATTTGAGTGGTTTTCCATGAAGCTCTGGACTTCTAGGATGAAGTATATGAAGAAATCAAGTCCTTGTATGGAAAACAGTATATCGTAAGTTAGCTAGATTGGCATGTTTCCATCGTAGTGAAGATGTCGTCCACTCTGGGATTCAAGTATTCGTTGTGTTTTATTCAACAGTGTCATGTTGTATGTGGAAATTCTCTCTTCAAAAATAAAATATGTGTTTTCTTTGTGGTCTTGATCACACAATATCTTCACGTTATTCCACTTTCATGTATATGCAGTTTCTGGGCTGCACTACTCTTTTATCTTGGAGCTCATATGTTGGATCTGATAGGTTGCATGTATTCTGCACCTCGTACCTCGTACTGTCAGGTGACATGTCTACAAAGAAACATTAATTATGATAGTGCATTTAAAATCATCAAATATGACTGTTACAGATTAAATTGAAAAATGAAAATAGAGATTAAGAAATAGTGTCACAATTTGTCTATT
Organism: Viscum album; assembly: GCA_963277665.1. NCBI lineage: Eukaryota > Viridiplantae > Streptophyta > Magnoliopsida > Santalales > Viscaceae > Viscum > Viscum album. The sequence goes on along the minus strand of OY728125.1, from coordinate 539,124,876 downwards.
AATGGTGTCTATGAACCAGTGTCTCCATGAAATGGTTTCAAGATTAGTCGTAGTGTCTGGATTGGTTGCGGTGTCTGGATGGTCACGGTGTCTAGTTCATAATGTCTGGTGCACAGTCTCTAGGTCACAATGTCTAGTCACTGTGTCGGGTTCACTGTGTCTGGATCCTTTTCTAGAAAAACATAACTAGTGGCAGACTCACAGTCTCTCAGACTAATCCAAATATTTGTATTCAGACTTATGTTGTGATATTAATAAGATGGATTGAACTTAAACATTTATCAATGAAATCATTATAAAGTAAATCAAATATAGTGTATAGTAATCAAACTGAAATTACATCACTTACGATCTTTGGATAGCTTTACTAAACACCTATACATTTGATGTGAGAGAGATTATACAGGATTAACAAGGTTTATAGACTGAATAGGATTTGTGTTCATTAAAACAAGATTAATACATGAGGAGTCCAACAATAATAGGAACCAAGTGTAGAAGCATATAAATATCCAAAAAAATACCTTGTCATATGATATTCAAAACAAGGGAATACCATACTGATATGAAAGTTAAAACATGCTATGATAGTGACAATGTCTAGTGTCTACAATGAAACTAAAAGTAAATACACAATGAATACCATGTGGGTACCAAACCACGTCTAGTTCCCATTCCCATTACCCAATCCCAAATATAAATATATCCCTCGGTCTTACACTTATCCTCTACTGCAACAACAATGTCAAATCGGGTGCCGATCAGGTGCCCTGAATAGGTTGTGTGTTCAACTCATTAGGTCACAACCAACGGTGTCTAAACCAAGTCCAATAAAGATATATTGTAATCAGTTTTATGAAGAAATAAGTATAACTCATAATTAAAAAGTTATTACATTTTCATTTAATATTTATTCATCACATTAGGCCGAGTTTCAATTCATGTTTTCCATTTTAATTGTCATTCATTATTTTCATTCATTTGGTGTTGAACATCATATCAAGCACCCCAAATCTCATAGAGTGTAGTTTTTCATGCCTAATAATCCATATCTTATTCGATGTAAGAAAATATTCCTATAACCTCATAATAACATTACTGGATAACTATTGGGGATGAATGTCATGTTCAAGTCCCAAAATCTTATCGGTCTAGAACACCATGTCTAGCACCCAAATAATATCATCTGTCTAATCATTCATTAATTCACAAGAATTATCAACATTATTCCATTACTAATCCAATTATTAGTTAAACATTTCAAAGGACATTTATTAACTCTAAAATTAACTAAGCACATAACTCATTAATTAATTAATTAATTAATTAATTAATCAACACAATTCCCATTGCATATTTAATTCTTCAGAATTAATTATCCATGTAAAATCACAACTTCTCATAATTAATCCTCATAATTAATTACCTTCGATCAACATCATGACAGATAAATAATTCTCACAATTAATTATATTACATATCCAAACATAATTTCATAATTAATTTCCCAAAATTAATTATCTTAATACAATCAATTCAATATATCAATTACAATATCTCAACCCAAAACTAATCTCTCAAACATATATCTGTTTGGGAAACCCCCTTCAATTTTTCAGTGATTCAATTATAAATTAATCACAATGGAAATCACAAGTCAATTCCACAATCCTAATTACTCTAATTTAGGAAATAAATTAATTATGGAAGCTAATAAATCCATAAACTCACATTAAAATATCAAATTCAAGACTACGGGAGTTCGATTTAGACCACCTACCTCATTTAATTGATGACTATTAGCCCAATGAAATCCCAAAATCTAAATAGAACAACATTTTCGATAATGCTCCAGACTTAAATACCTAAAACATAATTAAGATCAAAGGCATTAGGATCTTTCAAATCTAGATCTAGATCCAAAATCCTAGATCCAGATCTTGACTCATCAGTTTAGATCCAATGCAACAATGGATATCTTCCATGAAAAGGCCAAGGAATGATAAAGGAATGAATGGTAGAAGAAACAAGATGAAATCAACATTCTAGGAAGAGAGAGGGTCTTCAATCTAGGTTGTGATCTCAAATAATGACCTTACAATCACCTTTGAATCCCATCAGACGGCTTTGGGATCATCTATATTTTTTCACGCCTGATCGAAGGTCAAAATATGAAATTCATAGGGGGTTTAGTGAATTTAAAAATATATTTTCGGATAATTTATCCCATGTGCATTGTTTTCTTGGGTAGGGGTTAATGGTTAGAGAAAACCATGTGCCAACTGTACACACCATTATGTTTAGTTTTGCACGATTAGAACGGTTTAGTTTCACAGTTGGTCGAACCATGCACAAACCATTTAGACCTCTCTGTCCATGTTTGCACATTTGGAACGGTTTAATTTCATGGTTTTTCAAACCATACACAAACCGTTCATAGTCCATTTCCCTTAGTTATTCATAAAAATTCACCAAAACACACGCCATGCCACTACTCTAAAACAACATTACTTAAAAACCTCCAAACGTACTTGAAAATGTGCTTGAGATGTCTCCAAAAAAGGTCGAGATTATACAAATTAAAAGGTATATAAAATTTAGGTAATCCGAATTTCTTCATTTTTATCATATATATTCATTTTTCTGATCATTATTACTATCCATGTGATCCAGTGAAGGAAAAAAACTATATCGGTTCACGAGTTGGTAGTATGTCATATACATGAGAGATGGTATTGTTTCCCAATTGGTTGATGAGGAGATGGACAAATATTATTTCATAAACATAATAAGAGATTATAATATGTTAGATACTAGTGTTATAATATTGTATGTTTTAATACATATTTAATTTTGTAAAAGAAGATGTAAAAAAAGAAAGAGATTGGTGAAGACACTTACCATTTATTAGAATAACCTCTTTGGATCTCTTATTAAAGAACTATGGGTTTTCTTTTGGAAATAAAACCTCATATATAATGTGTATAAAGATATTTTTGAGATATTTTTTAATGTTATATTTGATTTAAATGTATTGATAGGTGTGATTATGTGAGGGTAGGGGTGTCATTTTATAATAGAGGTGAGTGGAACACTTATCATTTCAAATGTTTTTTATAAAGGAATTGTCACTTTCTTGTATATATGGCACCCAAATGGAATATATTCTAAGAGGAAATGGATAAGGTCATATTAAACCATCCAATGTGTTTTGAACAGAATTTTATCTCTTTTTAACCCCTATCAGTATAGATTAACCCCCTGTAAACCTGTTTTTTTACATTAACTGTGGTAATTAATATCTACACATTTTAATATTAATTAATACTAGAAATTAATTTGATCATATTTAATATTATTAATTATTTTTATTAAAAATATTGAATCCACTTTATCAAATTCATTTAATAAAAATGATATAATTGTATGAAAAAACAAAAGAAAACATTTCGAAAAATGATTTTTCAAAGAAAATATTTTTATTAATAAAAAGATCTTACAATAATTAAAAGTTATGTAATAATTATTAGACTGAATTAAATTCATATATTTAGATAAATAATCTATAAATCTATTTCAAATCATTCATCATTAAATATTATTTTAATTCATTACCATGGTAATACATGTTTCCTTTTTTTAACTGTTTCTAAAGAATATCCATTTTACCTCCACATCATCCTTTATTTATCTCAATATAATTGATAGTTAATAAATTGATAACTAATCATATTTTATAACATTATTATAAATTAAATTTTGAATATTTTAATTCTACAATTTGAATTATTCATAAATTATTATTTCTAAGGGAGAATTTCACAAATTCATGCTAGGCTTATTTTAACAATGTAATATAAAAATTGATATTCACATAGAAAAATTAGATTATTTGAAAAATGAAATATTAAAATTATAATTTTATTATAGTTTTTATTAATTTATTATTATCACATACCTAATTTAATCTCAGGTGATACAAATTATGTTCAGTGTTTTGTGTCATCAACCAATAAGCATAATGTCTCTTTCTTTAACTATCTAAAAATGAACTTACTAATAGAATGTAATGGACATCGATTTAATCCTGAAATAATTTTCCCATAAAATTTAATTTTATGTCAATGTAAATCAAATATTATTTGGTTAAATTCCATGTACATAATATCCATTAATGCAATATCATTCATGAGGCAACAAACCTATCATACATCAGCATGTGGACATTTCTTCATGGTTTTTTTGATACATAATTGTTTGTGACTCATGATATTCAATAATAATAATATTAAAGGCCATTTAATATTACAAACCTATATTTATAAAAACAACCAATGATATGTATTAGTGTGTAATTCTTTAGGGTAGGTCATGTTGTCACAACCTCCTGATCATAGTGATTACCAAAGATGAACTTCATTTGGAGAGGACTCAATGTCATCTTGGAACTCTACCTATAATAGACTATATAATATATTTCATGTTAGAAATTATAACGTGTCTAGAGAAAATGTATTTAATATTTAATTCATATCTCTTTAAAGTTCCCATTATAGTATGAAACTGTTATATTCTTTAAGTGTAACATATACTTTATGGATATTATCACATTCATTTTTATGTGGAAGAATGATCAGGATGTGATAAGATATTAATTAAAACTTAACACCAATTATATATGAGTAAAGTTATGTTTATTGTATTTTTATTATATAAGTGACTACAATAGATATTTTTTTCTTTGGATAGTTGTTAGGAACTCCTCAATACCTCATTTTCATGGATTTTAATTTTACTGATCAATTTCAATCAAATTTAAGGGATATCGGCTACCGTAATGATAGAAGGAAACAATTCCTTCCTCGAAATATTCATTAATAGAATATCACTCATGATGCACAAAACATTCCCAATTTTATCATGAAAATGTAGTGTCATGGATTACAGAAACATACATATGTATTTGACTAATGAAATGAACTAAAAATAGTATTAATGTTCGGGGATCATTATACTTTCCCATAGATGATAATATATAATGAAAACTAAACTTCTAGATATCTTATAGATATTTCATACATCATAAACCCATGTCTTGGAGATTACTAAGTGTGAAGTTCATTAGTATATGTCTCATCTATTAATGATCACCCACACATGACTGTCAATATACTATATGACCCATCATAGTATGTTATCCAACTAGATGATGTATATTTAAGAACATATTTTTATCATTTCATGGTTCTAATCATAGTGGGGAACTGCTATGACCATTTAAAAGCGATAAATTCCCTAGGACAATGGTATATTAGATTCACATAGAACAATGAAAAATACATAATAAGCTATTTTTATGATTATTGTCATCATTGAATGTACATGTAATATAAAGTACACATAGTTGAAACTAGGAAACAAACTATAATAAACATTGTCTTACTCAAACATCCTTGATTCCCTCCATTATAACAAAAATATCTTCATTTGATGAAATATATGTATCTCATCACAACCCATTTAATTTTCCAATAAGTTCCCATATGATCTTATTACTATTTCAAAAACCTCATAAATAATTATATTCTAGGGTTCTGACTACTTGTCCTAGATTTATATTATTCTTCTACAAGATCCCATTATTAGAGTGGTCCTCAATTTCACAATGAAAAACCCTTCCACAAATTTATGATTAATATGATGTTCAATAGATTATGAAGCAATTATTTATTTTTATTATTTAATACCTCATACATCCTTATAGTTTTTTATTAAAAGCAATAAATTAAAAATATCATAACATTGGTTAAAATATTGTTACTTTATTAAGGTTTAATACTGATTCATATCCAAGTCCATTTTTTTATCTGAAACCAAAATTTTGGCATGGAATATATCATTCTAGAATAAAATACCCCCCTTATATTGAAATAATATTTTATAATCCCTGTTTAGTCTCGTGAAGGACTTTATTATGGCATGGTCACTTCTGTAGAAACAAGATTTTCCTTCTTCACCAAATTTCTTATAGGCTTTCCCATTGTATTCCATAAGTGATCATAAATCCTCCAATACCATATTATGCTAGAATATACACTGTTATGCACATCATACATTAAAAAATTTTGAGATCGATAAACATGCTCTAAATCATTATTTCTTTATTATATTACAATGATATAAAAAAATCTATTGTTATTTTTTATATTTATAAATTATTCCTCTATATATACATTTTAGTGAATCGAACACATCATTTAATGATATTTATGTCATTTTTTTTCATCCTAAATTGCATAAACTTTTTTCCTATTTTTATGGTGAATATCACCTTATTTATTAATGTATACCGGACTTTAAAATCCTCTTATAACAATCATTAGTTGAAATCATATCCAATATTCATATGAAAAAATCCAACACAAACCCTCTTGCAGCATCATTAAGAAATATTATTGTTTTCCTTCTCCCAAATAAATAAGATATAAATATCCACATCCCCTAACTAATTTATATTATCAAAATTTGTAATAAATACATATTTTTTGATAGATTCTTTGAATTTATCTACCATGAAATTTTCCTTCTAATCACACCAACATTAATATTAATAATTTTATGAATCATATTAGGGAATATCTACACCTACTATTAATCTATTGATCCTAAATATAGATGAATCACATAGATAAGTGTGAATTAGTGAAATATTATCATGAATTAAATTTTAATCTCTTTAATTTATAAGGTTCTTAATCCACTTAGTATTATATCTCAATCTCACCTCATGTGAATTTGTAATAGTAGAGAGAGTAGAATACATAGACATCAAGGTTTCAGTATAAAATCATACTCGTTAACATGTTGTTTATAATCCAAAAAAGGATTTTTATCTAAACCTATAAGTTAATACATGTGGTTATACCCCCTAGTTACAATCTTCATCAATTTATTACACACACAAACATCCAAACTTCTATGGTTGGGTAGAAACTCCAATTAAAAGATATTAAAAGCTGGTTAGAAACCCCAATTCTATGATTCTTCGTCAATGATGATCCAATGATAGAATAATATATTATTTTATATGGTATTCCATCATGAGACTACAAGTGTAGGTTTTGTCATTTAAATCACCTAGAATATCATTTGTAGTTATGGTATCAAGGCTCCTTCCAAATCTTGTTCAATATGGTTTCTTCTCATATATTTAATATTATTAGTTATATATAATTTAGGGTCTCCTATATTTGAATCATATTCTCCAAAATAATAAATATATCTATCAGTCTAATTATCATTCGATGTACACATGATTTCACAATTATTATCACATTTATTTTGATTCACGTATCACATATTTTTACTCAAAAAATCATTATGATTCTTATTATAAATAGACCATAATCACTTTTTACATATCAATGTTATATAAATTTCATGATCTTTAATCTATATAGAATCTTATTCAAATCAATAAAATGATGCCCTATTTTTCATTAATTTAAACTCATTTGAATTATAATTAAAATAATCTTTTAAATTCTCGGAATACATTAGCTCCAATAAACCACATGATACATAAATATTTGTATATGCAAAACTCACATCTAATATTTCCCATATCCTTTTAATATTGGCTATTTTAAAAAATGATCATGCAATATGCAATGAGTTTCTCATCTGTTATATAGAAGTCAACTTTATGGATCTTAATTTTCCCACATCACATAAACGGAAATGTGGTTCTCAATAGGCTATGCAGTATATTCAACAAAATTATTTGGATATATAAATATATATTTTAATATGTAATTCACTTGTGTTACCATTATACTATATGGATTGGAAACATGACCTTTTATCACTTCCTTATATTGTCACTTATTCACACACACTTGACCAACATCTTGTGGTCACTTCATCATGGCCACTTGATATACCATTCATGTCCGCCTTTTTTATGATGTCACTTGCTCATTGTAGCCCTATAAGGGTTCATCGCAACGGTATCGTCTCACGATAGCACCCCAACTATAAGGAACCCCCATAAAACATAACATATTATAGCTTTTAAAGACAAGAATTAACATTTTTTACATTACCAGTGATCATTATTATTTAGAATATTAGAGAAATGGGTCATAAAATCTACATAAAAACCCTATATTATAAATTCAAAACATCTAATCAGTGTCCATTTTTAATATAAAATAAAATTTTGAAATAGAAAAATATTTTTTTTATGAAAATTCATTATGAATTTCAACTTGAGTTCTTATTTTTTAACACATTTATAAACCATCTGAAAAAAATTGTAAAACAGGAGATGAGAATAAAAATATCAATATGGGTCATAAAAATTATGATATTTTTATTTTGATAAAAAACATGAAAGCCTATAAAATATTTTCTTTTATCACAATGTTCATTGTTTATGCATAAAAAATAATTTCCACTTGATAAACACACCCCTTTTCCTCAATGAAGAAATTTATAACCCATAACATGAAAATTAAAACCACTTTGAGACCTAGAGAATTATATTGATAACCCATTTCATAAATAACATGATCCATGTTTAATCCATAGATGAACCCGCACTGATTAAATCCATCCATCTTACCTATAAAGGCAAGGAATGTTATACAGTTCTTTAGATTACTGTATGTGTGTACCCATCATATATGCTATACCGAGCCAAATTGTCATGTCAGATGTATTGAGATCACCCATAGTATAATAATTATTAGGCTCATCTATCATAATCAAAAATTATCATGTATAATATAATGAATAAGATATGTTATACTTTCTTATTTTTTAATAAATCCCTTGGAAGGATCTTTTTAGCCCATATGAAAAACACTTTGGGATATTGATATACCATTTCATTTCAATATCCATTTTCCAATCTAAAATAAACTTATAAAAGAGAAATATTTTTATTATCTAAATAAAATATGTTATATTGTTAAGGAATCCAAAAAAACTAATGTTTATCGAATTAGGAAAATTATTTTACACTATATATGTTTAAATATAAAATTTCATCTGTATTTTATAATGTAAGGCAAACATTCCATAACAATATTACTTTTGAATACCTGGGAATGAAAGTGAAAATGTACATACAATTAAATTTAATATTATTGTATGACTCTATAATACATTAATATGATATTTTAAAAGATATATAGATAGAAGAAAATGAGTAAGAAGGTAATCATTAAAATAGAATATTAAAAAGAAAATATATTTCGTTGATTCTAACTCATGACGTATGTTAAACATCATCCCAAATAATAAAAATATTATAATTAATTACATTCTTAAGAACTATTTTCAAGTTTATAAATCCTTTTTCTTTTATTAATAAACATGTTATATTCAATTACATAATCATTGGTTTCTATACTGTACTTTTTGATGATATTATGTTCATATGTCCAAAATGAATTCTGTATGCTGAAAGTGGTCCATGAGGTCATTATTCCATCATCTCCAGAATATTAATCATTATATCATTTTAATTTCCATATATCAATTATACTTTGAAAAGTGATCTTGACAAATGGTAATGAAAAAATAAATGACATACAATCATGGATATTATAGGTTGTGTGCACGCATTAGTAACACATCCCTTTTTCAACAATATTTATCGATAGAAGTTAATTATTAATTTAACATTAAATAATGATCATCATATCATAATTGGCATATTATTAATTTTAATATAATATATATATCATCCATGGGATGTCGTGTTGAAAAATGAACTATATCACTTGATGGTGGTGAAGTCTATAAGTTCACATGAATGGCGTTACCATTTTTCAGTGATTGATAATTTCAAAAAAATCATATTGTATTTTGACTCACCAGAAGAATAAATATTTTAATAATATTTTATTCATATATTAAATCTATCATTATTAAAATCCATCATTGGTGGTGATGTAAAACTAATTACATCGACTCATGTTGCGGTCGTCCACCGTAGAAACGAACAAGGGTTTCATTTCCCATATGATTAAAGAATTAGATAGATATAGGTTATTTAATTAACATAATAAAGTATAAGTATATTTTAGAATTTAATGTTTTTATATCATCATGGTTTAAGTAGATTATTTGTATGTATAAGAAGAAGTAAAACGAAAACACACGATTAAGAATTAAACCTCTTCTTCAAACAACCGCTTAAGGATTACACTAAAATAATTCTTATATTGGTTTTATGACCAAAAATAGGATTTTAGGCTGTTGGGATTAACATAAGGACGGAATTTGTGTAGATTTGGGATGAAATAAATGAATTTTTAATTTTCAATAAATGTGTTGAAGAGATTCCCTTTTATAAGTGAGTGAACGAGTCATCTTGGAATTTTATAATGTATTAAATTAATATAAAATAATTTTAATTATAAAATGGATATAAATTTAAATGATTAAAATAGTAGATGACTTTTAGTCTTGATACCCCATAAATTAAAAATTGGACATGTTTAGGTTATTATTTTACCATTATCTTTTTGTGTTAACCTATGTTACCATTTTTGCAAATCATCGATGTTTAAATGGTTTTCCTCTTCAGGTAAAATGAATCAATTCCCATAAAATGACCGTTGTTGATATTATCAACCATATCCTATTTACATGGTAGATTAAAAAAATCAAGAATTTTAAATCATTTAATAAACCATTATTTATTATAAAATATCATTTGTGTCAGTTTTTGCACTATTCATATATTTTGTCATTAAAAATTTCAAGAAAATTGTTAATGTCAAATATAAACATTCAAACATGAAAAATATGTTATAATTTGTATAATATAAAAACTCACTAATATTATATTAATTTTTATATTTATAAAATAATTTATTTTCTTTTTTATTTTAATAAAATTAATACTTTGTTGATGTTGTGTAATCATCCAAAGTAATTATATAATTACTAAAAATTTTAAATAAATTATCATCCAGAAAATTATTTAATAATTATCAAAATAAATATTAATATTCCTTTACAACATTCTTGAATCCATTTTGGAGCACATGAGGGATATTTAGAAGTGTGAGGGTGATATTTTGTATTTTTTTACTTATAACATTATATCAGACACTTTCATTGAAAAGTGTCCCATAAACAAAATATGTTTATAATATATTTATAGGGTTCTAAATAAAATGTTCCAATAATATTTAAGATGAACAATATTGGCCGTATCACTTATTTTTAACCAATATTGGCCTGATTTACCCTTTTACCATCGTGGAAAATTATTACTATTTTTTATATTAATTGTAAAAGAAATCAAGTTATTCTTATTAATTGATATAAATTAATATGATTCAAATTATGTAATAACTTTTACCAAATTAAATCACAAAACGTGTAATAAATCCATTTAATAATTATCTCGCAAAGTGTAGTGAAAAGATGTTTTTAGAAAAATTCATTTTTCAGGCAATATATAATCTTATAATAAACCTATGACTAGAAATCATTATTTTATTATTTATAAATTCCTAAATAAGTAAATATATATATATATATATACGATATATATATTTTTAATATTTCTTTATATGTCATTATTTAAATTAATTAAAAAGGACAAATTTTATGCAATTAAAAAATGTTTCAGAAAAATATATTTTAATAACACTAAACTTTTACTAAAATCATGAATATTTCCAAACCAAATAGATTTAATTGGATTATTATAAAAAAAATGTTTTATATTCCTTTAGTTAAATTGAATAATATATTGAGATCATTAAATTTATTTATTTATTGAATATATTTGAAAATATTTTCAAAATAAATAATTTCCCATTTTCATTGAATAATCATTCATTTTAGAAAAATCCCAAAAATTTATCTTAGGATAATTTTGAAAATTACAAATAAAAATTAAATTGTTTATTTAAAATTAAAATTAATTTATTTTATAATTATTCTTTTGAATAAAACCTTATAACAAATGAGTTCAATAAAACTATTTCTATTCTAATATAAAAAAATATGTAAGATTTTTAAAATGATTATATCTATATTATTCCTGAATAATAATAAATATGAAAGTCATTTATTCAAAAAAATATTGTTATAATATTCTTTTACTTATTTTGGAAATTATGTCCTCAAAATTTAATTCACATAATAAAGAAATAGTGATATCAATCCCTCTTAACATTTTCAGATTCCCATGTTGTTTCTTCAAGAATATGGATTCCAAGACAGACCATAAACTGATGAATCACCTTCATCCAAAATACTTGATCACTATCTTTAAGAATATATCCTGGTTATTTCTCAAAATAAAGGTTATATTCTAACTAGACCTCCATAGGGCTCAAACAATGTGATGAATTTGGAACATATTTTCATATCTTTGAGACATGATATATATTTTGTACACATGATGAACATAGAGGCTAGGCAAGTATTAGTAAACTAAACCGTCATTATATTATATTTTATATGGTTCATTAGAATATGGATATAGGTTCTACTTTTTACTAAAATTTATAACACATTTCATTGGGGATACATTATGAAAACATCATCACCTTCCTCAAAAGAAATATCATTCCTCTAGTAATTCACTTAACTTTTATGGATGCTTTGATATATCATCATATATTGCACAATATTCTTTAATTTCTCAATCATTTTTTCTACAATCTCTTCTCACATCCACATCGTTTCCACCACTTCATCTCAAACTAAAGGAGTCCCAAACTACATTCTATATAATTCATGTATACAAGACGTAAAATATTTTTATAAGAATAATTAACAGATGATATATATTGATCCCAACATACATGCTAATCCATTTAACAAAACAAAAGAATTTTTTCAATGGTCAAAATTTTTTGAGCCGACTATCAATTAGATTGAGGATGAAAATTTTATTGAAATTTATTTCAATACCCAACAACCTATGAACTCCTTTCTTTAAATTGTAGGTGAATATGAATCCCTAGCAGATACAATGGAGCAAAGAACTCTAGGTAACCTTACAATATCCTTAAGGTGTAGTCGATAAAGTAGATATGTAGATATTGTATCTATAACAATAAATAAATGTTCATACTTAGTTAGTTGATGAAAAATAGAAAAACTTCCATTATTACATTGTGATGTCCATGGAAACCCCCTTATAAAATCCATGCATATATTTTCCAGTTTCGACTCTAACACTAGAAAATTTGGAATTATACCATTTGGTAATTTTTACTTTTCTTAAATTTAATAACATCTCAAATATTTCAGGTAAACATAGTAATATATCATTTTATTCCATCCCATCCATAATACTATTAATGGCCTCTATGTATCATAGTGATTCAAGGATGAGTGGAAATTTCGGAACTATATCCTTCACTCAATAATTCTATATTCAATTTGGAATAAACAAGCAAACATAATATCTTAACAAATATAATAATACATAGGTTTCCCATATTAATCTCTGAAAACATACACTTCATAAAATATTCTATGTTCTCCTATAAAACCACATCCCCTTGAGCTTACATAATTATTTCAAAAACATAAAATTGAACTAATTATTGAAACAAAATTGACAATGTTGCTACATTTATAATTTCTAGGAAAAAAATCATCAAATTATTTACCAAATGATGATGTTCCAAAAGTAGCATGGTTATTATTGTAATGATTTTCCAACTCAAATAATCAGTTGCATTATTTTCTCTTCCAATGGGATAATGGATCATGTAGTCATATCCAATAATTATTTCCAAAAATTTACTATAACTCTTGTTCTACTCATATTGAGTAAATATATAATTTTAAATTTTTTGATCAATATATATTTTGTACTTTTATACATAAAAGTCCCTGCAAATTTGTAACTAAAAAACAATATAATCTATTTCCAGATCATGTGTAGGCTAATTTAACTCTTGAGCTTTTTATTGATGTGAAGCATAAGAAATTACATGATCTATATTTAATATAACACAACCAACTTCATTATATGAAACATCATTATAGATGATGAAGTCACCATTTCTAGATGGAAGGTCCAAAACTACTAAATTCTCTGATCTAAGTTATATTTATTAAAACAAATCATCACATTCATTTATCAATATTAATTTTACTACACACTGAGTGAACATAATTAGTGTTATGGATAAATGAGTATTTAAAAAAACCAGTGATAGTAACATAAAAAGAATACAAAATTAGAAATCTTCATGTCATTTTTATATCTTTTACATTCTTCAATAACATTTTTTAGTAGGGTCAATAATAATGAAATATTAAGAAATAATATTTCCAATAATGGAATCTATTACAACCAAAATTTACACTTATTATGTTTTCCATATAGTTTATTATCATTAATGGGTTTTAAACAATTCCTTATAAATCTTTCATTATCTTCATGACTTTTATTTTAAAAAAACATTAATAAACACAACCATTAAATTATCCAAGAACTCATTTAAAACACTATTTAAAAGGTCCTTAACTACAACTAGTTCATTAAAAGCCCCCAAATGGAATAACTAGATACTTATAAATCCCATGTATTTTAAGAAATAATGTCTTAATGATATTTTTCTCTTTCACCACCAACTAATGATACCCTAAACCGAGATCATTCTACAAATAATACCACATTCCATGGAACTATAACCAAATTATTAAATATCAAAAAATCTACTATATTAGTAGAAAAGAATATTCACACACCTTTATATGTTCAGTGTTGATGATTTCAACCCAGAGAAACTAATTTTAGACACATGGTAGTATAAATTCACAACCCGTTGAAATTGAAACACATCACTTCTAGTTGTATATCTATTAACACAATCTAGGGTTGTCTATGATTCTTGTATTTTCAGTCAAAAGCCTTATGACCAAATTGACCACACAAATAACACTTTCAAAATCTAGAAAAAGAATATCTGAGATGTATTTTACCACACCCTAAACATGATTGGGGCTTACATCTAGATTTCATTGTTGGCTTATTCTATATATCTTTCCACCCTGACCGCTTCTTACTATTGTTATCATGGGGAATATAAGTATCAAAAAACTCCATCTCAACTTTCTCAAAACTACAAAACAATTTCTCCTAATTTTTAAATTTTAATGATTCAAATGATCTGAATAAAATTCATTTCAACCCTAACTAGATTCTATTAATTAAATTATAGACATCCCAAATAAAATTTGGTATATACCTGAAAAATCATGAAAACATTTCCTCATATGTGGATACTTATTATTCATCTTATTTCCATAATTGTATGATTTTTTTCTCTATCCTATGACTAACAAACCTAATGAAATATATCTCTATAAAATTATTCGTAAATTTATCTCAATCCAAGGGATCTAGATCATATGTTTCACTATTATTATTAATGAAATATCACCATCCACGAGATTCTCCTTCAAAATGATAAACAGAAAAAGTTACATACTAACATTCTGAACATCAGATAATAAAAAATATC
Organism: Viscum album; assembly: GCA_963277665.1. Lineage (NCBI taxonomy): Eukaryota > Viridiplantae > Streptophyta > Magnoliopsida > Santalales > Viscaceae > Viscum > Viscum album. The sequence goes on along the minus strand of OY728125.1, from coordinate 539,109,352 downwards.
TTATTTTAGATAATTGATCCATTTGTTGGATAATAATGGATTTTAGGTTCCACAAAAAGTAGAAGGGTTTGTTTCCTTAAATGATCAACTATCAGTATTTTACTCTATGTAAATATGGTTTCCCTCAAAAGTGGATGAAATCACTATTTATAGCTGTTGTCAAAGTAGCTATCACTATGATAAATTACTCAGTTCCATTTCCAACCATTCTATGATACGGTTTTTTAAGAATATTTTCATTATAATACATTTTTATGTCAGCATATTTATTTCCAATTTGGAAAAACATTCTTAATAGACAATGATTAAGTGAATCAACATCGTACTCATCTGATGTTGTATCATATTTTTAAAGGTTGGGACTAAAGCCTCATTTTATTATTAAACCAAATTAAAGACCTCTTTAAACTAGGTAGAGGGAAACCCATTACATAGCCCAAAGTCCCAGTGGTCTTGTAGCCCATTACATAGCTCGTAGGCCCAAATTTATGGGCCAATAGCCATTCTGTTAATAGTTACCTGCATGCTACACTACCCGTATAGTACCACCACCGTTACAGTGCCATGTCGTCGCTACAGTACCCGCCGATCAACAGTTCCATCACTGCTGCAGTACCACTACAGTGATGCTACAGTAACTTGCGCCCCATGGGTTTCGAACCCCCATTTTTCCTTTAGGATTACAGGGTTCTTACCACTAGGCCAAACACCAACTACATCTGGTGTTGTATCATGATAACCATAAATTACAATTTCTTAATGTTATTTCACTTTATTGTCCTAACATCTAAATTTATATTTATTATTCCTATAAAACCATCTATATGGACCCAGCATTAAACATTACATATTTTAGTCCCTTTAAACTATAATTTGTTTCCTTACAAAATGGAGTAACTTTACAGTTTATAGATTAAGATAATTTGGATATAACTCATGCAAAACAAAACCATATCATACAAAGTGGACACTTCTAATCAATATCTATTTTTTTGAGGATATAAAACATTAAAAATGAAACATATTTTCTTTTCATAAAAAATATTTAAGACTTTTAACATGACATCTTGTTTGATCAAATCCATCCACAAACACTATGAAAAACTTCTAAAAAAGTGTGATAAAACCAAAACTACTAGTAACATACATAAATGAATAAATATGTTAGTTTGATGGAAAACATGAGAACCCATAAATTTTTTACAATTATCAAAATATTTTTTGGGCATATGAAATAAAAAATTTCAACATTATAATAACACACCTTTTTCTCAAAAAAAACATTTATATCCCATAGAACTAAAATAATAACCCCTTTTGGTATCATAGAAATTTATATTAATATCCCATATAAGAAATATATGGAGACTATCTAAACCCATTTGAGAAACCACACCAGTTATCTCCCAATTTCATTCCTATAATAATAATGAACATTACCCAATGCATTGGAACGGTATCTGGAATGAATCATCATATAAGCCATATATTTCTCACATATCATATAAAATATATCTGGATCACACATCATATATGATTTATAGAGATCACCAATTCTCATATATAATTATAATGTAAAATATCATGAGTAACCACTTTTTATACATGCATCATCTATAATAAAACCTGTAAAAAAACTCTTTTTAGCCCACATGTACATTACTTTTAGATATTGATATACCCATACTTTTCAAAACCCATTTTGAAAACTAAACTGACCAGATATAAAATGAATATATTTTTTATTTCAAAAAAATATAAAATATTGTAAATGAATCAAAAAATAAAATAACAGTTAAAGACTCTTCAGAATTTTTTGTCATTATAATCATCAAAATAAAACATTTCACTTGTCTGTTTTATTGAAATTCAAAACACTGCATAAAAATATTACATTTGAAAACAATTGAATGAAACTTAAAATAGAAATAAAATTTCTATCATAATTATTCAATATAAATATAATTATTTAATAATATATTTTTAAAAATATGGACGTGTAAGAATATCATTTTGAAGGGATTATCTAGAAAAGGATTTTTAAATGAAATCCCCTAACCTAGAGTATGACTTGTCTCATACATTCTTCATCTACATAAATAATAAAATTATATTTATTATTTATGTTATGATGAATCTTTTTTCATGTTGATTAATCTATTTTATTATATTCATTTCCATAATATATTCCATTATTGAATCATTTACGTTTATACTAAATGTTTTGATGATATTCACATCATATGTCCAAAATGGCTATGGTAGGTTGACTATACGAGAATAGGCCATTATTCCCTTATATGTAGAATAATAATAACTAATTATTTATAAATATTTAATATATATTGTAATAATAAAACCAATAAAGTAAATTTTTAGGAAAAATGAACCATGTTACAATCATAGAGACGGTATGCTATAAATACATATGAGTAACATTTCCAATTTTCATTGATCATATGAAAATAAGGTAAGAATTATTTAATATTTACAAAATGATAATGATCTCAGTAATATGATATATTTTTTAATTATACTTTTATATATCATCCATGTGATTTGGTGTTGAAAAATAAATCACATCACTTCGTGGAGGCAGTAGTCCACACATACACATGAAGGACATTTTCATTTTTCAAAGATTGATAATTTAATAAAATTTATGGTATATTAAATATAAATAGATAAATATATACTTTTAATATCATATATATATATATATATATTAATTGTTTCATTATAACTATTTGTGAGGCAGTGACAGAAAATGATGTACATCCGTTTATGAGGTATTAGTCAACAGTACACATGAAATTTTTTTTATTCCCTTTTGATGGAAGAATGAGATGTATATAGGTTCATACATTAACATAATACCATCTCTATTTACGGTAGATAAAAATTTTATTATAACATTATGGGTTAAGAAGTCATTAATGAGGTTGGAAAAGAAGTAAAATGATGAAAATAGATTAATAATTACACCTAATCTTTAGGTATCCTCTTAAGAATTACAACGAAATCTAACCTAGGTTGGTTTCTTGATTAGAAACAGGCCTCTGGTATGTTTCAAGGGATGTAATCAAGGTATTTTGGATGGTCTTTTCCTAACCAAATGGATTTTTTAGTATAAAGAAAATATTATGGGAGGTTCCCTTTTATAAGGGAGGGAATGGAACTCTTGAAATTTCATAATGTTTTAAATTAATATAAATTAATATTCATCATTAAATGGATCATATTTTTAATATTATAATAGATATTTTGATTATTACATATTCTCTAATACAATAAAAACTAGACATCTTTCTATGATTTTTTCTCCATTAACATTTTTTAACCTGTGTTAACCCGTTTTGATTATTACCTCGATATTATAGTTACTAACTATTTAGGGGTCTTTAAATTTCCTATAAAATAGAATTAAACTAATAAATATAAAATGGTTGATATATCATTAATATCATCTTATCATGGATGAAGAATTTGTTTTCTATCATTAAATCATTTAATAAACCAATATTTATTTTATAATGTCATCAATGTTAATTTTGACACTATTCGTTAAATATGGATTAACAAATTACTAAAAATTTGAATTCCGAATATAATCCTTTCTGACTCATAAAATATGTTATAATTATCTGAAATAATTGGAGTATAATAACTCATTTAAATATTATTACTTCCAATTTTTTTAAATCATTTAATTTATTATTCTTTTAATAAAATAAATATCACATCAGTGACACGTAAGAATATATGGTAATTTTATAATTTAAAACAATTAACTAAAATTTTCATTATGGAAATAATTTTGATATTCTCAGAATAATGATTTATATTCATTCATATCATTGTGTGGTACCTATGTGAAAATAAAATATATATTTAAACAAAAGAGGGTGACATTTTATCTTTATATACTTAAATTATTATCTTGGTCTTCTTCATGGAAATGTATCTCTTAAAATATATCATACATATGGTGATAAGGGACTATATACCTTCATCAAATAATATTTAAGATGAAAAATTGCGGACATATTACTTTTTTTAAACAAGGTTAACCTAATTTACCCTTTAACAGTGGTGAAATGTTTTAAAACTATTTATACTATTCAATTTAAACAAAAATTAATTATCAATAATTTAATAACATAAGTTATTCTGATTCAAAATATGGGATCTATTTTTAAAAAATTTTACCCCAGTTATTATAGAATATCATTTTATAAGTACCCATTAAAACATGTTGGAAATCGATTTCTTAGGAAAATTCATTTTTCTAGCAATATATGTTCTTAAATTAAGCTTAAGACTATAAATATTCCTCTTATTGATTTAAACTCATATGCATGGATATATGATATATAATTTTAATTTAAATATTTTTCATTATTTGTTATTTTATTAGAATAATATAATTCAAATGGTTTATATTCATACTTAATAAAAAAATCCAAAACATAATAGGAATTTTAAAGTAATTTATTTAAGGGAAGGGAGTGATAATATTTGAAAAATCACTAATATTTTTTACTTGTAACAAAAAAATGAAACATTTCTAAAATATTCCAAAAATGAATTCTAGGATAGATTTTAGATGTTGAATTGAATAATGAAATAAATTCTTTCAAATTCCAATTCTATAATTTTAAAATATGTCTATTAAATAAAACCTTAGTATAATTGATTTTAATAAAACTATATTATTATTTTTAATAAAATCAATTAATATTTCAATAATAATAATAAATATGATAATTATTTACACCACTGGTTTCACATCAATTATATTACTTGGTGGTAACACATGATAGTAGCACCTGATGGTAGAAACTCATAGATGAATCATGACTATAACACCTTAGGGTCTATCCTGTTTGTAGAAACTAGTGTAGAACCATAGTTTTAGCACATAATACATATCACATTTTCAATAAAAATCATTTTCTTGAACTTCTACTCTAGATTTATTCATGATATAGTGTCATGGATCATTTTATATTGAACATTGTACTAACTCAGTCATCTTATTGACTAACATGGATATATTATTAGGCATGTCATCCCTTTCCTTTGTAAAGCCATAAGAATCTGCCATGAATAGTCAATAACACATATTAAACCATTGAAAAAAATTGTGTACCTATATAGGGTCAAAAATATCATCATTTTATATTTTTGGAAATACCAATACTGAGTACCAGTATGTGTGCTTTGTTGTATTCTCACATTCTCCATCTTATCAATAATCAAATAAAAATTTCATTGTGAGGGTCTTGTCATCACTTCTTCTGCCTTTCAAGGCACATGAGATTATCATACCAATTTTTTATGATAAAGATGGTTCCACATATTTCTCTTAACAAGTAGACTTTAGTTGGTTTAGTCTATGTCTATTGGGGGAAACCCAGTGTAGAAAACAAGAGATATCAACCAATGATGTCTAGGTTATCCATACAAACTCTATGCATGTGATATCATGATCATATTTTCCCATTTCTATTATACATTCTATGTGATAATATATTTTATAAAAATATATATGTAACCATTTAAAAACAAAAAAAACATATAAAAATTTCATGCATAAGTCATGGAACACCCCATTTTCTATCATGTTTTTTATAAAAATATTATATCCCTTAATAATTACATTTTGTGAAATCGTAAAAAAAGTTTTGTAAGGGTGATTATCATACCCTTAACTTTATTTTTGATAAATTTATAGAATTGTTTTTGTTCACAAAAATTTAATATATTCAAATACTCTTCTTAATGTTACTCTACACTAAGAGATTCACCCCTCATCTTTCATTTCATTTAATTCTCTAAAATCTTCAAAGTAAAGTCAATTCCTGATGACTATCTGGGGAATCATAAAACTTATCCTTAAATTCAAAATTAAATAATAAGGAATGAGGGTATGCCTCTATGTTTCATAGAAATGACATTCAGTAGGATATATTCATATCGATATGGTCTATTATTTTATCCCAATTTCAGCATTGGAATATTTCGTCAGAATTTTATCTATCTTTTTAATGTCATCTATTTGATTGTAATTTTTCCATAGAACTTATTCCTTTAGTATAGTACCTTATCACACCTCATGATTCTTTATATTCTTGTTTCCAATTATGGAAAACATCAAAAACAATTTCACATCACATTCTAAATCTATTGTTCTTACTTTAGATTTAGAAATATTTTCGGAATACTAATTTTTGTACTGGTTTTAGTTAATTTAGATATAAAACTAAGAATTATTTTTGGAAATTATCTATATTATTGGAATCTTTTCGTTTATTTCCATTAGTTTTTTAACACACTTCTCTTTCAGAGAATGCATAACCTCTCTGTCAAACAATCAAATGAATACTTCAACCTTATGACCTTCTAAACTGCATCTTCTATTTACTTATCCCATAATCTATAATTTTTTATATAGATAGGTGTGGTTAAGATCTATCCATAGGATGTATCCTTTGATATTTTTTCTTTATATGCACACTTAAAATCCCCATCAGTTCATCAATATTACTTGGTAATGATATTTTAAAATTTTACAAATAGGTTTTCTATCCACAACTACCCAAACACTGACAAAATCCAACAAACATTGTTCTTATATATTTGTTCTATATATTTCAGGATTTGTGTTGTTGATTTCTTATTGCAATCTAAACCGAACTTTTACTATTGATTTGTGGCCCCTTGTCTTATTTTTCTATTCCATTGATGTGGAATACTTCCTATTTGTTTTATTAACCCATCTATCCAAGGTTTTATTTTTCACATATACATTATTAAAGGAAATAGACCTCTTTTTAATATTCATTAAAGCACATTTACCTTTTTCAAGTAAACATTGCTTCTCATTAATATGGAAAGATACCACCACATACCTCTATATCATTAGTGACATCTTCAGTAGAACTGTTCAACTCATTTTTTACTATGATACATATGGATTGTGGCTCAAATAGTTCATCTTTCATTATATAAAATTCCTTTATGAGATATATGATAATATATTCATGTACAACTTCTTTAATATTATACTTATTATTCTCATTAACATAGGGAACTTATTTCTTATTTAGATCTTCCCTTTCATGAGGCACTATTATTTTTTATTTATAAATATTTGAATTTTCTTTCTAAAGGTATTAAATATTTTCCAATCAGAATTATAATTTTTCTTTAAGATTCTACACAAAATGTATTATTTCTTCTCCAACATCACAATAGCTTGAAAATTAAGATCCTATATTTAGAATAAAAAAGAAACCAACTTCATCATCTAATGAATAAATTGATGATGAATATTATTTCCTATTTCTGATAAAATTATTCTACTTATTATTCAGTTATTTATTCTTCTTCTTACCCTATATATGTTTATGAGATATATCTTTATTTTTATCATATTCATATTAATCTTCCATATTTTTTAGACAATCATAGGAATATTGTAAAAGTATATTATAATTTTGTCAAATTAGTGATTTACCCACTTTCATTTACCTTCTTCGAACTTATTTTAAATAATAAAGAAATTCTTCTTGAAGTAATTTTCACCTTCCTCATATTCTGAATTACTTAATTCAATAGCTTATTCTTATTTAATTTTTAATTTTATCTTTGGATAAACATAAATCTCATTTTTTTCTTCTTTTAAAATTATAGTTTTCTTATATGATAATATATGAGTATATTTTATAATTCTCCTATAAAAAAGCATCCATATTATATGGATGATAAGTTTGATTCAAAATGATCTAAAATATTCTTCTAATTTATTCTAACTATGATGGAATCTCCTTGTTTCTCACTAAAAAACCAGATATTTATTATAATCTCATTAACCACTGTCAAAATGGAATTAGTAGTTTCATCATTTGGAATATTTATATCTTTTAAATTGTCTCATATGAACTTAGATCATGACTTATTTTACATTGATATTACAATAATAAAATCTTATTATTTTTTCAATATGAGATTTATAGAAAATATATTTGGTGGTCTAAGAGTAAAAAAGATAAAAAATAAAGAGAGAGATATAGATGGAACACTCCCTCCTTGTATGAGAAATTAAAACCATTCGTATATAATAAGTGATAACATGGTATTGTGAAGAAGAAGAAGTAGACTTTGGGTATCGAAGAATTAGAAGAACTAAACCTGAATCAAATGATCAGATCCATTATATAGAATCTAATGGATAATGAGAATATAATGACCTATGATACATTTCATTATATATTTAGAAAACAAATAGCATGGAAAGCCCCATTGTGGTTATTCTTTTTCATTATATCAATGCACTTTAAAATAGTAAGGAGTTACTGAGTTCGAAACTCAAAGTTTTCATTTGAGTTTAGATAATCTTGTAAATGGATTCTAAACAAGATCTTTGATGCATGGTTATTTATATAGATCTTGTTTAATGATTCATTTCTTAAATATCCAACTGTATTCGAAGTCTCTCTTTTGTGGAAGATGATCTCAATGGTATATGAAGTGAAATATTGCTTATATTTACGATCCACTTTTAATAGTGGAAGTAATTTTAAATACCATTTTGGAGACTGAAGACTGTGGGATGTATTATAATGTTCTCTTCACTTTTGTAATATTTTGAAGATGTACCAATATAATATGATTATCATAGTTTCAAGATAATCACTACCTATCCCAATTGTAGTGGATTATAATATTATTTGTGGATAATATATTACACATATGATACAAAACATTATAATGAGTATTCCTCCCACATTAGTGTTAAACTTTAAAAACACTTTTTTTCTCTCTACTTTGATATTCCTAATTTCATGTGTGTGTTTCATGTTGGTTAAAACAAATAGATCCATTTGTATTAACTAAATATTTTGGATCAATGATGAAAATGGATAAAATATAAAAAGGCCATTTTTAATTTTGTAAAATTCTGAAACACTTGATTTATCCTCCCCCTCTCAGGTGTTTAAACCAAATTATAATGTATTATTAATTAGCATCATTGAGTAAGGTTTCCTATATTTGTATTGACTGTTTCTTTTCATATGCTTTACTATATGAATATATATAATTCATAATGATTATGTTTTATTGTAGTTTCTCATATGGAAGATCGTATTCTGAACCATGTTAATACAAAAATGAGTGTATCGACCCAGACACTAAGAAAATGGAATAATATTGTGGAAAATATGAAAATAATTCACTAAAAAGTAAAATAGGAATTACTACAACCAGGTGGTAATAAGCCTGGTAAATATATTATTATGATGAATCATGTATAAGGTTTTATTAATATTAAGTTTAATTACATATGTAATCTTGAACAATCAGAGGTCATATTAGATTATTACCATTTAATAAGTTAATGTGTACGATAACGTTCACCACAAAAAACACCAAACATAAAAGAAACAATTATATATTTATATTTAAAATAAATATTTAATTATAGAAGTTAAAATAATTCATTGAGGAATCATAAAATAATAAGAATAAATACATCATAAGATACATATATTTAAATAATATAATGGCTACTTTAATATAAATAAAATTTAATTCATTTACCTAAAATTCCTAATATGATCATTTATTTTTTAGAAAAATATTTTTATGAAATGTTTCCTTATATGTGATATGTAATTATATATCCAGAAAAATACAATTAAGGTGGATAAATTTTGTTTTATATTAATAACGTTTTACCCCGATTTATTTGGTCAATAATACAGAATAATAATATTAGTTAATAATTAAAAATATCATTTTCCAATTAAAATGGTTTTCATTATATTTTATGATTTTATTCAAAAACCTTATTTAAAACATTTTAAAATTAAAATTAATAAAATATAACTTTTATTTTAATTCCTCATATCAACATTGATTTAATATGAGTTTTTCACAATTTTCTAAAAAGGTCGATTTTTTGTCGAAAAGTAAATTTTTCATTAAACATGTAATTTTTATAAATTTATCAATATATAAGAAATAAATTAAGCATTAGAAAACATATTAGTGATCAAATATTTATATATTACATTAAATTGTGATTTTAAAATATTCTTGGAGGTTATACATCATATGTCTGACATTATTAAAACTAAATAAAATTTTACTTTAATAAAAAAATGTTTTTGATATTTTCATTGAATAAATGTATTTTCCAAGGAAATTCAGTTTTGTATCATCTTGAATGACTCATAACCTTTAAATTTTTTTAAAATAAATTGATTTCTTTTGTGAGAATAATTATCCATGATATTTTTTTCTTATATATAATAATAAATCATAAAATTGGAATTTATTATAATAAAAAAAATTTACACAATTAAGTAGGTTTATTATATAATTAACCATTAAAATATTCAATATTAATCATTTTTATTAAAATTAATTACTTATGATTGAAATTAAGTAGTAAGCTTAAAGTAAATTTGGGTAAAAGATAAAAGTTAAAAAAAGACTGAAAACAATCAGAGGTGTATAAAAAACGAGTGTTTTAGATGCTTTTTGACACCAAAAATAATTTAACCTCGTCTTTTGTAAATGTTTTGTCATTCACACTTTAATAATAACCATGTATTTTTGGAAATGTAAGGTCTCTCCAAAAAACTAATAATCTCTCACTTATAAAAATGGTGACATCTCAACCACTTCAAGACATGACTAATATTAGAATTTATTATTTAAAAACTTCCATATTTGTCCTTTTATTACCATATCCCACTTTCCAATGCTTTTGGTTTCATTATTAGCATAAGAGGATCATTTCTAATGGTACATTTAATGAATGTTAAAGTCACACATGTGGGTAAAATCAACTACTTAGCATTTATTCTTAATTATTTGCATTCCTATTTATACTAAAAATAATGTTCTAATGATATTAGTTTAATTTATATACTTTAATTATAGAATACTATGGTTATTATCATTGTTATTCACCTACCCCATCCTATTAGAAAAAAAATTCATCGTTCTTTTGTTGTGTTGAATACTACCTCTATGATGCATTGTGTTTCATCGTACATCACCACCTAATAAGGATGGTGATAAAAAAACTTATTAAATGATAAATATTTTATAATACTATCATTATGATTCTAGTATTAAAAATGAAGAACCAATTAATGATATTATCAACAAATTTTCATCAAAAATTTAATCATTTAAAACAAGTGTACTAAGAGGATAATCTTTAATTAAAATTTTATAATATTTTAATATCTGTTTCATATACTTATAAATATATAAAAATACAATATAATAAAAATTATAAACACTAAATATTCTTATTGTACTTTTATTTTAATTATTTCACAACAAAACCAAATCATAATCAATCATTAAATCAGGGTACGTTCATGTTTGGGTCGGTATAACGACCTACTGAAACAATAATATCCTTTTATTTCATGGATGAGTACTGAAAAATATTTAATATTATTATATTATATCAATTTTAAAATAATGATTATTTCATTCTAGAGATGTTATATAAATATTTAAATCGCCATTTTTGAAAACATTCTTCTGTCATTAAGAATTAGTTATGGATGATTGTTATCAATTTAATCCTTAATGATAATGATTAAAAAAACTCATGAATGTAATTAGAAACATAATAACAAATTATAAATCATCCCAAATAGATACATTATTAATTTTTTAATGATTATTCTTAGAAGAATAATTAATAGATAAACTATTATTATAAATCTAGTAAAAATGATCAATCCCACAAACACCGGACGTGGAAAGTTTTTTGAATTTATAACCACTAAATAATATCATTATGGTTCTATTATAATTATTGTACTACAAAAAACCTCAAGACCAATCATTAAATTGGGTAATGTTCATGTTTAAGAAGGTTTAACTGCCAACATGAACATTACTATAATATTTGATCATGGATTAGTAGGAAAATATATTTACTAGTATTATTTGATATAAATGTGTAAATATTGATTTTTTTATTCAAGATATATTATATCAATATTCAATTAATCAATTACGAAAACATCCTTCGATTGTTAAGAATCAAATATGCATGCTTGTTATCAATTAGATATTTAATGATAATTATTAAAACACTCATGAATTTAATAACTAAAACAATAAGTAATTATAAATGATACCAAATAGTAACTTATTTACTTTATTAATGATGATACTTGGATAATGAATGAGTAGAGACACTGTTACTATGAAACTAGTAAGAATGATCAAAACCCAAAACACCCAATTGGGAAGGTCATTAGGATTAAAAAATAGAATGACTATATTGGTAAATTATAAATGAAAATGGATATTACTAAGGTTATTAATTAATATATTAAGGTTGATATGTTTTTTATTCAAAATATTGATGTACATTCATAGAATTATGTATAAGAAGTATGGGGTTTCGTCATAAATTACTCACTTCGGTAAAAGCTTATTTCTATTAACCAAATTTTTTTATATGGTGTATATAATACCAATTTGAGTAATAATATTATGAATTATATTTTAATCATAGTATTTGAATAACAATTATAATAAAAAAACATTCGTTGGGTTTTTTTAATGTGTTACTCATGCTACAAGGGTTTTCTTGGTCTCAATTCTTATTCTTCGAGAAATAATAAATGTTATGACACATGTTTCATTTCAGTGGTCTTCATATGAATTAATATCTCATTAATTTTATATATGTTGTTTCATATTAATTCATGTAATAAACTAATATAAATAAATATCTTGTCTTGAAATGTATTTTTAGTCCAATGTTACCCAGGACGTAAGAAATTTTAGTTACTGAGTTTTCATTTAATAAGTTATGATCTTTTACCAGAAATATTTAATATAAGTTGAGTAAATTATAAACTTTTATTGTATTGTTTGACATTATCTCATTGTATAAATTTATACCACAGAAAATACTTTTTAAAGATTTTATTCTTCGTGGAGTGTATTTCCCATAAAAGATATTGATAAATAAAATATCTTTTCATTGACTTATAATGTTTTATCATTTGCATTGCTTTATATACATGGGTTCCCTCACACAAACATTTTATTATATGGTATTTCAAAATCCTATTTGGTAAAATTCCTTTCTAATAAAAATTAATTTTATTTTGTCATCTTAAAAAATAAGTTTTAAACATTGGTATATAAAAATAATAAAAAAAAATTTTCATTCAATTTCACATGCTTATTCATTCTCTCCATATTTATAAAATGAAAATATTTTATCATTTTATAATCCAATTATTGATGATTATTTTTTAAATTTATTTTTTAAAAATTATTTTACACCAACATTTCAAAAGTCACCTTTGATATCGACATGTAACTTTATTATTTTATATAAATGATATAAAAATTATAAATAATCTTTATGTTTTCACTTATTTTCCCCTTATCATTATTAAAATTATTTAAGCTAATAGGGTTTAGGTTTCAATAGATGTATATGTTATCATTTAGGGGATCAAACTCACTATATGAAAATATTAAATTCCTATAATATCGTTTGGGGAATTATTTTTTGAGGGTGTTTTTTATATTTGCAAATACTCATCTATTTTTCTTTTCAGATGGGGATTATGTTCTCTTGAAACCATTAATCTTAATTATATTTATATCTTATGATCAATATTATTTTATTATTTACTTATATGTATACTCATTTCTCAATACATTGTCAAAATCTCATTTTTTATAAGTTAGGTTGAATGAAGTTCAATAAAAATTAATGTTATTATATTAACAAAGGGAAAAGTATTTTCATTTCCTATGTTGTTTTTCTAATATGAGTAGTTTTTGGAAATTTAACTATAAATTTTTCATCCATCCACCTTTTTCATGTGCATGGGATGTGATCATGTTATCGATTTTATTGATATTTTTAAAAGTACAAGAATTCAATATATTAATATTCCAATTAGAAAAATTCTTAGAAAGTTTTCTATGTATTATTTGACCAACGACCTACTGTCTCATGATGGGTTTTGATTATGATATACCATTATTTATAGAAGAATAAGTATCAATATGTTTTATGATCATTAAAATATAAAATAGGTTAATAATGTTATTACATTAAGTATATTTCATTATATGGGTTGTCGAGTTTAATTCTGTAAGAGGTTTCATTAAAATGGTAATAAAATTAATGTTGACTATTATAGTGAAAACATCAGACATAATCAATTTATGTGTGGAGATATGAATTATACAGTCCCTGGATGCATGAATATGTCTCATTACACAAATAATGTTGTGTTTTGGGGTACACATATCCCCATAAGAGTATAGTTTATTAGCATAAGCCCCTGACAAAAGGATTTTTATGTCTAAAATTATGTATTACATTATTATGTGATCAGTATTGTTAATAAATATGTTTTAATTTTTCTTACATGGATGTAAAAATCTTTGAGTTTCTTGTTGATTATGGATTGATGTTGTTTAAAAATTTCTTCCCTAATATTTATGCAATGTTCATGAAATGATTTCTTTATTTATAGGATTCTCCTATTGAGCATTTTATCTCACCCAATTCCTATTTTTCTATTCCCTGGGTTTTCCAAAAAAAAGTAAATGTGATATTTTTAGAAGGATACCATGTGTGGATGAATTTATGACATATATTTAACACACATTATTCAATAACTATTTTCTAATATAGTGGAAATTTTTTCCGTTATTTAAGAAAGGCATGGGATTTATTAGCTAATGTGGTTTCCTCATTATATAAATTCTAAAACCTAAAAGGAATAATGAGATTTATAATATCAGTATTCATTTTTCATTTTTTTAATTATGTACTCTAATATCCAATATTTTATAGGTGGTATCAAATAATATATAAACTATGTTTTTATGTAACCAATTCCTAGATTGAAGGTTTGATGAATCACAAAATCACATAATGGATTTCATTATAATGTTTATGATCACCTTTAAATAGTCCCTATTAATGTTTTCATATATATACTATAACATATTAATAGACTATTGGATGAATAATTACAACTGGAATATGATGTTAATGTAATGAAAGATGCATTAGTTAAAAATGTGTGAAAATATAATAATCTTGTAAATCTTTTTAATAATTCGGTATTATCAATTTTATATCATAATTAAAGAATAAATTTTATTTTTAAATAATATTAATGCTTTATTTATGATATTTTTATAAGATAATGTTATTTCGGATGTTTCATATATATTGTAGAAAATACATATTGCCTCTATAAAATATAAATATGGTGATTTTGAGGATAAATAAAAGATAATAAAATAGATATATAGTTATATAATAGTAAAAACTAACAATTATAAGCATCACATTCAAAAATTATAATTTAATGATGGTTAGATATAATCTATGGTTTAAAACAATACATGTATTCTAATGTACCTTTAATATTATGTAAAGTTGAGAAATCTAGAATCAACTCAGGTCAAATCACCTTAAATATATGATAAGACATGAGGTACCACTCATGTATCTAATGTGTGTATTAATTCTAAGAAGACTCAAAATGGTTGAAAAAGATGATCAATTTTCTATAGGTAAAAATCTATAGCTATCTCTTGGAAGAAAGGTAAACCATTTTCCTAATAAATTTAATTATATTAATGTTTTCTGGATTGGTTGTTTATGAAAAATAATAATATGATGAACAATGATGGTGAGTATTAAATCAATAAATAAAAAAGGTGTGATGAGACTGGGTGTTAGTTTTTTCCTGGAGATAATATCTCCAAAGAAATTCCAAACTTTTTGTAGAATTTTTTAAAAATAAAAAAATTCACAAGATGGAAAATTTTATGGATAATTGTTTATAGATGAAAAAGAATAATAATTCAATGATACATGTGTTTTATGATGTTTGGGAATAATTATACTGATTCATGGAATAATAGGTCCATAAATAAATATAAAATAATTCCTATATTTTAGTAGGTTGGTGTTGATGATGGAAGAGAACATAGTAGTATGAAACATACTTAACAAAAAATGAGAGATCTATCTATCATGAATAGATATGAAATCATTGAATTCTTCTATATGTAGTAAAAATAGTAGTTCATAGTTATGAATTGTGACGGTACAGGACAACTCATATCAAATATTATTCTAATATGAATAGTAGTCCATAATAGATCAATAATATTATGGGAATAATATATAAGTCATTCCTTGTGAAGAAATAAATGAAAACATTCAAATCGGGTTCTCCTAATAAGAAATAATAAAAGGACTTCCAAACCATAAAGATGATATACTTTTATTATTGATGGAAAGTGCACATCATGGATCACTATTAGATATCAATGAGCATCAATAAACAGTGGATCATGAAGAAATTAAGAAGGAAACAATCAATCCAATTATGTGGCGAAAGGAAAAGTTTATCAATTGTAACTACAGATGAAAACATTGAGGGATGACCTAGAATTTCTATTCTAAATGATCTGGATATTTTGGTGGGGAAGGAAAATAATATCATGTTATATAGAAATTGAGTACAAGGTTTGGAATCCATTATATGATAAGTTACTGGTGAACAAATGGTACGTGACCAAATCTACAAATTCTAAAACAATATGATTTAAAGAATGATTCCCACGTTAGAAAAATATTATTTACACTCCTAATTAATTTTATTGCTATATTTCCAACTGAGTTGGAAATGGGTAAAAAAATGGAACATGATGAAAGGAGTGGATTTTCTTTTCTTATTTAGGGGAAGAAGGTTGATCTTACTAAGAAGAAATATGAAGAATAAAAATAAATTGGCTTCCCAAAGATGCAATGAATTTGAAAAAATCATGGGTGAATCTAGATTTATGATTTATTAATATTTTATAATTGTAAATTAAAGAGGTTTGAGGTTGATATTTATTTGTCGGCCTTGTTTATATCATTATAAATATTGTGAAAACTCACCTTGTTCTTATTATTTCATTTTTTGGAGAATTGTTTATAGTAATAGAAGGTGAAAAATAAAAATGCAAACCAAATATAAAATTTTCAATATCAATATATAATGGAATATTAATTCATCATAAATATTAACAACTGGTATCATGTTTCTCCTTATGGAAGATTATTTATTACATATCATTCGGTATCATACATCAATTGGTATCATGTATAATTATAGAATATGTTTTAAAATTATTTTCTATTATGGAGACCAAAAGAGATAATCCCTTTATGGGAAGGTTAAGGGTGTTATCCTTTATTGTTTTTCAATTTTATCATTAATTTGTAAATTTTGACATAACCCATAAAATTAATGGTTAAGGTATGTTTTTCATTTTCCCATTAGTGTTTTGAGTTATGTTAAATATGAATATTATGTTTAGGTGAATGTCTAACAAAAATGATTGAAAATAAACTTATAAATTAATGTGATTGATTTCTTTAATGAAGTTCAATATAGCTTCAAACTATTCGTTTTCATATCTTTTCACATCTCCTCAAAAGTGTAATTGTAGTATGTATCACATTGTTAATTGTTTATGGAAATTTTTTTCTAAATTATTCATTAATGAATTATACACTATGTTATGCACATTAGACAAAGATTTGATTAATTGATGGAATACTCTTATGAAGAATGTTGTTCCACTATTCTATCATGGAAAATTGATTGATTATATAATCAATGTTGAGAATAATAGGAGATGAAAAAAAGAGGAGGAAGATTCTGGTCTACTTGAGGAAGTATAAGATATTAAATAATGTTACTCTTGTGTAATGGTATTAATAATGGGTAAATAATATTCCCCATTTTAATTTATTGTTAATATGGTGGAGAAGGAATACAGTGATCATGTGAAGAAATATTAAGTTAAATTTATAGGAATCAATTAATGGTATTGAAACCCAATATAAAGGGGGTGATTAATGTGATAAAAGGTCTGTATTGGTTATATTCTTTTTCTATACTCATTTTATTCTTGACCTTTATTCGAATGATAGAGTGTTTGGTTATGGATTAAGTATCATCCCACTAAATAAGATGAATATTCTACACATACTTTGATAGGTAAGGATGTTTGTGGAGTTGTTGTCCTTAACTATATGTATATAAAGATTTAATACAGAAATTATATATTTTTTATTAATACCTTAACCAGTCTTTATGAATGATAATTTCAAGTTCCGAAGAAATGAGAATAATGTTTTCTTCAGCAGGTTGTCCACTAACTTGTCAATGGAGTTGATACACCCTGGTAGAATAATAGAGTTAAAAGATATTTTTTGAACATGATGATGAATATATTATAATTAGTTCATAAATATAGTGATTAAATGAGATTAAATGCTAATATATTTGAAAGTAGTGGTTGTAAAAATTCCATCTAATGAACGATGCATGTAATGGTTATTTTAGTGAGTGTTTAAAAATAACTTTTGTAATGGTTGGAATGAATTATTTTGGAAGATATATTATTGAGTAAACAACAATATATTAAATATATAAAATTGATTATTTAAATACTATAAAAATATTCTGAAATTATCTAAAGATGTTTGGATTTTTTCTGATATTTTACAAAGTTATCTAAATCTATTCTGAGGAGATTTTAAGAGATTTAAAAATGAATGAGAATTATATAAAGTAACTCCTATCATATTTAATGAATTATAGTAATCTGAATTTGTAACTAAAAAATTGGATAAGCTATTAGAATTCCATATGTATTAATCACAACACTATAACAATTATTTCATCACTAAATATACCATATAATGGAAAAGGAATGAGTTTTAATGAATGAATAAAAACTACATAATGATCATTGACTACTTCATAAGGATCATTCCATACTATATATGGATTATCCAAGACTTCATAAGGATAATTGTATACTTTTTATGTTGGGGACTAAATTCAAAAGGATGATTCATTATGTCTATAAGGATTATTTTTAGACTTTAAAAGGATAATATATTATGTTTTTCTGGATGATGATGGATTCGTCAAATTTGTTTTCACTTCAAGATTAAAATATTGAAAATATCATGGGAACTTTATAAGGATGGTTCAAAACCACATAAGGATTGTTTAAACTATATATTGATGATATATTACATTGTAATGATCATCCCATGCTTTTAGATATTGAATATATCTACTCATACAAATATTGAGTCTACAATGACTCTTACATGTTACTTTATATATCTCTTATGCATCCAATATATTGAAAATTTTATAGTTGTGTATTTGAAATGTTATTACATATTAACAAATTATACTTATTTATTTATTATTTAGATCCCTTTATATTGAAGCTATTTCTCAATAATTGTGCAGCTGGCTCATATGTATAAACTGAGGGACTCATTTACATCCTTATATTGTTTTTCAAAATTTTACCACATTAGCTATCTTCAACCTGTTAAAAATGATACGTATAATTATTTCAGAAAACATACAATAATTTCATTAAATTGTTCCTATAAATAATTTCCATGATTAAAAATTATTCTCATGTAAGTGTATATGACACGTATATATTCTAGTGAGTTCACTATTCCAAATTTCTTGTCTAATTTAATTTTTGGAAGTTAATGAATCCAAATTTCTTGGTAACATTCATATTATCATATTAAAATCAAATTACTAGAAATTATTTTTTCCAAGGAAATTTATAAATAATAATCCTAATGATTACTAAAAACACAATTTATCGAATTTTCATAATAAATTAAATATTTTAATTACCTAAAAAACTAATATAGAATCATAGTATTCGATATTTTGTATCACAAGAAACACTAAACACGTATGTTAATATAATATCATACGAATTATTAATATTGTTAATATTTTCATTAAAATAATTCTATTTTAGAACTTGTAATAAAAATGACACTAAGTTAGCATACGTCTCATAGAACATCTATTTTATTTGATTGCTTGCATTACATGGACGACTATTGTTTACCTAACAACAATATATTTTTATTTTTATATCATTATTTAATATACAAATATATAACCTAGCTATAAGAATAGAATTTATGAATATTATTATATAACTTATGAAAAAACATGGTTTACACACATTTTTAATGAATTTTTTGGTTAATAATTAATTATAAATACATATAAAGACAAATTGTATATAAATGTAATATTTTTTTAAAAAAACATTTTTTATGCTCATAAAGTTGTTTTATACTACTAAATTTAATTAATTACAATTAGTGGGTTAAATTTATGTAATATGTAAATTATATATTAAATGAATTTTTTTTTTGTATTCTTCCAAAATATTTTATTGGCATAAGATAAGAAGAAAGCCAATGTAGAACATAATATAAATTATATTTATTAAGGTACTTTTACCACCATTTAATGAAGAACATATTTTAAATCCAATTTTTTTGAAATTTTATAAATATTATATGTCAAAAAACTTAATATTTTTAAGTGAAACATATAAATTTTTTTATGGGCAATTTTTTGTATTTTTCCTATGAACTTTCATGTTTTAATAAATAATTAATAATTCTGAATTTTAATTCAAAACATCTTTTTTATCTAATCTATTTAGATACTTAAATTTTATTTTTAATTGATTTTAAAGTATAATTAGATAAGAAATTCAAATATTATAATTTTATTTATTTTAATAAATTTCACCTTGAAATTGAACATAAAAACATAGAAAATTGTTTTACATTTTTTACTTTAAAAAACCTCCAATGTCATCCCTTCTATGGAACTAAATTTAAATTAATTTCTGCCACTTGTGAGATTAAAATTTGGAAAAATGGATTTCATGTTTGAAATAAAATTAATTATTAATTTTGAACAATTTGAAATCAATTTTTACCAATAATATTGGAAAAGTTAATTAAAATTAATTGCAAAGATTAAGGTAATATTATGCTTAATAGGGGACTACACCTTAAACATTAGGTCCCATATGACCTATAAACATCTCCAAAAGACATTTTATTGAAATATTTCGACTCTATGACCCTTTTTTATAATTGGTACCATTCTGGGTTCCATATTCATTTGAAAATGTGGGTGGATTCCCTTTTCCATATTTTATATGAGTTCCACTCCACCTCTACTATAAAAATCCCTCCTCACCTCCCACTTCCTCACACCTCTCCAGGCACAATGGATTGACAAATATCACTCCAGATAGATCCTAAACATTCTTAATTTCAACCTAGAATCATCACCTTGGTCAGAAATACATTTAAATAATCCCTTTGGTGAAAACCAAAAAGAGTTACCATAAGAAGAGGTAACATCTTTCCTCAAAATCATTAGTTTTATTCACATTATTCACCTTCTCAAATCTCTTTATTCCAATATTATATAAAACAACCTATATCATAAATATACTAGGATTTTTTCATGCTTTGTTTTAGACCTATACTTACGCACACATACATCTAATATGCAATGATCGTGCTGAGTATGTGTATGGCGAACTACCACTTCACGAAATGATGATTGTTTATTCTTCCTTTACGTCCCCTCATTGTGGAAATTATGATAGAAATGCTATATATATATATATGATATATATGATATTTATTATTTATTTATTCTTATTTAATTATTTTTTAACACATATACTTATACATTCTATTTTTTGTAAATACGATAACATCGTTTGTGGAAGTTTGGTCTACCACCATCTCAAGGCGATGCGCTTCATTCACACTATATATGGAATTTATATAATATGGTTTTAATTAAAAATATGTGAAATAGATAACATATATATGATATTAATATAAATATTTCCTATCAATACAGGTTATATTTATCATTTTCTTTTCACCCTTTCACACACTTGAAAAGTGTTAATGTATTTTATAGACATGTGGACTACCACTTCGTCAACACAATTTGATTCATATTGCATCATGATATTTATATAAATAAGTATATATTATTAAATAATATGGTATTTATAATATAATTATCATTCTTGATATATTAATTCTACTTACCTTCTTTATATAATGTTTATTAAAAAAATTGGGAACATTACTAAATCATACGTACGACCTACCGTCTCCATGATTAAAATGTTGGTCAACATCATATAACCATATTTAATGTTTAGTTTTAAAAGTATAATTTATGTATATATAATATATATATTCCATTTTTATTATTCTTGTGGTGTTATATAATAAAACATTTGACCATAGATGACCTACAAATGTTGTTTTTGAAACATAAACTGAATTTCATCAAAACGATCGATGTAATATTAATTAGTAAAGTAGTTGTATAAAACATGGTAATATGAGAAATAAATTTATTACAAACATGAAAATGTTTCTCAAAAAAGTTAATAATTAATATATGTTTTTATTCATTAATTTATAGACACATGAGACTGATTAGATGTAGGGTAAAGTATTCCTATATCACTTTTTACTTATGTGAGAGAATTGTCTTGTTCACCACTAACATATTTTTTGTGTTTTATATAATACCCTTTTTATATATTATATATTTAATCATTTAATATTAATGGATATTACCATTAACATTTAATGATATTTCTTCATGAGGTTTATGATTTAAAATTTTTCAACTTGTTATGGAACACCTTGGAATGTTTAAAGATTATTTTCCTCAAGAACAATTTTAATGACCTTCCATTTCCATTAGAGAAAATTATATCACCATTGTTACATTATCCCATTAATTTTACTCAATTATGTTTATTCATGGATTTTTTCAGGTATTAGTGCCATTTTTTCTCTATTTTGTACTTATAATTGTTTAAAATTTGTTTTTTCAGAAAACCCAACATCATTTCACTATTTAGTTAGATAACTTTTTTTCATCTAAATAAATGTTTTATTAAAATGTATTCAAAATGTTTTTAACCTTTCAAAACTGATTTGGTTATGAAATTATTTCCCCTTTTCATTTTACTAATGTTTTCAAAATAATAATCATGTTTCCTACTTAACAAGTCAATTTTCTAACCATTTTACCATGAAGAAGGAATATTCTTTTAACCTCATAAAACATGTACGCAATTACCCACCATCATTTTTTAGGCTTCCTTTGCATGTTTAAAATGACAAATATTTAAAGAAACTTTTTTTAGAACTGATTTTAAAAGAAAATTCCTTTCAAAACGAAATGATATTTTCTCAATAATGTTTATTAATTAATATTTATGGGTTTTATACTAAACAACCCATTATCCTTACACCACATGGGACATGTTTTATTGATGTCATCCATATTATTTATATGGTTTCTTTATTATTTAATTTTCCATAGATAATATTCACATTCAGTTCCATGATTCCTTTTTTTATCCCCTTGAAATAATCAATTTTCTATTATCTCTAGACATTGAATATCCCCAAATTATCCATATCATTTATCATGAAGATATCCATTGCATAAACTGTATTTCATTTTTACATACATTGTTCACTTTGATAGTTATTTGATTAACTAGGAGATATTGATAAAACTATATTATTTATTCAATAAATATATTTGATAAGGATTATTATTTATTTTTATTATTAGATATGAGGAATGATTTAGACTGGTAATGAGAGGTGGGGATAAGATTTTATATAACCCCTTGATGCATCAATAGGTTCTCATGTGACAAATAAGTTGTGAAAATTACACATTTTTCTATCTGTAGTTTTAAACCATCTTTTGAATGATATTGATTATATAGTTTTTCATATTCCTTAGACATGCCATACAATAATTAAAAATTTCCCTCATTTAGTTTCAATTATAATTAATCCATGAGATCTTGAATTTACATATCTATAAAACCATTTAATTTTTAGTTAAATGATTAATTATCATGTGATTAATTTTATTACCATGATGTATTTATTTTTCCTTATCTAGTTATTTGAATGGAATGTGTTTCCATTTTTGAAACATTCTATTTAATTATTATAATTGATTCATTATTTATTCTACACTATTATTCAATAAGTGATCATTTGAGAGCACCCTTATTATGTTTCCTTTCCCCATTAACTCAATAAGCATTCTGATAAAGTTATTCAAGTATATTCTACCTGGAATAAAGTTATTATCATCGATATTATTATTTAGAAACAAATTTATGTTTCAATGATTATATTATTGTCTCATGTATGTATTTGGTTCAACAAGACTACTAATATGTTCGGTCCATTGGTATATGATTTACATGTATCGTTAAAAATTTTAATTGATATGGGACACCAAATCTAGGCCTTCTAGGGTTGTCTTGATATAGTTGGTATTAAAGCATCTATAGTAGCAACCCTAAGAACTAGATTTAGGAAAAAATAGATTTGTGAACATAACCCTAAAATATAATCTTTGTATTAGTATAGAATAACATCATATAATTTTTGACAAGGTAGAGATTATATGGGTCTACCCAAAAATACATCCATTTCTAGATAATACAAGTGGTCATAGTTATGAAAAAATATATACATAGGAGTAAAAACTTTGACAAGGTGTGGCTGAAAACACTCAAAATTACTTGGTACATAGTAATGTGCCTTACTATACACCTGGATTGACACTACCAGAGGGTATGCTTAGTAAAATAAAATATTACATACAAATAATTATGAAAGATTTGAATAGAATGTGATAATAAATAACCTTCGTTAAAACTAATGTATTTTAGATTGATGATAGGGTATCATTATTTAGATATCCTATCAATGATTATAGATTTTTCTATGACTATTGTTACTCACATTATTCATTCTAGTTTTAGTTAATGGCTTCTGCCTAAAGGACTCACATTAATATTGAACATAAAGAAATGTGGTGAAAATGATAAACCAAATGAGATGATGATTGGAGTGAATGATATCATGTTTATGAGTAAATATTTTTCTCTAAATTAGATTAACAACATATAAATTTACCAACTCCCTATTTCACCAACTAATAGAATGATATAGGTTTCTACGAGCTCACGTGAATGAGACCATGGATAGAAGATGTCTCCATATCCCCAATGCATGAAATGGGGAATGAGATAACTAGGAAATTGGATCAATGTAATAGGGAAATTCTTTATGTGTGGGAAATAAGGACATAATGAAATGAATTGATGGTAAAAATGAAGAGTGTGATGGAAGAAAATGAATCACATCCTCTAGAATCCTTTATTGGTCATTTTTGTAATCACGGGGAACCTGGACGTTACCAGAGTCAATTCCCTCTTCTTGCGGATAAACTCTAGAACAGGGAAAGATATATTTAGAGATAATTTTATGAAGTATTTATGAATTAAGGTTTTATTGAAAACCTTGGTTAAATGGATATTTAGTTATTAACCTTATTTAAGGGATGTCCATCATATTAATTTTTGGAAATTATATTAATTGGGTTTTAGAAAATGAAAATTTGTACTGTGGGCGACAACTAATATTATCTAGAAAGGCCGCAGTTCATGAACCCATGTCCTAAGGATTATAGAAGTTTAATTCTAAAAACTGGCCTATATAATTTCCTAGTTAAAATTTAATTGTTTCCTATTGAACAATTTGAAAACTAAATATAACGATGAACCTTTAGTTTATAATTTAGTTTTATAAATTAATATATTAACCATATAGAATTTTGAGAATTGTTAGAGAAAAAAATGAATTTTCACTCTTTTATGGGATTTATGATCCATTAAATGTTTATTTTATTGCTTCAAGGATAAAATTTAATTTGTGGATATCCATTTCTTGAAGTAATGGATGAATTAGAATTTGATCGAAGAACAACCAAAATATGGAATTGTTCATATGAAAGTAATTTGTATCATGTATTTAAATTTACTTATATTATTAGGTAGTAAAAGAATTTCTCATCATGTGGAAAAGGACCTTAAAAATAAAAAAATTGGTCCCTTATTAACTTAACTTTTGTTGAACTGCTAGTCTTCAAAATCATCACAGATTTCTTGATTTTAGGTCCTTAGCATTCTATTTACCATTAACATTATTTTTGATTGATGAACTCAATCATTACCTATAAATATTGATTATTTCTCTCCATGTACTCATCTCCACATTCCATTAATGTTTCCTTACTTAGATATTGTGTTATATATGATTCCATGTGGCCTTTGTACCTCACATTAAATCTATTCTTGAGGATTTCTAAAAAATAATTCTTGAGATGTGGGATTTAAAAATATGAAATATAAACCAAAAAATCACAAATAAGGAGTTTAAATTGGCGGGATTCAATTCAATTACAGTGTTGATAATGTAATACCTCAAAAATCTATATTAGGAGCATTGTATTTGAAAAAGTGTATGACCGGAAACTCCATGCAGGTAAGGAATTATAATATCGATAGAATTTATAATATATATACTAGTTTAAATAAATTAAATATATATTATAGATTTAAATGCACAAAAAACTAGAATAGTATACATCGTATGCAATAACGAGTTTCTTGGATTGCTTGTGTGACACTCCAGACTGGGTTTTACCGAACAAAAATATATTATCATTATATTGTTATTTTAAATTAATTAGATATACCCTAGTTGTTAAATTAGAGGTTATAAATAGAATTAACTGAATTATGAAAATATGTGGTTTATTCAAATAAGAAATAAATACATTTGTTACTAATAAATTAGAAATGAATATAAGAACCAATTTAATATAAAGGAAATTATTTTTCTAGAAAATTATTTTTATGCTCAAAAAGAATATTTATCCTAGTAACATAAATTAATTTTAATTTTTTATTGATATTAATTTAATATATATTATATATGAAATCAAATGTTTTTTATATTCATACAATAGATTTTTCTGGCTTATGATAAGAACAAAACTAATATAAGACGTAAATATTATATTTGATTAAGGTTCTTTTACAACATTTTAATGGAGAACCAATTTTAAATACAGTTTATGGAACTTTTATAAAACATATGTGTCAAAATAAACGTAATATTTACAATGTAAAAATAAAAATGTGGTTAGGGTGAATTTTTTGTATTTTTGTGAAGTAAATTTTTTTAATGAACTTTAAAAATGATGAATTTTAATTGAAAACGTCTTTTTCATCAATGATATTAAGATGTATAAATTATATTTTTATGTTTTTTATGTTTAACTAGATTAAATGTTTTAATATAATCTAATTTATGTAATTTTAATCAATTTCACCTTGAAATAGAATATAAAAACATTACAATTTTTAGAAACTTTGTACATTAAAACCTTGTATTGTCATCCTATCTACGGGATTAAACTTATATTAAATTCATCCACATCAATGATTTGAATTTGTAAAAATGGGTATCAAATTTTTAATCAGAATAATTTAAATTTTCTAATAAAATAAAATTATTTTTTTACCAAAAGTATTATTTAAACGCGTTGAAATTAATTACAATAATTACGGTCAAATTAAGCTTAAGAATGTGCTAAAATTTTAATTAAGGGAATAAATGATTTTTAAATATGTCTAAAATACATTTAAAAGAAATATTTTTAGACTATAATCCCTTTCAATCTTTCTTTAACATTATGAGATCCACATTCAAAGGTAAAATGTGGGTATAATTCGATTTTCCAAAATATGAAAGAGTGTCACTCCTCAACCATTATAAAAAGGTCACCCCTAATCTAAATTATTCACACCTCTCAAGATACTATGGATCATCCAATATATGAAATAATATCTCTGAAAAATCCCTCCTTTAATCCTAGATATATCACCTTATTCTGAAATACATCCAATGAAGCCCTTTCGTGCAAACCAAAAGGAGTTACCCAAATAATAGGTAGCATCATTATTCAAGAGAATAAGATTTATTCACTCTGTTCACCCCTTAAATCATCTTATTTCATTCTTATATAATTAAAAAGGTATATTAAATATACTATGATTTAGTTATTATATTATTTAAATATCCACTTACACATACTTCCATATAATGGGTAAAAAATATACTACTTATCATTTCTACGAACTACCACCTCGGGAAATGGTGATAATTCATTATTACATTACCGCCTCTCATAGTGGGATTTCTGATAGAACCTATATTTATATATGATGTAATGTTTATTTATTATTTATTTATGATTTTTTTATCTTTTATAACAAAGGCCTTTATTCCTTCTATTTTGTGTAAATACGATAACATCGTTCGTGTAAGTGTGGACTACCGCCTCCTCAAAGCAATGTGATTCGTTCACACGATAAATGGAATGTATATAGGATAGTTTAAATAAAACATATGTTTCATTAACTAAATATATATGATATATTTTACATATTTTACTTTTTATAATTATAATATATATCATTTTCTTTGATACCCTTTCACACACTTAAAAAGTGATAAAGTCATTTGTGGACGTGTGGACTACTGCCTCCTCGACACAATTTGATTCATTTTACATCACAATAATTCTATATGTAAGTATATATTATTGAATAATATGGTATTTATAATATAATTATGTAAATATAAATATTAATTTTACTTACCTTATGTCGATAATGATCATTAAAAAATAGGAATGTTAGTCATTAGTACGCATGACCTACCGTCTGTATAATTGTATCGCTGGTTCATTTAAAATAACAATATTTAATATTTTTTTTTTAATGTACAATTGATGTATAAAAATGATAATTATTTCATTGTTATTATTCAGTAGATGTTATATAATGAACCCTTTTACAATTGTTGACCTACCAAATTAATTTTTGACAAGTAAACTGAATTTGGTCTAAACACCCAATGTAAACTGTAATGGCCCGGACCCCCCGGACCATTACATTACAAAAAACACGGCACCAACATGACGGTGGAACCGGTCACGGTAGCACCAGTCATGGAGGCACCATGACGGTGGCACCATGATGGTCACACCGTGATGGTGGCACCGTGACGGTCGCACTGTGTGGGTGACACTATGGCATTCGAACCAAGTGGACCCGACTTCTCCTCTCCCATAACGCATATTTTGTCGTGGATTAATATTAATACCCTTTTTAAAGTCATTTAAATCTCGAGAAACATCCCTGATGAGGGATATTAAATAACTCTTTAATACCATCATGTGTAAATGCCCACCGACATAGGAAACCTCGATCCATTTTTCCCGGCGTTCAAAATTCCATATCCCGATATAGGGCGTGCATGCTTTTTTCTCTGTGGAAATTTATGAAACCGAACATAATGAAGATAATGAATGGACCTTTAAAGAAAAAAAGAGGGTTGTGATCGGTGTTCTGATTAACTCTTTTATGTTGATATGTGTTGTGAATTGTACGGGCCTATGCTCACTGTAAATCATGGTCATTGGTGGTCATTCTCTTTTCACTAATGAACTTCGGTGCTCCTGGATGTTTAAATAACCATAACATGGAATTGGTTAGTTACATATACTTGGTTAAATAATTTTAAAGCACTCAGATCGACCCTTTTCGGTGATAACCCCAGTTAAAGCATAGTGGAATTGAAACCATGGAGTGATAAATCTTTTAAATCTGAAAATACCTACATGGTCATGCCTTGGGTTGGAGGTAGTGGTTTGGTTGTTTTTCATTCACGGGCCGATTGCGGGTGACTTTATGGTTTTCTTGGGTTGGGGCTTAGATTTCCGAGGTGATATGGGTGGGGATGGGATCCCCTGTTGTTATACTGTCGCTGGTTGTGAATTTGAGACTGTGTGGTTACTCTGCATATTTCACGAATTGGGGTTGAATCCTCTGTTGTTGACAAACCATTGGCTTTTAGATTTGGGGGACATGGGGCTGTATCTCGAGGTTTTATTTGGTTCCATTACTTTGAGTGATCTCACTTATCCCTTTGTTGTTGTGAATTTACAAGATAACCAGGTGTGAATGTTTAAATTGTTGTTTGACTGTCTTCATTCTCTAGATTTCAGTTTTTGTTGTTTATTGCCCAATAGTGTGGAATTCACCTAAATGGGGTTATTTGAACATGAAAACAGGTACAGTTTAAATGGGAATTGGTTTTGGAAATGAGTAGTGGCTTGGCTGTGAGTGTCGTGTTGTTCTTTCATAAATGAATAGTAATGAGGGTGTTTATGATTATGTTTCAAAACACTAGGTTGGGTTGAGTGCTTGATTACTTATTAATATACATGTAGTTTTTAGTTTTCTTATTCGCGCCCCACCCATGTTGAGCAATTAAGTGTCGAACACTCCCATTTTATCAGAGATGGTGTTTTTTCCAACACTCCTATGATTGGCTGGTTATTAGAACCATTTCTCCTCTATTTCCTGAATAGCCCCAGACTCTTCGGGTAGGATGTGATGGACAAAAGTCCATTATTAGCCCAATAATCTTTGGGCAGTGTAGTTTTGGTGGTTGTCCCATGTGTTTGAGGGCAGGTTGTTTCCCAAGTGTCTTTGGGATGAGGCCCTGGTGTCTTCGGGCGTGGCAGTAGTTATTCTGACCCAGGTGTTTGCGGGTGTGGTTACACGTGGAGGTTGTGGCCCAGGTGTTTGTGGGCGGGATAGAGGTTATGGCCTAGGAGTGTGCATGCAGAGTTTGGCAGTGGGACTGCGATATGAATGGTGGGATTGGTTCGATGCATAGGATGTCTTCAATAACCAGTGGGAAAGTGGCGTGGGGTACCCAAATATCGATGTGCTATTACTATACCTTATAGGACTTGCGTTATTTGGGGAGTGTGCCTTGTTGAGGTTTGGGTGGTTAGTTGCCTTGCTAGTTTTTTGGTTATCTCCTTTCTCACAAGGAATTAGTATGCCTCCCCACTTTTCCACAAGAGTCTTTGGTTTCCCTACTAGATATATTTGTATACTCACCCTACGTATATAAAACTGTTTTCAGGTTTCCTGGAGGACTTCAGGGATCGTGCGGGACCATACTAGCATGGGAATTGGGTAGTTGCTGTTGTTTCTTATTTCTTTTCTTGGTACCTTACCTTTGGTGTTTTTTGGCTTGTATCTTTTACTTTTGAACATGCATATGTGAATGGTTTACTTCCATCCTTACTTGTACTTTCCATTTTGGTGTTGTGGGATTTACTATCTTATATCCCGATCATATTAAAAGAAAAAGGGTAATTCCTTCCATTGAGTGTGTGACATTATACCCATGGTGCTAGTCCCCACTCCAGGACCTATTGGAGGCGTGTCTCGGGGATCATTATCTCTCCTTCAACATGAAGAAGGAAGGTTCTAGATAAGTGTTGTCCTTTTCCTCATCTTTTTGAAGGCTGGTCGTGACAGAATGGTATCAGAGGGAGGTTGAGAGATAGGATGGAGTCTAGAGTTAGGTACAGTAAGGATTTCATGGGATGGTATGGCAATAGTGTTGGCTGACCTTGGTGCATGAAATAGGCCTGGGAAGACCGGCTATGACATGGGATTTTAGGGCCCCCCGTGATCCGATGCAAGGATTCTGGACCCACCAAATGACCAACTGAGGATACATTGATTACAGGGTAGAGACCCTTGAAAAGGTACATGCATCATAATGACTTGTGTTCTCATGTTTCTAGTGTGTTTGGGGATTGAAAAAAAATAAACATTTTATGAAATTTAAAGAACAATATTCTGCACTCCTTAGGATTAGGCATTCCTTGTTTACCTTGCAGCTATGGAATCGGGGAGACGACCACGAGTGGTGTTGGAGATCAAGGCCAAGGATGATGACATGGCCGATCAGTAGAGGGGTGGTCGAGAGGAGGAGGACGACCAGTGGCAGAAGACGCTTCAAGCATTCCAGCAATAGACCCTCGAGAAGTATGAGGGCAGCACCTCTGATATGAAGACGAAGAGATGGATAGAGGAGCTGGTGATATCTTTCAGCTTGATCCGGGCTCCGGTGGAGTACTGGGTTCCTCTGGCTATGAGCCAGATGCAGGGAGCAGTGGGTCAGTGGTGGACTCTCTTCCTGGGGGAGAGGAGAGAGGCTGAGGTGGCATGGGCTGATTTTGAAAAGGTTTTCCGGGCGGAATTCCACTCTTCTACGATGAAGGTGGAGAAGAGGCAGGATCTACTCTATCTCCAGTAGGGCAATATGTCATTAAGGGAGATGGGGATCAAGTTCAAGGACCACATCCACATTGATCCAGACCTCTTTCCAGATGAGGAGTCCTGGGTGAGATGTTTAGAGGAAGCTCTTCAACCCTCCCTCCAGTACGATTTTACCCGCTTCACCTTTCTAATATACCTGGAGGTCTAGAAGAAGGCCAAAGTGGTGGAGAGGATGAAAATGCTACGAGGTGTATTATGAGAGGGTATCCAGCTGGGATCATTGAAGGGGAAGGACATCATCACCATGCCTCTAACATCAGGGCCCTCTAGGTTTCGACCGGCATAGAGCATGCCCCAGTAGTACCAATTCTGATCTCCCACCCCTCTCCCCTTTCCATTGGGACCAGGACCGAGATGCTTCATCTGTGGAAGCCATAGGAACCTCTAGAATCAGTGCCTGGACAGATTACAGAATGAAGGTGGTGGACAGGCCCACCACCCGCCCCAGCAACAGCTTCCAACTAGGCCCTTCCAGCAGCAGCAATAGGGGCAACGAGCTCCCGTTCCTCCGAGGGTAGACGTTGCAGGGGGAGGCCAGCCTCAAGGTGCTCCTGAGGGACCTCAAATAGGGCAAGGTCGGTGAGGTGGCCGACAGCCGAGGGTCAGAGGAGCTGGGCGTGGGCAGTTGCACGCCGTAGAGGCAGCAGTTCTGGTGAGGCCAGAAGTCGTTCGAGGTACGATCAATTTGTTTAATACCCTTGCATATGCCTTGTTCAAAAAAGGAGCTTCGCACTCCTTTGTTGCACTCGATCTGGCCCATGCTCTGGGTCTAGATTTCGAGAGACTTCCAGTTCCCCTGGTGCTGAGAACACTAGTAAGAGGTCAGACCGACTTATTATATGTTTCTCATGGATGCAGACTGATGATAGGGCCGCATTAGTCGGTCAGGGATCTACTACTGCTACAGATACATCCATACAATCTCATCCTAGGCATCGACTGGCTATTCTCTGTGTGTGCCATCATCAACTGCTTATGAAGAAGGGTTGTGTTCTTAGACATGGGCGGACGACGTGTTACTTTCACCGGTGAGTGAAGTGGCCAGAAGGGCAGTAGGAGAGAGGAACCCCTCCTCTCCTTGTTAGCCGAGCTATTAGTAGAGTTAGAAGATGCAGAGTTGGTGGAGTTACCAAGGAACTTCAGTGAGTTTATGGATGTCTTCCCAGAGGAGGTGACAACTCTACCCCCTCGAAATGATATCGATTTTGGGATAGACTTGAATCCTGGTGCTCGTCTGATTTCGATGGATCCCTACCAAATGGCACCTTTGGAGCTACGGGAGTTGTGGATTCAGATTGACGATTTGATGAATAGGGGTTATGTTTGACCAAGTGCATCACCGTGGAGTGCTCCAGTCTTGTTTGTAAAGAAGTAATATGATGGTATCATGTTTTTCATAGACTAGAGGAGGCGGAATCAGGCAACGATCAAAAATAACTACCCTCTTCTGAGGATAGATGATCTTTTCGACCAGCAAAATGGGGCAGGATGGTTTTCTAAGATCGACCTGTGGTCTGGGTATCATCAGTTGAGGGTGAAGGAGGGTGAAATCTCGAAGACGGCCTTCCGGTGCAGATATGGTCACTTTTAGTTTGTAGTCATGCCTTTCGGCGTTACGAAAACTCTGGCTATGTTCATGGGGCTTATGAACTCCGTCTTCCGGGAGTATCTGGATTGGTTCATAGTCGTGTTCATTGAAAACATCCTGATCTATTCAAGATCAGAGGAGGATCACACGGAGCACCTGAGGATGGTTTTCGAGGTCCTCCGACAGCACCAGCTCTATGGGAAGTTGTCAAAGTGCAAGTTCTTGATGCGAGAAGTGCACATACTTGGGCACGTAGTGTCCGTGCAGGGGTTAGTGGTGGACCTATCAAAGGTTGAGGAGGTTGTTTCTTGGGCATCACCCAAGAACATGGTAGAGGTTCGTAGTTTCCTCGGGATGGCAGGTTACTATCGGAGGTTTGTACCAAACTTCTCCCGAGTTGTAGCCCCTTTGATAGCCTTGACCAAGAAAGACCAGGATTTTTTGTGGGATGAGTAGTGCGAGGAATCCTTCAACAATTTGAAGGAGATGTTGGTTAGTAGCCCAGTGTTGAGATTTTCAGAAGAAGGGGCGGAATATGAGGTGTACTGTGATGCTTCAGGACAAGGTCTAGGGTGTGTGCTGATGCAACGACAAGGGGTGATATTCTATGGGTCTAGAAATCTACGTCCCCATGAGGGTAAATATTCCACCCATGATATGGAGCTCACAACAGTCGTTTTTTCACTAAATTTGTGGTGGCACTATCTCATCAGAGAGCACTTTGTGGTCTTCACGGATCACAAAAGCTTGAGGTATATCTTCTCCTAGTGGGACCTAAACTTAAGGCGTTGAAGGTGGATGGAGTTCCTCCAAGATTACGATTTCGAGATTTCCTACACCTCGGGGAAAGGAAATGTGGTGGCTGAAGCCTTAAGCAGAAAGTCATAGAGGGATGCGGTATGAGAGTGAGCGGACACATGGAGGGAGATTGAGGAGTTGGATGCCCTACACCTGAATGAGTGAATGGATAGTGGGAGAGGTTTCCTATTTCAGATGATAGTACATTCTTATCTTTTATGTCAGGTGGAGGAGTCTCAGTGGGGAGACCCAGAGAGTGAAGTGAAGAATGGGTGGGTTAGCCGAGATAATGATCTGGAAGGGAGGACAGAGGATGGTCAGAATTGGATGCTATTCCGAGGGAAGTTGTTCGTTCTGGAGGTGATGCGTGAGGGAGTCCTTGGTGAGTTCCTAAGATTACCCCTGGCAGTGAACCCAGTAGTTTCCATGATGTACCAGGGTCTGAGGAGACAGGTTTTTTGGCATGGGGAAAAGCGGGCGGTGGCAGATTTTGTAGACAAGTTCCAAGTATGTCAGCAGGTGAAGGCTGAACAACATGTTCCAGGTGGTTTGTTGCAACCTTTAGATGTCCCTGAGTGGAAGTGGGATGACATCTCGATGGATTTCTTCACGGGGTGACCCAAGGTTCATGGAGGGTGTGACGCCATCTGGGTAGTAGTGGACCAGTTGAAGAAATCAGCACACTTTCTGGTGATCAAGGAGTCGAGGGCAGTGGACGCTCTAGCACGGAGGTACGCTGACGAGGTGGTGCGATTGCATGGAGTTCCAAGGACCATAGTCTTGGATAGGGATGCAAAATTTATCTCTCATGTCTGGAGGGGTTTTCAGGATGCTTTTGGCACCCATCTGCGCCTTAGAACTGCCTTCCACCCCCAGATATATGGGCAGACAGAGCTCCCCATCCATACCTTGGAAGATATGTTGCGAGCGTGCATCCTAGACTTTGGACGATCCTGGGTGTGACACTTGCCTCTGGTGGAGTTTGCCTATAACAATAGATTCCACTACACCATTGGCAGGGCTCCATTCATATCCATGTACAGGAGGCCATGTCGCTCACCCGTTTGCTGGACAGAAGTTGGAGAGGCATGTGTTCTTGGCCCGATGGTGGAACAGAGTACAACAGAGAAGGTTCATCTTATACAATAATGGATGAAGGTGGATCAAGACCGGAAAAATCTATATGCGGATGATAGGATGAGGCCCTTGGATTTTGAGGATGGGGACCAAGTGTTCTTGAAGTTCTCCCCTCAGTGTAGGCAGTAGAGGTTTGGCAGTGGAAGTAATCTCTCTCCCAGGTTCGTTGGACCCTTCGAGGTGTTGCAGCGGGTAAGTGAGGTGGCTTATTAGCTGGCGTTGCCACCACATCTACTAAGGGTCCATGACATCTTCCATGTCTCCCATATTCGTTGGTATAAGAATGAAAATTCACAGATCCTCGACTGGGGGGAGCTAGATATCAAAGACGATTCAACCTTCGTTGAGTGATCAGGGATGATCGAGCATCGTGAGGAGAAGGTTCTTCGTGGATGAACCATCCCATTGGTTCATGTGATATGGAGGCATTGTGGGCTTAAGGAGAGTACCTGGGAGAGGTAAGCACAGATGCGTGCCCAATACCCATATTCATTTTTTGTTTTTATCATGTTTTGTCAGTACTTTTTCACTATGTAATGCTTTTCCTTGTTGAGTATGAGATGTGCAGTTCCTTTTTTGTGGATGTGTGTGAAGTTAAATCCCTCACCACTTGAATAGATGGTTTAGCCTTTTTTACGTGGTTTCACGGGGGGAAGGAGCAGTAGGATGTCCATGATTGTTCAACAGATAAGGTGATTCATGTGCCGGAGAGGTTCGCTCCTAAGAGGTATCATCTGGGGTGGTTGTTCGGACCCCCCCCCATCTTTCCTTTGGATCTGGTTTTAATTCTCGAGGGAGAGAATAATTTTAGAGGTATCTAATGTAATGGCCCGGACCCCCTGTCCATTACTTTACCAAAAACACGGCTCCAGCATGATGGCAGCACCGGTCACAGTGGCACAGTGATGGTGGCGCCGGTCACGGTTTCACCGAGAAGGTGTCTCCCGTAACGGTGGCACTGTGACGGTCACACCATTACAGCGGCACCGTGACGGTGGCACCGTGAGGGTGACACCGTGGGGGTCACACCATGTGGACCCTACTTCTCCTCTCCCGTAACACATCTTTTGACATGGATTAATAATAATACCCTTTTTTAAAGTCATTAAATCCCAAGAAAAATCCCCGATATGGGATATTAAATAACTCCTTAATACCATCGTGTGTAACTGCCCACCTACGTAGGAAACCTCAATCCGTTTTTCTCGGCATTCAAAATTCCATATCCTGATCTCCTACTTATATCTTCTGCTAGAGTTCTCTGTTTCTTCTCAGTTGAATTTACTTTTTCTTCCTAGCATGCTTGGAGTCCTTCATTCCGTGGTTTGTGGTATGTCTTTGCTGGAGCCTTCTACCCGTCTTGGAGTCCACGGATTTCCTCCCCTGTAGGTCGTGCATCCCATGTTCCTCACATGGAGTTGGACCTTTGAACTTTGATCAACCAAGTAGGGATCTTACATTCGTCTCTCCTTTCTATGTATCATGTAGGGAAGGCATGCTTTTGTCTCTGTGGAAATTGATGAAACCGAACATAATGAAGATAATGAATGGACCTTAAAAGAAAAAAAGGGGGTGTGATTGATGTTCTGATGTACTATTTTATGTTGATATGTGTTGTGAATTTTACGAGCCTATGATCACTAAAAAGCATGGCCGTTGGTGGTATTTCTCTGTGCACTAATGAACCTCGTTGCTCTTGGATGTTTTAACAACCATAAATTGGAATTGGTTAATTACGTATACTAGGTTAAATTAATTGAAAGCACAAGGATCAACCCTTTTCAGTAATAACCCTGGTTAAAGCACGGTGCAATTGAAACCATGGAGTGTGTAAAATATTTTATATCTAAAAATACCTACATGGGTCTGCCATCTGTTGGTTATAGTGGTTTTGTTGTGTTTCATTCATGGGCCTATTATGAGTGACTTTATGGTTTTCTTGAATGGGGGCTTAGATTGCTGGGGTGATAAGGGTGGGGATGGGATCCCCTATTGTTATACTTTCTCTCGTTGTGAATTTTAGGTTGTGTGGTTACTCTGCTTATATCACGAATTGTGGTGGATTCCTCTGTTGTTGAGAAAACATTTTCTCCTAGATTTGTGGGTCATGGGGCTGTATATCGGGGTTTTCATTGGTTCCAGTACTTTGAGGGATCTCACATATCCCTTTGTTGTTGTGACTTTACAAGAGAACCAGGTGTAAATGTTTAAGTTGCTCTTTGACTGTCTTCTTTCTCTGGCTTGCGGTCTTTGCCTGTTAATTTCACAATAGTGTAGAATTCACCTTAATGGGGTTATTTGAACATGAAAACATGAACATTTTAAATGGGAATTGGTTTTTGGAATGAGTTGTGGCTTGGCCGTGAGTGTTGTGTTGTTCTTTCATGTATCAATAGTAACTAGGGTGTTTGTGCTTAGGTTTTGTAACCTTAGGTTGGGTTCACTTTTTGCTTACTTATGAATATACATTTAGTTTTTATGTTTCCTATTCACACCACACCCAATTTGATCACTTAAGTGCCGAACACTCCCATTTTATGGGAGATGATGTTCTTTCCAACAGTCTTATGAGTGGTTGGTTATTAGCTCCTTTTCTGCTCCCTTTCCCGAATATCCCAAGACTAGTCGGGAAGGCTATGATGGCCTGATGTCAATTATTTGGCCAAGAATATTCGGGTAGGGAAGTTATGGTGGTTGGACCAGGTGTTTGCGGGCAGGTTGTTTCCCAAGTTTCTTCGGGAAGAGGCCCATGTGTGTTCGGGTGTGGCAGTAGTTGTTCTGACCTAGGAGTTTTCATGTGTGGTTACGCATGGAGGTTGTGGCTCAGGTTTTGGTGGGCAGTATAGCGGTTATGGCCCAGGTGTGTGCGGGAAAAGTTTGGAAGTGGGACTACGGTAAGAATGGCAGGATTGGTTTGATGTGTGGGATGTCTTCAACAACCAGTGGGAAAGTAGTGCGGGGTACCCAAATATCGATGTGTTATTACTGTACTTTACTTGACTTACATTATTTGGAGAGTGTGCCTTGGTGAGGCTTGGGTGGTTAGTTTCCTTTCTAGGTGTTTGGTTATCTCCTTTTTCACTGGGCATTACTATGCCTCCCCACTTGTGCACGAGAGTCTTTGGTTTCCCTACTGGGTATATTTGTATACTCACCCTAAGTACATAAAACTGTTTTCAAGTTTCCAGGAGGACTTCAGGGATCGTGTGGGACCATACTATCATGGGTGTTGGGAAGTTGGTGTTCTTGCTTCTTTTTTTCTTGGTATCTTACCTTTGTAGTTTTGTGTCTTGTATCTACTTTTGAAAATGCATTTGGGAATGGTTTACTTCCAGCCATACTTGATCTTTTCGTTTTGGTGTTGTGGGATTTACTATCTTATCTCCCGATCCTATTAAACGAAAAAGGGTAATTCCTTCCATTTAGTGTGTGACCATATATCCTTGGTGCTATTCGCCACTCCGGGACCTATTGGAGGCGGGTCTCGGGGGTTATTATCTCTCCTTCGACATGAAGAAGGAAGGGTCTGGCAAACTACTATCACTTTCCTCATCTTGGTGAAGGTTGGTCGTGACATAAACTTAATTGATT
Source organism: Viscum album (assembly GCA_963277665.1). Taxonomy (NCBI): domain Eukaryota; kingdom Viridiplantae; phylum Streptophyta; class Magnoliopsida; order Santalales; family Viscaceae; genus Viscum; species Viscum album. The sequence continues at coordinate 539,070,108 of OY728125.1, read as the reverse complement.
ATGTAGTTGTATAAAACATGGTAATAATTGAAATAAAAATAATTATAAAAATGAAAAACATTCTCATGAAATTTAATATTTAACATATGTTTTTTATTCATTAATATAAAGAAACATGAGACAAATCAGATGAAGTTTATGGGGATTTCATCTCAATTTTTTTACATTTGTGAGATAAATTTCATGTTCACGACTTACTTATTTTGTGTAGTGTATATACTTGGACTTTTTATATGTTATATAATTAATACTTTTATCTTCACGGTTTTTTAAATTTTCATTTAATGTTATTCATTCATGAGGACTATGATTTAATAATTTTCAATGTTCAATGGGGCACTTTTGAATGCTTAATGATTATTTTCATAAAGAATAATTTTTATGACTTTCATTTTTAATTAGAAGAAATTATATGAGCATTGTTCCATAAAACATTTAATTTTACGCTCCTCTGGTAATTCATGTACTTATTCAGGTTTTAGTGAGATTTTTTTTAACTATTTGGTGCTTAACATATTTTCTAAATTGTTTTTAAGAAAACCAAACTTCATTTCTCTGTTTAGTCAGAGAACCAATTTTATTTTAAAGCCCATGTTTTAATAAAATTTATTCATTTTTTTTAACTTATAAAAATGATTTAGTAAATATATTCATACTATTATTTTCTTTTACCAATTTTTTCAAAGTAATATTCTTTTCACTTTCAGAACAAGATATTTTTCTATCCTTTTATCGTCTAAAATAAATCATTTTTCCATCATAAAACATGTAAAAAAAATACCCCCCACCATTTATTTTAATCTGCTATTTAATGATTAAAAGATATATTTTTAATGAAAATATTTTGATATTTTATTTTCAATGAAAATGTTTCTCAAACCAAATTGATATTTTCTTCAATAATGATTCGAAAATATATTTTTATTGTATTTTAAAATCAATAACAATAACACTTTGAATTTAACATAATAGGGATATGTTGTATTGTTGTCATCCTTATCCTACCTCTATAATGTTTGTGATTGATTTGTCTAAATATACTATTCACATTCACTTCCATGATTAATTTGTTAATCCCCTTGAAATATTTAACTTTCTACAATAACTAGACATTGAATTTCCTCTAATTATCCATATTAATTATCACGGAAATATTTATTTCCAAAATCTTATTTATTTTCAACATACAATGTTCACATTGAATGTAATTCGATAAACATGGTAAATATTGGTAAAACCAAATTCTTTATTCAATAAGTATATTTTATAAGGAGTATTTTTTTATCTCACTTATTTGATATGAGGAATGATATAGATTAGTAATGAATGGTGAGAATATAATTTATGTAGCCTGTCAATTCATCAATAGGTTATCATGAGATAAAAAAGTTTTGATAATTAAATGAGGTTCTATTTGTTGGTTTAATCCATTTTTTGAATGGTCCTGATGATATAGATTTTTATTTTCCTTAGACATGACATCGTATAATTAATCATTTCCCTCATTTATTTTTAGTTATTATTCATCCATGATATCTCGTGTCGAAATATTTATGCATAAATTTCATTTTTTTCATTGATTAAATGTAATTTGTTTTGGATTCATACATTTCCATATTTTTTTCCTTATCTAGTTAATTGAATGGAATGTGTTTCCATTTATTATCCTTTTTATTTGATTGTTATAATGGATTCATTATTTCTTCCACTGTATTTTTTCCTTAGTGAGAATTTGAGCTAACCCATACTATATTTACTCTCCCCATAAACTCAATAAGTATACTAAAAAAGTTATGAATGAACATGATAGATGGAATAAATTTATTATCCTTGTACTTATTATTTAGAAAAATTATGTTGTAATTAGTGTATTCATTTCACATTTATATATATGGTTTTCCAAAATTGATAAATTCTTCTGTCTACTGTGATATGATTTATATGTATCATATGACAATGTAATTGATATCATACACTATTTCCGGGCATTCTAGGTTCGAGTCAGTACATAGATTATTCATTAATACTAAATATTTGATAATTACAAAAAATTCATGGCATTGAGTGGTTAAAATCATTGAATTAAAATATAAAAACTTATAAAATAAATATACTTCTCTATGTATCAATTGTTATAAAGAAATAAAATAGTTCATGTATCATATAGCATGTATAACTCTAAGAACCTCCAAGGCTAGATCTGATTTTGGAACGGTAGCATCCAATGAAGTATCTTTGGTTACAATTTCGTTTAGTATTCCATTCATTTGGTAAATATACTCTCCATAAAACATTCTAAATGTATCAAACATAACATTAATAGTATTATAATATAATTATCATACAATTTTTGTCCCTTTAGAGGAAACATCAATAGTCTCTGATATTCCATAATCAATATCACACTAAGAAATATTATAGAATTTATCAAGTCATAATCCAAAAATGGTTTCTTTTATAGACATTGCAATTATGTCATAAAAATCATTTTTAGAACATCAAAAATCATGTTCTCGATAAGAATTCTTTCGGTTTTACATTGATATGAAGTTTTATCCCAACATTATTCTATAATGACACAAGAGGGGGTGAATTGATTCTATAAATTTTACAAAAAAATTAAAAATCGCATATTATTAAGAAATATAATTTTCCATCAATTAATTATGTATCCATAAAAAATATAAAATCAATGTAAATAATATGAATTTGATTATTTTTTAGTATTATGAGGTTATAAGAACATTCCTTAATCCACTCCACTAACACTCAAAGTCAGTTTAGTGATTTCTACACTGATCTCTTTGCCCTAGATCACATAGTTGTCCAAAAGTATATACTACATGGAAAATTGATTCAAACTAATTTCCCATGGTATCCCTTATAATAATTTCTAATATTATTTCCACAACACTTAGTGCAAGAAGATTTAATATACAGAGAATAAATAATGTTGGAGAAATCAAGTTCAAGTACATATAACAATTTTAAATCCTTGAAACTGAAAAATAATGAATTTCCTCTTATGAATTTGTATTCTCTAGAGATTGTATCTGGAAATAATTTTACAAATATATTACATATCTTCATTTAATACTAATAAAATGAATGTTCTAATCATTTTTCTTTTCCAATCTCATTGTATAGAAATACATGTATGTGAAGAGGTTGGAAAAATCATATCCCTTAGAAGTGTAATGACATTGAAATTAATGTATTATTTTATTAATTCCTGTACTTGAAATTCTATAACTATTTTCAAGATGGTTGAAATATTTGATATTAATAAAAATAAATACAGTAAACGTGGTCTGAAATATACTCAATAAAAACAAGCATTGATCTAACTATTGAGAAAAATATTTAGCATTACTTAAAAATAGGAAAAAAATTAAATAGTTCATAAATTAAAATAATATTTTTCTTTGATAATAATAAATGTTGTGAAAAATTATCCAATAAATCATTAAAGGTCATGTCTTATAAAAAATTAAATTAAACATAAATTTTAAAATCAGTATGTAAATATTTTCTCAACACAGATTCATCTAGAATGTATCTTCCCAATCCCTACTCAATACATAATATTTATGAATTATAAAAAAATCATTGGAAACCTGACATATTTTCTTTAATAAATACCCAATTAACAAGTTATTCAACAATATGTATGTTTTAATGCATATAAAAATATTAAATATTTTTCTAAATATGTATGTTTTTTATCTAATTATATGACTATAAGATTACAATTTTTTCATTAAAAAACTCATTACTATACATGAGTTTTTTATACATTTTTATTCTAAAAAAATTTAATATCTAACATAATATTCTAGTTGCATAAGATAAGTAATTAAGTTAATTTATCCAAATTTATAATTCAACCAATATGTATGAATTTGTTTCTAAAATGTAATATGTTTGGTATAAGTATATTTAAAAAATATCTAATATTTATGATATTTTCCCTCAAACATAAAAATATATAGCATTTAATACTCTGAAAATTTATTTAACTCAAAATAAGAAAAAAAAATTAATAATTATATCAAATTATAAACATTATTAACAAATAATAAACATTTAGATATTTTTTCTATGTAAATTCATTAGTATAATATATTTTTAATTTGATGTTAATTATAATTAATAGAATATTTTGATATATTAGATTAAAATTACTATATTTTGAACACAAACTAGTGGGACCATTGGGTTCAAATCGTGGATTTTCTAGGTGGTGTAGGTTGACCCTGCTTGCTAGAAAATCACAACCGTGTGTTTCATCTTAGAATAATGTCCTGGGACCAAGGTTTTGGATGTTGGGAGAGTTGTCAAGCATGTATGCATCCACCATGGTTAACATAGGAAATAGGGAATGTTATGTCTTGGATAGGTGCCACATACAAGACAGGTTCATTCCAATATGTCATCATACGACATGTTTTTTCTTGTGTGACTTGTTTTTACAAAAAATTCACTATGTTACAAATTTGGGAAAATGAATAGTCTGCCCTTGGGGTTCATTTCTTTTTTTTTCAGAATGATATTATATACTCATCCATTTGAGTATATTTATTAGGTAATCTCAAAATAATCAGGATATTATTTGTATGGTTGACATTGGGGTCTATAAATAATGAGTGTAGCACTCCCCTAGGTTTGGTACTCCCTTTTTTACTTGTTGATGACAAAATATGGCAACCCATATAGATCTAGATTTTTTTCACTGCCAAAATTTTAATCAGAATGGTTCTATTAACATTCATTCATGGGTTTAGTGAACCCTCTATATATGATTCAAACACTATCTTCCCACACACTCCTTGGTGAGGTAATGGTCCCTTATAATAGTGAATAAGATTACAAAGGTAATTTATATCGATTATTTGATATCATATTTAGTTGTGGGGGATGATCATTTTTTATAGACCAGTTGTGAAGGGAAGAGATCAGTGTCCCATATTCTCTACCAAGATATCATATTTTGATTTTTTTAATCCTTGTGTGTTATGTCATCAACATAAAGGCATTGGATATATTTTAATTATACACATTTCATTATCATTTTTAGGGCATCCTACTATGTATCTATATACTCACCCCTACATGGTAATTTCACCTACACATGTTATGTTTTATAAAGATGGTGGATAATATATAGGTGATCTAATTGGCTATAATTTTGGTAGAGTGGTAGAATAGTGGTACCCAAATGGGATTTTGGGACATCATTCATATTATAGGTCAGTTCATGTGGACTCATCATCATTTCCTATTGTCTGATAATGGCCAATCATTGGATTAAATTGCATGTATTATTTCAATTCATATTATTTTTTTTACCATGTAATAATTTTTTATATATTTAGCTACTTCCACATGATTTTTTTATATTTTTATTTTTTATTTATCATGATTATATTACTCTTGTATCCTTTTAGAATATAGTTGTTTTTTATAGGAGAATTAGTCTATGTCCTCCCGTCATGTGTGATATATTTAAACTATGGTATTGGTCAAACATGAACTCATCTAAGGTAGGCTTGGGGTGAATATTTGGATTTTTATGAGTGTAGGTTGGGATTTTGTTGCTCAATATGAGTCACACAAGTCAATATAAATTAAATCAATCGAAAAAGTAATTCTATGATAAATTTCATATTGTACCGAAAAAAGTAAAATAATGTAAAATTGATCTACTCCGAATCTATCTAATATCCTCATGGAATGACCTATTATGCTCTATAACCACCTTAAAACCTATCCTAAAAATCAATAATTGAAAAAGGGTTAGTATTGTGCTATAATCGGTAGCCCACAAGTGGAGACTCATCTATGTTGTTTAAAAATCCTCAATCTTCTACTCGTTGGTAGAGGACAGATCAATATTGCAGACATGGGAGACATTTGCTCTTTGTGAAGAATTATGAACAAGGTGGATCCTTCCTTGGATCATAGGGTTTTGTATTAGATTTATAGATATCATATCCCTTTTCTATTGAGTTTTATTTTGAGTGTTTCAATTTTGTTTTTTAAATGAGTGTAGGTTAGAAAACTTTTTAAAATTGTACATGAAATGCGGCATGACTACTACTGCCTTTCAGTGAAGTTGAAAGGCAGTAGTGGACCTGCTACCCTTCAGAAAAAATATACGATTGAATTATATGTTATTATATTTATAAATATAAATATTTTTATATTATATATATATATTGTTTGTTTTTAATTGTTTATAATTATTTCATTAACATTTGAAAGTGAAAATGTTATATTTTCTAGCAATAGCTTTTTTTGCGCTCAAATTTGTATTCATATATGAAAACTAAGTATATTTTTAATGATTGTATGAGTATAGGGGGATTTACATGTTGTTAATGGAAGTATATTGGTCACTATAGCCATTGGAGCCCACCACCACAAATTTCAAAAAATACATATTTTGTTTTAAAGAACAATTTTTATATTTTATGTTTTATGAAGAACATCGTATCTATTTCATTCCATTAAATGGAATGATTTGTTTTCATGTTTTAAAATAAATAATGCTAGTTTTATAAGAATAATATTTTAATGATATATTAAACCTGAATAATGGTGTTTATATATAATAATATTTGAAAACCAAGTATTGAAAATTGATAAAAAATTACGTTTTCATGACTCATTTCAGACCCAGTCATGGAATCAATATATTGCTTATGTAAACAATAATAATATGAAAACGTTTTAAGAATACGATTACATAGTCATTTTTTATGTAAAACTAAATGAAAAAGTTGACACTTGTTTACATGGAAAAAACTACACCAATTTTGGGGGACAGGGTAAAGGAAATATTAAGCTTCTAGATTTGGTATAAATTTGTTGTCGATGAGGAGCCATGAGTTTATTTAATTATCATTTTAGAGAAATTCATTACAAATTCCAATATACACACTAAACCGTGTGGCAACCAAAGTTCCAAATGGTATCCCATATAGTTACATATGGATTTGGAAAGAAGTTTTTTTTTCTAAGAATGAATTCATGGGGATTTGAGATAATTTTAAAGGACTTTACATGAATCAAATTTAATCCCGAAACAAGTGAATTGTATATCTATAGGATATCCTAAGAAAACTAAAATATATTATGTATTAAACCCTTTTGACTAAATAAATGTGGTCACCAATGATGGTGAATTCTAACTGTGTGAAAATAATGAGCCTATTTCTTATATAGAGGAAATAGAGAGCTTACAAGCTACATGATATAAAGAACCAATTAATTGAAAAATAGATTCCGTCTATCAGAACTAAGTATGGATTCTAGTTTAACATAATTTTTATATAAATATAATTGGGTGAAATGGGAATTCAAGAGAAAAATTACCATGGAGGTTAAATTGAATAGATATAATGAAAGGCTAGTGACTAAAGTGTTTAAAAAAATAATAAGGAATAGGATATAATGAATAAATTTCTCCATCTTCCATGTTTAAATACCTTGGAATTATACTTTCCATACAATGTGTTCATGTTACAAGGGTTCAATATCTTGGGTTAGTTTGAATATATAATGTTCCACGTTCATAAATATTTTATTCAAAATAAATTTTTTATTGTTTTGAACCATTAAAGTGGTATATACAATCTTTTTTTACATTCCATTCCTTTCAATTTATTTATTTTATTTATTAATTTAATTTAATTTTTTAAAAAATTTATATCTTTAGTATATTTTTATATTATATTTATATTGTTTATATAATGTATAAGTTATATGATTTTAAAGTTACATACTTGAAATTTAATAACTTTTCCTATGTTTCAAGTAGTCATCTTTGAAAGATTAAAAAAAATTTATTGTGACTAAAATATTAATGAAAACTAAAACAATTTTGAAACATATAAAAATGGATGATATTAAAAAAAATATTCAAATATACAAAAATAAAAAATTTACATGAACAAGTACATTCAATGTATATGTGGAGGAGATTGCATCCCACATGGTGATCTCAGAAGGGAACGCCCATATCGAGATCACTAAGCTCTATGATGGGATGGAGTCTGATGACCTAGATTGGGCGGATCCCAGAGTGCTAGAATGTTAACTATCACATGCTCCATCTTTGTGTTAGTGGGAGGAGGTGACCACAACAAGATGGATCCCCCCCGATCATTCCCCCGCTTGGGTAGTATAAGGACCTGCAATCATCATAGTGGGGAACTAAGGATTTGATATATTTGGACCACAAGTAAGAGATAACTGTGGATGTCCAATTAATAAAGATCAATCCCATGCCACCTGATTCATATCCATAATCTATTATATCTGAACTACTATAGGGTCGACCTCTACCACTGAAATAGGTGACAGCTCATCTTAATGAGGATGTGGTTAACGTCATCATCTTCATTGTTATATTGCATCTCCAGGCGCTTGAGGACATTCCTAGGATAGAACCTCTACTCCCGGGGAAACAACCTCCACTCCCTGGGATGGACTCTCGAAGATTCTATAGTGAATCACAATATAAGATGACTCAACTCCAGTGCTGCAGCATGGACCACTACTCAACTAAATGACCCCATCTTTATCTAGATCAGTCATTATAATAAATTTCTCTAATTGAGTATGTTTTAGAAACACTAAAAATAAATTATGAAATAGTTCGACAAAAAAAAATAATGAAATTTTATTGTCTTACAATATTATGATGCTCTCTTCCATTTTTGTTAAGATAAAGCATACAGATCAGTCTATACCACAGCTCGTACTCGGTCACCTCTAAAAGATATAATCCCGTCTTAGTTACACCCTAGATAATAATTTCATCCCGTATTCCCCAGAGGTCTATATAGTCAGCATATACACAGTGCCAATTCTCATCCTTCCACCCTTTTAGCTTCAAGTGATGAAGTCACACCATCTGTCTCGACTGTAATGGAATTGGTTGAACAAAACCAATCTGTCACATGACTATATTATGTTGCTACCACTCAATCATATGGAAGTGAATGAATGGAATTATATCCATAGAATAATGCATTCCAATAATACATTATACTATAAATTTTTTAAGTATAACCTAGTATGGAATCCAGGAAAACTAAAATGACTTGTGACCTTTGTCAGAATATTGTCCTACTAAAAACTAAAACTGATTCTATGGTTAATCTTTTTATACTAAGATAGATAATATATAAAAACTTGGTTGGGTAGAGTCTATCCAACATGATGTGGTATGCACCCAAATGGTGTGTTGGAACCATGATGAATCTTTGTCTCTGGCTCCACCTATAAAATACACCATCGAAAGTGATAAATAATAATACGTTAAATTCAATAACTCATACTTGTATTTGGAACCTCAAGAGATGAGTTATCATACCAGATTCCATCTAGAGAATCATCCAGTACATCTTTTGCTAGTGGTAAACCAGAAACCAGAGGGAAGACTTAAGGGATGCGCTCCCATGCCTGCATCTAAAGAGGGATGGAGAATCCCCTGAGATCCGCGCAGTCTCTACGACATATCATGCATAATTATCTGTATGTGTATTCTAAGAAGGCCAACACCCAACTATGTTTTCTCAGCTAATCGTGTTCCCCTAGTAAGACTAGATACATCATATGCACATGCATTACCAAGTGATCACCACATAGGGTCCTTCTAGTGAGCCTTAATATATATGCACCGGCATTCCATATTACAATATGGTCGTCAACCCCATCGGGTATATGTGAAAACTGCTCCTCCATCCAGGTCATAGATATCAACTTGCAATATATAGCCCTATTATCATCGAAAATGATGATGCATAGAAATCATTGAATAAGGTCGGGCCAAGATCCATAGGTGGGTCAAATAATGGGTTCCCTTATATAGGAAGACATAGGGGCACTTCCACATCCTCAACGTGATGGTCCTCTCTCCCACAGGCTAGTGGAATGTGTGTATCTCTAGTCTCCACCTCTCCACGAGGGCAGCAATGAGGTGATGGTAAAAAAAGTGAAATCTTTTAGTATAAGGTCGTAGAATCCAGCATAGTGTGGGTATGGTTTAATGGCAGGTGGGGGCGGTGTGTGATGAAAATGGTGTGCTCAACGTACCATGATCTCTCAAGCATTACCATAGTCTAGCACAGGCCAGGAAACATGTCTTGTTATCTTAGTGAGTAGTGTGTTATCATCCCATTGTATGTAAGAAATAAAATAAGTCATAAGTGTAAAATTTAATTATAACATTATGGTAAGAATAATGTTATGACTTCTATAATATAAGATATGAAATGTTTATTATCATTTTTTATGATGTTATTTCATACAAAAAGAAATGTTCATGTCTTCAGGTTTTTTAAAGAATATTACATAACGTTTTTTTTATAAATATTTTTTACCTTGAATGGCATGTTTTGTTAGATATGGTATTATATATTTCTATATATAAATATTTTGTATTCATTATCTAAAAAATATCTAGAAAATGGTGTGATTTGTAATTTATGTGGATTTCCCATAAAGTGGTATGTTTTAGGATTATTTTCTCAAAATTTCTCATTATAGTATATCCATAGGCATATTGATTATGTGTTAATGTCACCTCAAATACACATTTCATATATCATTTAATGAGAATATGAAATTATTGTTGATAATTAATACTAAAATTATTTAAAAATGTTTGAAAATTATTCAAAAATAAGAATTTTATAGTGAAACCATATAGTTAATAATATTATAATATCACATAAGAGATAATAAATCATTGTGGCTGATAGTGGGAACTCGATCCAGTAATGTTAGGGAATCATTCTCGGTTATGTCCTTCTTGATGAAATATGGTGCATTTAAAACATTTCCCTTGTTCTTAAGGCCAGTCCATCTCATTCAATATCTTGTTGGACTTTGATCTCCCTCGTTTACACAACATGTTGATATCAGGTATCACTTTTGTCATAAATTTGGGAATTGGTAAATATAGAAACTCCCCAATAGTCTTCCATGGTGTAGAATAATAGTTAGTATTGGTTTCTATCTAGTACAGTGGATCAACATATACTTCCAATGATATGTTCATAGTTGCACATGCTGCAATGGAATGTTGTCATGGAAACCATAAGGTCGGAAATTCTCCACATTGGAATTTCTTCACTTCAAGTAATTCCACCATTTTTTAACTAATTTTATTTTTGATGCGGTCCAAATGCTCAGTAACCACAAATCAAGAGTCTTCATAGTGCAATAGGATGACATAATTACCAGATGCTTCTTCAATGTTATCTTCAATCTCTCATTTATAATGCCTTTTGTACCATATCCCCTACAAAATTATATCTGTTGTTAGTTTTTTTCAATCAACAATGTACTTCACAAAACTATATAATGTCTCTTGAACTATGAAAGTTATAGGTAACTTTTGAAGCCCCTTGACTACACAATTGATGTAATCATAAATGGTTGTGTTCATGTGTACATACATATTCCCCCCATCATATATAAATGTCCATTTTATTTTCCAATCCTCATCATATAATCATACACTTATTGATTTGCCTTGCAAATTTTTTCAAAACATTTTTCAAACCGCCTTTGATCAAGCACATATTATACATATAATTGATCATATTTAACATAAATATATTTTTTATTTATATTGAAATAGTAACAAATAACAATGATATTTCTTACCTATCTTCAGGATATATTTATTCATAGGTTCATTGTGGAATTTTTTCCTCACATTTATATCAATGTGTCTAATGATGTACCAATTATGTGCATTTGTAGGGCCTCTACGTATTAGGGTCCGCGTTGATTACCTTATTGATTTCCTAATGATGATCAGATATCAAATAGATACCCTAAATGGTGGTGAAATGCTTGGTCATACATGCCATAAACCAACCCCATGATTCATAGTTTTTCTTCTCCACAATGGAAAAGTAAATAATAATAGGTGAATGTTTTCAATCTAGGGTTACCTTAATTAATAATAATCCCTTATGTTTTCTATATAGAAATGTTCAATAAATCTGAATGAACTATTTTCTAAAACAAATTGTTGACATATAGGGGAAGAATGGATAGAACAACCCGTGAAATTTAACACAAGATGGATCATGTTGGTTTTCTTGAGACACATTTTTGTTAGTATGAAGATGGAAGAAAACGTGGTTGTTGTATCTTAGTATAGCTAGAAATTCAGTAAATGCCTGATACAATTCGTTACAATCACTAGGGACCTTCACCATTGCCTTCTATTTGTCTATCCATTCCATATTATTGGAAATATTATAAATAAATGATTATTGCCTCCTCTCTTGCACAAGTGCAAAATGAATATCTTGGAATGTTATAATCATCTTGATGATAATGGATGACACAAATCCAAAATCTAGTGAGGTATGATCTTGTGTCATTCTTGGTTGGACACAAGTATGAGCTCCATCAATCCTTGAGATTCTCCAACCTCCAAATGAAATGTCTGAAATTACCCTCAAGTGGTATCAACAATCATCCATATACTCATCACACAATATGAGGTATTTATTATGACCTTATTCCAGAACTATATATCTGCAGTGCCGCTCAACATGAAATCTGGTTAATTTTCTTAATGCATATTTACTTTGAAAATCCCTTCCAAAATTGAGGGTTTTTTCATCTCACTAATCCAATCTAGTAAAACTCTGTGAAAATTAGTTGTGGGTAGAAGAACATTGTAGTCGAATGCAGTCACACATGTTATTGATTTTAACCAATATTCAAAGATTAGTGGATGATTTATTATGGGTTGAGACTTTTTTATAACTAATGGATTTCTATTAACTTCATACTCAAGATTCCATACTTCCTCTTAATCAGAAAAATTGTTACCATCCATTGCATCATTACAAAAATAATCATCAGTTGTCCGATTAACATGTATATCTGGGAGATCATCTATGTTTTCCCCTTCGACATCATATTGAATAACCTCTGTTTCATGGGGGAGAGTCTTTTAAACCACTCTTGTAATTCTACATCATTGTAAAATTGGACATTTTTTTTGTATAGTAGAAACATCAACATATTACTCCATCATGGTACCATCTGACCTCTCGAAAAATAAATATATATCATTTTCCCATTGTGCATCAACAACCAATGGTCAAGCTAGATTATATAGTGTATCCGGGAATTGAAAATATCTATATCTCATGGAAATGATCTCTTGATTGGGTCACAAATTTAAGTAAACATGAATTCTATCTTCAAGTTGACTTAGGGTTATACAATTAGTTGTACTAACCACTATTTCTGGTTGTTAATATAAAAGATTCTTACTCAGTTTCAATAACCTTTTTATACTAGTACACACAGGGAAACATGACTACAACAAAAATGTTTTGTGATCATCATTCTGAGAGCCAAACTAATATTTACAATGAAGGTTGACCATATAATAATTATTATACATAAATTTTAGAATGTACTTTTATACTCTAAAATATGATATTAATGATTATTTATATAAAATTTTATAAGAATATAAGTCACTAAATGTTTTGGAAACTGAGGTAAAAAGAATAGAACACCAAATATGTTTAATTATCATTGATAAAATAAAAATTATGACCATATAAAATGAAATGAATATGAATAAAAAATTTAAATAACAAATGATTTTTTTAAAACATATAATAAATCCACTTCCTTTTTTCAGTAGAACATGGTTTGGATGAGATGATCACCACATTGAATGTGATGTAAAATACATCATATTTTTAATTGGTAGATTAAAAATATATTTGAAATAGATGTACATAATGTATAAATTTTCAAAATCTTTCAGCCTTCTAATGATGTGTATGTGATGTTATCATATATAACTATGCCCCTCAACTATGTGAACCAAACAATAGAGGTGAAAATTTATTTTGACAATGTAAATGGTTTACACAAGTTATCTTAAATCATTACACAGTTAAATAAAACCTAACACATAGAAAACTATTCTTGGCTAAATTGAAACCCAAAATGCTTAAATATTTCATCATTTATTCCTCAAAAAATAAAATAAGATTTATCTAAAACTAATATTGATTTATAAGAAATTCACATACCAAAATAAATTACATACCATAATAATATAATCTACAATATACTACAATTTATACAAAATAACCTAAATCACCATGACATAAAAAACCAAGAAAATAATATATTTTTCCAAATGTTAACTCAATCGTTATTATTCACGAAATATCAACCGCTGTAACACAAAATCCCATATTATCAAATAATATTCCATTCTTGATAATCATATAATATTCCAAAAATATGAAAATGATTTATCTTAATGGAATATAATTACCCCAAAACCATTTCATGTATTTACCCTAAAGTTCTTCTTAACCTTTCATTTTATGTATCAAAAAATATAATAAACTTATTCCCCAAAAACATCATGTTTAATCAAATGTTTTATATATGGGTTACATATACATAAAATAAATATTAAAATCCAATAAACATGTCCCCAAACATTATTAATCATGATAAAATATACAAATGATTATTAAATTGAGGCTCATCTCATACCAAGTATGTTAAGGTGCATTATTATCTAAACTATGTGCTAACTATTCACCCCATACAATTTCTTAAAAAATATGAAATTGAATCCTCTAATAAAATATCATTCCTCCATGAAACTTCTAAAACCCCTTTCTCATGTCAATTTGAATAATTAAAAGAGGTTTGATATAATTGAAATGGATTTGTACCACAATGGAAATCAATGAAATTATAACATCCCCTCCTTAAGTCATCTGATCCCAATATCATACTTCTAAGGTCAGTTTAATTGTATCCTATAATAAATTCAGCTACTAAGCATTAATTTCATACTGATGTTCCCATGTATCCCATTATATACATTCATGGATCCATAGAACCCAAACTAGAGGAACTATAATACCTTGAAGTGTCTAAATTCTACGATCAATGATACAAATTGGATACTCCAAAAAAGAATCATCAGCCTCCAAATCAACTCCTATAGAATCAAATACATGATTCATGTTAGAGTAATAATGGTTGATCTAATAAACATTGAAGATATCATGAATCTCCCCTATACAATTGAGGAAGGGATATCTAATGTGCTATCATCCCAACCATAACCAATATCTAGAAAAGATGAATAAATCTACGTGCCAAATTACCCTATTTCAAAATCCATCATTTACCCAATCTTGGAATGACTCAAAAGAAAACATAATCCCCCACATATAGGTCGAGAGGCTAGTGAAGGTGATTGGAATTTTAAATAATGATATAATGGGCCATAACTATATTTTTCCTAATCCAAAGTAACTATTTTTATGATTCCTTAAGGACACGTGGTCCCTATAGTGATTAATCTCATTTCTTTAAACATCATAGAGGTGAAAAAATAAAAAACCGTATAGTGAATCATAATGAAAATTATGAATACTTTAATGAAAATTGATATTATAAGAAAAATTAGTAAGAGGCAAGTGATTTTCCCAATAGACTCCAAAATCAAGGATAGATGCATAAATCATTTATTCCTGGTCATGTATTGTGTGATTAGATTGACCATTTATCTAATGGTGGTATGTTATAATCAAAATTACCTATCAACCAAGAACCTTCTACAACCATTTAAAGGACTAAGAAGTGAACTGATAATCCTTATCTGATAAAATGATATATGGAATCCTATAAAGGTGTATAATCTCTCAAACATCCAACCCCCCAATATTATCCATTGATAAGGTCTCCAAAATAGGTAAGAAATGGGAGACCTTTGATAGCCTATCCAAAAATGCCGATACATTTTCACTGACACGAGGTGAATACATCTTATCCATCATGAAATTTGTGGTAAAATCAACCCATTTCAATTACAAGATGTGTAATTTCTAAAAAATAATAGTAGATAATTTATTTTTCTCTTTCACCTACTGATAGGTGGAACGCTGAGTAACAAATCCAACAGAATCCTTTTTCTTCAAAGGATACATATACTTGTGGTGCATATTATGATACATCATCGTGAGCCTATGATTTAAAACCCATTTGGATGCTTGATATTCATGAATAAATTCCACATTCATGTCAATAGAATCCCAGACATGCCAATGGATATACATGATCTCATTCTCATAAAAACCTAACAGGTTGTGGGTACCCACTTGATTAACATTCCCTCATGGACAAGACAATGGGATCTTAACATTTTCTCCATAGTACTCAATCTAGAATGGATGAATCCACTAATAATGTCATGAAGAGAGAGATTTCATGAAATTTATGAATATTCAAATGCATTTTCAAATGAATAGAAATCAACATACTTTTACTACAGGCTTTATAAATGGCTTGATTTAGAGTCTTTTGGTTTAGTGCATTGGTAACTATATTTACCATCTCGAGCATGTAACCAATTTCAATGGTTAATGACTTATGATATTAAACCCTTATATATGGATGTAGGTTTATGTTGAACTAATCGAATTTTATTTTATAATTTTATTGTCCTTTTATACCATGAACCTCTCTCCTAGTATGTAATTTCTCCATTAATGAAATTAATGAACAATTATTGTTAAATGATTATCATTTTTTCATTAATTATTCTCATGATGACTTAACTAGAAATAACAATACACCATGACTGATTTCCCTTACATGAAAATAGATCTAAGATAGACACCTGATATATCACAATAAACTATAATCCTTTTAATGGATCATTCAGAATCAGTATCTGTGATATGTTCAACCCTGATTTCAACTCCAAATATTTCATCTCATTGGATTGAGATCATGTGAAATTCACACCATTATTGGTTAAACCAGTAAGAGGTTATACAATTCAAAAAAATTCAAAATGAATTTATTCAGGTAAAAATCTTGTCCGAATAAGTTTAGATATTGAAAAAATTATTATTTTTATATAATGAAACAATGGATCTCACCTTCTAAATATACATTGATACCCATAACTCCAAAATTATTTGACCTAGGAAGTGAAGTTTTTTCATCCAAATGTTGCATTGTGTTAGATTATCGTATTTTTGTTGCACTCTTAGTGTTCTCAAAAAAATATAAAGGTGTTTGGAAATATTGTTTTCAGTCTGAGAGTACACAAAGATTTCATCCATAAAAAATGACAATGTCATCCAAATACAAAGGAAAAAACAAATACATCATGACCATAAAAAATAATTGTTGTGTTGGTTAGACTGAACAACATAACTAGTTACTCTTTAAATCTTTACCTTCTACTAAAATATTTATGTGGTATATCTAAGGTCCTTAATCACACTTCAGGATAGCCTGATATCTAATCAATCTTTATGAGGACTTTGTCTCCTTAGATCTAGTAAAAGATATATTATTTATGGGTATGTGGGTGTATGTTATTGAATGTATGCTAAGTCAACCATAGGTAATATCTTCATAGCCTTAGGGTATCATCCACCATTTTGAATAAAGGTATAGGTGAAGCCTACGTAAAAGTATTGGGTAATATAAACACATAGAATTCTTGTTCCACTAAATATTTTGATGAATATCAATATGAGGCGTATTTTATAGGGGAATAGATTGTGGTTCTACAAATAGAAGAATTTTTATTATAATCTCCCCGTATATGTTAGGAGGTATCATATAAAATTTATTATTAAGGAAATATTTAAATTGTTACACCATTGGAGGAAATATAGTATTTCTTACATTTTTATCACCAAGGTAAGCATCAGATAGTTGGGCTGACACTCCTCTTAGCTCATGATTCAAATGTCGATATCGAGTTTGATGGAGAACACATTCACCCATGTAAACATAGAAACCAACATTCGGTGATGATAAATTAATATTCTAAAGATAAAAATCAATATATTCATGAAAATGTACTAACATGACCACACCAAGATATCTTTCAATGCCTGTTATCTCGAGGGAAAATGGTTCCTAGAAAATGGGTACTCATCTATCTTGAGTGGAAACTCCTTGCATCTAAGAACACTCTCAGAATGTATTACCAATGACATGTCAATAAACATCCTCCCAAAGAAGTATTCAATCTTGATTACCAGAATACTAATTATGTCCATTGATATAAATGAGTATGATGCCCCTAGGTCAAAAAAAGAAAAAGCAGAAGTTGAGGCATTGAAGGTTGTACCTTCTACTATTGATGGTTGGACACTTTTCTCCTCACGAGTAGGCTATACTACAGGTAAATGGATATATCAATTCCCATAAGAAATAACATGGAACCTTAATTAAATTGCACTCTTTTATCATTACACTAGCTGTATCTGGCATCATCAGCCTCAACCACCTCCTCGACATTAATGACCAATGACTCTATATCATTATTCCTTGAATTGTGAAATAGATCCCACAACAAAACAATGATTTTTGGAAGATCCTATCTCACTTGTTAGTTGTGTAATGGGAATGAAAATTTTCTAGAGATGTCCATTATGTCACAGGATAGCCACTATACTAGGTCCCTACTATATTGGGGCTTTGTGTGATGCTTCTATCTACACTAATGGATTACCATATATCTTTCATTTCATGTACATTAACTTATAACGATCTTTAGAGAAGTCACAAATCGGGACCTTCTATCAATATATGTCCTAGTACACTATATTTTTATTTAACTACCATGTCAAAAACCATTAACACCCCTTTTAGAAGCAATAGAATGGTTCACTATCTCAGTGACGGTAGTCAATCAGAATTCATTTACCTAATATCATCTTTCATACATGGGACCATCCTCAAAACGCCCATACCATCAAAAATCATCACCCAAAAATGGGACAAATACTTTAGATCCATGAAACGAGCTCCATTACATAAATAGTTCCTGAATACATATGTATAAACTCCCTTTCGTGATCTTATCACAGTCTTTTGTGAAAATTTATTCATAGAATGTTTCCAGGACGTCACTCGATACCATTCCCTAATGGTAATATTACCATTAATGGACATCCCATGGCTGCTTGGTAGATCCAAAAAGCATGTATGTTGTAAGATTCCACCTCCTTTATTGGGGGCTCTGTGTATACTAAAAATCATAATCATAGCTTCTACCCAATATTCCATAGCTCGAGGACTATGTTCCCCCAAAATGGTATGTTAGTTGTGTAACTAGAATTCCTTGTTCAACTCTCACATTTTCAGTGTAAGTCATGGTGGTACTTTCATGGAATAAAAGTGATGTAGAAAATTGTCACTTACTTAAGAATCAATTTCTTGTATTAGATAAACATGTGGTACTTAGGTAGGTTCTTCTGTTGGAACTATTGGTGGTTCAATCCCCACTACACTAGGAACACAGTCATCGCTGCCTTAGAGGAATTTAACCGCCATCATGGAGGAATAAATCTACACTGAAAATCTCAATCATAAAAACATGACATGAGACTTAAAGGATTATATTTGGAAAATAAGATAGGTACACAGCCTTTATACAAAGACACACTAACACACTACCCACATTTAATTTTGTCCCTAAATGTTTGGTTTTCTATATTATTCATGAGGATTCTATAATATGGGTAGTGAATTGCAATTATAGAGAAACAATCTCCAGAATTTGTAATTGGAAATCCCATTTAATTAAAACCATTTTCACAAAATTATTAATTTAAATTATAATGTGTTCATATAATAGTTTATTTATATGGATTTTTCATTCCCATGTTACAAAGATATAAAATTTATGAGTTGCAATTGTAATTCTATTTAAATGAATCCATCCTTTTACATTCGATGTTAGAATTATATAAGTCAATATAAATTTTTTCATTTATAAAGATTTTAATTCCCAATTTATGTAGGAATAACAATATAAATTGCAATTAGTAGTCCAGTTAACTGAAAGAAACGCAAATTTTCAGATTATGTAATCAAGATTCTATTGCTTGGACCATATAAAAATTGATTAGGTAATGTACCAAAATGAAGTCTTGTTGGAAGATACCATTTAGGTTTATTAAGATTTTTTATGTAACCAATTTTTTTTGTCCTTTTCATACATTAAATGTTAGTAATTACTATCAAAAAAATCAATACACACACAATAGGAAACATGAAATACTAGTAATAAAGTATAAATGGCATGGAATATGTAGGACATATAAATCTTGATGTTCCTATGATGATTTATTATTTAATTATCACACTTCTTGCATTCCCATGTTTGAAAATATATAAGATATGAATATTAATACATGTGTGTTACTCAATGGTGAAATTAGGAAAACAATAATAGGAAAAATTCCGCATAATAATTCCTATATCTAAAAACGTTCTTTTTTTACAACACAAGGGTTAGCTAAACTCATGGATGACATATTACCTTTTTATAAAACATTTTAGTCTCGTGTCTACCAAGGAAAAATATAAAGTAAATGGAAAAGAAAGTACCTTATTCATAATTTTTTTCATCTCATGATCAGTTCACGAATAAGTAACTGGACCCATGGGGGCTAGGGCCACAAGTGTACCTCCTTGTATGCAAGAGGATACAAACTAGTTGTGATGTTATATGATGGTACAATGGATATAATATATACTCTTTATTATAGTGTCTCACAATGATAAATAAAAGTAAATGGAAATAGTATATAAACACATTTGAAATAATAAGAAAGTAGAATTAAAACATCCAGATAATAACACTGTACATAAAGAAATAAGACACACTATTTAAGGATGATATCATGCTTATAATAAATATTAAAAAAAGGAAGACATGGTAGACGACATGAAACCATACCATAAAATAAAAACAGATAAATTAATGAAAAAAAATTATCTCCATGAGCATCCTGAGAACTACCTTAGTCATCTAATCCTAAGCTCTCATATTAAAATAATAAATCAAGTTTCTGTTGTTTGATATTTCCCTTTATCTTTACATGCATCCATGAATTCTACTCGAGAACCAAATTATATCCAGAATTGGGGGTGATTAAAACTCAGTATCCCATGATCGATTGTGTCAAATGAAAATCAAGACTGTAGGTATGAATTGTACATTGTTCAGGTATAATAAATGTATAGAATAAAAGTAAATATAAAGCATCTCGAGCTCAAGAACCCCATGTATAACACCCCATTACACTTTTTAGTTACTCCCTTTTTAATTGTTTTTTCATAATCCTTGTTTAGTTGTGATAGTGAACTTCTTAGGGATTTATATACATTATTGTGGAAAATAACATAAGTTTCAGGGATGCATTTTTAGTTTAATTAATTGAGTATCGATATAAATGTGTCAAAGAAATTGTGGGGTTATTCCAATGTTAAAGGAATTCCCAAATTGGGGTTTTTGGGGTTTTTATTAATGATATTGTTTTATTATCTACTGGACGTTTTCATGTAATGTAATGGGGTTACATAATGTGTATTAATTACCTAAAATATTTCATGATATGACATAGGGAATGAAATATTTTCATGTTTTTTAACATTTTAAAAATGAGTAATTTTAAAAAATCAATTATAAATAAATAAGTTATGAGCTTTTGGCATACTAGAGCTTTGTGGTTTAAACAAAGTGCAATCGGATTGCATTTTATAGAAGTATCTCTAGGTGTGATTATTAGGGTTCTTTGTGATTGATTATTTATTCATTCATCATATTTATTTTGGTTCTCAAGCTCAAGGATATTGGGGGGAAATTTTGGAGGCATTCTCTCTATTTGAATCTCTTCTTTCAATGATTGATCTATGTTGCAGTTCGTTTAAGTCTCTCTGAGTAATATTAAATAATGGATCTTCTTTCCTTTGGTCGAATTAATTGGTTTGTTAGTGATTAGGTTTCATATTTGTGGCTAGATATTGTTTTTTCTTTATCCTTTATAGTTTCCTACCAGACCTTGTCTTTCAAATACAGATCATGTAGTTTTAAATCACCATTGTCACATGCATCTTGGTTTGTACAATTCTAAGGTAGGTTTTTCTAAACTATGGGTTAATGTAAGGTATTTCTTATCATTCCCATTAAATTCTTTTGTGGGGTTAATTTATTTAAAGTGATATGTGATTTCTAATGGTTTCTGGGAAAGTAAAATGTTTTCAAAGGGGATTTTAATGTATTTTTGTAATTTGGAAATGGGGTTTCAAATAATAAACATAACTTGATGGATTTCAAAAAATATATATATATTATTTATCATCATTTTGAAATGTTTTCAATTAGAACATTGGGAACCTTGGGTGCATTAGAAAAGATATATCGGTAGCATTAGTGTGTATGGAACCATAAATAGGTAATCCTGTAGGATATCGATTGCCTGTGGTAGGACGTGATATTGGTTGGTACCAAAATTATTCATTTTTAGGATCTTTAGTCTCTACTATACAATTTCTCATAGGATAGGTAATAATATGGGGTTATTTTTCATTTTTGGTTATTTATAACATGGTTTTTTCAGGAATTATTGTTCATAGGTTTTTATATGAGGTTGTATCACATAGATTCATCAGATAGGTTATTTCATGGATATGTGTTAACATAATTTAATATTGATTCATGGATATTATTTCCAATTTTATCACTTATAAATTTCATATATTTAGTTTTGACAATATGAAATCCATTTATTAAAACCAAAGTTAAAATTATTTTTAAATTAAGTTTATTTGTGAAAATTATTTTTAAAAAATATTGTGTTTTAAAAGATAAAACTATTTCACTATTTATATTTGAACATTTATACACTCTTTGGTGGTTTCCAACTGAACATTGTTCTAACATCCTACATTTTTCATTAGGCAGTTTTAGATGTTGTTTTGAAGGATTCATTTAAATGGAAGGGAATGTTGTTGTTTTTCTGATTTCCCTTTAGTCCCTTCCTTCTGTTCAAGATTGTATAGGGGTGACTATTATTAACATGAAGAATTATTTAATTTTTTTTATTTATAATATATGGTTTATCTTCTTTGGATTGGTTTTTTTGGATCAGGTTATATCATTTTCTTCCATATATTTCCCTTTTTGTGTGAATAATTTCATAATATACAAGAGTTAATTTGATTACTCCCATTAACTCTGAATGATAAGGTATACTCAAGAGTATGGTTTGGTTTACCCATGTGGGTATGTAACAAATTGGTATCAGAGTGGAATGCCTAGCCTCAAGCGTGTCAACACTATATATGCTTACATATCTTTCATGGGTAAAAAAGAGTTAGGACCATCAGAATTTATAGTAAGTGTATAAAAGGGGCCAATCTGGCTGACATCAATGACTTAACCCTAGTTACCATGGGTGGATGGAGACATTTACCAGGTCTGATACTTGGGGTTTGGGTTCATTTGAATGAACTATATGGGAATTTTGTTTAAATTGACCAATTCCTTATTTTCAATGTATTTCCTTTATTTAAATCTTAATTTATTTAAGTTATTTATGTTTTGAAGCATTGAATTGAATACTAAAAGTATTCCTATGATTTTTTGAATACCATCAGGATTTAATTGGTTATTATCTTATGTTTATTAGTAAATTCCTCTAATTGGTGATCCTACCAATCCAAAAGGGGAAGCTATGGGATTGGTTCAAAAGGAAAATCCCCCAGTGGTTCCTTCCCTTGAAGAAGATATTATCCCCACCTTTCAGACATCAGGTCAAGTGTATTTTTGGAAACCAAGATCTGTGGCGGATCATGTCTCTGAGTTTAGTAAGTATCCTCCACCCATATTATGTTGTAACAAAGGATCTTATGAATCTATGGAGTGTTTTTAGAAGATTTGATGGATGTTTAATTTCTTGAAAAAGACAAAAGACTCAAAGTTGGGTTTTTCACATACATGATCGGTGGACAAGTAAGGATATAGTGGGAAACCATTTTGAAATGTAAGTTGTATGAGGGCCTTACCTGGGAGGATTTTAAGAAAATATTAATCAATTATTTTACCCAGAGGCATTATTTATAGAAACAACTCCTGAGTTTCAAAACATGGATTTGGTGGATTGTACCATTATATAATATTCTACCAATTATTCTATGTTGGGGCATCTAGAACTGGACATTGTCACCAATGAGTAACTAATAGCTCATGGGTTTGAGTTAAAATTGAGGGATGATATTATTTTGATGTTTTTTCTAGCTTTCCATTCATCATTTATGAAGGTAGTTGAAAATGTATCTTTGGATGATGTGGAAATATCTTGGAAGACAGGTTTGAGTGGAGCCTCAGTTGGTGATGTCGTTAGACAAAGTGTAGCTTCTAGGTAAAAATAGAAAACATAAGGGAGTTCAGTTATTTTCAGGACCAGTTTTAGGGGATTATTCAGGGTATAAACATATTTTTGTTCTATCATTGTGGGAGGTCTAGCCATACTAGACCTAACTGTATAGAGGATCCTTGGTGTTATCATTGATTTGGATTATCGACCAATTTGAAGAATTTATTTGAAAGAAGTTACCAAGGATGTAAGATAGGATCAACCCTCACCAAGAGTTTTCCAGTTCGTACAGATGCTTCCAAGGATGTTGGGTCTAATCATTAGGTCATGTGGGATGTTTATGTGAAAAAAAAAATATTTATATAAATGATTATGTGTAAGATGAATCATAGTCAGAACCATCAACTTTTATATGTATTTTTTCTATTTCATCTTCTAATGTTGTTAGATTTGTTTGATATAGAAACTACTCATTCATTTTTATCATCAATTTTAGTTGATTTGTTTTACATGCATTCCTAAAATATGATGTAATTTTTGGATCATTCCATACCTTTGGGAAAGAGGTCCAAAAAGGGTTTCAATTTTTTCACATGTGGAGTGATGATAGACAACTTTGAGGTAGAAGTAGACTTCTCAGTGCTTGATTTTTGAATTTTTGACTAGATTATAATTATGGGTTGGATGAATAGTGATAAATTCTAGATATAATTTTATCACTAATGGGTAAAGTTTTTATCTATCGATGTTGTCACTCACATATTTCGGGTTGAGTTGGAATATAGATTAGGAAGGTTTGGGCATGTTATTCATTATACCATGGAAATATCAGGTTAGTTTTCAGAGATGTTTCGTGATGTTTTTGAAAATATTTTTAGTGTTTGACTTCTATCAGTGGTGAGTTCATATGCCAATGCCTATTTAGATGTTTTTTATTTACATCACTAGAGAGAGGTCAAATATACTATTAACCTACACCCTAGTATAATGCAAATATCTTTTCCATCTTATCAAATGACACATATTGAGTTTGTGAAATTTAATGTCAAACCATAAGAACTAGAGGCAAAAGAATTTATTCCTCCAATCATGTCACCATGGGTTTCACCTATCCTTTTTTCTTAGATGGAAGATAAGAACATCATAATTTTTGGACAATTGAAAGTTAAACTGATAGATCATTAAGAAAAAATATTATTTTATTTTGATTTATTAACATTTTTACTTTCTTGAAGATGCATTTTGATTTTCAATGATTGGCATATAGATAGTGTATCAGTGGTTTAGAGTCTAGGAATAGGATATTCCTAGTATGATGTTCTAGATCCAATATGGGATTTTTCGTTTCTAGTTATTCCATTCATTCAAAATACTTCTCCATATATGTATAATACAATGATGAATCAAATATTTTATAGTTTCTTGGAATATTTTTTGTGGTTTTTGTGGAAGATATATTGGTTTAATTTATGTTGGAGAAGGTGAATAAAGACCATTTGGATACATTTAATTGAAAATTAGTGTAACATTCTCTATATGGTACGATCCCCAAAAGTGAGTTCTAGATCTAGGAAGTTAAATTTATTTGGAATGTAATATCCTAGAGTGTAATCTTAGTGGATCCTTAAAAGATAAAATAATTTAAGACCTTGAAAAAGCCTGAAATGTGTTTAAGTTTCGAAGCTTCTTTGTTTTGGTTGTTTATTATATAAGGATTATTAAGGATTTCTGCAAGCTTTCATTTTCAAGACAACTTTAACCTACAAGAGATTAATTTTTTAATGTTAAAATAACTATAAGATAACTTTTATAAATATGATGATGAGGTTGACATCAACACAAGTTTTGATTCATCTTCAACGTGGTTCATGTTATGATATATTATGTGGTCCTTCTGGATTGTGTTGGGGATGTGTATTGATGCCGTGGAAAAAGATAGTGGCCTATGGATCATTCTAGTTATGTCATAATTATAAGAACTGTTCTACCCATGATCATGAGTTGGTAGCAGTTATGTATTCACTCAAAATGTGGAAACACTACTTCTTTATGGAGTGATTTATAGTGTATTCCAATTATTAGAGCTTAAGATATATTTTTACACAGAGGAATCAAAATTAACAATAGAGGCAGTGTGATCTTAACCTTAGAGGCGAGAGTTTTGATTGGAACCTCATGTTGTTCATATCGAGGCCTTATAAAATCATTCTCAGTATGGATTGGATATCTTTGGTCCATGCCTGTATTGACTACTTTAGGTGAATAGTGTGGTCTGTCTGTAGCGATGGAATGAGGTTTTACATTGTTGGTGAAAACAAAACCCATGAAGCATAGAATGGGCGCATGCCTTGCTGGGTGAATCCAATCACTCGTGAGTTGCCTAGCCTTAACCTTGAAGCTACATATGTTGTGAGATTTCAGTTCCCAGCTTTAGTGTCAGTGTATAGGGGTGTATTTCCAGAAGATGTTCTAGGATTACCTTCTAATTGGGAAATCATCTTCTCAATTGACTTACATCCTGGGACGACACCGATCTATTCTCCAAAGTGTCAGATGACTCCCATAGATATTATCTAGATGATGGTGTAGTTTGTGGGTTTTCATAGGAAGGGATTCATAAGATCTCGTGTTTCACTCTAGGCGGCACCAATTTTGTTTTCTAAGAAAGGATAAGGGATTTTGGGGTTGTACGTGGATTACTGATGCTTGAATTAGGTAACGGTGAAGAACAAGTATCCGCCATCATGGAACGACAACCTCTTTGTTCTACTGAGAGGGGAGTGATAGTCCTCAAATTTATACCTTTGATAAAATTACCCCCAATTATGAGTACAAGATAAGGATATGTCGAAGATGGCTTTCAGATGCTGCTACAATGGCTATACATATATGGTGATGTCTTTTGGCATGATGAATGCCCCTACATTGTTCATGGGACTAATGAATTGGATATTCTAGTTGTACTTAGACTGGTTCATAGTGGTCTTCATTTACGACATCCTAGTGTACTCATCGTCAGAGGAGGAGTATGTGATACACCTTTGTATGGTTATATACATACTCTAAGAGAAACAACTATATGGGAAGATCTCAAAGTGGCAGTTCTGGATATAGGATGTCCAACTTGAAGGAAATGTTATCTCAGTATATGGAGTTGTATTAGACCCATATTGGGTCTAGGTTGTGTCATCTTCGGAGCCACCTCGGTGTCTGATTGGGGTGTAGAAATTCCTTAGGTTGGAAGGATACTACGAGAGATTTATCACTGATTTCTCCTAGATATCAGCACTGCTGACAACCTTGAATTAGAATTAGTATCTTTTTGTATGGATAGAGAAGTGCTGGTAGGCTTTCTAGTAGTTAAGGAAGAGTTTTACGAGCACACCGATCTTGCGATTTTCAGTAGAGGGTATTGAGTACATAGTTTTCTATGATAGATCAGGGATCAGGTTGTGATGTGTCCTAATGCAGAGGCAGGTGGTGATTCATTATGGTTTGCGCTACCTAAGGACACATGAGCAGAACAATGAGACCCATGATCATTAGTTGGCAGTGATAGTATTCGTGTTGGTGATTTGGTGACACTACATTTGGGGAAATGGTATATCATATTTTACAACCACAAGATCATCAAGTACATCTTCTAGAAAATAGATCTGAATCCAAGGCCAAGGAAATTGCTGGAGTTCCTCTAGAATTATGAATTTGTGATTATCTATACTCCTCAAAAGGGGAATGTATAATCTGATGCCCTCAATTAGATATCGAGTTCAGAGCAGCTTAGCGAGGAATCATAATACTTGTCCTTCCTACAGTTATCCATCATAGTTGGTGAGTTTGTAGCTTATCTTTAGTCGATGGTCCTTACTCCTCCACTATTTCTGTGAGTCCGGGAGGAACAACTAGGGGATATCAATTGTGAGACTTTACATGCTCTGTTATCCATAAGACAATCTCTTGATGGATATTCTCAAGGTGGGTAGAAAGCCTTCCTTTTTAGAGGATGCATAGTTGTGCCAGAGGATTTTCAAGAATAGTTTATTGGATAGTTTCATACATCCCCCTTGGTCGTACATCCTAGAATGGAAAAAATGTAATAGTACCTATAACATCAGTTTTAGTAGACATGGATGAAGAAGGAAGTAGCAAAGTTCTTTCCTCGATGCCTTATGCCAACAGGTGAGGTTGAGCACCGTGTTCTAGTGGGGTTAGCTCACTCCCCTGGAAGTGCATGAGTTAAAGTTGGATGGAATATCAATGGACTTCGTGACTGAATTTCCATGAAAGTCCACGGGACAAGATTTCATCTAGGTGTTTTTTGAACAACTCACCACATCATCCCACTTCCTAGCCATTATGGAGTAGTGTTCCATAGGGATATTCAGATGCCTCTATGTGTAGGAGATAGTTCTTCTTCGTATAATCCTGTCAATGATAGTCTCATATCCCTATTCTCATTTCAAAAACGGGTTTTGGAAGGGATTTCGGGATGCATTTAGGATTCATTTATGCTTGATCAAAGCATTCCATCCCTAGAAAAATGGTAAGATGAAGAGAACCATAATGATTCAATAGGATATGTTGTGGGCCTATATCATGAATTTTAGTCACAGTTGGGAGGACCACCTTACACTAGTGGAGTTTGCATACAACAACAACTACTAATCAACCTTTGGTATGGAATCATCTGAGTATTTAAATGGTAAACCCTAATGGTCACTACTTTGTTGGACCGACCCTAGAGAGTCAGCACTCATGGGTTCAGAGTTTGTGCGACCTACCACCGAGAAGGTTCAGATCATCCAGGAGTGGAAGAAGGCTGCATAGAGTTAGTAGAATTCTTATGCTGACAGACATCAAAGACCCCTGGAGTTCTAAGAGAAAAAACATGTATTCCTTTGGCTCACCCCTCAATGAGGGTTGAAATTATTTAAATGGTGTGACATGTTTTCTCCGAGGATCATTGACCATTTTTAGATACTATGAAGATTTGTTGAGGTGGTTTACTACGAAGCTCTACCGCTATAGTTTCACCATGTATGTAATGTCTTCCCTGTGTCATAGATGAGAAGGTATGTACATGTCCCATCGCATGTCATCAACTTGGGTGAGATGGTAATCGAGGATTGAGCGACCTTCACAGCGTACCCAGTATATATTGGTGATTGATAGGAAAGGGTCCATCGAGGGTGAGTTATTCCCTTGGTGAATTTATGGTGGTAGCATGAGAACCTTCAAGAGAGAACGTGGGAGTATAAGGCTCAGATTCGTGCATAGTACCCACATATGTTTGAGTAGCCTTTTGTTTTGGCTTTTTAGGGATGTTAAATCCCTATGGTAGGGAGAATGTAATGTCTCAAATTTTCTATGTATTATTTTCAAATATTATATGGAATTATTTCAAAACTATGTTTTGTGACGACAGATGATTGTGATTCATGAGGTTCTCATAATAAATGTTTGAAAGAAATTAATTTTTTAAATAGCATGAACAAGAAGTTTTCCTAAAAATTTAAAATTAATTTTAAAGGTTTTCCCAAATCAAAAATCTAATGGAACCGTTGCATTCTATGTAGTGACTTTACCTTCTGTAGGGCCTAGCATCGAATGGCGTGGGTCGGTAGCAAAAGTTAATTTCAGGGAATTTTAAAGGAATTAAAAAAATATAATAATTTATTTTATTTTAAACATTTTAATTAATGAATCAACAGATTTTTGGTTTTAAATAAATTGGAGCCGAGGTTTAGGATCATAACCTTGGAATCCTTTTTGGACATTCTAGAGTTTTGGAGAGGAGCAATCCTTGGAGGAATTGTCAATGAAAAACGACCCGCTTTGACACATGGATCATTGCGCAATGAGATATAATACTGAACAATGACCACTCTCCCTTTTCATCGATGATTGAAGAACGGGTTGTGGTTTTGAGTTTTTTTATTTCCCCATTAATTGACTAAACAAAGAATGTTGATCAAACCATTAATAGGTTGACTCACAGATCATTCAATCTTCTGGGATGGTCTTTTATTGGGGTTTTTTGCGAATGAATCCATTCTTATTCTAATCCATATTTTTCTTTTCTCTATTTGACCCTTCTAAAGTGATTATATCCACACCATGATGAACAATAGAAGAGGTTTTTTCCTCAATTTTATATTTGGATTTTATTAACCATTTTTTTACCTCACATTCTTCGTGTTCTCCACTATGTAAAGAAAAATGTATCGTTGTGCGCCCGTATTGGGACATAATGATCCCAAATTAGAGATTTGAAATCATGACCACCTAACATAGGTGAGAAAATGATGGTGTATGATGAATCAACATGGGTTGGAATAAATCATTCTTCGATTGTTCTTTACACTAATGATTGAAACATGTTTTTGTAGCTAGTCCAATTCCTAAAACTTACTAAATCGGTGTTTACGTGATGGGATGAACCAATATCTTGTGTTTCGAGGAGATTTAATTACTCTATCGATAGATCAAATATTACTAGAGGAGTGCTGAGGAAGAACAACAATTTTGAACAATTGTGAAGAACACCACATGTTCTCTGAACAACACCGTATATGGGGCCTGCCTTGTGATGGAGAGGGTTTTGCAATGCACGAAGTGATTACATGGTATGTGACAATTTTCACACAGAGTTTGGGTCCTGACATGGGACTCTCCCTATATCTATAACGATACACAGACACGGGGTGGAGTACACAGAATGTACTCCAATACACTGCTAGACCATTCATGTTACACAGGTTTCCTCATGTGCCAGTATATAGGATGGGATTCACATGTCTAATCCATGTACAGAAACATGTACAACGTACATAGATCAGACCTCATATTGTCGGACATGGCGTGTGACATTCACATCATGCCATGTGTGTACTTTTTATATGACATGCCTTCTGACTTATGTCAACGTAGATGGGAAGTCCATGAAGTCAAGGGACACTGTGACTGATCTTGCTACATGCTATGTACAATCTTCTACATGGTTTGATATCTTTGTCCATTGTTCACTGGAAAAATTTCAATTGGGTTAATGCCCCATTTTCCTGATCCCCTGAAGCATAGGAATCATTTCCATCCATAGGAGTATAACCCTATTAGAATGATGTTCTAGATAGAATTATAATCCTTTTGAGAGTCCCGGAGTGAGATCATCAAGCCATTCTTGTCCCTAGGTAAATATAGGTATCGATGTGACCAATCCAACAGTACATTCATCCTCTACTTTGTAGTTGAATCGGGATGAGATGTGGTATACGCCATGTCCCTGGTAGTGATCCTCATCCATGTATCATGATCTTTCTCCACTCTAGAATGAGTTCACCTAGAATGATTGTACATGTACTCTTTTCAGATATATTATTGATTCTATCTATCTCATGACACATCCCTATGAACATACATCTTGGAAGGACATCATTAGGGCTATTAGATGCATAGAATAAGTACACCTGAATGAGCACTTCATTGAATATTTGAACTGAATTCCTAGATTGGGTTTGTGTTCTTGGTGACTTTCCTCTAGAACACAGGTATGGGTTTCAAGTATATCAATATATGTTTCTCTTGTTATATGTATTATAGACATATACTGTGAATATTTTACTATAACTTTACTTTGTGTTTTGATTTATGGTTTTCGGGGTCCTCTAATGAGTATTGTTATAGTCACCCCAGCACGGTCTATTCTCCCAAGTGTCGTGTCTTCTGCACCTAAGATGCCTTTTGATGGAGTTGAGGATGGACCAAGACCAGACTGATCTTTGTGAGCTTCTTTATAGGATGAGGTGTTCCTATGACTATGATTAGTAGTCCTGGTCTATATTTCACTATTAGAGTTTTCAATTTGTAGTTCGAAGACTCATTATTTTTGTGGGATCGTGTTATAGCTTAGTTTACTTTCTACACATTACTTTCCATTGTACTCTATTGGTGGGGTTTAGTTTTATGCTTCCATTTTGTTCCTTAGTGGTTTTTACTTTTCAACATTTGTGGGATTGGAGATTTCTGTGTGTGTAGAGGTACATAGTCGATACCTATCATGAAAGTGATATCCTGACTCAATTTTAGTCAATATCCCTTTTCCAATTGTAGGAAATCTTAGGGATTCGTGACACGGGCCCCACTGGGATGGGTCATGATAGGGAACCTTGGGTGTGTCGAGAAAGAGACACATGAAAAGTAAGTGTTTGTGGAACCACATTGAGCTATCCTTTTCTGATTTTAATGGGTTGTGGCCACACTCAATATTGGTTCGTTCCAATGTTATGATTTTTTAGGATCTTGAGTGTTTCATATTTTTTATCCCATAGGCTAGGGCCCATTATGTGTTTCTTTTTCATTTATGTTATTTATCTCATGTTTTTCTGTCATCGATTTATTCTCATTGGTTTTTATGCGAGGATTTATCACAATGCTCCACATGATATATAATTTCATTGATTATCCTTTACTTTTTTACCGATTCATTCATTGATATTATTTCTTATTTTATCCCTTCTACTTATCACATTTTGGGTTTTCATAATATAAAAGTATTTTCTAAAATCAAATGGGAAAACGATTTTCAAATGAACTGGATTTATGAAAATCATTTATAAAACCTTTTTTGTTTGTTTTTAAACTAAAACTATTTAATTCTTGATATTGTAACTTGTATTTTCTAGATTTTATTATCCTAATGCACTTGGTGGTTACATAATAAAGTTTTACTTTAGGAGGATCTAGATATTGTATTATTGGATATAGTTAAAGGGAAGGGATTCTGGTAGCATTTTAGTTTCACCTTTGGTCTTTTCCTTCAATTCAGTTAGGTTTGTAGTTGACTGTTGGTCATATGGAGGCTTTTGGTCCGGCTTTATTCAAACTATTGGGTTATGTTGTTTAGCTTGGTTTTTTTGGATCTCGTTGAATCTTTTTCATCTTCATAGAACTCTAGTGGTATTTTTTCGTTATATATAAGGTTAGTTTTAATTTACCTCCTCATGTGATGGTAGGCTTGTGTGCATGGTTTGGTTGACCTAGGTTTGTCGGTTACATCAACAGATGCCTGGCTTACCCTACTATCTTCTCCCAAAGATGGATTTTTATGAGTATATTTCCATTATTTGAAGAGGTACCAAAGGAATATATCCAAGGAATCCAAGTATTATAATCTCAAGGGGTATATGTGATACCAAAATAGTCCATGAATTTAGAATGTTGAGCCTGCTCGAAGTGATCAAATGGAATGTTAAGCTATGGGGTTTCGTGTAATCCAAAGAGTGAAGCCTTAGCATTCCACCCTAAAAAAATTTTTATCCTAGCCCATGTAAATATCTAATGTAATATCAATATAGGCTTTATTGGACTCTAATGTGATAATCCATGGTAGTTCATGTTCGAGGAAATCATGTGGAATCATAAGAGCTCAACCCATGCATTACAATTTTCTAGAGTTTACAAGTGAATCATCAGTGAAAATATAAGGCATTCAATAATATAAGACACAAACTGAAAGAATCTATTGTGTCTTAAATGGAAGTTTCATTAATGAATTAGTTGGAATCCTATGAGTTCATCCAAGTCATTCCCGGTCTAAAATACATGTCTAGCTAAAGGTTTTACACCCCATTAATGTGATCATGGTTCATTAAAATTATAAATAATAATTAAAAAAGTGATGAAGGTTCAATTGAAGTATTCATTCCCTTAAAGAATTTAATTATTTAATTATAGTCATTCATTTATCATGTATCAAACTAAAGAAACCATAGGGGTATTTTGGTTCTAAAAGTATTGTAGTTGTCTATAGTATTAAAACAAACTCACCCTAAAAGTTTTTTTGCGTTGAGGTCATCAAGCACAAATGATTTCATTGGGCCTTTTGTGGAATCATGTTTTGGTCAATATAATTTAATGAAGGCGTTATATATTCAGGGAGCTGCTCTTGGAATTTCTAGTGTGTGACACAGTGGACTAAGTCAAATATAATGGGTATTTTATGGAAAATTAATAGGCCACATACCTTATCTATATTGATGAATCCTCGTTTAGTATTGGCCTCATATATGTTTTGGAATGATAGAAATCCAAAAACCAAACAAACAACCCAATAATATGGTATATTAGGTTACATGAATATAACACCAAATATGGTGAATAAAAAAATGAAAATAAGATAAATGATTCTTAGACATAATGATATTGTTACAATGTAATTTGAAGTGAATGAATCAGAATTTTCATGAGATAGATCATCCAAAACCATGGAAGAGATAATTTGGGAGCCTTATAGGTAGCTGTTGTGCAAAAGATGGAGGAGGAAAGTGGAAAATATGCAAAAGGTTAATTAGTTAAAAAATGTAATTTATAATATTTTTAATATGTCTAATGGTTTTTATACATAGATTACTAAGCGATGCACCAACTATGAGCACCCACTATCCTTGTGCACTACACCATGCATGGTTCAAATGCACAGTTAGACACACAATCCATAAACTATGAAACATATCCCTATAATAAATTGAATAATTATCTTGGTCTATAAAAATCATTCAAAAATTTAAAATAAATATACTTATCTCCTTATAGTCCTCATTTTTTAGGAGGATAGTTATCCAAAAAGTGCACTAATTGTGCACCTCATCTGGCTTTTTAAAAAATCCAAACATTGGGCCATTAATACCTTGATAATGCTCTTAGAACCTCTACAAATCTTTTGATCTCATACATATTAATATTAAAGAGATGCTTGAAATAATTATAATGTACTCTTACCTTAATAGAAATCTAATTTCATATAAAAAACACCTAACTTCATGGAGGTAGTAATTCAATGGAGGTTAAACAAGATGAGAAATTCCAATATTCATAGTATTGTATATAATTATTTTGTCAGCTATTTATTTTCATAACATTATTTCGTTTCAACTTGTTTTATTTCCATACTTTCCTTAAAATTTCTTTTAAAATTAAAAATTCAGTTCAACTAATACTTTTTCATTTGGAAAAATTATTATCCCCAACCATAAGGGGCAATGATGAAAAATGAAATATATCATCTTCAGGAGGTGGAAGTTTTCACGTGCACAATAAAAAAAATTATTTTCACATAGACAGATAATTTTATGAATAGTTGTTTTACAATAAACATAATAAATTTTATGTACATTCTATATATTTATGTTAATATATAAAAATTTTCTTGTGAGGTTTGTGGAGTTGAATAAATAAAAAATGTAAACACACAGTTAAGAAGTGTACCTATCCTTTGAACAACCTCATTAGGTTTACACCTAATTCCTTATTATGGTGGTATTATGATAAATCCCCGGACACTAGGCCATGGGGACTTATGTTATTAATGGATTCGGAATAATTTATTCTAGTAAAAGATGTTATTTAAGTGTGGATAATAGAGGAGATGTGATTTATATTTATAAGTGTGGGAGAAGATACAATTTGAAGGACTCAAAATATTAAAGTATATTAATGTCTTGATTAAGAAACATGCCTCCCAAATTAATTATAGTCATATAATATATGATATATAGTCACAATATGACCATAAAATAGGATTTATATAGTTTTTATCTCATTTTAAATAGTATAATTTTAGTTTCATCCATTTTATCTTTTTTTAACTTTTATAGTGGTAAATGGTTTTTTACCGAAGATACAATTCAAAAGGAACAAAAATTATTGTGGAATCATTAAAAAATATGACATTATTAATCCAAATATTGAGTAAATTTAATCAAGAACAATTACAATAATTAAAGGTAATTTATTTAAAAACAAACATTCAAATTGCGATGAAAAAAGGGCTTCTAGAAAATAGCCTTTTATGTATAACAATAATTTCATAGAAAAATAAAATATGATATTGATTAAAATGAAATTATTTGGTTTATTTTAAATAAAATGATGTTTTATTTTCTTTAGATTAAAAAAACTAATACAAAATTATAAATACTTTAATACAAGAGAATAACTAAAATATGGTTTTATTTAAAAAAATACTTTACATCGATTTCCAAAAATGATAAAGATATATTTATATGTTTGAAATAATATTTTCACAGGAATTATATAACATCTTAAATATATATCAGGTTAAAAAAATGGTTTTATTGTATTTCATGTTTTTATTATATCAATATAATGTCTTAAAAGTGTCAATTTTTATAAAATCAATGATTATCGCTATTCACCTAAAAATATCTATTGATGAAAATTCCCAGAAATGAATCCTACTATAATTTTGACATGATGTATTAAAACATGAAATTAATTTAGTCAAATTAAATTTATACAAGTTTTTTTATTTTTGGTTATAGTCACATTCTTGAATAAATCTCTGTGCAATAT
Source organism: Viscum album (assembly GCA_963277665.1). Lineage (NCBI taxonomy): Eukaryota > Viridiplantae > Streptophyta > Magnoliopsida > Santalales > Viscaceae > Viscum > Viscum album. The sequence goes on along the minus strand of OY728125.1, from coordinate 539,033,503 downwards.
GCTATAGTTTCTTCAAAAACAAAAGCTTACTTACTGTAATTGAATAACTAGTGTTACATTTTCCTTCAAATAATAGACATTTTGGAAGCTTATTTTACTTGAGAACATAATTTAAAATGATCCATGAAACAATAGATGAATATTATTTCTAAATTGATAAAATTAATAGAACATCTAGTAAATAAAAATATAGTAATCAATTAAAAATATTTACTTTTAGATGATAAAAATTAATGTGATTTAACTACAAAAAAGGTTTTTTTTAATAAAACATTTTTTAAAGTGTTTTATATTATATATTAACAAATTTAATAGATAAATATCAAAATGTAATTATGATAATATAACATATTTTAATTTATTGAATAATATATTTACATTCATTAAATTATTAATTTATATGAAATATGATTCAGAACACTTAATGATTAAAATGTAAGAATTCTATAAAAAATAATTATATTTAAATTTTAATTTAAAAATAAAATTTTCGATTTAAATAATTAAACATTGAAAAATATAATTCATTTTTTAATTCATCATTTAAAAATTATATTAGGGTCAATTGTTGTGATTTTTTTTAAATGTTGAATTTTGGTTGCATAGTGAAATATTCCAATTTTTCAAATACAATAACTTTTTTGAAATTATTGGGATATAAGAATAAATTAAATTTGTATGAAACATTTTTATATAATATATATTTTGGAATTAAAATAAACTATTTACTAAATATTGTGTTGAATTTAGTAACTAATGTTTGGCCTTTTTAAACACAAGTGATGTTTTATTCTAATAAAAGATTCGTTTTCACAATTTTTCATTATTATGTATTTTAAAAGGTAAATTGTTTTATGGATTTTTTATGTAATTTAAATATGATTGTTTTATAAATAAACAAAAAAATATCATGCGGATTCATTCTATAAAATAGTATGGAATAAAAAGTTTCTTATATTTAAATAATCTTTTTTCTAAACCCTATTTTCTTATCATTTTATGGGTAATTTTATCCAAAATAATTTCAACGACCTACAAAAATTAAATAATATAAAATTAATTTAAAAGTTTTTACAATAATTTTATCTTTTTTATAAGATACATTTCATTTTAATTTATAAAAATCAAGTTGCCAAGGAAAATGTCAAGAAAAAAAGTTGTCTCTCTCACCGTTGTTGGGTCCATACCCTAGGAGGTGATGATCCTTGATTTGGATCCTCCTCCATCGGAGGGGTAGGGTTCTCCTCCACATCTACATAGGAATCGGCCAATCGTTCCCTTCTTGAACCCTGACTACCTTATTCCCTTTCCTCAGATTTTGGTAATCCCGAATGTTCCATAATGGTATGCGGGCCTCCCGCTTCTACCGATTTCAACCCTTGATTTTACATAGGTGTCCTTCCTTCCAGACCTGGGCTTTATTACTCAATTCTATCGATGCTAGCCATCAGTGTACTTCTTCGACCACTAGATTTTCTAATCCTGGGGTTTATATGATCGAGTCACAGTTGGTTTTCACGACTCCAGAAATATTATGATCTTCTTCGCCTCTAAGGACGATCTGATTCACGCGTGGTCGAGTGCACCTTGCTCCTGTGATGGGGCTTGTTTTTTCTCCTTCGAATGGTCATATGACTTTCACATGAAACAAGACCCTTCTAAGATGGAAATTTGGGTATGCTTCCCAGAACTCCCACTTCTTTTTCAAAATCCCTCCAATTTTCGGTATCTTGAAAATTTTGTTGGGCTACTCCTATATACAAATAGTCGGACTCGCGCGGTGAGCCACCCGATTTCCCTGAGGGTTTGTATCAAAGTGGATGTATCGAAGAAACCTATGGAATCTTTCTAGATTGATGTGGGGAAGAATTATTATAAATTAGTATGTTATATTTTAATCTTGGAGTGAATATTGTTCTTCATGTAATATTTTGGGACATAATATGGAGATCTTCAAGCAAAGGGAGGGGCAACAGGGATTTTTATGGAGGTCTAAGAGGAATTTGTCCAAAGTAGTTCTCTTGTTGTTGCGACATTTGTAGGGTATACTAGTTCTGATCCAGGGAATGTTGAGAAAGAGGATATCAGGAGCTTGGGTGGATATATGATGCCTAAAACTGGTATGGAGTCCTCTCTCATCCCTAGTGTTGTGGAAGTGTTCAAAAGTTTGCGGAGTTATCTGGATGGCCCTTCTAGTAGTATTCTTAGGGGAACCCAGGCTAGTGGAGTGGATGTAGCAATTCTGGACACTCGCAATGCACCTACGTAGACTCCTGGGGTGTCTTTTGTTGATGCTGGTGCTGTTGGTCCATCTTTTGCGGTAGTTTTCCATGCATGTATGCTATGGTAGTGCACACTGGAAGTAGTAGGAACTCGGGTAGGGTGTCTCCTAGTTATATCAAGTTGAAGGTAGGCCATGAGTGGGAGAAATATTCATATGGGGTATGCAGGACACTGGATATAAAGAAGGACACCAACTTGAGGGGAACTATGTCCTGTAATGACCTCAGCAACCGATTTGAAAGCTTGTAAAATGAGGGTGAGTCTGAGGGAAATTCTAAGGTTCCATATGAGGTAGAGTCTATGGTTGATGATAATATTTTTTATGATAATGGCTTGTGATGAATGGGTAAATACTTTCATATCCAAAGAAGGAAGAAATGGAATAAGGGGAGTAAGGACCCGGGGTGTTTCATTATTTCTAGGAAGCCGAATCTGAAGGGGCGCAAATACCACTCCTACCTTCCAAGACGGATAGCGACTCGGTCGGTCAAAAAAGCGGAGATACGTAAAGAGCATGATATCTAGCTAGTCGAGGGTATAGATATTCAGAAATATTTTGTCTCCAAATATCAGAAACAAGATAATGAAAGGTATAAGAAAGGAGATCAACCAGAGGAGCTGTAACTGCATATGGAGGAGGTGACACCAGTGGTAACATCTGACCTGCGTTGTGAGGCAGGAACTAGTATGGTTGGTTCTGAGAGAGTAGTGGTCCATGAGAAGGAACCATTTTCAGCTGATATGGTGGGATTGTGGGGGTTAATGGGGACCCATAAGGAGAGGTGTGATCATTGAAGATCCATGGGAGTTATTTTTAAAATCTGAGGAAGAAATGGTAGAGAAGGAGGTACCCATACGTGCTTCTGCAGTAGTTTCTGAAAGGATGCAAGAAATATTGATTGAAATGTACATAAAAAAGATAAAATTGAGTGGATTAGAAAACAACACCTAGTTCTTGTCATAGATTTCAAAAACAAAAAAATAGTTGAGGATTAATTCTTGCGATCATGGATTAAGCTCTCTTCTAATTTCAATGAAATTATTAGGGAAGATCCCAGAAAAAAAGCTTAAAACTCGTTCCTGGAAATTGTTAAAGGAAATTAAGTCCAATGGTTTCAAGCTGGTCTTTAATTTTATTTATGCGTTATAGTGTCTAATGGAAGGGTTGTACTGTATGGTTTCCACTTATTCTCCATAAATTTGTCTTCTAATAAAAATATATTTGGATGTAAGGTAAATGTTAGTCGTTGTACTAAAGGCTAAAATGAGTTAAATGTTATATCTAGAGGTAATGTAAATAAATATAAATAACAACTTTTTATTTTTTATTATCTAATAATAATCTTTTCGGTTGTTATATGAATGAAAATTATATATAAGAATTAATTTTAATTATTAAATTCTACTTCTAGGGTTATATAGATATCATTATAGAAGAAATATGTGATTTGTAGTAAAATGAAATTAAAAGGTATTTATTATTAAAAAATATAATACTAATTAATTTAAAAATAAAAAATTTGAGTAAAGAGGATGATAAATAGTATATAATAAAAAAATATTCAATTTTGACCGAATTATTATTTTCTTAAACTACATTCTTGACCCATAAAGTTGGAATATTTGTGAGAATGTCGTTGATTTTTCGGATAAAATGAGACTCAATCCCACCATTCCAATGATTTGTATGAGTTTATGTTTCTACAAAAGAATAGTACAAATCCTTCTCAATACGTCCCAAAACACTTTAAAAATCCCACGATGTGACCATAAATCCTTCTTCTGAAGGACTTAATTTCAATCAAAAAGGGGATACTGGAAGATGAGGTAATTATCTTAACCATGTTATTTTATGTTTATTTTCTCATAATCCTTCTCTAAATATTATATAACCAAATTAACATATTGATTCTATTATAATTATATTACTAAAAAATTATTATATTTATGTAAAAGCATTATCTAATTCTCATCCATCCAATGGAAAGTGAAATAATCATTTATGTGTATGTATGAAATGCCACCTACAAGAAATGATGCTATTAATTTTTCATCACTACCACACATGGATAAATATATAAAAATATTCAATTAATTTATATGGTATTTATGATATAAATATTAGTATTTAAATATCAATTATTATCTAATTTACATCTTCTCCAACCATTGGAAACTGAAAATGTCATTTGTGCGTACGTACAACCTACCACATCCATGAATGACTTTTCATGTTCTCTTACCACCATACCTATATGGTTATAGACATTTTTTAATAAATAAATACAATATTTATAACATGATTAATATTATTTAAGATTTATATTATAATTATATAATAACAACATGATACTCTGTAAGACATTTTTACAAGCTCTAGTTTAGGTCGGTTTTATAGCCAACTTCAACGTTGTTATAATGTCTATGTCAAAAATGATTAAGGAATGTTATGTACCACTAATATTATTTAATTTTTTTTAAAATTATGATAATTTAAAAAAATAGGAAAATATTGTTTTATATATTTTCTAATTATATAAAAAATCAAAACATTCAAAAAATGGAATATTTAGTCTTTCTATAAAATATATCACCAAATTTTCTTGTGAAAAATACATGGGACTCTATAATAAAATAAAATACATGAATAAAATCATCATGAAATTAGTTTATGTGATAAAACAATGACCAAGGTGCACGGAATGAAGCTACAGAATCCAAATATGTGTGAGAAATGGGATAGTTCACACATAAGCATTAATTTTAAAAAGAAATTGATAGTAAATGTGAAATAAAAATAATTATAAATTAATGTTATAAAGTAATATAAATATAAATTTTCCTTTGATATAGATTGATAATAAATCTAAATTTATTATATATTTTTTTAGATCGTGTCTGACCTATATGAAGTCTGAGGTAAGGGGATTATTAACTCAATTTAATTTCATTGAGTTATATAATTATTTATTAACTATGTTATGCTAAAATTTTGTATATTATAACCTATAGTATTACATGGTTTTATTTACACTATTTTATAAGGATTTTTATTTTTTCACATAATCACTTTACTAATTGATTCCAAATTTATATGAAATAATAATTTAATAGTTTATCATTCTCTATTTCAATTACTTTAGACATATTTCAGGTTTCACACCATGTTTGGCTTCATATGGTGTAATTAGAAACTCATGAATGTGTTGTGAAATATTATATCATAGAAATAAATGGTTTTATATCATAATTTCATGTTCATTCATTCAATGTTATTTTGATTCATACATTACAAATGTTTTAAGGGATTCTAATTTCTAATTTCCAACTTTTAGATATGTTTCCAATTATGCACCTATATTAATTTATAAAGAGTATATAATATATATTTGAAATATAATATCATGTAATGATTCTTAATCAACGTATTTAAATTTTCTTATTGTATAATTTCATTTGAATTGGTATTACATTTTAAAATAAATAAGTGGTTTTAGTTTAAGTAACTACATTAAAAGATTTGAAGTGTTTCACCCAAATATGTTTCTTCTATGTCCATATTTTTTATGTTGTTTAATGAAATTTATTTTATGAACATAAATTATTCCATAAACATATTTTCTAAAGAAATTCTATTTATTTTAAATGTTTTCAAAATTATTTTCCATAATATTTTAAATTTTGGTTTCTTTTGAATATATTTAAAAAATTTGAAGTGAATGCTTTTAACATTTACTACTTGAATGTAATCTCTCAAAACAATGTATTTCATAATTATGATTTCTTTTCCCCATTTATTTATTTTTTTCTAGTGGAAAATATTCTTCTATTTTTTTATGAAATTTTAGACGCAATTATTATCTAAAAAGTGGATAATTATTCTTGGTTTTCAAACATCATTTTTTTTATAAAGGTATTTTTCATCTATATCAACATAAATTATTGTTTCTTATACTTTTCTAGGAATATTATGTAATGATAATTCACAATTGTTTTCTTTAGATATATTAAAATGATGTTTTTGAACCTATCATAAATTCAATTTATTTTCGATGGGTTAATCTGGCTATAAAGTAAGGATAATTGTTTTGAGTTTTATATTGAAAGTATAGATTTATGGTTTTTTTCATGTTTTGGTACTTAGAAATTACAGATGGTGACATATTTTCATGATTTATATCACTCAAATGCATTGGGTAATTATTAATTCACTATATAAATGATTATATGAAGTAATTAAGGATATTTTATTCCATTATGTGTGATATAAGATTAAAAAATTGATAAATATATGTCTCAATAAAAATTCATGGTTTTTCTATTCATTCTAGGTTTTTAAATAATTATCATGACTAGAAGATGATTTCACATCGATATTGATCATTTAATCGTATGAATTTTTTATTTTGTTTTGAATGATATATATTCATAGACTCATGATATGTAAATTATCATTCATTGGGTATGAATATCTTATATTATGTACATGCACAATGATTATGTTCTCATTCCCTTATTCTCATTTTATGCTTACTTATGATCGTAAATTGTTAAAAATTATGTTTACTAATAAAAAGTGTATACACTCTCTATTATTATATCTTTATTTCCCCATGTTATGAATAAAATTATTATTTAAGATAAAACATAATGGTTATCATAGGTTAAGAGTTTTATGGGGTTTGTTGCTGATTTATTATTGTACAATAAATCATTTGATTAATGAAAAAAAATCAACATTTGGTGAGAATGAAATTGGTTTTATTAATTATATTTTATAATTTTATAAGACTCTAAACCTAAAAGGTATTGGGTTTGTATGAAATTAAATTTTAGGAATTACAATTGAAATTAATGTCATTTCAGTTTGAGTCACTTATGTTGGTATTAAATTCATTATATAAGAATTAATTTTTAGCACCTGATCAGGGTTCATGAGTCTAGGGAATTGGGGAATATTCTTATGTTAATGAAATATTGAAAAAATAAAAACATTATACCCAAGGATAACCATTTCATTTTAGACCTCTATATGCATGTTGTGCTCATTAATGGTGCATCTGCCTCCTTCAAGATTTCATCATTGACAATCACTTATGATTGGTCTATCTCGTACTTTTTCAGATGTATCATGTGACACAAATTTTTCATAAATAAATTTTATAGTGTAAAATTTAACCAATAATATTGTATCCAAATCCGATATAAGATATCAATTGTACTAACAAACTGTATTGTGGCCTTTCTATGCCTCCTCAGGTACTGAGGACCCAACCAGAGTGATACCCATAAAAATATCTAGTAACCAATAGTTAACTCTACCGGTTTCTACCTCTCATAGGAATATTATCACTACCTCATATGAGTCATAATCAACCCCTTTTATATTAACTACACTAGCTTGGTGTCTCTTATACCAACCATGTCTTGATCACTACTGACTCGCTCACCTTTAACCAACACAACAGTGAATGACATGACCTTTAATGAAGATACATAATGGGATCCACCTGGATTGAATAATAAAAAATATTATTTTCCCATACAATAAAAAAATATATTTCCATCCTATTCTACTCCAAAATCAAGAACACAAGACATTAAAATATCCTCAAATATCAATATCTCCCTCTGAAACTAACCATCTTTCTGTGTGTGATACAATGTACTATGCTTCAAATGAGACTATGTGGTCTTTCTATAGGACGTAAAAATTATTATTTTCAAAAAAAAAGTAAATATATATTATTATTCTTATATTCACCCCATATAGATTTATTATCTCCCTCATACATTATTTTACAGAGAAGCCACACATGGGGTCTCCCAGATTTGAAAGAAGTGAAAAAACTACAGTAATCACTCAAACATCATAATGACATTTTGGGGTTCTAGGTGGTCCTTTGATAAATTCAATGGTCACCTTCTATAAATTCTATATTATCACTAGATTTGGTTGAATTAATCCACCTGATCATTAGTTCTATGCCATTATCCACAAACGGAAAACAAAATAAGTAACAAACCCCCCAGTAGTTGTCCTCTTACCATGCTAAAATATGTGGTGCAAGATGCTACCATATGTATTTGTTGAACATGGATGCGAAACCCATCACGAATCATGGGAGTATCCTATATACTTCACTTTATGGAAATAGGGTACACCACCCAACCCCTGATGTAATTCACCTCTCCTAAATCCAAAGTCTATCTAAGTGTAGTGCATATCTGATGACCCTTTCCCAAATCATGGATCAATATAAATCATATTTTGTGCTTTCCTAGTCCCAATACCCTAAAAAATGATAATAAAAAACATATAATAGGACACAAACTATCCAACCACTAGTGTATAAATATGTTTCTCAATGAGTATGCTCATTAGCTTACACTCCTCACCAGTAAATTTAACTCACTATGCCTAATTCTTAATACTGAGGGAATTTGTGATATAATTCCCCTTACATGGGGAATATACCATCTAAAAAACATTGTGTTAGATTATACAAGAACCTAATTATTTTAATAATCCCAAATAATGTGCATCCTGTTATTAATAATTTTCACGTCTTCTTTTAGAAAAGTTTTTATTGGTAAAAATTAAAAAACTGATTAATTATGGTGCTTACTATGCCACCTAACCTTGTGAGGGTCAACAGGCCATACCGACATAATTCAAGTTATGATTCAAGTTACTGTATGCATGAAAATTTCTTACCATGAATCATATGAACAGAATTAATCTATGCAATGAGGAGGATGCTCATATAAGACTCGACATACCATGTAATAAGACCATATGATGGAATAATTCTCACCATATGAATCAAACTACATTCTGCATTATGAAATCCTATACCTATGTCAATTTATGTTTAAAATTTCATAAATTAATATACTAATAGTATTTTTATAAATTGGTGACCTCACAAAGGACAATGTTACTACATGAATTCATAAAATTTCCACATATGGAAATGGGATGACGACATGAAGAGGTGAACTGACTATGTCACCTTACTGCATCAGCTAACTGTGACATGTTTTAGTGAGCTCTATTTACCATACTTCTAGTGAAGATAATGTACCATGTCTAACATAGAATTTGAATGTTTCAAATCATTAATGGAATTTTTTCACATATTAAATGAAGTATTAGTGCATTTGATGTTGAATGGTTATTCTCTAATGGACACTTATGACAGTAATATCTTTAAATAATATTTTTCAATCACGTGGAAAAAGGATTATGGAAATGTAGATAAAATTTATAACACATAGAGAATAATATAGCATCATTACATGAGTTCCTTTTATAAAACTCAGTTTTTATAGACTAACTGAAAACCATTTTCAATATCCATCCAAAGATAAATTCTAGGACTCATAATATTTAAAGCATCATGTATCGAGAATATCTAAATTTCCTCATTTATCAACACTTTTTATTTCTATTAACACTACTAAAATAGAATAAATTAACAGTGTTATAATTTTTCATTGTCAACAGTACAAAAGTTCAGACAATAAGAGCATGATTAAAACCCCTAGGCTTTCATCATTATTTTTCTATGTGATGATAAAAACCTTATTTATCAGTTGTTTTACTTAGTTCAAATAATGTAATGATTTATCAGTTCTTATAAAAGTTCTAATAAAAGGAAATAATATCATGTGTTGAAGAAACAAATTGCATCACAAATAACAGAATCACAAGGCAACAAAATCCATAATAAATACATAGTTTAGATGAAATAAAATATACAACTCAAAAAAATAAAAAAAAATATATTACAATGAAAAATTAAATCAACCTTATAAAAACCCCACCCCAACGTGAGAAAAATATTGAACCCATCTAAGAAAAATATATTTTGTTTGTAATAAATAAGGAATTAAATTTAACATAAAGTGTTACTTTTAAATGAATATTTAAATTATACTCAGAACACTATGTATCAGATGGTGTTGTGGTTGATTCTTGCACATCACACCAATTATTATTCATCTTCAAGCATTATTTTCTTGAAAATTAACTAAATATATATAATATAAAAATTATAAGGAAATTTATTATGTAATGGTATATAGAATGATGAGAAAACAATCTTGGACCATTTTCTCATTTTTGGAAACGTGATGTGTGTTTTATACTAAAATGAAACTTATATATTGAAGTGTTGTACTTGGATTCATATGAGCCATATGTGTTTAATATTCATTTGAGGATTATTTATAAACATCCTAAATTACATATGGATTGTTCTCCTAAAATATCAAAACAAACCAAATGTGTTTTCGTGGTTTTAATTATGTCACTTTATTATTATACTAAAAATTAATTTTAAACAAGAAACACGCACATTTATTCAAAAAATACACATTGTGTGTCAGTTTTATGTGAGACTAATTCCTACACATCTAAAGTGAATTATCAATTGATTTGTTAAATTGTCAACATATTTCAAGCATGTTCGATCCATTTTTATTTAGTGACACTTTTTTGAACAATAATATAAATTTTAATCTAATAACATAAAAATTGAGTCATACCTAGAATATCATGTAACTAAATTAAAAGAATATTATTCCTATATGTAAAAAATTTATTATAAATTTTTTTACTAAAGTATTCAAACAATTCAGATGTTTTTTCATAGTTTATAGTATTTTAGTTGTCCTTTTTACTAAAATTAAAGTAATTTTTATATGATAATTACATTTAATAAATGACATATTCATGTTTTCCATAAAGTATCAATAAAATCTGAGTGTGTTTTATTGGTTTTCATTATATCACTAGTGTTTCTTAATAATATACCATTTTAAACTGGAAACACGCACTTTAAGTCATACCGGTCGCATGGGGTTTTGGTTTTATGTAAGTTGGGTTCCTACAAATAGAAAATGAATGATTAATCATTTTACTAAATTATAAATAAAATCTGAGCTTTTTTTGTGAGTGACACTTTTTAAACTAAAAATGTCCATTTTTAACTTGTAACAAATACTTTGAATCATACCAAGCCTATCGAGAATCATATTGAGTTGAATCTGATTCCTATATATCAAAAATGAAATATAGATCATTGAAATAATTTATCAAAACAACATTAATTTATTTTATTGGCTTAGAGTATGGAATTTGTCTTTCTAACATAAATTATTTCCAATTGTAAATAAAAAGAACACTTTAAGTCATAATGGTCACACCATGTGTCTAATTGAGGTGTGTTTGATTCCTACACATCCGAAAAGATGTATAGATTTGTTTAATAATTTATAAAAACAATCCAAATGTATTTATTTGTTTTGAGAACGACAATTGTGTTTATTACTAAAATATCATATTATACTGGAAACATGCACTTTGATTCATACCGGTCACATCGTGTGCAGTTTGACATGATGCTAAATCCAAAAATTGAAAATTTAATTACAAATAATTTTACAAAATTATCAATATATTATGATTTCGTTTTCTTGATTTTAAATATGTCACATTACTTTTTTGATAAAATATTGTCAATTGAAAATAAAAAGACACAGTTAGAGCCTTACCGGGTACACCATGCATTGGAATGAGGTGCATCTAATTTCTACACCTCAAAAATAATTTATCGATTTTTTTCCTAAAGTATCAATACAATATTAATGTGATTTATCAGTTTTGAATATGTTATGTGTGATTAGAAAAAAAATTAAAGTATAAATTAAAATAATATAGTTTTAGTCATATTCACCACACCGTATGTTGAATTGGGGAACATCTGATTGAATATGAGATATGTTTCCTTTCTTCCAAACATCATCAACATGCCTAAAAATAAATAAATTTTTCATTTTAAAGGAAGAAGGAAGCCCTTACTATAACGACCTAGATGTTTTTGAATGATATTTGTTTCATTAGAAAATGTGTGTTTTTTATTTTTTGCTCAACAAAACAATATCACTATTTTATTGAATTGAGTATAATTTGAAATGTGACAATTAGGTTTCAACCATTATATGATATTTAGTCAATTATTACCATTGGTCAATATGATCTTTGGAAATTACGCTCATAATAATAATTTAAATTTTATAATTAGTGTTTATAAGTAGAAATGGAAATGGGTAATTAATGGAGTTGGGAGAGTAGATTACATCAACCAGTATAGTCATGCCATACAAAGCCCATTTTTTATATCATAACTGGTATGTAGAATAATTTGGGTTCTCTCTTGATCATTCCCAAGATGAGCTTTAACAAATTAAGATTGAATGTTATCGCATACAGTAGAAGTTCATGTTTGTGGAAATTACCAATCGTGTAATGTTAGTCGAGCCACCCCATGAATATATCACCATAACAAGACATAACTTTGGGTCATACACATTTTTTTATAAGGGTTTATGATTTTAGGAACTATTTAATTATTTTTTAATTCATTTGTATATATAGAATTATTATTCCATCAATTTTTTTAAGAATATGTTTCCTTCATAATATTGAGATGAAATTTGATGAATTGATTTTCCCAATAGAAATTGTAATTTTATTAATATATATATATATCTATATACATATATATACATATACATATATATATATATATATATATATTTATAATAAACAATGATATTATTAATAATACTTATTTTAATGAAATATTTTGATAAAAACACTCTTACTTAAATTTAAATGATAAAATTCATTTACTTTATCAAATGATAGAAATTTTACTATGCATTTTCAATCCGATATTATTTATAATCAATGATGATTTTTATATTAAAAATTAATAAAAATTTAATTATATAAACATAATAATAAAATAAATATTATTTTTGAAATTGGCATGTCAAAATGAGGTAAGATTGAAATTATGAGAATTTTCTAAAATAATTTATTTTTTCATTAATAGTAAAAATATAGTTTTTTTTTCTGTATGGTTAATGAATTAATAATTATTTCATAATAAAGTAATAAATAATTACCATTACTTTTCAGCCTAAAATAATATATTTTATTATTATCAATAATTTTTATATATTTTAATCAATTTCCAAACCTATAATTTTCTTTCCAAAGTCCTAAATGTGGACTTTAACAATGAAATCATTATTTGGTGTGAAAACAATTCTTTTTAATGCCAAAAGAAGTAATATAAAATTTTAGAAAATTATTTTTTATTAAAATTACATAAAATAAGATACTTTTTTCAAAATACATTGGAAAATATCATGGGAAATCCCATGGTTTTTCCTTTTATGAAAACCTAGGTTTCCAAGACCTATATTTAGAAATTAATAAACAAATCTTCAATTGTTTCAATAATTACACAACAATTTTTCCAATTCCCTTAACTAAAAATCCATAATATATGATTATATTATTGTTTTACCTCCCAATTAGGCCTCCCAAGGTGTCCATAAACCCACATGGTTCTATTTATCAAGATCTAGAAGTTATCTTTTATGGTATGGGAAATATCTTTCTTTTCTATTCGTTTCAAGATCCTATTTTTGTATATGTCCTATTATTGTTATTTTAAATACCTCTTATATACTTTTTATTCATTACCTTACTTCAATTTTGTGTTTTATCAATGTTATAACCCCACTCCCTCCCTTTTTACCCATTCATAAAACCATTTTTTTTACCTGTTATACTGCATAATTTATCTCTCAATATTCCTCTCTTTACCTCAATAAAGTCTCTTTTATTTTATTTTTTTAAATACCCAAACATAATTATTTTATAGGGTAATTTTACTATATTTTAAAATTATTTATTCTTGGATTTAACATTCACATAAACCACATTCCCTTTTTGTCTGTAAAAAATGACATAATAAACTTATCTGTTAGGGGTTTTTAAAAAAACACTATGATTTTAAAATGAAACCCATCTCTTTTATTATCAATGGGATATATATGAAATGTTTTCTTATTATACATGTTTATCAAATTAATTAATACATATAATGGTTTTTCCAATATAATGCTCCAACTTATTGGGTAAAAAATTTAAACTCTAGAGGTTACATGTTTTTCGATACCATGATGAATAACCATGGTAAAATTTATAAAACCTCACTAAACAACCTTTCGTATATTCTTATGAATATATCATTTAAATTTTTTACCCTCATTTCCATGTAATTATTAAAGTTAATTTTTATTAAATCCACCTAATTCCACTTCTCGTGCTTCTATGATATTCTCCAAGTTCTTATTGATATTTTTCATTGTCAAATGTAAAATGTTTACCATACATTCCCTTTCTAGGCCATACTCTCAACTTTTAATTTGATGTATTTACCTAGATTATGAGACGTAGTAAATGTACATTTAATGAACCTATTGCGAAGCCTATCAAGTGTATTAGAATATTTTTTTATGTTCTCATTTATTATATATCTTATTTTAAGGAAACTAAAATATAAAATATCATCTCTTTTTTACCTTATAAATGGAAAGTTATGTAATAAAATGTGGGGTTCCATAGTCAGTATAAACATGAATTTTATTTATTTGTGGTAATTATGACATGAAAAAATTAGTAAGTAACATAGGGACAAATTGAAATATAGGAAAACATCATGTTATTTTTTTATGCTTGAGTACATGGTTTCTAAGAAAATAAATCCTTGTCTGCATATGAACCAATGGATGTGTCTCGGGCCCAAATGTATTTTTGAGTAAAACCGATAACATTTCATTGAGCTAAAATTAAATGGGAAATAGTTCATGTCAATAGGTCTTGCTACACTCCTATTCTGATACTCTTAGGGATATATTTTCTGAATCCAAGGATTTTTATGAACCATTATGAAGGATTTATAGAAAATAGAATTATCATTATATAAAAACATATTTATGACAGATGTTTTATGAAATAAAAATTCATTTAGAATTATAATATTATTAAAAGGAAAAAAATCACTTATGTTTTCTTCCCATATAAAATGATAAGAAATATGAGGAACCATATAAATAGTGATCGCAACACACCATGTGATGATTATCCTCTGAAGGAAGATGAAATGAAAAATAATCCTGAGAATGAAAATCTACTAGCTTGAGTTATGAGCAATAGCTTGAATCAAGATAACATACAAGATTCGCCCTAAAGGGGAAAACATTCAGTTGAGTCCATTATGCATTAAAAACCACAATATTTATTGGATATATCATTCCATTTTTCATTGCATATTGGATATGCTGTATAAAAAAATTTCTTCTATATACCCCATTGTATAAAATAAGATAAAGTCACCCTATATGTGTATCACAGAGTGAGAGAAGCTGATAAGTGGTGTACACTAATTAAAAACATGAAACCAAGAATAGATATTGATTCTATAGGGAGGGAAGAGTTCAGTGGAACCATTTTCAAAAAATATTTTCCTCATTCGATGTGAAAAAAGTAGAGAAGGAATTTCTAGAGCTGGAGCATAAGTAAAATGAATATGTGGGAATATATGAGATTAATGCGACATGAATTTCACATTATTCATCTATCTTTATTAGGGATTGTTTTTTAGAACCTTGTAATTTGTGTTCTTGTTTAAGAAGCACTATTTACATGCTTTTTTCATTAGATTTATTCATAAAACTAAAAACGTACCACAATTCCTTATCCAATAGGGACCTACATTCCAAAGCTAGGCATTCATTGAGTTTAATCTTATGATACTTAAGAACTTACATTGGTTTATTGGATGGATGGTCGGACTCATCACACCATTTTAGGGGGAATTATTGTCTACTCCAGGATTATCTTTATATATTTGAGATATTTTCCTCAATCCTTATTAATTCACCAAGTATAACATAGGTTTCTATTGTAATATGTAATCATTTATTAGGTGGTGTACAATTTATATTCGTCTATATGTATTCTTGGTTCTTCATTAATAGAGAAATTTTATTTGTTTGAGGTTCTCCATATATGGTATCCTCTCATATACTATTTATAGATTCTTTTAATCATTATTATGACGACATTGGTTTTTAAAACACTCAGTGGGACACTCTAGAATTTATTGTCTTCCATGGAGACAAAGGTCTATTTTGATACTGGTACCATACCCATAAATGGGATACCTACATATCCTTGTGAAAAAATCATAACCCTCATAATTTAGTGTCACTTAATGGGAAACATCATATATTTTAAGGTCATTTGATAAAGATCTAACCATATAGTTTATTTTTATGTGTTAAGGAAATCTAATAAAAAGCTTCTTAGTCAAGGTTCAATGTGGGATTTATGCATAAGAGGCAAATGGAACTTGTAAATAACATGGGTTTCCATGTAATATTAGAAATTGTCAAGAATATAGCCCAAGTAGAACATGGTTTATTTGAAATGGTGGGTTTAAACCTCATAGAGGCTTTTTATGTATCTCATTTGGATGGGAATCAAAGCCCATGTAGTTTGATTAGTCTCATAAGAGACTGTAGTCCTTTGAGATAAATGAGTTTGGGATTACTTCCTAAAAAGGATTCCTTGGTTATATGGGGTTTTAATTTGGTTATTACTCATAAGGAGGTTTTCCAGATTTGGGAATTGGTGTCGGATTCTTGAAGAGGATATCTAGTGAGCTCGGGTGCTGAAAAGGATTCCTGCATATCTCAATTTTACTGGAAATCATAGTTCTCATAGTCCATTCTCTATGGGTGTTTTTACAAGTGTTGTAATCATCAAAAATCTATAAGACGCTTGTTTCATGCTTGTAGTGAGAAACAAGAGGATGTGAAAGATTCAAAAATGGCACCCAAACTTTTCCTCCACTATTGGTGGAAGGGGTAGAGCCTACAGCACCGATGGTGGACGAGGGTGAGGAGATTGTGAAAGACAGTGAGCTGAAAAGCCTTCCCTATATTCACTTTACATTAGACAAGGGTCTAATATAAGGATGGATTGAAGGTGAAGGAACTATAGAGGAAGAAGACTGCAACCTTCAACTTCAATGGTTAGGGGATTACACTAGGAAGGCTTCCCTAAAATTGGTCCTGGTAGGGGATGGAGACTTCTCTTTTTATTTAATGGAATAGAAAGTGTGAACATACCTTCCCTACTAGAGACCTAACTTTTCACGTATTAGAGATGAAAAGGGGTGGACTGAACAAAAACCCTATTCCCCCAATCCAGGGAATTCCCAATAATATTCTTGGGGGAAAGGTACATGTGACTATGGATATGAAAACCCACAGACACCCCATGAATACTAACCCCATTATGAAAAAAATGACTGAAACCTATGACTGCGGATATACAAACACAAATTGAAGACACACTGATGTTCCTTTCACAAAGGATTGATAAGTCCAAAATTTTTTGTGGAAGTTTCAACATAATCCTTTTCAGACAAGGGGCCCAATGAAGAAGATTCCTAGCCACGAATGGCTTTGATGAAGGAATGATGGCTTGTAGTCTGAAGGCAGTAGGTGAATCAGATAAGGGAACCCTAGTATTTACTGGAATGCAAGTAGGATTTGGTGAAATGATGTTCACTTATGTGATGAACTGTCTGGATTTTAATACTTGGGTGAGACTCTGCTCAAGCCTTCAGAAGAATTAACAGATATTCCCAAAATTGGGGCACAGAAGTTCCTATGAGAGGAACAGGTGGGTCACATGTTTTTCTGAACAAATGAATGACCCAACGGTCTATTTATAGGAACAGTTAAGACCTTGGGCAAAATAATATTGGGTGTACAAGTGTCTTTCACGCTATATATGTGGTGCGCACGTACCTTTCCCGCTGACCGTGCTTTGGTTAAACTAGGGTGCCGCTTTGGGGACTTAGAAAAAATAATTACTTCATTCATCACCATCATGGTGGAACGTAATTGTTTTCATGAAGGTACCCCACAAACGGTGTATTTTTTGTATTTTTACTGCTCAATATTTCCTAAAACATACAAAAAGGTATGTCTAGGGAACTGAGGCTCGAATTTTGTCTAGATTAGCCATTTTGGATTTTTAATCTGGTGAATACTATGTCTCTTGCTATTGGAAATTTAGAGTCTTTCATGTTAGACTAAAAGTCTAGTGTTTAAGGTCGACTAGCTTTGTCCATTGATTCTAAATTAGATATATAACAAGGAAAATTGGATATGAATTTCTCTAATATTCCTTATGTACATCCTTAGTCAATCTTCAGTCATGATTTTTATGGTCATGAAATCTAAAACATGTACAAAAATAAAGGTGGTCTCTTCCTGGAATGAATTTACCATTATTTGAAAAACCCATTATGGGGTTGTATTATGCAGGGCCCACTAGGGAATATGTTGCATAGTTAAATAGTTCCATCTTTGACTGACAGGCATGTAATGTAGGAAAATATTATGCAAGGCCTCTGGGGGCACATAATATATAGTCAAGAAAATGATCTCTTAGGAATTTAACATTTTGTTGTTGATAGACATGGGAAAATATAATTTGGGTGAGTCAAGACCATAGTTGGAGGTTTTTCCAAGGAAATGGATTTTTAGAAAAATGGGTTATCTATGTCGACATATTTCATGAATAGAAAAACCACTAACATGAAAATTTTTTGTATGAGGAATAGTTTGAAATTGTCAAAATGGGAATTTATGATATCATTCTATGTAACATTAATTCATGTGGTGAGGGCATTATACTGTGCTATTTTAAGTCATGTAGTGAGAACATTTTAATGTGCAGTTTTAAGTCATGTAGTGAAGACATTGTACTATACGGTTGTAAGTCATGAAGTGAGGGCATTGTACTATGCAGTTTTATGTCATGTAGTGTGGACATTGTACAATTCAGTTTTATGACATACAATGAGGACATTGGGTGGATTTAATTTGTGTTCTTTATATATTACCAATGGTTTTAGACTCTCTCAATTTCTTGATAATTTGTTTGGAAACAAACAACAATGTTTAGGTATGGAAGAGAATAATTGTAAACTGTGATATGTAAATTTTTGTATTAGAAGAATGATATGGGAAAGGAGATAAGAGTCATTAGAGAAGCCTTTCTTAAGAATGAAGTTACCATTATTTTAAAAACATTCTAGGGGGTTGTATTATGCATGGATGACAATGGGAAAATGCTGCATAACCAAATAGTGGAAACTTTTGGCTAACATGATTTTATGTAGGAACCTTTTATGCATGGTCTCTTGGGGCACATACTACATAGTCCTGAAAAAGAACTCTTAAAATTTTCAAATTCTATTTCCCAAAGCCAAAGAACGATTATGGAGATTCAGAATTTCCAAATCACACAGTCTCGATTAAGAAAAATGTACCTTTATATAGAAATACTTTTTCCAATCATAATTTCCAATGAATCGGAGGAATAATATTTTTATGAAGGTCTTCCCCAAACATAGGAAGTATGGTGTCTATATTTTCTCGGTCATACAACATGAACCGAAAAATGGAAACAGTATATGATATGTGGTGAATTGATACAAGGTTTTTTCCTATTGCATTGAGCACATGGAGAGAGAAATTTGTAAACCATGGTCTTGAAGACATTCTGATTGAAATAATGTTTATGGGATAAATATACATGAATACCTACTTTAAAATATAGATTAATGTATATTCACGTATATTGTTATCAATGAATGATGGGGATAAAAGAAAACTTGACCAAGAATGAAATTATTATTACTTGGAAAACTTGTTATGGGGGGCATATTATGCAGGCCTATCAATGGAATATGTTTTATAGACAAATAGTGGAACCTATTGACTGATAGAACCATTATGTAAGAACTTTTTTATTCAAGGACACGTAAGTCCATCTACTGAATAGTCAAGAAAACAAGTTACCATATATTAGAGACTCTGTCAGTAAAAACTATAAGAAATATTATGATGATCGGAAAATATTCTAGATTTAAGAGTGTGAAATATGAAATGGGGTAACTCTCAATGCATAGGAAAAATATTTGAATCATTTTTGTCCATGAGTTGGGAGTCCTTTAAATAGATCATAATAATATGTAAATTGGGAACATTCTTGTTTCCATGGTGGGATCTCTAAGGAGAGAACCGAAAATGAAGACTCCCACAAAGATTGTTAATTATATGTGGAAGAGAGATAAAACGGTATCTCATTAGTGGGACTAGGAGATGTGACCTACCACTCACTATGTATTCAATGGGATTAGATTCAAGAAATATATAGTTCTTTGAGTTCTTTTCATTTTAATGTCGTGTATCTAGGACTTTGTGTTGTGCATATTAGAGTCCTACAGTGAGGACCTGAAGTGATTCTGATGTAAAAAATGGAATATTGTGGTTGGACCAGGGAATTACACCTAGGTGTCACTACATATCTCATATGGATTTGAATAAATATATACGTAGTTCTTTGAACACTCCCTGTGCATATTTGATTTATACATAAGGAATAAAAGGGGGTTTTATTGTGGTTGGGCCCATGATTGCAGATCTAGGCATCACTACGTATGTCATATGGATTATAATCAAGAAAAATTTAGTTCTTGAACATTCATTTCCCACCCTAATTGAGTTTAATGTGGGAGAAGGGGGATTTTAACACATTCTAGAAAAAATGGTTAATCTTAAGACACAAAATTGTGTGAAGATCAAATAATGTATCTTCAAAGAGAACTTTGTATAGATCTGGTTCATATATAGGAGGAGAAAAGGGGAATAATGGTGGTTTAATCTGGGCCCATGATTTGAGATCTAGGCATCTCTACGTATCATATATGGATGAGAATAAATCCACACATAGTTCTTTGAACATGAGGCCCCTTTGCAGATATGATTCATACATAGGGAGGAATGGAACTCATGTTCCATTAAAGAGTAGAAATGTGATCAATGATTCTTGCATCTGGAAGATCCTAACGTAAAATAGATAAGACGTTAACCATACATTTTAATGTCATGTAATGAGTATAAATTATGTCATGCATTTTACCATCGTGCGATAAGGAAAAATATTCTATGATTTTAATCTTCATGCAGTATGTACGCTTATGGTTGTTGTGCAGCTTAATGTCTTGGATGTAGGACTTTGTATAATGCATTTTAGAGTAATGAAGTGATTAAATTATCTGTAGTTACCCAATTTACTTCTTCAAAAAGCTCTCATTGGTAGGATTTGTAATAAGTTCTCCATCCATTGAGATTTAGGAATAATCTCCATTTGATTACACCTTATATATTGAATATGGTCCTTCCCACCTAGGCTCAAGCATTAGAGGTTTCTTTCCTAATATCACTGGAGTCGTCAAGACTATTACCAATTATTTTGAAATAAATGAACAGAGGAAAACATTCTTGTAAAAATCTCGTGCTATTCTGTTCTGATAGACATCTAAAAAATGAAAAGTATGCAATCTCTTTTGTTCTAATCATTTCTACTAATCAAATAATTTCTGATACATTTTATATGTAGATAATAGATCATAGATTGTAACTCAGTGTGACAACAATTGAATTTTAATTGAAAAATCCGCTTGTGTTCCATACACCAATGAATATGAGGTTTCATGAGTGGAAGTGTGGGCAATAGCCCGATAATCCCTTAAAGCACTCAAATGTTTATCCTTCCAAGATATATTATCTTTTTCTACCATCTTATGGAGTATATTTGTTAGGCTCTTATAGAAAGCCTATATTTTTCCATTACCTACTTTATAATAAGGACATGAATGGTTGGATTTAAAATTGTTCTCCTGATATAACTTTTTTACATCAAAAGAACAACAATTGGGGCTGTTGTTCATCAATATAGTATGAGGGACACAAAATCTAGTGATGATGTTAGTTTCGACAAAACAAACCATTATTTTGGCTCGGAATTACATGATAGTTATTGCCTCATCGCATTTAAAGAATAAAACAATAGTAGTATGAATATACTTTAACAGATTTCCCATAGCTGGAGAATAAGGTCCTACTACATCCATTACCCATGCGGAAAATGGAAAAGAGTATTTAGCTCTACGTCAAAACTCAAAGGGTTGATGAATGAAGTTGGCATGGACTTGGTAGGGATGAAATTTCATTGTAAAATATGTGGAATCATATGTCATTGAAGGCTAGATGTATCCAAGCCATCATATTTGATTAGAAATCCTATGCCCAGACTAGTGAGCACCACAAGAACATGCATGTGCTTAATTCATGAAAATAGCATTTTGATCTCTTTCAATACACTTGAAGATGATTCCATCAAATCCTTGTTTTTAAAGGATCTTCTGGTGATCTAGACCATCGTAAAGAGTGAAATTGGACACTTGTTAGTGGGTCTATTCTTTTTCATCTCTATCTGATGGAAGTAATCAATTTTAAGGTATTCCATTATGGGTTTCATACATCCTGTGGTATGACCATATGGATTAGAAATAGGACCAATTTCATTAATTTCTTTTACTATATTCTAAAAAAAAGTTAAGACCACATGATGATGGGAAATAATAATGATTTTTTCATCCTAATAAGGAACTTCCAGGGCTGTGGCTGCATTATCCAATGCATGAATATGAGAATTTTGTGATCGTGAGACATAATAAAATGTTGGATCTAAGAAAAATTAATTCATTAACCCTCTGAAATAATCACTCAAAGGGATTAAATCTTCTTTTCCAATAGTATAATCCCCATTGATTTGCTTCATTACCAACTTTGAAACACCTTTAACATTCTTATGGTTCACTTGTACATGGAGTGCCAATTCTAGGCCTATAGTGAGAGCTTGATATTCAGAATCGTTGTTGGTTCTGCCTTCTGATAACATGAAGGAATATGAAAAAAATGATTTTTTGGGGAGATTTGTATAATTCTAAACCCAACTATATTGAGTCCAGGGTTTTTTATTGTCTTCCCTGTTATAATTTTAGAGGCACCATCAAAGTACATTTCCAAAAATTGGGGCTTATCTTGAATAAAGAAGACCTCTTAATCATGAAGTTCAGTATTTGATGATGTATCTTCTGTAGATGGATGTTTGAAAAGGAATTCAGCCATATCATGGCCTTTTATTTCCTTCTGAGGCACAAACTAGATATCAAACTGTTGCAAAATGACTAGCCACTATTCCAAATGTCTTGTAAGCATAGGATGAATGAGGATAAATATGAGAAGTTTATTGATAGAAACTAATTGGACCTTGTGATGTTGTGGGTACTGCCTCAATTTATGAACTGTAATGATTAATTCTAGTCAGCACTTATCGATACTTGAATATCGAGTCTCTATGTCTATCATAGTTTGATGGATATAGTAAAGGATATTTTCATTCCCTGAATCATTAGTTTGGTAAAATAAGGATCCCAGTGATCTCTCTAAGGTCATAACATTGAGAATAGGTGTCCATCATTAAACATGTGGCATTAATACCGGCAGACTCAAGAGATATTACTTGTGGGTATCAAATTCATCTTGGATGTCTTCAGTCCATTGATAGGTGACCACCTTTTTTATTAATCTGTGGAGGAATAAATACATTCCTGCCAAATTAATGATAAAACGCCTAATATATGCCAACTGTCCTTGATGTACTACTAATTCATTCACATTTTGAGGAGGTGAAATGCCAAGAATTGATTTTTTCTTCTCGGGATCAACATCAGTTCCATGATGGCGTACAACGAAACTGCAGAATTTTCCTAAGGTTACCCCGAAAGGACTTTTCGAGGGTTTCATCTTCAAACTATGTTCATGAATTTTATTGATTATGATCTCCAAATCATCCAATTTATTGGAATGTTGTCTATATTTACCCACCATATCATCCACAAAACATTTGTCAAATTTTTCTAAAAAGGGTTTGAAGTTATGGTGTAGGTCATTATGATACGTTGCACCTGCATTATTTAAACCAATGGGTATTAATCGATAAAAAACACACTATGAGGTGATCTAAAGGAAGTATAAAATTCAACCTCTAGGGCCATGTGGATTCGATTATACCCAAAATATCCATCAAATAATGAATGATCTTTATATTCAGTTGTTGCATCAACTAAAATGTTTGTGGTCGGAATAAGAAAGTCAACATTGTGACAATGCTGGTTAAGATCATTGAATTCAATGAAACCTCTAATTTTCCCATTATTAATTTTTATTGGGATAATTTTGTACAACCACTTTGTATATTGAACCTATATGAGAAAAAAACAACCTTAATAAGATTATTGATTTGAGCTACAATTTTAGAGGTGTGAGTCGGGTGTGTTCTTCTTGTTGCCTTCTTGAATCCCTGATGTTCTTCTAGAAAATCCAAATGATGAGTACCAACATCGGGATTAAGGCATTTAATTTATGTATAGATCCAATAAAATATATGTTGATGTTTCTTAATAAATTAATTATACATCTATTTCTATTTAGAAGTCATTCCCACACTAATTATAGTGGGGTGTGGATCTTCTTACATACCCAGATTTATTTCTCTGAGCTCATCCCAAGGGGTGTAGACACCTTCCTCAAAAACTAGGGGAGAATCCATGATATCTTCCTCATATTCTTAATTATGTGTCACTTATTTTATTTCAACATTCATATTAAATGATGAAGAAAAACATTCAAATCTTGTGGAGGAGTTAGTATTTGAAAATTCCGAAGAATAAGCAACCAACTATAACCATATTATTTATGAAAGGGTTTTTCTGGAGCAATGAAGAGGATATTATGGATTGAGAATCAAATTTTTTGTTTTTTTCTAGTATCACAACAACTTCTTCTAGTATTATTGGTGAAGAAGAGACTTTTTTAAGTTTATGGATGAAATGAAGACATCTTCATTTATGTTTTCACCACTTCTTGGTAAATCAACAATTTCTCCCATCCTGTTAGGATCAATTGCCACAATTTTTATTTTGGAAGTCACTAGATGAGTGCTTGGATTTGGTTTTATCCATTCAATTTGACTGTTAGAAAACACATAATCTATACCCAAATTTTTAAATGTGTCTTGTGGGATCTTTTCCAAGCCATTCAGAGCATTGATTCTTGTTACCTCCTTTGACACAAACCTTATTCCCTTCATGTGAAATTTATTTTCTCAATATATTGAGATTCAAACATTTTGAAAGGATCCTTCCCACTATACAATGTCCCAATTTGACCATTGAAATAGTACTTGAGGCATTGGTAGTATAACGATGGAATTGCTGCATGTTGATGTAGCTATGGCCTTCCTAGAAGAATATTAAAGGATGTGTCCTAACTGAAAACCATAAAATCTGAATTAGACATGATATATCCAAATAGATTTTTTAGTGTAATGTCTCCTAGAGGTTCATTCTCATTCTTATCATAAACTGACACATTATAGTGGAAGGATATAAGTCATATTCAGTGATCCCCAATCAATGAAGTGTATGAATAGGAATAAGTTTGACTCCTGAGGCATTATCAATGAAGGCTCGTTGGACATCTATATCATTGACCATACTAGATAGGTACAAGGGCGTAATGTGTCCATGTACAACATCATCTTTATCTTCATATAGAAATGACATAACATATTGACATTCTGTAGGACCATTCTCTACACAATAATCCTCAGTAGTAGAAACATCAGTTTCAAACTCTTGAGGACTAGAAAAATCATTAATAAGTTCTTCTCAAAGATCTTTTGACAGATTCAAGGCATCCAATATTGACAACATAATTGCTACATTGGATAATTATTTCAAAACATCTTATTTTTGATCTAGAGTTCTGTACTTCCCAGCAAGGGGATGCGGCCTTGTAGGTGCCTTAGAGGTTGTCACTACTGTTGTAGATGTACCCTATACCAAAACAGATGCTAGATATACTTTGGGTTTTGGTAGATTACACTGACTAGGTCTATTTACATATTGAGAGAATAATGGTGTTACTTCTAATCGGCCTCAGAAAATAATCATGTCAAGACCCATTTTTTTCATGTGTGGGAAAACATCCTTTTCATGTTGAACCCGCTGAAGGGATCTCCTATGAGGTTTTTCCACATGTATAGTTCAACAAGGGTAGAGTTAAAATAGTGGCTTCCAGAATACCCATTTCCTCCCCTATATCCTGGACCTTGGATTCTTCCTCTAGTTACCTAGTTAGGTATAAGGATATCAGCCTCATCAAAACCATATTCACTATTGGAATATGGGTCCATTAAGTGGATAATGTTGACAGAACCAAAGATTAATTCTTAATATGATGAATATCTTACATGAAAGGTCAGTTCTAGTCATGTCATTTGGTTGGGTGGTGCCCATACCTTTGAAACTGATTGAATGAAATCTACCTGTGTCATGGAAAACTTTGACCTTAACACAAGCTCGTCTTTTTTTTTACCACCTGCTGTCCTTATGATCATGACACATCTTTTTGGATTGACCATTATAGGAATGATGTTTTGATAAAGGTCAATTTTTTATGATGGAAGTGGAAGAAGACAAAATTGATGGTTTTAGCAATGTTCATGTAATGGCTTGATTTTAGTTGATCATTTTCCTGATCATCCAATCATCATATTTCTCCACATTTTTACCTTTGATTTCCTGTCATTCTTATTCCTACTCTTGATCAGTAGTAGTAACAAATGATAAATTGGCTGATGTACTTTTCAGTTTCACTACTATCACTAACCTTCATGAAAAATGTTAAATAGCACCTTGAACATTTCAATCCTAGTTGAGGTTATTTTTTCAAAACGTGTATGGAACACATTTCGTGGTGTCTACATTGATCCTAATGAAATGTATGATAGATTCTTCAGAGGACTAAGACCCATCTATGGAAGAAACTATCAAATTGAGACGATGACAGGTATGAGGAGATAGTGTGAAGTTCTTTGAAGGTTGAACAGGAGTTTAGAGAGAAGTAGTGCTCCTATTTATTGAAGGAATACAAGATATCAATGGATCCAAGCTTAGTGGAAAATTTTATCACAAAAAAAATAAGATATAAACATCCCACATTCAACAAATGTGTGGAGAAGAATACAAGTAACTACTTACTTGTGATTGGGAAATGCTACATGTGTGGAAGAGAGTGCCATATTGCCCCGAATGATCATAGTGAGGTCAAGCTGCAACCTCTTAACCAAAAAGACATATAGAAGATGATACATGACTAGCATGATGTCCAATTCTATAATTTTATACATCTTTGTAACTTTTCCAACCATTATCCAAATCAGTAGATTATTGAGGGAAATCACCATCAAACTCATCATATTCTAAAATAGAATAATTGATAATTTTCTATCATGATAGATGAATTATATACTCGAAATTAAGGATTTAATTTAGTCTCATTCTTCTCTCAAATATGGAAGGTACGTCTTAAATTATTTTTCTATATATTCTTTTATTTCATCAAAATTTTCAACGAATATAGAATAAATACCTAATCTTCTAGAATTATAGTTAACAATAATGACCCCCTAAGGTATTATACAATAATCAATAGTGTATAAAACTCTACAATTCACACTGTAGAGCCCAACATCATCATAACTCTAGTAGTCATTCCCATGATATAATTTGACATTATATAAGTGGTGGAGTTTCGCTGTATTTATAATACTATTATCAACTATGGAATCAAGGAATTATCAGTATTATTCAATTCTAAACCCACAGTCGTTTTCAATGGAGAGATATCTTGACCTAAGATTTTCCTATAACATCCTCCCATAGACTTCTATATGGATATGATGAGTGAATATGTTTAATGAAATGAAAGTATATGAATAGAAAATGTACTCCTAATTTAGAAATAAGATGATGTATTTCCTAAGAAGTTACCTATGCCTCACCCAAAAATAGAGGGATAGTTCTCCATTAAACTCATGATTAGATCCATGATGATATCAAAGACCCTATATATAATAGAAAATGTAGAGCTATAGGAATTAAGGAAATAACTCCAACATCTTTTAAGGATGGGGTATATCTGAACAACTATGTATCGATAGGGATCACTAGTTCTATTTGGGAAAAAGAAGGATATATCAATGAGGAAACATATTAATTATAGAGAACTTAATGGGATCATATTGAAGAACATGTATCCACTTATAGGCATTGATGATTTATTTTTGAAGCATCGTGGGGGTAAATTATTCTCCACGATTGATCATCGTTTTAGTAGACATCAATAGATGGTGAAGAAAGATGATATTCTGAAGACCCACATCTGATCAAGATATGTTCATTATGAGTTTGTTTTTAGGCCCTTCACCATGAATAATGTTCCTTCTATTTTTATGGATTTTATTAATATATTCATTATAGCGTACCATGTTAAATTTTTAGTGTTTTTTTTTGATGATATTCTGATATATTCTAAATTTTTTTAGGAGCATGAGGATAATTTAAGGATTATATTTAAAACTCTATTGATAGAGATGATATTTACAAAGTTCAGAAAACATGAATTTTGGTTATAAAAAGATTCGTTATTGGGTAACATAATAATAAATGAAGGAATCTCAGTAGATCCTTCTCATAAAACGGTTTTGAAGGAGTGTCCTTATCGTACAATAGTAACTGAGATTCATTATTTCATTTTTTATAAGGAAATTATAGGTGGTTTGTGAAAAAAAATTCATGAATTTATAATCCACTAACCAAGATTACTAGAAAATGGGATAAGCTAATCTAGGTAAATTAGTGTGAAGAATGTTTCTAAGATTTGAAGAAGAGATTGGTTATAGCACCTGTGTTAACTCTACCATCTATCAGAGAAGGACTCGTTATTTTTAACAATTCATTTCTAAATGGGATTGGGTGTCCTCATGAAAAATAACAATGTGATTGATTATGAATCATGAACTTTAAATAATATTGAGTATAATTATTATATCATAAACTATAGATATATATGGCCTTTTTAATATGAATATATTGTTTCACAATCTTTATGGGGATAAATTAGATATTTACATAGACCACCAAAGATTGAAGAATATATTCATGTAAAAGTAATCTAACAAGAGACAAAATAGATGGTTGGAACTTATTAAATTCTAAGATTATTCAATACATTATCACCCCAGAAGAGAAAACAATGTTGTTGATCCATTACGAAAAAAATTCCATGGTGTCCTATCAATGATGAAGAATCAAGGAGATAAATTAATCCAGGACATAGTAAAACTAGACATAGGAATCATAATTTAATGGAAATAATCAATCATATCACTAATTATTTCTCAGCCACAATTATTAGAGGATATGAAGAAATATAAAAGATAATATCATTTGTTATAGTAAAAGATAGAGGCTGTGAATAATGGGAAGTTTCTTGAGTTCAATATTGATCAATAAGCTATATTCAAATATCATACAAGTCTATGTGGTTCATCTAGTACATAAATACTTAATGATATAATGGATGAAACTCATAACTCAACAATCTTTTACCTCATGGAGGCACTAAAAATTATAGGGACATTCATTATTATAATTATCGGGATAACATTAAAATGGATATTGTCTACTAAACTACAGGTTTCATGGTGTGTTATCAAGTGAAGGCAATGTGAGAACTTTTTAATGGGGTATTACAACCACTACCCATACTAACATGTAGGTGTAACAATACCACTGTATAATATTTTACTATTATCTAAAAAATCTAATGGAAGAAATTTTATTTGGGTTATAGTGGATCGTCTCACCAAGACAACCCATTTCCCCACTTTTGGGGATGGACTTTCCCTTTACCAACTTGTTGTGACTTTTGGTAAAGGAAGTGGTGAGGTTTAATGGTGTACCAATTTCTATCATTTCTAATCATGATCCAAGGTTCAAATCTAAATTCATCAGATGTTTTGAACATGCTCTGAATACTTAATTGAATTTTGGTACGGCCTATCACCCACAAACTGATGAGCAATCAGAAATAACTATTTAGAAACTCGAGGAAATATTGAGAAAATTCTAAATATAATTTGAAGTTGGATCGAATAAATACCTCCCATTTTTTGGGTTCTTAAAGAAAAACAACTTCAATTCGAGTATTCAAATGGCACTGAATAATGATATATATGGGAAAAGACATAGAAGTCTTAATTGTTGGGATGTAGTTACTGAGCGAAATCTTCTTAGGCCATATATTTCAGAAGAGATTATGGAAATTTTTAATTCAGTCCAACATCACATAAAATATTATAAGAGTCAGTAAAAGAGAAATTTTAATAACCATCAGAAGGACATATAGTTTTATGAGGAACAAAAAAGAATTCCTTCGAATTTCAACATAGAAGGGAGTCATGTGATTTGGAATTAATGGGATGTTCAGCCCTAGTTATTTTGACCACTATTAAATATCTGATTTTTTATGCGAAATGGCCAATTGGATATCACTTCCACAAAATCTAGCTCAATTTTAGGATGTATTGATTGTATCTCTTTTGGGGAAGTACATACCTGACCCTTCACATGTACTGAATCATTATGTGGTATAACAAGAACTTAACCACTGTAATTAAGAGCATCCTGTGGAGTTCTATGACTAAAGTGACAATATTATACACAATAAGTGTACCAAAATCAACTGGTTGTTGTAGAAGAAGCATAAATATTAAGAAGAAATGTGGGAAACATAGGAACCAATGATGTAGAAGTACATATAGGTTTTCTCAACTGAGGGAATGAGTTGAAATTTGAGGGATAAAATTTCTCAAGGGGGAAGTATGTAACGACCGAAAATTTTTGAATGTTATTTTTTCCTGAGAAAATGTGTGTTGTTCTATTGTTTCTCAAAAGAACTATATATTTTATTAATTATGTAAGTACAACATTAAATTTGACCATCGGGTTTTGATCATTATATGATCATTGGTTAATTTTGACTATTGGCCAATATGGCCATTGGAAAATATACTCTTGATTATAATTTTAACATTATAATTAGTTTTTATAAGTAGAAATGACAATGCATAATTAATGTGGAATGGAAAATTTATGGCCTTAGCCAATTGAGTCATGTTGTCTATGTAGGACCTTTGAACACCTTGAGATGGGAGGGATGAATTAGGGTGTAATATTTTTCTTTTAGTTTTACAGATCTTTTTCCCACACTATAAGGAACTCATTAAACTTGTATTCTGGATTTGACATGCAAAAAAAATCATATACAGATATAGAACATGACAATTTTACATTGTTCACTACTAGGGGATAATCTATAAAGCATACACTAATAGTGTGTAGGTCCTGCATAAATCCACTAATCATTACAACTTTCAGAATACAGAAGTTCATAAAAACTCACTTTGTTCTAGGAACAGTACATTTACAAGATTTTAAGGTTAGCTGAATTCATTCATTGGAACAGTTCTATCAACTCCCCCTAAATCAATGCTTAGAAACAAGTCTAACTCAGTTTATTGACATGAAGTTCACTTCAATAGATTGCTACTAAATTCTTTCTCCCTAACTTAGAACGAAAATCTATATACATCCTATTCTGTAATTGATTCTCTTTGAATGAATTTTTCACTATAAACTGAATGTTTAAAACTGCATTTCATGAAGCTCCTTCACCAATATCACTCCGTCATGAAGCACCCCTACCTTCGCCGAACAATTTTCTTTATGATGACCATTGATTCAATGTAGAATACCCCATCATCGTGAATAACCCATTAATAAAATTAATTTTCATCACACTCCACTTATATCCTTTTCACAATTTTCAAGATCTCATAGAAATCTACATTCTAAAAGCTCCTATAGATTCACTAAATAAGATTGTTTCTGGATTTTCCATCAAAATCTCTTTAGAAATGAAGTGGGGTAGCCTTATATTAGTAGGCTCAGCATTTCACAATGCTCCACCACCTCTTAGAGGATTATTTTGATATTTCGAAACTACCATCACATTCTCCTTGATTTTTGATGCTCCGTTGTGATTTTTCATTGTCGTGAAGCTTTCTACCAAACAATCGCACACTATGATGCTCCAATTCTCACAATCACATAGATCTCCATCATTGTTAAGGATGATCTAATTATTTTTTTGATTATGATTCTAATCACTAAAGTGTATATCCCCATAAACATTCTTTTATCCTTCAAAAAACATAAATCTCGAATCCCATCATCGTTAAACTCATGATTTTCCTGTATTTGAAAATGTTCATGAGGTAAATTCACTTTTCACAATGTAGGCCATCTTCAAAATTTTGGAACACAAAAATTTGGGAAAAATTGGTAAATGGTTCCACCTTCAATACTATTTTCAACTTTAATGATAATATCCCTTTCCTTTCAAACGCACTGATCTTTCATGCGAGGGTTCACAAAAAACACAAACAAAATTCATTTCCAGTAAAGAATAGACTTGGTTACAATAGTATGGAACCCATTTTATGGATCTTTGGATAAAAGGGGAATCATTAGGGTTCGCTATCTACCAATAACAATTGATGATTCATCATGTGAACATGAAAAAATTTCATACCAGATAGGATTATGTTAGTGGAAATTATCAATAGGGTGATGTTATCCAAGCCACCCCATGAAACTACCAACATCACACACCTTACCTTATGTTTGTATGTGAGTGTAATTCATGGGTATATATAGATCCCCTAGTTACCTAAATTTTAATTCCATTATATATATAATAATAATATTCCTTAAATTTTATTTTTAGATTAATTTTTCTATATCAAATTGTGATGGAATAAGATAAATTGTCTTTTGGTATGAAATTTTAATTCTAGAAAGGATATAATTATTTATAATAAAATAATATATTAAGAATAATATTTATTTTAATGAAATAGTATGATATAACAATTTTATTTAAATATAAATGATAAAATAATATTATTTTTTAAAAGTTTGATATTGAAATATGAATTTTCAATCCCACATTATTTTTAATAAATAATGTTTTTTATATTTAAATGTTAGAAATCACATATTTATAGAATAAGTATGAAAAATAAATATAATATTTCAAATCAAGATGTTAAAATTATGTTGGGATGAATTTATGGGAATTTTCATAAAAACTTTATTTTTTTTGTTTATAGTAAAAAATAAAGTTTTAGTTTTTTTGGTATGTTTAATGAATTTATAATTGTTTCATAATGATGATAACAACTTAAAAATAATAATAAGCCTGAAATATGTTATTTTGTTAATATAATTAATTTTAATCTATTTTAATCTATTTCCAAACGTATAATTTACTTTCCAAAGTCTTAAATTATAACTTTATCATTGAAAATATTATTTATGTGAAAGCATTTATTTTCTATGCCCAAAGAAATTATATAAAACTATGGTGACTCTTTTGGATTAAAATAACGGAATATAAGGCCCAACATTCCGAAACAATGGGTAAATACCATGGGAAACCCCATGGTTTTTCATTTTCCTCAACCAAGATTTCCAATTCCTTTATTTGGAAATTAATAAACAGAACCACATACTTTTCAATAAATACCCAACCATTTCTCCATTTCTATTCACTCAAAATACATCCTCCATGACAATATAAATGATTTACCACCCAATTAGCTCTTAAAATGTTTCCTAAAGCCTCCAATGTTCCATTCCTTATGATCTATGAGTTACTTTTCAAGGTGAGGAAAATATCCTTATTTATCCTTCGTTTCAAGCTCCTCTTATTGTATATGTATTATAAATGGTATGGTCACTTTCTGTAATTTTATTTTTATTCATTGCATTATATAAAAATTATGTATTATCAATGGGATACCACTACCACTGTCTTTTTAATGTTTTCTAAATCCACATTTTATTCATGTTGTGCTACCGAATTTACTTCTCAAAATTTATCTCTTCTCATAAATAATTTTTTTTTATTTTTTAGTACCCAAACCACATTCATTTCCAAGGGTATTCACCTATGTTTAAGAATTATTTATTCTAGATATTATAATAAATTATCCCCTTCTTCACGTTTCATGGGATAAAAATGACATAATAAACATATCTTTAAGATCCTTTTTTATAAAAAAATCTTCATATTGATAAAAAACATCTTTCTTCTATTCTCCACTAGTTATTTATGAAATTTTTTATCATTATATATATATCTCAAATTAATTAATACATATGAAGGGTGTTCCCTAATATAAATCCAATTAATTGGGAAAATAATCTAATCTCTAAAGACAACTTGTTTTACAAAACCATGGTGAATATCCTTGGTAAAATATTTGACCCCTCTATGAAAAACCTTGTTGATAGGATTATGAATTTATCATTTAAAGATTGTAGCCATATTTCTATTTTATTATTCACGTTATTTTTATTATGATATTCCTTTTTTTGTGTTTTCTTGTTATTTTTTGATATTCTTAATGTGCTTATAGATATTTTTCAAGGTCACAGGTAAATTTTTTGCCTTTCATTAAATTACTAAGCCTTATTCTCATCCATTCCTTTAATACATCTATCTAGGTTATGATATATAGTAAATGTTTTAAAGAATATCTTATAATTATTCATTTAATGTAAATTGGAAGAATGTTTTATTTTTTCATGTATTATGGAAATTATTTCCAACATAATAAATTTTAAAAGATCCTTTGTTTGGACCATGTAAATAAAAGGATGTGTAATAAAAATATAAGATTTCATACATGGTGCTTAGAAAACCATATCCAAAGACAACATGTTCTATTTTTTCTATATTTTTTCTGAAGATTCATGTAAAAAATCTGACTTCCCAATAGATCAATGAAATAAAATTAGATAAAAATTATAAGGAAATTAACTTATAAATAAAAATAATATATTGAAAATTAAATAAATAAGTAATATGAATTCACATTTTCATGATGATTGTCTACATTCATGACCCAATTCCTTATTTTTGTTCTCTCAGTCACAGCCTCATGTCCAATCTCTCATGAGCATGAGAATATTTGAACAAACCACCCCAACTCAACCAATATAGTCAACTTGTATAAAAAAATAGTTATTATGTTACTTATACTATAATAAAATGAATTAAACATAAATGTTAAAAAATATATTAACACAATTTCAATTTTAAACTGAAACCACACAATTAGAGTACTATATGGTACACTCTGTATTGCTTTGAGTATGGTCTATTCCATTAGGTCTTTTTATCCAAAAATGAATTAAACATTATTGATCATCTAACAATATTTTAGTTTGATAACCCAAAATTTTGAATACATTGGATAATAAAAACAAAATTGAAACATCATGATTGATTCATCATTTTTGAGTGCATGATCATAGTACATGAGTGAATCAACCTTGATGAAGAAGTTATTTTTTACTAGAAAAAATTAACCACTATTTTAAACCTACCAGTGTTTATTGATTGAACTAAAATAAATATAAACGTAAGAGTTTTTAAAGAATATAACAAAATATAGCTTTCCCTTTCACCATCATAGAGAATGTAAACTCCATCACAACCCATTCAAAATATTTCTTGGAAGAAATGTCAGTTGGATCCATTATGTTTTTTAGAAGATAATGAACTCCATTAAAAGTTTCTTACCCCTTTTGAAAGTATAAAACACCATTATATAACTTTATTGATTCCAAATGACACTAAAATCTAGCACATCTGTTAATTCCTCTTGTATGGTGCTATAAAATAGTATAACCTTCTCAATATTATGGGTGATGATAAACTCTATCATAAAGTCATCATTAATTGTGCATCAAAATGTGAATATCCCTATTCTCATGAATTTTTTATTGATAATGATGATGAGTTATTTATTAATGATATTCTGGACATGGATCATTTTATAAAATGAATGTTCACTTGCATACTGAATTTTACATGTATGAATTTCACAACAATTAGTGATATTATATCATACATCTAATTTATGATCTAATAGCTAAAATAATTCCACCACCCTACAATATTAAACCACTATATTGTTAAAATCTTAAAATTCATGATTTATTAAATGAAATTTTTAATGTTAAGGTTGTTTTTAGATCAATCTACTAAATTCTATTACAAATATGTCCTCATATATATTTTTTTCTTCAACATTTCATTTGAAGGGGGGTTTTCATTTTTATGGATTTATTCATAAAGAATTTTATTTTCATTTGAGGATATGTTTCCTTTGATACCATCCCTCTTTAATAAACTCAATCTCTCAATTCATGTTTCCTTACGTTTTTTTCTCGTACACATACTGGATTTGTTGTTAGATGTCACACACATTTATAGATGAATTTTAGGAGGATTATATATTTATTTAATTATTGTATTAGTTTTGTATGACTTCCAAGTGATTATTGACTCCACTACTATGCCCCTTTCTTTTAAATATAGTGAAGTCCTATGGAAGAAAGTATAACAATTGTTTATATAATTTATTCTTGTTGAGGGATTCCTTTCACACATTTGTAATATTTTATAGTACATGGAATTTGGTAAGGGATGTTTTTTCATACGATAATCAATTTTAAAAAATAAGTTTTGTCTTTTTTGCATCTAAAAAATTCCTCCTCATAAATTCTTATACAAAATATGCTAAATGAGTGGTGAAAACATTTTTTAAATAATCAACTAGAAATACAATCATAATGGACCCTATCTTAATTGATAAGTGTTGTGTTCAATTTTCAACAATTTTTATCAAACACTACCATGGTATGATCCCCATTCTACTCTATTTCCCAAGAATTTTATTGTTTTTATTCCAGTTCTTCATCTCCTCCTCCACTTTATTCTATGACCTTGAATCCTTCTCCAACATGGTCTCTAACTCCGACTATATGTATACTTCTACGGCTACCTCTACCTATAAATTTTCCTCCACCTCTAACTCCACTTCTACATCAACAATTTCACAAATATAAAATTATTATTTTGATGCCATCACTTCTTAAAAAAGGGGTTTCCTCTATTTAAATTATCCATTATAAACAAATAAACAAATATAATAGTATTACAAGTCTAAAAATTCACACCCTAAATATATTTCTAGGTTTATAGCCCATACTGGATCCCAATAGTAGTAGGTAATAACCTCAATCTATTATCGAAAAAAAGACCGATACCATGGACATTTCTCACTCTTCTATAAAATAATTTACCACTTTTTGAGTACGTAGGATTTCAAAAATCATGATAGTACATATAAAATATTGAAGAAAAAATTATTTAGAAATCATTTTTATGAAATTTTATTTCCCTTTAAAAATTTCATGTTGGGGATGGTGTGATGGTTTATGATCTCTCACATAAATTTGAAACACAATATCCACCATTATCTTGCATGGGGGACTACAAAAACATTGGAAAATATAAGTATTCTTTTCTAAATAGTTTCTAATAGTTAAATCATTCTATACATACCTTAATTTGTTTCTATTTATAGTAATCCATATGCATTTTATGTTTAATCACCAACATTATGCCATGACTTATACTATAATTAAAGACTGGCCTATAATTACTAAATTCTTGTAAAAACACGTATTGAAACATATAATTTGAATCATATCTATAAAATTTGACAATATTGTATTAAAATTTAAAAATATAAAACTTGTGTGGTCGGTTTGTTATCAATATATTCATTGGATCAAAAAAAATAAATATTTAGTGTATTAAGATTCAATTTTTTACCATCCAGTGCTGCCAAAAATATAAGTATTTTATATATATATATGATTAGATTGTATATTTTTATCTATTCAATATAAGAGTAAAAAAGAGTCTTCCACCAATTATTTGTTTTCTCAAATGCATCACATAGCTCATCTCTTTTCTTCTCAATTTATTCCTTATTAAAAGTAATATTTTCTATGGAAATGAAATAGTAATTATAGAATCGAAATAATAGTATGCACAATTTCCCCTTTATATTGTAGTAATATAAATTCTTACAGAAAACGTTAATAGTTATTAACTTTAAGGAACATATAATCTCACTATTTGAAAAAACATATTATGAAAATGTACCTTATGTATGTATTCACAACTGAGGCACCTAACGATTCATGTCTGAGAATATAAATTATAATTTTGAGACCCAATACATATGTCATGGAAGTTCCATATAATTATTCTTCATATAGAAATTAAGACATATTTTCATATTCAAATGTGGTCTTTGGACCATGTTTTAATGAAATAAATGCTTATCTCGAACTAGCGGGTAGAAGGTACTCCTGGATGGTTCTTTGGATTTATTTATTATTTCACTAGAATATCTTGATCTGGCCTTTCATTTCCCCATCACTTTTCCATTTTTATTATCATAACTCACATAATACCATTTTCATCAATTGTTATAGGTTTTTCATATATTTTTTTAAAATAAATAACTCATGTTTCTTAATTATTTTAATTTACCATGCTACGAAAGTTAAAATGGCATAATTTTCCATTGTAATATCTATATCATCAAGTGGAATATGAAACTCAGTAGTAGGATGATGAGCTACCAAAATACACACACTAATGGGACCATTTGGGTGTTCTTTCTGTTGTATCATATCTCCTTGGATGTTATACACTTCACCCCTCATAATAATCTGGTGTGTGGGTGTTGACACAGATAAGTCACATAAGAATTTTTCCATGTATAATTTTAGTAATATAAATTTATCAGAAGTCATTTTATTCACATTTCTGAGAAATAGTAATGATAAGATTTATCATCTCGAGCTAGTCATGTGGTTGAGGATATTGACTACCCTAAAATATAGCTGGGTCTTTTAGTTCTTCATGTCTGGATATTTGTCCACAACCAATTCACATTGATCATTTCTCATACATTGGTCTTCCAAACCAGATATGAAAATAATATATTAAAAAGAATATATTTTTTCTCGAAATAATTTCATCATCATATATATAAATTTATATGTATTTATAATTTCTAAATAGGTTCATCAAGACACTAAAAAAGTAAATTCTCTAATGCGGCTTTGTTGTTATTTCTAATTCAGAACAACTATCAGTACTTTTTTCTTTTGGTATGGTCACTGCTTTTTATTTTGTGCAATCTATGTAAAAAAATATAATAATAAATGTATATTTATATGTAATACTATTATAAAAAATAATTAATTACCATTATGTCATACTTACACATTTCTTCAATATTTCTTTTTTGTTTTTAAAAACGACATTACCCTTATTATTTAGGTAGGCCTCTTTCCATAGTACATGACGTGTGATGAAAGTATATTTGGATATTGATTAATCAATATTCATATAAACAAAATAATATATGTTGTTTCATGTCACATAAAACTTTTATTTTGATTTAAAATACATTCCAATTTTTTCTTGATTGAATCATACCCCATCCTTTCTTTGTAATCAG
Organism: Viscum album; assembly: GCA_963277665.1. Classification (NCBI taxonomy): domain Eukaryota; kingdom Viridiplantae; phylum Streptophyta; class Magnoliopsida; order Santalales; family Viscaceae; genus Viscum; species Viscum album. Next base: position 538,993,923 of record OY728125.1, on the reverse strand, counting down.
ATTACATTACTTTTGATGAATTTTCTTTATTTTCAATACTGTTTTGTTTTTTTATAAAATAAAATTTTCAAATCAAATTAGATAAAATAAAATCCTTCTTTATAATGTGTTCATAACTAACTGGTGGTTGGGGCTTTACATTACCCTCTTCATACCAAAGATGTTTCGTTTTAAGAGGATTCGTGAAGCCTATATGGGATTTTTCAATGGATATTATGAAATTTTCATATGAAAATAGTCTTAAATAAATGAAAACTGCAATGAATAATGAAAATTAAAACATTATTTCTTTGTATAATTTTCCAGTAAAATAGATAAAGTATATAATAAAATTATGTTTTCATCTTCCAAGTGGGTATACTTTGTTACTATCTGGACGTGGCACCATTAATCAATATCAATTAAAACATTCAACCTTATTATGACCCCAAAAAAACTAATTAACATTAACTTTTGGGGTCAATTGGTTGACCGTATTGATTCTAACAAAACTACAATTTTATACCCTTTTTTCATGCATAGAATTTTATTCAACACTATAATGTTTCATCGGTGTTGGTTTTTTCATCAACATGTTTTTGATACCATAATAATTCTATAGTATTAGCATGAATATTATGTTATTCCTCCAGATTTTCAACATTATCATGTGAAGAAGATATTGTCAACACGAGTAGTAAAACATTTAATTTTTCTAGAATGACAACAATGTAAACATAAACAATGTATTTCAGAGGAGCTTTATGCATGCTCTATTTAAAACAAGATTAACTATTTAACATCATATGCATAATATTTTTTTAAATAATTTTTGTGTATCCATTTTAAAGGCATTGAGTAATTGAATTTAAGAAGATAATTTCTCTACCATGGTAGGTGTTACCCACTGAATTCAATAAAATGTGAATATTTTTGACAACTGCCATCTTCATCAACGTCATCTCTCAAACACTTATTGTTGTATTTTTTCATTAGACTCATCCTTAATCTCTTATGGACATGAACCAATGTATTTTTAACTAGTCTAAGTATAATTCATCCCACACCGGGTATTAATGATCATTTTGGATGAATATTACTTAGAGTATTTCAATAAATATAGAAAATATGGGGGATGGGTCTTAACTAATAAAATAAAATAATAACTATTCATGAGATGAATCTTATGAGTATGATATGTGTCTCCTTATGAATTTTTTAATTGAAACATATTAAATTAAATTTTCAATTCTCGTCTCAAAATCCTAAAAGTTCTCGAACACTACAATGAGAATATCAACTCTTCCTCGCAATGTTTCACTAACTGTAATATATTTTACTAGTTGTTTCCATCAGTTGTGTCTCACGAATAAGATCATTATGTACACTAATATTCATGTGTAGGGTGTGAGTATAAAAATCAACAATTAAATACTATTAGGACCCCTAAAATATATTACAATACAAATATTTGTGTATATGTTCAAAGTAGTATCACTGAAAAGAAAATTATAATTCATGTCATTGTGTACTAAGAGGAAACCAATGATAATAAAATCTACCTACTTCATTTCATACAAGTGAGTTATACTAATCATACAATAAGTTTATACCACTGCTATTTACTAACATTCAAATAATTTCATGTTCAAGATGTCAAAATGTTAATCATAGGAGGAGTAAAAATTATTTATCTCCCTCTAGAAATAACCATATGAATGCTACCATGAGAATCGGACTCAGACCCCTATAATCCATGACCATCCCTCATGGATACCATCACATTTACTTATTGCATCCAAATCATGAAATTAATATAACATATAGAATTTTTATATAATGGAAATTTGAAATCTGGGGATATCTTATGATAATTGGCTCCCTTAGGAAATAACCACCCAATGGATTCCACATTACATTAGTTAAACCTAACTTTTGAAAAATCATAAAGAAGATAAAAAACGCAAATATCTCTTAACCCTCAACCTATAACATTACGAATCACTAACATGTTTATTGTAACACAGATTATAACATTCCATACCTATCCCTCACATAATACCCATCATATTCTAATTTATTATACTCAAGGTGCAGCAATATCAGGCAAGATATTCTTTCTCAATGATCACTCCTTAGATAATCCCATAATCCATAGTCCATAATAATTTACTCAAACACATAAAATATCAAGTAAAGTTTATATATATTATCATCCAATCCATCCTACCCTTTATTGGTTATCCTACAAGATTTTGAGGGACTATACCCTATTTTAACCACATATCTAATCAGTACTATGGTGATCATATAATCCCTATTTTCACATTAATAGTATAAGAAAAAAATTCATATTGAAATTTATACACCACTCTATTTTTATGAGGTTACTTCCATTATCCATCATTATCCTAAATAGGCCTCTCATAATCTAACCAATATAATACTAGACCTTAAATTCCATAGTGATATCATATATCCTAATTTCATGTCTCACATTCTTCATGAAACATAAACCATAATTAAACCATTTACAACCATAAATCACACATTACACTATCAAGGGTCCCTATAACACAATTATACAATAATATCCCTTGTTCACCACCATTCATTTTATACTATAATATCCCTTAGGATTTTACAAACAGACCTACCCTTGGACCATAAGGTGAATAAACCATCAAGTGAGACTATAATCATTTCACAGAGTATGGAATAATAGTTTTTTCCAAATCATTATTAACTATTATAAATCATGATCATAAACCCATATCAAAAATCACTACGGTCTTCTTTACCTTATTAGTTATTCTTACATGTCCCATTTCACACTAAAACATATATAAACAATTGCGTGATATTTTTGGTACCTCTCATCTCCATTAAAAGGTTAACCTTAAGGGAATCACTTATCTCATTCCATGAAATCCTTCTATAAATATCCTCACTCACATGATCCTATATATCATCAATAATATTGTAAAATAAATATTTAAAAAAATTAATTAATTTGCATAATTAATTTTCTTAGGAAGAAATAAATAAAACCCACCATGGAGTGCCATAATGCCGAAACTGTAACAAACATCATGGAAATGAACCAAGTCTTGCTATAAACAATATTATGAGAAAGATTACCATCAATGAAAACGTAAATTATTTTCAATTTAAAATAAAACTGGAAATTTCCCAAGAAGAACTCATCAATACATTTATCAAATCCCCAAGTTGAACAATTGAATACAGATGGAGGATCCTTTTAGTATTATATATACATTTAATAGTAGGTATCTCCCTCGGGGAGGGGATTTCCTATATTTTCCTTATCATTTGATGAATTGTGACATCCATTATAAATCCATCTAGTTATAGGGATTACATCCAGTTTATAAATATAATAAGAGCTCATTCCATACACTCTCTGGGCTATGAAGATGTTGTTTATTCCTAAACCCAACATCAGAACATATCTCGTAGAATATTATATGGCTAGTAACTCAGAAACAAGATGATCCATACCGCCTCATAAAGGTAAAATATTATAATCCATTCAATGAAATAAACACAAATATGATGCCCCCAAAAATTCCTGGTTCACTCGTTGAAAAGACCATCACCTATGTGAAAAGAACCTTACAAGGAACCCAAACAAGTTATCAACGAGTGAGGTGGAGAAGAAAATAACATACATTGGATACATGATTAGATTATTCCAATAGAAATTAAATATATCACGTGGGAATCTTGTATTTGTTCGAGCCCTGGATTCCTCCAAGGCTTGATTAATTCGAGCCTTGGATTCGAGCCTTGGATGTGTTGAAGACTTATTTCGAGCCTAAATTCTATGTGAAGGAGCCCTGGAAGTAGGTGGCTTCTATGGAATCCTTTAGATATGACTTCTGAAATAGTAATAGATAGGGTTCTTTAAATGTATTGGGAGGCTTCTATCACCACTTCCAAAAAATCTCTAATAAAGATACATTATTTCAGTTCTAAATTAATAGGCACTGATAAAATATATCTTTATAAGTGCTAAAGTAGCACTAATAAAGCTATAATTTTATTACTTTTGAAGAAGTGACGATAAAATTCATCATCATCATCACTAAAACCTTAGCACTGATAATGGATTTATATTTATAATTATAAATAAAAACTTATTAAAAACATATATATATTTATATTTTTATATATTGTACTATTATGCTTATTTAAATATAAAATTATATAAATACGTATTAAAAAAGTTTATTTTTATATAGAAATATCAATATATAATTTTATAAATATAATAAGTATACATTTATAAATATATTTATAAATATATTATTAATTATTTACTTATAATTATAAACATACTTATATAATTATATATATATATATAATAAATAGATAACAAAATAAATATAGTAAATATATTTATTATTTTAATATATTTATTATAATTTATTAATTATAAGTATATTCATGTCATTATATCTATTTATATCATTATATCTATTTAAATAATTATATATATTAATAAATATATATAATGATAAATTTAAAAATAGTAAATATATTCATTAATTAATTTTTTTATAATAATATTATGAAAATTGAAATATATAATTATTTACTTATAATTATATAAAAACATTGTTAAAATATAATATTTATATGCTTATATCATTATATATATTTATTTAATTATATATATATACATTTAATAAATATATATAATTAGAAATATCTGTCTATAAACATATATAAAAATAAATATAAATAAAAAATCAGTACATTTATTCATTATTTAAATGAATTTATAATAATTTTAAAATTATTTAATTATATTTAATTATTTATTTATATTTTTATAAATAATTTTTTTAAAATCAATATTTTTTATATATAATTATAAATATATTAAATAATCAATACAATAAAAAGAAATTTACAAATAAATTTATTTTTAAATATTTTTTAACATTATTAACGAATTTATATCCTAAGTGTATGCATGTAAAAAATGTGTGAAATCAATTAATTAATAAGGGGTACACATTAGAAATTTGAGAAAATTGGATACATTCTATTATTTAAATATAAATTTTAGAAAAATATGGATATATATTGAAATAAAAAAATCATATTGAAAATATTAAAACTTAATAAATATATATATAAGCATATAATATAAAATTATTACATTCAAAATGAAAATAGAAAATAAGAAATATTAAATATTAAATTTGAATCAATACCTAATTGTAATAATATTAAAAATATATAAATAAAATTTTGTGATTAAAAACATAATATATTAAATTATCATGTTATAATAAAATTATAAAATGAATACTAAAATTTGAATAATGTACATAAATATTTCGTTTTTGGTTTCTATATGTATAAGATTTCATTAATTAGGTAAATATTTGTGTTTGTGCAATGTATATAAAAATACATTAATGAAGCCTATATATAGGAAATCAATGTCAAAAACATTTGATATATGTTTAATTGAAAAATCAAATAACATTCAATTATGTCCATTAGTCGATGGAATTCGTTACTATTTCAAATTAATGTGAAATTTTAATTATAAACTATTATTTATTAAATATATGACTTATTTAATATGCAAGCATAAATATTTTGAATTATATAAACAATAATTTAGGAAATATAATACATTTATATATATATATATAGAAATATATATGTGAATATATGTCTATATTTAACGTATTAATGAATAATTATTTATAAAAACATTTAAAAATGAATAATACATTAATTTCTTATTAATTAAGATATATTATTCTTTTTCTATATTTATATTCAATATATATTATTTTTTACAATTTATAACTAATAAACGTAGATATATTTAACATTATTGATTTTTATTAATAATAATTTCATTAAGAGAATTCACCATTTTTATTTTTAATAAATTTTTGTTTATTTGTTGCAATTTATTCCTTTAAATTTTTATAATTATTATTATTTATTCGTTTTTTATAACTATATACTATTTATTAACATTTATAGTCAATGTATTTTTAGATTAAATTTAATCCTTTTTTATAAATGACAATTTAATTAATAGAATGTTTTGTTTTTTCTTTATTTACTCATTTCTATTTTTTTTTGCTTAATTATTTTATTTTATTACTTTTAAATACCTATATATATTATTTATACAATTTATTAATATTATTAATTTATATATATGTATATTAAATTTATTCATTTGTTTGTCATTATTATTTAATTAATAAAATTGCTATTTTTTTAAATTTAAACATTTTTAATTTTTAATTATTTTATTTTTTCATTTTATTATGGAACATTATCAATGCAACGAATAAATAGATGGTAAAGGAAAATATTTATTAGTTCTATATAAAAACATTGATAATGTTAACCCTTTATTAGTGCATATTTTATAACTGATAAATGCCAACAATGTTAATGGTCTGTTTTATAGTAGGGTTAAGCTTTACATTTGAGTATTATGTTGATGTACTCTATTTATCTATACAAGCTATATCATTTTATTAAGTCATATATTTCATGATATACACTAAAAACACTTTTATTATATTCCCACAGATAATTGTGAAAGAGTTCATGCATGAAGTGGTACCTTTTTCATTGCACATAGAATTGTGGAAGATTCATTGTGCCCAGATAAATTTGTGCACTTTTGATTGTAGAACCTGATCCATATTGTGGATGTACTTATTTTTATAATCAATTGTCTGGCTACATGTTATTTCCAAGTGGAGGGGATTATGTCACAAATTGAGACCAAACCACTTGTTTAATTTCCACATTTTATTTTGTTAAGTTATATTGATTTATACTGAAAATCAATTTACTTTATCAAAAATTCCAACCAAAAATTTCATTGATAGATAGTTTTAATTTGTATTTACATAAATAGTTTTATTATGTAACTTAGTTTCCAATGTTAAATTATTTAGAAGATATTTCAACTGAGACATAATCTAGCTGATGAGAAATTATTTTATAGAACAAATCTATATATTCCTACTATTTTGACATACTATATGTTTATATTATTTTAAGAGGATTATGATTTAAATTATTTTAAATAGAATTTTTTATTTGGAACTCAATCCCCCTCACTTGAGTTACTCACTCTGACCAACACAAATTTATTTAGTACTCTACCCAAGACCTATACCTCAACCCAAATAACATATCCTCATAAAAAGATTCCTGAGATTTCCCATCCTACCACATGTATATAAATACTTCATTGGACATATACATGAATTATGGTAGTTGACTAACTGTCGACACTGATAGCATGTGAGAAGAAATCCTACCATGGGAAGGAGAGGTGAATCCATACCCTAGCTCAAATGTCTCTCTTTACTCTTCTGTGTCTCATCAATTCTCTTCATAATACCAATATAAGGGGAACCAATAGATCCACTAGAAGTTCGACCACTTTTCTAACTAAAAATGGAATAATTACACTACATTTCTCTCTATTAGTCCCATATTAATAATGAGAGTATTTCAATCCACATTTGAGAATGATGTTTGGTTGAACGTCCAAACCTAAAACCTCACCTATGGTCGAAGAATATCCAAATTTTATATGCCTTATATACTTATTTCAATTCCATTAATTGGTAAAAGCTTAAAAACTCAAAACGTGAGTAATATAGTTTGTCACATACATTAGCCACTAATACTTCTTTAAGAAGACTTTTTTCATAGTCATTTTATTGTGACTTAGGGATTAATTCCCTGAATAAGAGGCCCTTTAATACCTCCCAAAAAAATATCTCACACCACCTACCCTATACTAATACTCCCAACTAGTTCTTGGATGGTATTTTATGCATATATGATTTCAATTTCACCCGATTTCAAATAGGATCCTTTTCCATCTTCAATATCTCCTAAAGGATCTCAATCCAATCCTCAATATCTTGGGGATCATTCACTCACTTTTAAGAAAAAACAGGGTTTAAGCCTTCTATAATAGTTCTACCATGATGTTCACCTTAACCTTCCATTGGTACAGGATGACCCACCATTGCCTGAATTCACTCTATTGCTCAATCCACTAGTATAGTGTCAATATCTCACTCATCCCCACTAACCTAAATATTTATAGGTTAAACCAGATTTTTTCACACCTCAAAATGATCCACAATATGGTCCTTGGAATTCCTCAAGGGACGCCAACTAGGTGGAAATTTTAGAAAATTTCAAAACAAAGTAAAAAAATTATTTAATAGAATAAATCGACACAATATTTAGGTGATCAAGAGACGCACATGAATATTATAACACTAGGGGACTCATTATATGGGCCTATAAGAACCCTCTATGAATGACTACTATCATTCAGAAAATTCCATATAATTTCCTACTTTTTCCAACATGTTAGTCATATTCACATATAAATGAAATATCACATACATATGACAAATTATTTAGATGTGAAAACTAATGTATTTTAAATAACACCATGTATGTCATTTAAAGAAAGTAATTAATTCCAACCAATATATATCATAATAAAATTTTTCCATGACATGTGAACCTTTATGAAAATCCTTGATGAATGGATTGACCAACTCTTACCACTGAGATCAATATGATGATCCCATAAATAAATAACTATATAATAAAACTTGATAAGAAGTGTGAAATTATGACCACATAAACAATAAAAGAACATCCCCTTTCCCTACTAAATTGAATATCCACTAAAACACCCTGACCAGAATCACTGGGTCTGAGCTAGTTAGGTATATGGTTTTATGAGTGCCTCTCTATATGGTAGCAGTTTCAGACTAGTGATGAGTGATGAAGTCAAGTAATTGGGAGACTATTACTATGATTTCATAAAATCACTAATCCTCAGCATAGTGGATGTATTAATAAGAGATAATCCGAAAAGGATAAACAAATAAGAATCTAAAATATAAGGATATCACAAGTAATATGAAACATGAAATATAAATATCCATAGATACAAGTACAAAATGTTTCCCAAAATGATTTTGATTTTTATAGTTCATAAATAAATGAATAAAAGAATATTAGAGGCACAACAGGACATGATCCCATTATATATCCTTGAAGTCACTCAAAATCCTGCCCATCTCGACATTCTCAACAACTCTACATAGGAACCCTAACCTTGGTCAGATCCCTAATAATAATACATGTTCATGAACCAGGGTTTCTGTGAATGGTGTGAGTAATAAAAATGTTATAAAATTGCTAATTCATCCTTGTGATAAGGGTTTAATTTTTATAATGGAGTATGGACTAATAAAAATAAATATAAAACCAAAAAAACTTCGTGGAGTCAAATTTTCCTAACCAGGTCACTACGAACCCCGATAATAAATGTATTGGATCTCTACAAGAAGGACGTTTTATATCCAACCCTAAATATGAACTGAGACTAGGCTTGTACCTTCTCACTCAAGGTATAATCCCACATAAAATAACCTGTTGTTCCTCATATCAAATAACTATTGACACCCTTATCAATCTATGTGGGTCACTACCAAGATCTATACTACTCCTTATAACTCATGTTTGGTCAATATAAGTTATCTAAACACATGTTATCACTCAAGGATGGTAATGAGTAGTCACTTAATAAAACCCCTCACTAAATGTTGGTAACTAATTATCATCTCGGATAAAACCATCTCACTCTAGGTTGTCTGAACATCTATAATAATAAATCATCACATAAAAACCCACTACCTTCTAACTCAGTTTTTGGTCACTACCATCAGTCCCCACATGTCACAAGTACATAGTTGAAATGATAATAAAGATACATAATCAACCAAAATTTTCCCAAAAAACATTCCTATTATATTTCACTACAAGGGTGGACTAATGGGATCCCCCTTACTAGCCCCTTTAGGTTGTTAGGACCATATAGTGTTTTAGTTGTATTTTTTTCAATAGACTAATATATGGTATGTTTTATTCAATAAAAAAGTGTGATCAAGAAAACATACATTATGAGAAGCTATTAGAAATTATAAATAAAGAAATGTAATGCCCCGACCCCAGTTACCTAGTGTTGGTGCATTATTTTAATACATTGGAATGATTACAAGGAATCAGGTCCCGAAAGACCGATTTGTTTTGCAGTCTTGGAAAATAGATTACATACAAGAACGATATATCGCATTATAAAATGAAAAAAAAACAACTTTGTATTCATTGACCACATTCATATCCTTAAGACTATCCCTTAGGTTCAATCATAATATACTTCTTCACATCCTGGAAAAAAATAAAATATAGAAACGGGTGAGCTCAGATGTTCAGAAAGGATAAAAATATAGCGAAAACATTCACAAATAAGCATAAACATTTTAGGCAATTTATAAAATTAAAAAAAATCCATTTAAACATATATATCATCATAATATGGAAAAGTTATATCAAATAATTACATTTAATTATTCACATGGATATTCTACAAGTCAAATAATCACATGTAATATCAAAAGCTAATTTCATAATGATGGAATGCATAATGTTGGACATCGTAACCATATAGTGAAGGCCTCAGGCCAAGACTACAAATAAAATTATTTAAAGGCATTATGCCAAGACACTAGATTGTCTCATGAGACCAACTGATGCATCATGAAGATATTTCGAGATCCACCCTTTACTTACTATGTCCAATGCATTCATTATATGAAATTGTTGAAACATAAAATAAGCATTCGTATTAAAAATAGAATATGAAATTTCAATACATTAAATATAAATCATGAATGGTATAAAAATAGAACATCCATTTCCAATCATATCATAAGATACTCAATACAAAATTGAATATTTTATTTTTAATTAATCAACCTCAATCAAGAATAATATCCAAAAGGATGTTGACATAGTTTAAAATGATTAGTAAAAATCTTTGAGTGATATATCCTTTTTTTGAATACATTTAAATGTCATACAATTTATAAAAGAATAAATTCAAACGTCATTTTTGAATTAATGTGTCCAATACCACTTTGAATCATTTTAATGAATAAATTTTTTAAACATTCATGTCCATATAAATAAATCTTTTAAAAACATTTTCAAAACATGGACCTGAATTAGAATGATTTAGAAGAAGAAATATTTAAACTATTAAAATGATATTTTAGTTGATGATTCCCTTAAAAATAATCCTTTTGAAACTCTTTTATCTAATATGGACATGGATAAAAAATATGTCCCAGTAAATACTTACACATAAACAATTTCGAATAATAATGAGATTGAGAAATTAACCCTTACCTTGTACATTTCCATGGTAGAGGGTACATTAACATCATGTATAATAGTTTAATCATTTTTATTAATTTATAAAATATCCTCATACATAAATATGATATTCTAATACTGCTTCGTTAATAATATTTTAGTAATATCATTGTTTCGGTTGTTAACTGATTCGTTTTTGATTATATGTTTTGTTACATAAATCATGTTTGTTATGGATAGGATGTATTTCATTCATATCCCGAATGATATAATGTTCTTAAATATTATTTTTAATAATAAAATGAAAATTATTCTTGAATGGTTATGATGTGGAATGAATCTCATCGCTTTCGTGGAGACGGTAATCCGAACGTATGCACGAACACTACATCAATTTCATTTTTTTATTTTAAAAGGAAAGAAGACCAAATGATATATAGGTATTATTATTATTCTTGTATAATATAATATTATATATATTCTACATACATTCATTAACACCATACTTTATACGTTCTATTTATGGTATGAAGGAGTCATATTACTTTGAGGGGGTGGTAGTACGAACATCCTTAAATAAAATTATTGTATATATAAAACTTGATAACAATAAAGGTATTCTATAATATATAATTATATAATATTATTGATAAAATAAATATTATAAATATAATATATAATTACATTTTAATTCTAATTTCCACCATAATAGGTGGTAGTAGATGATTGAACAATCATCATTTCGTGGGTCAGTAGTTCGTCGTCCACAAAAACATTATGTTCTATACCCATTAGATTGAGGTGTGTCTAAGTGTAGTTCAAATAATTCTCATAGGAACAACCTTTTATATTGTTTATATGGTTTTAGTTATGAATTAATGTAATAAATATAGTTTAGGGGGTTGGATAATTAAAATAATATAAAATAACTTAAGAGGAGATGTTATCTTTAAATCCAGTAATTCCCTCTGGTTTGATCAAAGGGATTCCTTGAAGTGACTTATGCCTAAGGTAAGGGTTATAAGAGGAATACAGGGATGTATTTTGATTAATTGGGTAGAGTATGGATGAGACAAGGGGCTTTAGAAAATTGAGAAATGGGTTATAGGCGAGGGCTTTTTAAAAGAGGGAAGAGGGGCCTTTAAGGAATGTTAGAAAATATTATTTATAATATGATGATTTTCGGTTTCTAAATGTCCAAAACTAATTAAAATAGAATATATGATGACTCATGTTACAAATAAAACCATCCAATAAGAATTATACAGGTTTTGGATATTTTTTAAATTTTTATAATGTCATTTATTTAAATCATTCTTTAATGAGGTAAACACTGCATCATTATTATGTCATAAATTGTTTTATTTATTTGATGTCTAAAAATTGAAAAATAAATACCATGATTTAGAAAATATTTTTATATTTAGAATTATTATTTATAGTGGAATAGATAACTTATATAACTCCCTGTGAAAATTATTTTACTAAAAGATATATCCTTGTTTCATTTTCGTCTTTAATTTAAATAAATTAATATAAAGTGTCATTATCACTCTCAAGTGGAACCATGGGGTCCCAAAAATGACCCAAGGATTCCCATGGTAGGATATTCATCTACCAATAGAAATAGGAAAAAATTTAGTATAATTTAATAATATTATAATTATATTTATTAACTCTTATTTAACATATTTACCCTCTAACCATGGTAAATAAAGTATTTACTGAAATAAAAATTCATAATGTATAAAAATAAAATTTACCTATTTAAACAATTTGTACCTATTTATTCCAAATATATAATCCATTTTTCCAAATTCAAAACATATAATTGGAAAAAATTACTTTAAAATTAATTCCCATTTTCAAAACAAAAAACTGTGTTTTTAAGAAATAATAACTATCCAAAGATTGACAGTTGTTTATGTCCAGCATAAATATGAAATTATATCCAAAGACCTAAATTATATTAAATGATAAAAATAAAATCTAATGATACTTAAAAACGACTCAAATGTATAATTTAACACTATAAATTATTTCGATTAAAAAAGTAGTTTTTAATTAAACTTTAGTTATAGTAATCAAAATATAAAAGTTATCAGAAAAGTACGAAAAATTTTTCCAAACAATATTTTTATGTCTCGATTATAATGAAGAATTTAATTTCATTAAATTTTATTTAAAAAAGTGTCAACTATTGTTTTAAAAAAATTGTTTTCATAAAAGGCGGTAAAATTGCATTTTTTTAAAAATACTTCTTTTATTTGAAAAAATGAATTTTTTCTTATATTATATCTATGAAACACATAATATGGATTCTAAAATCATATGGATTATATAAAATTCAAAATTCAGTTAACACTATTCAAAACTACTTTTGGAACGACTAGTTTGGTAAGTCGTGGCAAGCTCAAACTCTGTATTTCGTGTAATGCATGTTATTGAATTTATTTTAAGAGATAACCTACAATGAAATATTGGGGTTTCACATTCTCATCTTCTTCAAAAAAAAATTTCCTTGCAATTTGGAATTTTTATTTTAAACTAACATTTTAAAAATTGAAAAATAACTTTGTTGAAAACCCACATCAGAAATTGGGTAAATGATACTTAGTCTTAATAAGATGGAAAGAGAAATGAAAAAGTCCCCACCAATTTATGATCTTGATTAGGATAACAATGGTGAAAATTAGACACACATAATTGGAGGGAAAAATAAATATTTATAGGGAGTGATTGAGGTCATCAACCACAATAAAGTTTAGAATTGAGGGCCTCAAAGCCATTAATCTATGTTGATTAAAAATATCATCGGTTCAACAAAACATATGGTATTTGGATAACACATTTTTGGTTTTAATATCTCTTACCTAATAAGAGGAAGAAAACCCACAAACTCATTTTTGGTTTTAGAGAATAAGATGAAAAAAATATAGTTGACAAGTATAGTTTCATCCTTTAAATAATTCCTACCACAAACTCATCTTTCACTCGAAAAGTTAATAGAATTAAAAAATATTATATTTATCTTAATCATATAGGTTTCATAAAATAATGAATTTATAATTAAATTTTTAGAAAATTTTAAAAACCAAATTATCCAAACTAGGACATCACATGGGCTTGTGGTAGGTGATGCACCCTTGTCTCCCTTCAGTTACAGGTTCATGTCTCGTGGCCTTGCCGGACGAGATAGGTTGTTGTCCCACCTCCAAGTTGTCCTTTTTATTAAAATCTGAATATAATTTTATGAATTGTTTTAACCTTAATAATTTGTATCCAATGTCCAACATAATAAATTCCAACCTTTAGACATGTCCAAAATACTTATTTCTAGACTCACAGTCCAAAAATTATAAGGAAGGTAAACATAATGAAGATCTCCTTTTTCCACATAATAACATGTCAATACCTTCATCATGTATTCTTTAAAACATGGTATCACCCTGAATTACCATAATACCTTATTGATTACAATCACTCTCTCCTATTCCTCAAAGAACAATGGATATAGTCCTTTTGTCAAAAAATGTTGTAAACCCCCACAATTATGGAATATAAAAATCATTAATCAGTTTCAAGGTATTCAAGAATATCCAATATTTTTTTTCCAAATAAATTATATCCTATTCCAAAATAACTACATCAGTATAAAAACTATGTTAAGGATTATTTTTCACGATACATGTATATTCCAAAAATATTAACTTGATATTGATTCAATTTTATTAGTACCATTCAATCTCAAATCTTCAATGAAATAGTACTATCGTACAATCCTTATATACTCTATAATTCTTATAACTTGTACATCATTAATAAAATGCTAAAATGACACAATTATTTAATAACAACATAAGAGAACTTAACATTCCTCTTTATATATGGTATTATCATAACGTTATTATTATCCAATATCATCATTTTGGTATACTCGGATGCTTGGGACATTGATTCGAGTAGTGACCGAACTCCTTGGAGATGAAGCATTGTACACTAAAAACGTTTTTTATACCCTTTCAATCATGCACTGGTGTATTTTTTCCTGACAATTATTACAATCTCACATTCCCCTCAAGCATTTCCCGAGGTTATTCTTTCTACATTTATCACATATGGTAAATCCATCTTTCTGATAGTCCCTTTATCCATCTTTCTCCATACCATAATTTTCTTATCTTGATTCCTTTCAAATCCATAGTACTCAGACAATTATCTACTTATCTTATTAACACATGATATCATTTCTTCATATGATGATAATACATGGGAGATTATTTCCATTCTAAATGATGGCTTAAGACCATGAAAGATACGATCCTACTTACTCTTTGGATCATGTGTATTGCTGGAGTTCTAATTCCTTCTACTAAGAACCATTTCTAAACAATGGAATACACTATGTTAGTTTATGAATCACAATTCATAATTCCAAACTTGTAAAATACCTAATGTAAATTGATAATTTTATGAATATAATCCACAATCATAAAAAAATGTTTAATTTGAGGAGGTATTTAATCATAAATATTTCATAATGATTTGTAATGAAAATGTGAATTATCTTAAGCATATCCCCCCAGGAGCAAGAGTGCAATAAGGCATGTTGTCATGTACCAGGATACCCAGGGTGAAGCCCAAAACTCCTTGTATGATTTTTCACAACTAGGTAAATCTATGCCAGAGACACCTCTACTTTCTTGCATCCAGACAATGATGTATTGTTTGGAATATTTATAAATTCTCTACATTAACAAAATTCTTGGAATTTCTTGTATACTAATCCTCAATGTTTATCATCAGGTAATTTCTCTAATCAGAGTTTATCTAAATATATTGCCAAGGGTTTGGATAAACATACTCTGATACCAACTGTAACGCACCAACCCCAATTACCCAGAGTTGGTGAATTATTTTAATACATTGGCATGATTACAAGGAATCGAGTCTTGAAGGTTAGATTAGTTTAGTAGTCTTGGAAAATAGATTACATACAAGAATGTTACATTACAATATAAAATAAAAAACAACAATAACATTGTCTCCATTGACCACATTCATATCCCTTAGACTATCCCTACAGGTTAGTCATAATATACTTCTTCACATCCTGGGAAAAATAAAACATAAAAAGGTGTGATCTTAAATGATTATTATGAATAACAATTTAGCATAAACATTCATAAATAAGGATAAAAATTTAAGGCAATGTTTAAATCTAAATAAAAATCCTTTTAAACATAAACTTAAGCATAATATGTAAAATATAAATCAGATAAATCAATTTACTTATTCAAGTGGATATTAAACTAGTTGAATAATCACATGTAATAACAATAGCTTATTTCATAATGACGGAATGCATAATGCTGGACATTGTAACCACATATTCAAGGCCTCGTTCCAAGACTACAAATAATTTGTTTTCAAGTCCTTGTTCAAAGACACTAGTTTATATCATGAGACCTACTGATGCATCGAGGAGCTATAGCGGTCTCCACCCATCACTTACTAATTCAAAGGAATTTATCATATGAAAATGTTCAAACATAACATAAACATTCGTATTAAAACTTGCATACAAAATTTCAATACATTAGCCATAAATCGTGAATTGTATTAAGATAGCACATTCACATTAAATCATATCATAATTCATTCAATAAAATATTGAAGATTTCATTTATAATAAATACACCTCAACCAAGAATAATATCTGAAAGGGTGTTGACATAGTTAAAAATGATGAGTGAAAGTCCTTGAGAGAAATATCCCTTTTGATGAAAACATTTAAAAGTAAAACAATTTATAAAGGAAGACATTTAAAAGAAATTTTTGAATCAATGTGTCCCATACCACTTTGAATCTTTTGATATAATTAACATTTTAAACATTCATGTCCATATAAATAAATCCTTAAAAAATAATTTTGAAAACATGGACATTAATTAGAATGAATTAGAAGAATAAATATTTAAACTGTTATACTGATATTTTAGTTGAAGAGTACCTTAAAACGAATCCTTTTGAAAACCCTTTTATCTAACATGCACTTGGATAATAAATATGTCCCAGTAAATACATACACATAATGAATCTCAAATAATAATGAGATTGTGGAATTAACCCTTACCTTGTATGTTTCCCAGGTCTAGGGTACGTTAACCTCTTGTATAAAAGTTAAATCATTATTATTAAATTATATAAGAACCACATACATAAATATGATATCATATATGATCTTTTAATATTGCTTTGTTAATGATATTTTAGTAGTATCTTTGTTTCAGTTGTTAACTGATTTGTTTTTCTTTATAAGTTTCATTACATAAGTCATGTTTTTTATGTCTAGGATGTATTTGATTCATATCCATAATGATAAAATGTTCTGAAATATTGTTTTTAATAATAAAATTTAAATTATTCTTGATTGGTTATGATGGGGAATGAATCTCATCACGTTCGTGGAGACAGAATTCTGTACATACGCACGAGTGCTACTTCCATTTCCTTTTTTTTAGTTTAAGAGAAAATAAGACCAAATGATACATAGGTATATTATTATTACAAAACAATAAAAAAATTATATATGTTACATAAGTTCATTAACACCATCCTTTATAAGTTCCATGTACGGTATGAACGAGTCATATCACATTGAGGAGGCAGTAGTCAGCATTTCCTCAAATGAAATTATTGTATATATACCACATGAAAAGAATAAAGGTATTCTATAAAATATAATTATAGAATATTATAGATTAAATAAATATCATAAATATCATATCTAATTATAGTTCTATCATTATGGCCACCATAAGTGGTGGTATTATAAGATTGAACAATCATCATTTCATAAGGAAGTAGTTCTCCGTCCATAGATACATTTTGTTCTATACCCATTAGATAGAGGTGTGTGTAAGTTTAGTTCAAATACATCTCATAACAACAACCTATTATTTTGGGGACAATTTTTTTGTTATAAAATAAAGGAATAAAAAGATTTTAGGGGGTTGGTGAAGTAAAATAAATATAGGACTTAAGAGGAGATGTTACTATTAAATCGGGTAAGTCCCTTTAGTTTGAACCAAAAGGCTTCCTTGATGTGCCTTCAAACTATGGTAAGGATTATACAAGGAAGTGATGTATGTAGGGAGATTAATTGGATAGATTTTGGATGAGAGAAGGGGCTTGAGAGGTGTGAGGAATGGGTTAGAGGTGAGGGATTTTTTAAGTGGGAGGAGGGGTGCTTTTGGACTATCATAAAATATTATTTTATTATATAATTATTTTCTATTTCTAAAGCTCTAAATCTAATTATATTTGAAGCTAAGATGAATAATGTTCTAAATAAAATCA
Organism: Viscum album; assembly: GCA_963277665.1. Classification (NCBI taxonomy): domain Eukaryota; kingdom Viridiplantae; phylum Streptophyta; class Magnoliopsida; order Santalales; family Viscaceae; genus Viscum; species Viscum album. Next base: position 538,975,296 of record OY728125.1, on the reverse strand, counting down.
TCTAATAATAATTTCACTAGTTTTGGATATTGTTTTAACTTTTATAATCTCATTTATTTAAATCATTTTTTAAAGAGGTAAACACTGCATCATTGTTGTGTTATAAATAATTTTATTTATTTAATTTATAAAAATTATAAATCTAATATTATGAAATAGGAAATATTTTTATCTTTAAAATAAATATTTATAGTTGAAAAGATAACTTATATAACCCCTGGTAAAAATAAGTTTACTAAAAGATATATGTTTTTGTCATTTTTGTCTTTACTTTAAATTAATTAATATAAAGTGTCATTATCACCATCAAGTAGTTCCATGGGGTCCCAAAATCGACCCAAGGATGCCCATGGTCGGAAATTTATCAACCAATAGGAATTGGACCCATGTTATGGTAATTTAATATTATAATAATAATATTTGTTTACCCTTATTTACCAAATTTTCCCTTTTACCATGGTAAATAAATTTTTTACTGAAGTAAATATTCTTAATGTCTAAATATAAAATATACCTATTTAAACAATTTGGACCTCCAGATTCCAAATATGGAATCCATTTTTCCAAATTCAAAACACAGAAGAGGCATAAATTAATTTAAAATTAATTCTCATTGTCAAAACAAAAAGTGTGTTTTAAAAAAATAATATCTATCAACAAATTGACACTTGATTATGTCCAGTTTAAATGTGAAATTATATCCAACAACCTAAATTATATTAAATTATAAAAATATAATATAATTATAATTTAAAAAAACTCAAATTTATAATTTAACACTGTAAATTATTTCAACTAAATAAAGTTCTTTTCAATTAAAAAAATAGTACTATTCATCAAAATATGAATGTTATCAGAACAGTAACAAAAATCTATCCAAACTAAATTTTTATGAACCGGTTATAAATAATTATTTAATTTCATTAAATTTAATATATTAAAGTGTCAAATATTGGTTTTAAAAAAAGTTCTCCATTAAAATGGTGGTAAAATAGCATTTTTTCAAAAATACTACTTTTTTTCTGAAAAAAATGAATTTTCTCTTATATTAAGTCTATGAAACAAATAATATAGATTCTGAAATTATATGACATATATAAAATTCAAAATTCAGTTAATAAAATTCATAACCTCTTTTTGAATGACTAGTTTGGTAAGCCGTGGTGTGCTCGAACTCGATATAGTGTGTAACACAAGTTATTGAATTTCTTTGAACAGATAATGTACTATGAAATCTTGGGGTGTAACATTCTCCCCTCATTAAATAAATTTCATCCTCACAATTTGAAATTTTTGTTTGGAAATAAAAGGTAAAAAATAGAAAAATACATTTGTGGAAAACCCATATCAGATATTGGGTTAATGAAATTTAGTCTTATTAAGGGGGAAAGAGAAATAAAATATTCATCAAAAAATTATGATCTCGATTATGATAAAATTGGTGGATATTTGAGACACATAATTAGAGTGAAAATGTAAATATTTATAGGGAGTGATTGAGGTCATCAATCCCAAACAAGTGTAAAATTCAGGGCCTCAAAGCAATTAATTTATGATGATTAAAGATATGATCGGTTCTAGAAAAACCTAAGGTATTAGGATAATAAATTTATGGTTTTAGGATCTATTCCCTAAAGTTGAAGAATTAATTTATTCATAGAATAAGATGAAAAAATATACTTGAAAATTGGAGATTCATCTTTCAACTAATTCTTACCACTAACTCATCTTTCACATCAAAAGATAATTGAATTCAAAAATATTCTATTAATCCTAATCGTATAGGATTCCAAATGAAATGAATTTATAATTAATTTGTCAAATTTTTTTGCAAAACCTAAATTATACAAACATGGAAATCACCTGGGAAAGTGGTAGGTGATGCCCCCTTATCTCCCTTCGGGAGTGGGTTTATGTCTCATGGCCTTGCCGGACGTGACAGGTTGTCACCCGACCTCCGGGTAGTCCTTTTTATAAAAATCCAAAAATAATCTTAAGAAATGTTTTAACCTTAAACAATTGTATCCAATGTCCAAAATAATCCATTCCAACCATTAGACTTGTCCAAAATATTTCTTTCCAAAATCATAGTCCAAAATTTATAAGGAAGGTAAATATAATGATGATCTATTTTTTCCATATAATAACATGTGAATACCTTCATCGTGTATTCTCTTAAATCATGGTAACAACCTGAATTACCATAAAACCTTATTAATTACATTCAATCTCCCTTATTTATTATAGAATAATGGATATAATCCTTATATTCAAAAAATGTTTTAAACTCCAACAATGATTGAATATTCAAATCATTATTCATATTCAAGGTAGTCATGAATATCCAATATAATTTATCCAAATCAATCATATCTGATTCACAAATCACTACCTTATTATTAGAACAATATTAAGGATTGGCTTTCCTCATCCATGTATATTCCAAAAAGAATAAATTTCTATTGAGTCACTTTTCTTAGTACAATTCAATCTCAAATCCTCAATTAAATAGTACTACAATACAATGCTTATATACACTATAATTATTATAACATGTACATCATTAATAAAAATTTTAAATGATCCAATTCTTTAATAACAACATATTAAAACTAATCACATATCTACATCTACAGTAGTATCATGACTTGATTATTATCTAATATCATCATTTTGGTATACTCTGATGATTGGGACATTGATTTGGGGAGTGACTGAACTCTTTGGAGATAAAGCATTGTACACTTGAACTTTTTTTCATACCCTTATAATCATATACATGATGTCCTTTTTCTCCACACTTTTAACAAACTCCCATTCCCTTCAAGAATTTACCAAGGTTATTCTTTTCATAGTTATCACATATAGGAAAATCCTTCTTTCCCCTCTTCCCCTTAACCATATTTCTTTATACCATCATTTTATTCTCTTCCTTCCCTCCAAATCCATAGGTCTCATACAATTAATAATTTATCTTTTTAACACATGATACTATTTCTTCATATGATGAGAAAACATGGGAGAATATTTCCCTTCTAAATGTTGCATTAATACCACGAAAGATATGATCCTTCTTACTCTTTGGATCATGTGTATTACTAGAGTTCTCATTGCTTCTACTGTGAACCATTTATAAACAATGACATACACTGCATTAGTTTATGAATGAAAATAAATAATTCCAAACATCTAAAATACAAAACATAAATTGGAAATTTCATGCATATAATCCATAATAATAAAAAATTGTTTAATTTGAGGAGTTATTTACTCATAAATCCTTCTTAACATTTTGTAAGGGAAATGTTAATTATCATAAGAATATCCCCTGGGAGTGTCGTAACCAAGAGTTCAGCATAGCCCATTGTCGTGTACCAAGATACCATTGATCAAGACCAAAACTCCTTGTCGGAGTCTTCACTCCTTGGTACATCTGTGCCAGAGCCACCTCTACCTGCTTGTATCCAGATAGAGATGTATTACTAAAAAAAATCAAAAAATATGTACATTACCAAAATTCTACGAATTTCTTCAATACAAATCCTTTAAGTTTATATTAAGGTAATGTTCTCTAATCATAGTTTATCTAAATCTATTTCCAAGGTTGTTTCTAAACATTTTCTGATACCAACTGTAATACCCTGACCACAATTACCCAGAGTCAGTGCATTATTTTAATACATTGGAATGATTATAAGGAATCAAGTCTTGAAGGACCAATGAGTTTAGCAGTATTGGGAAACATATTATATAAATTATTGTTATATTACATTATAAAGTGAAAAACAACAATAACATTATCTCTACTGACCATATTCATATCCCAGAGAGCATCCCTACTGGTCAGTCATAATATATTTCTTTGCATCCTGGGAAAAATAGAACTTCGAAAGGGGTGAGCACAGATACTCAGTATTGATAAAAATGTAGCAGAAACATTCATAAATATGCATAAACATTTAAGTAAATGTATAAAACTAAAACAAAATCCTTTTAAACTAAAAATTCAGCATAATATGGCGAATATAAATCAGATAATGCCAACTACTTATTCACATGGATATTCTACTAGTCCAATAATCAAATGTAATATCAATAGCTAATTTCATAATGATGGAATGGATAATATAGGACATCATAACCACATAGTCAAGACTACAAATAATATTTTGTCAAAGCCTTGTTCCAAGACACTAGTTTGTCTAATGAGACCTGCTGATGCATCAAGGAGCTATAGAGGGCTCCAACCATAACTTACTATGTCTGATGCATTCCTCATATGAAAATGTTGAAACATAACATAAACATTCCTATGAAAACTATCATTCGAAATATCATTAATTTAACTATAAATCACGAATGGTATAAAAATAGGTCATTCACATTCAATCATATCATAACTCATTCAATACAATATAGAATATTGTATATATAATAAATCAACCCCAATCAAGAATAATATCCAGAAGGATGTTGACATAGTTGAAAATGATTAATAAAACTTTTTAATGAAATATTCCATTTTCCTGAAAACATTTAAAAGTCACACATTTTATAAAGGAAGAAATTTAAAAGATATTTTTTAATCAATTTTTCCCATACCACATTGTAACTTTTTAAATAATTAAAATTTTCAATATTCATGTCTATATAAATAAATCCTCAAAAAACATTTTGAAAACATTGACATTAATTAAAATGATTTATAAGAATAAATATTTAAACCATTAAAATGATATTTTAGTTGAAGAGTCCCTTAAAAATAATCCTTTTTAAAATTATTTTATCTAACATGGACATGGACAATAAATATTTCCTAGAAAATACTAACACATAAACAATCTCGAATAATAATGAGATTGAGGAATTAACCCTTACCATGTAGTTTTCTGTGGTGGAGGGTACTTTACCCTCCAATATAATAGTTAAATCATTATTATTAAATTATACAATAACCACGTACATAAATATTATATCATATATGATCTTATAATATTGATTTGTTAATAATATTTTAGTAGTATCATTATTTCTAGTGTCAGCATATTCGTTTTCCATTATATGTTTTGTTACACAAGTCATGTTTGTTATGGATAGGATGTATTTTATTCATATCTATAACTATAAAATTTTCCTAAATATTATTTTTAATTATAAAATTAAAATTATTCTTGAATGGTTATGATGGGTAATAAATCTCATCATGTTCGCGGAGATGGTAATCCGTACGTACACACGAATGCTACTTCCATTTAATTTTTTTTATTTTAAATGGAAAGAATACCAAATGATAAATTGGTATATTATTATTAAAATATAATATAATATAATATATATGTTACATATTTTCATTAACACCATGCTTTATACATTCCATGTATGGTATGTATGAGTCATATCACTTTGAGGGGGCGGTAGTCTGCACTTCCTCAAATAAAATTATCATATATATATACAACAAGAAAAGAATAAAGGTATGCTATAAAAGATAATTACAGATAATTATAGATAAAATAAATATCATATATATAATATATAATTATATTTCCATCCGAATGTCCACCATAAGTGGTGGTAGTAGAATATTGAACAGTCATCGTTTCGTGAGGCAGTAGTTTTCCGTACAAACAAACACTATGTTCTATGTCCATTAGATGGAGATGTGTGTAATTTTATTTCAAATACCTATCATATAAACAACCTAGTAAATTTTGGATACTAGTGTTGTTATAAATGAATGGAATAAAGACTTTTTAGGGTGTTGGAGAAATAAAATAAAAGAAACGCACTTTAGAGGAGATGTTACCTTTAAATCGAGTAACTCCCTTTAGTTTGAAACAAAATGCTTCCTTGAAGCGCCTTATTCCTAAGGTAAGGATTCTGAGATGGAGAGAGGGATGTAGGGATCATAATTTGGAAAATTTTGTAAGATCCAAGGGGCTTGAGAGGTGTGAGAAATGGGTTAGAGGTGAGGGATTTTTTTAAGGGGGAGGAGGGGCTTTTTAGGAATGTTTGAAAATATTTTTTTTAATATACTGATTTTTAGTGTCTAAAGGTCCAAAACTAATTAAAGTCAAAGATAATATTAGTAATGTTCGAAATAAAATCATATAATAAAAATTGTACTGTTTTTGAATATTGTTTTAATTTTTATAATATCATTTATTTAAATAGTTTTTTAAAGAGGTAAACATTGTATCATTATTGGGTAATAAATAATTTTATTTATATGATGTCTAAAAATTATAATAAAAATACCATGATGTAGGAAATATTTTTATCTTTCAAATGAAATTTTTTAGTCCAAAGAATAATATATATAACTGATTGTAATAATTATTTTACTAAAAGATAATTGTTTATGTCATTTGTGTCTTTACTTTAAATTAATTAATATAAATTGTGATTATCACTCTCAAGTGGCTTCATGGGGTCCCCATATAGACCCAATGATTCCCATGGTCAGACATGTATCAAACCGTAGTAATATGACACATGTTAGGTTTATTTAATTTTATTATAATAATAATTATTTACCCTTATTTTCCAAATTTACCCTTTAGCCATGACAAATAAAATATTTACAGAAGTAAATATTCATAATGTCTAAAAATAACAGTTACCTATTTAAAAAATTTATACATCCTCTTTAAAAATATGGAATCCATTTTTACAAATTCAAAACACAGAAGTTTCATAATGAAATTTAAAATTAATTCGCGTTGTCAAAACAAAAGCATGTTTTTAATAAATAATAACTATCAAAAGATTGACACTTGTTTACGTCTAGTTTAAATGCGAAATTATATCCAATGAACTAAATTATATTAAATGATAAAAATATAATTTAATTATACATTAAAACCACACAAATGTATAATTTTACATAATAATTTTTGTGGATTAAAAAAGTTGTTTTTAATTAAAATTTAGTATTATTCATCAAAATATGAATGTTATAAGAAAAGTACCAAAAATGTATCCAAAATAAGTTTTTATGTCTTTATTCTAAAGTATAATTTAATTTCATTCTGTTTAATATATAAAAGTGTCAAATATTGGTTTAAAAAAAGTTTTCCATTAAAAGGTGGTAAACATGCATTTTTTTTTGAAATATTACTTATATCTGAAAAATTAATTTGTACTTATATTATCTATATGAAACACATAATATGGATTCTAAAATTATATGGAGTATATAAAATTCAAATTTTGGTTAATACTATTCCAAACCGATTTTTGAACGACATTTTTGGTATGTCGTTGTGCGCTCGAACTAGGTGTAGTGTGCAACACATGTTATTGAACTTCATTGAAGAGATAATGTAGTAAGAAATCTTGCGGTGTTACATTTTCTCCTCCTTCAATAAATTGTGTCCTCACAATTTGATATATTTCTTTCAAAATAAAAGGTTAAAAATAGTAAAAAACCACTGTGGAAAACCCACATCGATAATTGGGTTAATATAATTTAGTCTTAATAAGAGGAAATGAGAAATGAAAAAAGTCACCCCCCCAAATTATGATCTTAATTAGGAGAAAGTTGGTGGAAATTAAAGACACATAAATAGGAAAAAATTAAATATTTCTTTGGAGTCATTGAGGTCATCAATCACAAAGATGTGTAAAATTTAGGGCCTTAAGGCCATCAATCTATGATGTTTTAAAACATCATCATTTCAACAAAACACAAGGTATTAAGATAACGATTTTTTCTAATATCCCCTCTCTAATGTTTAAAAATTTATTTATTCATTGAATTAGAGGAAAAATATACTTGACAGGGATAGTTTCATCCTTCAAATAATTCCTACCACAAACTCAACTTTCACTCCAAAAGATAATATAATTCAAATATATTCTATTTATCCTAATCTTATAGGGTTCCAAAAATATTGAATTTATAATATATTTTTCAAAATATATAAAAAAAATTATACTATAAAAATTTTGACATCACTTGGGATAGTGGTAGGTGATGCACCCTTGTCGTCCTTGGGTTGCGGGATCAAGTCTTGTGGCCTTGCCAGACGCAGCAGGTTGTCACCCGACCTCCGGTTTGTCCTTTTCATAACCATAAATAAATAATATTAATAAATTTTTTAACCGTAAACAATTGTATCCAATGTCAATCTCAATCCATTCCAACCATTAGACATGTCCAAAATAATTCAGTTCAAACTCACAATCCAAAATTTATAGGAAATGTAAACATAAAGAAGATCTATTTTTTCTATATAATAACGTGTCAAGACCTTCATCATGTATTCTCTTAAAACATGGTAACTCCCTAAATTACAATAAAACCTTGCTGATTACAATCACTCTTTCTTATTACTTATATAATACTAAATATAGTCCTTATATCTAAAAATGTTTTAAACTCCAACAATGATGGAATATTCTAATCAACATTCAGTTTCTAGGTAGTCAAGAATATCCAATATAATTTATCCAAATCAATCATATACTATTCCAAAATCACAACCTCAAAATAAATACTATATTCAAGTTTATCTTTCCGGAGCCTTGTACATTCCAAAAATATTAACTTGCCATTGAGTCACTTTTCTTAGTACCATTCAATCTCAAATCCTCAATGAAATAATACTGTAGTACAATCCATATAAACTCTATAATTCTTATAACTTTTATATCATTACTACAATGCTTAGATGACACAATTCTTTAATTACTACATAAGAACACTGATCATTCCCTTCAAGAATTTTACATGGTGATTATTTACATAGTTCTCACATATGGGAAATTCCTTCTTTCCTCTATTCCCTTTATCCATCTTTCTCTCTACATCATTTTCTACTCTTTCTTCCCTTCAAATCCATAGGACTCGGACAATTCATTACTTATATTATTAACACAAGATACTATTTCTTTATATGATGAGAATACATGGGATAATATTTCCCTTCTAAATTTTAGCTTAAGACCATGAAATATATAATCCTTCTTACTCATTGGATCTTGCGTATTGATGGAGTTCTCATTCCTTTTACTGGGAACCATTTCTAAAAAATGGAATACACTACGTTTGTCTATGGATCGCAATTCATAACTCCAAATTGGTAAAATAACTAATATAAATGGAATCTTTTATGCATAAAATCCTTAATAATAATAAAATATATTTAATTTGAGGCGGTATTTACTCATAAATCTTTCATGATTGTTTTTAAAGAAAATTTAAATTATCCTAAGCATATCCCTCAGTATTTTCGTAACCAAGAGTGAATTAGGGTCTATTTTCTTGTACCTAGATACCCCAGGTCAAGCACAAATCTCCTTGTCATAGTTTTCACTCCTAGGTACATATGATACAGAGCTGCCTCTACCTACTAGTATCCATACAGATGTGTATTGCATGGAAAATTTACAAAATATCTATATTAGCAAAATTCTAGGAATATATTCTACACTAATCCTCAATGTTTATCTGAGGGTAATGTTCTCTAATCAGAGTTTATCTAAATCTATTTCCAATGTAGTTTCTAAACATCCTATGATACCAACTGTATTTCCCCGAACCCTGTTACCCAGAGTCGGTGAATTATTTTAATACATTGGCATGATTACAAAGAATCATGTCCTGAAGGACCGGTCAGTTTTGCAGTCTTGAAAAATATATTACATACATGATCATTACATTATATTATAAAATAAAAAACAACAACATCATTGTCTCCATTTACCACATTCATATCCCTTAGATTGTCCCTCTAGATCAATCATAATATACTTCTTTGCATCTTGGAAAAAATAAAACCTAGAAAGGGGTGAGCTCAGATGATCAGTAATGATAACAATAGAGAGGAAACTTTCATAAATAAGCATTAACATTTAATGCAATGCATAAATATAAAACAAAATCCTTTTAAAATTAATCTTCAGTATAATATGGAAAATATAAATAAAATAATACCATTTTCTTATTCACATGGATATTCTAATAGTTGAATAATCACATGTAATATCAATAGATAATTTCATAATTATGGGATACATAATTTCCGAAATCATAATTGTAAGAACCCAGATCTTATTTTCAAGTATTTTTTCCTTTTCTGGTCATTTATTAGAAAAAGATGAAATTCTGGAAATTTTCTAAGTACACGCTGTGTACTTTATAAGTACACGCTATGTACTGCCTTCCTACAGGAGGACGTGTGATGGCCGTGTAGTAGTCAAACACACGTCCATGTGGGAGTGACTTGGAGTCCGCTTAATGTGGTGTGTCGAAACGGCAAGTACACCTCATGTACTTCAAAATTACAAGTCGTGTACTTTATTACTTTTAATTAAAATCCTCAGGGCTGCATCTAATCTCCATAAAGCTCTTCTTTTAGGTCTTGTTCGACTAAGAACTTTGTACGGCTACGGATCTTCAACGAACCCCCGAGCATGAATCTATCCTCTGAATCAAACATTGTATGTTGTGTTGGAATAACATTGGTGAGTTATCTCTTCTCCTAGACCACCATTTATAGATTTCCCTTCTCTCGTGAGATTTCGTGGGTTGAATATTTTAGACGTTTCTATAGATATACTGCATTCTAGGTCGATCCAAGGAACAATGTTGGAGTATGTCAATCTCTCAATGCCGAGGTAGGTGGTTTGTTCCTTTCTGATGAAATTCGTTGAGTATTATGGGAAAATCCACCAATACCCTTGAACGGGGTATTGCGTGTTTACCGTTTAACCCCTATTGATTTCCCTCCATGATCACATTTTTTGTAGAGGTTATTTGGATATGAATAGGGATTATTGCAATGCTATGGATGTATTTCCCATGCGTGTTTTGTTTACAACCATTTTTTCATGTTTAGCCAGTTTGGCTACCTACCTGTTTTCCATGCCTATTGCAATAGGATGGACAATATTATTCTGACATGATTGATAAGTTGTAGAGTGTTTAGCCTAGTAGATTTGTAGGTTAACTTTGGTCATACTGTAATACTATGATCGTTGACCTACTCAAGGTCGTGAGAACTTGGTGTAGTATGTTATAAGGGGAATTGACCGAGTGAGATTCCTCATAGAGTCTTTGATAACTTTAGACAATAAGGGGAATTTACAGTGTGAGCTTCCTCATAGAGTCTTTGTTTTACATTGAATTGGATTGATTACTCTAGATTATAAGGGGAATTAACCGAGTGAGCTTCCTCAAAGAATCTTTGAATGACCTGGGCTATAAGGGGAATTGACCAAGTGGGATTCCTCATAGAGTCCTTGACCTTGGGGCTATAAGGGGAATTGACCATGTGAGCTTCTTCCGAGATTCCCTAAATACCTTAGACTATAAGGGGGATTGACTGTGAGTGCTTACTCAGAGAGTCTTTCGGAATTCTTATGACTGAACCAGAGGGGTATTGTTGAGTGCACTACCGAGACGGTTACTTGTACTTTTTTAGGTTGGACCAAAAGGGATGGCCATGAGTACTTCCTAGAGGGTAACCTGTTTGTGTTTATCTTTTTGTTTTGCTAAATATATGATATTGAATCTGTGGATTGTTTACTGCTGAGTACTTTCCTGTTTACTATTTTCTGTACTTTTACCATCCATATATTCATAGAATGTTTGAAACAGATCTTTGAGTGGTTGCCTACTGGGATTTAGTCTCACACCCTGTTTGTGTAATGATTTTTTTCCTAAACAGATTATATTGATACAGTTATTGATAAGGGAAAGCGCCCTTCTACTTTAGGTACTTGGCTTGCTATAGAGATGGAGAGCATGGGACCAACATTAGGCTTGTGATGCTGAGGATCTGTTTATCTTTTTATTTTGTACATTGGTGTAACACTGTTGTATTTCCAGCATTGTGAGTAGTTTGGAAACTTTCCTAGACTAATGTATCTTACATCATTATATATATATGTGTGTGTGCTCTAGTTGTTTATTATTCCAGCCTTCCACTGTTTACTGTTGTTGGATATTTACTACTTCTTCTATTGTGTGTTTGTTTACATCTGTTGTGTACTCTTCCAATAAGTGAATAGTTTCCCCACTATCACACCCAAGGCCCTCACTGCTAGTCAGTAGCCTCTGGCATTTGGGGAAATGCGCTTGAGTCCATGTGACCAACCAGCTACGGGGCGCCTCTAGGTGGCTTCCGGAACTGGGACATTATAATGTGGTATCAGAGGAATTATTTTCCCTCGATTTACTATTTGGAGCCTTTAGCCAGGGATAGAAAGGAATAGGTACTTGGTAATAAGTTGTGCCATGGAGTAGCTAACTAGTGTATAGGGAAAATCCAATCTACCTCATTTATTGCAATTTCTTCTTGTTTTTCAAGTTTATAGTTGATCTGTTTTTCACTGTTGGGTGACTCGCATGTTTTGTGTTATTACTGTTGACGTTATTGATGTTCTATTTCTGTTTCAACCCAATGAGATGAGGGTATTCCATCTCATGCATCATATAGACACTTTCTAGAAATCACATGTCATGCATTCTTGTCGTGTCATCTAGGATGCATTAGCAATTGCATGTTTTTGTGATAGACGTTGTGTTGAATATGAAGGTTGTTGTGATATATGCCTTGATAAGAATACATGTTGTTTGGATAGGATTTTGTTGTGTAAGGTTTTTCTAAGTGAATTCCATACTTTGGTTCTTGTGGTGTTATGGGCCATCATGGACTAGAATTTGGAGGATAATTGTATTGGTTTCCATGTTATAACATGTATAAGATTCCAAACATTGAATCGTAGGGAGAATGGGCCCTCACGGATTGGAATTTGGAACTTTCATTGTTCGTTTCAGTGTTGTTCTAGGTTCCGGAGTAGTTTCTGAGGCTTACTATTTTGAAAAATCCAGAATACACACCGTGTTGTTTTGAGTACATTCCATGTGTTCTTCTGTTCAGGAAGAAACTATTTTTTGAAGTACATGCCATGTACATTATGCACACGTCGTGTAGTCTATAACCATGTCATAGGCTGTGTGGGATGCAACATGAGATACGGAATTTCATGAGGGAACACACCACGTACTAGTTGTACATGTTGTATGGTGTTGATCCTGTATCCTCCCATGTAACTAACAACACTGACAGATAAGCCATAAGCTATACACGCTGTGTCCATATCGAACATGTCATGTATTCTAAACTAGGTACCCGACCGTGTCACTAACAACATAGTTCTTTGTTATCCTTTCATGTAAATTTTGTGTCTGCCTTGAACACATCATGTAGTGTGAGCTATCTGTAAGGTTGTGTCAATAACAACACGTTCCATGTGAAGATTTTATAGTGCACGTCATGTCTACCGTGAACACGTCGTGTAGTATTTTCATAGGAGAGTCGTGTGGCTTAACCGTGTAGAAGGACACAGGAATGGAAAGGGGATTCATGTACACACCGTGTGTTTAGACAACACACTATGTGTTTGGGGTGTTGCGTGAAGAGTTTAAGATGAATTTCATGCCCCTGTGAATTACTTAAGGGAACACGCCGTGTAGTAATGTTTTGTAAAACTTGAGTGCTTTCTTTGTCTTGTTCCCTTTTATGATTATAGTTTTTAGTCCTTCATAATCTTGATCTATGGTGTGCGCTTGAACGTGCAGAGTCATGCCACTGTGACGTCCTCCAGTTGTACGCCAGTTTCCAGGCAGTGATCAGACACTGGACATGGTTGGTCAGGGACACCCAGTGGATACTCCAATTGCACCAGCCTTGGCACCAGCCATTGTACCTAACATAGGTGATAATTCATGGTTCGGGGTGGCATTTTTTAGGATGATGTAGAACTTTTAGGGAGTGTCGTCTCCTGTCCCGTCAATGGCAGAATTGATGCAGTTATTTTAGTAGTAGCAACCTCCTATTTTCTCCGGGGATAGAGGACCTTGGGCTGTAGAGTCATGGATAGAATCCATGCTGACAATTTTCGAGCATCTGGAGATACCTCCAAAGAAGAGGGTGAAGCACCATACCTATATGCTTTGCGATTCCACCAAGAGGTGGTGGGATGTTATCTCACAGGTGGGACGCCAGCAGAATATGACTTGGGATGAGCTATGATTACATGTATCCAGAGACATTAAGGGTCGATCGATCCAGATATTTCATGAGTCTAGAGCAGGGTACTCCTTCTGTTATGGAGGATTCTTCTCGCTTCATAGAGTTGTAGCATTTCACACCTATTCTATGAGGTGATGAGTTGTTCCTTTCACGGAAGTTTGAGGATGGTCTCAGTCATGACATATGATCCCAGGTGAACATCTTTAGGTTGACTTTGATATCTTCTATCATTAACCATGCGCTGATCACAGAGTGCAATATGAGGAATTCTGGAGCGGTGATCTAGGGCAGTTTGGCATCCAGAGTTCGTATCCCTCCTCCAGACTGTATGAAGCACCGTAGGGAGTTTTCACGAGGAGATCAGAGTAAGCGAGATGCATCTTCTGGTAGCCATGTGGTGTGCTACCAGTGTGGGAAGAGCAGACATACGAGACCAAGTTTCTCTAGAGACACAATGGAGTGTCGATCTTATATCAATATGGGTCACCTTCAGTGCTATTGTTTGTTCTTCAATCCAGAATCTGGTGACATGGGTTCTTCTATGACCCCATGTTCATGAGCAGCACCACCAGTGTCTCACTAGTCTGGGAACTGGAGTTCTTCCGGCTATTCGGGCTGAGGTGGCAGTCATGGCTGTTGTAGTTAGTCGCTAGTTCTTCAGGGACAACAGGATGGATTAGCTCAGAGTGGTCTTGTTGTGTCACAGGGCCACAACACGGGCCAGAATTTTTCTGTGGAGTAGACCCAGCAAAATTAGGATCTCGAAACCTCTATAGTTCGAGGTACTATCTTTGTAACCTAAGTTTTATCTTATTCTCTTTTCGATACATGGGCTTCCCATAGATTTATCTATGTATCTATTGTGGATATCCTTGGTCTCTGTAACTTTTACTCTACCGATATTTTGACGCTAGAAACACCGTTGGGGACTAGAACTGCTAGTGTATTTCAGTGCAAGGAGTGCCCAGTATAGGTTGGTGGATTTCACTTTTTATGGGACCACAATTTCATAGAGATGATCGGCTATGATATCTTTCTTAGAATGGACTAGCTAGTTCCCTTCCAGGCAGTTGTTGATTTTTATCATCGTAGGTTATGTTTGGTATCAGCAGATGGTGGATTCATTCTTCATTGGGGAATATGGGATGTCCATGCGAGGAGAGAAGGTCCAGAGCATCAGCGGTTGGGATGAGTTATTGCCCAGATTTCTAGTAATTATCTGGATGACCATGGGACTTCGCATATGAACTTTCATCCAGTGGATTGTTTCAGATATGCCTTTTGAGGGGACTTTTTAGGTTTTCCTTTGGAGCATGAGGTAGACTTATCGATTGATCTTGTGCCAGGAGTGGCACTGGTTTCCATTCCTCCTTATAGGATGGCTACTTCGGAGTGGCAGGAGCTCAAGAAATAGTTAGTGGAGCTGGAGGCAATGGGTTTCATCCGACCCAGTACATATCCTTGGGGTTCACCTGTCCTGTTTTCGAAAATGGAATACGGCACACTCAGGCTTTTTGTGGACTATTGGAAGTTGAACCAGTTGATGGTCCAGAATCGTTATCCCTTTCCAAGGATCGATGATCTCTTTGACCAGTTTCAAGGATCCCCGGTGTTCTCAAATATTGACTTGAGGTCCGGTTATCATCAGTTTCACGTTAGACCATCAGATATACCCCTTACAGCCATCTGTAGTAGGTATAGTCTCTACGAGTATATGGTTATGCCGTTCGGTCTCACGAACATGCTTGTAGTTTTCATGACACTGATGAACTGAGTGTTCCATCCATACTTAGATTCTTTCATAGTATTCTTTGTGGATGATATATTGGTTTACTCTCACACTAGACAAGACCATGTTACCCATCTTGAGATTGTTTTGTGTACACTGAGGGAGAATCAGTTATATGATAAGATCTCAAACATCCACTTTTGGATGGATCAGATTCACTTCCTGTGCTATATTATCTCAAAGGCAAGAGTATCAGTAGACCTAGAGAAAGTGAGAGTTCTTGTTTCCTAGGAGCATCCGAAGAATGTCTTTGAGGTAAGTAGTTTTCTAAAGCTATCTGGATAATACATGCATTTCATATAGGACTTATCAGTCTTAGTAGCACCACTGAAGGATCTGACCTAGAAGGGTGTGATGTTCTTATAGTCAGATTATTGTGATTCAGCCTTTTAGGAGCTGAAATGGAGGTTGACATCAGAATCAATACTAGTCTTTCCAAAGATGGGAAAGAGATATTAAATTTACTGTGATGTCTCAGGTGTCAGTCTAGGAGCTGTGCTTATGTAGGGAGATGGATTCATTGCGTACGGGTCTCGACAGTTGAGGATACATGAGAGGAATTACTTGACACACGATCTGGAGTTGGCACATGTTGTTCATTCTCTACACTGTTGGAGACATTATCTTCTCGGAGTGGATTTTGTGGTTTTCACCAACCACAAAATCTCAAGTAAATCTTCACTCAACATGATCTGAATTTAAGACAACGAAGGTGGGTTGACTACCTACAGTCCTTTCACTTTGAGCTTGCCTACACGCCTGAGAAGGGAAATTCCGTGGACGATGCATTCAGCATGAGAACTCAGATACAGGCAGTTCAAGAGGCCACCTGTGAGGGGAATATTATGGCTTTGTTCCCAGAGATGCATTTTTAGGTTCACAAAAGACAGGGGATGACTTTTCTATCATCTATAGTTGTTACATATACTCTTATTGATCGAGTTTGAATGAGGCGGCTATCAGATTCTGAAGGCCTGACCCTAAGGGAGAGTGTGTCATGAGAGGACCCTATTGATGGATAGACCATAGGAAAGAATGAGATATTGTGTTTCCAGGGGTGCATATGGGTGCCCACAGACATACGCGAGGGGCTGATGTGGTCCTTTTATTCCTCAGTTCGGGCAGTTCATCCTGGCATCACCAAGATGTATTGTGATCGACACTGATAGTATTGGTGGCTTGGTATAAATAGGTACATTGCTGGTTTCATCAAGCATTTTTCCACTTTTAATCAGCTTAAGTCAGAGCATCAGCGACCAGCATGGATTTTACAACAGTTACCCATTCCTGAGTGGAAGTGGAACGATGTCGCGATGGACTTTATGACCGGTTTGTGTAGGTCGCCTCGAGGAAATGACATAGTTTGTGTTGTCACGGACATAATCATGAAGGTTTCTCACTTATTACAAATCAAGGGGACCTTTACTGTTGATGAGCTGGGATGGTTGTAAATCCTAGAGATTCTATGTCTATATGGAGTTACACACTTCATTGTTTCAGATAGGGATGCATGTTTTACTTCTCGGGTCTGGTAGGGGCTTAAGAAGGCTTTGGGTACAAAAGTACTTTTGAGTACAGCTTACCACCCTCAGACAGATGGCCAGTTCAAGCATACGATTCTGGTGCTTGAGGATATGCTGCGAGAATGCATTCTGGATTTTTGAGGTTCTTGGGAGAAGCATATACCCATTGTGGAGTCTTCCTACAACAATAGTTTTCAAGAAACTATTTATATGGAACCTTATAAGGCTTTGTACGGTAGGACATACCAATCACCCTTATGTTGGCTAGAGGCAGGAGACGTAGCTTTGCTGGGGCCTCATCTTGGTTAGGAGACCACAGAGCAGATACAGTTCATTCGGAAGAGGATGGCTACTGCACAGTCTCGAAATAATACTTATGCTAATCAGCTGAGACGAACTCTGGAGTATGAGGTTGGGGATCAGTTTTTCCTACGTGTCACACCGATGTTGGGACACAAGTGAATTATAAGATAGGGTTATATTTCTACGAGGTATGTCAGGCAGTTTGAGGTGTTGGAGAGAGTTGGGATGGTTTCCTATCTGTTGTAGTTACCATTTAGGTATCGAGCTATGAATGACATCTTCCACGTTTCTTAGCTTCGACGTTACTTTTCAGACCCGTCTCATGTTTTCCAACCTGAGGAGTTTGAGTTGGAAGTGGATACATTGCTGGAGGAGCATCCTATCTGTATTATGGATCGAAGTACAAAGTCTCCCCATGGACGGTTTGTCGCTCTGGTACGGGTGCTTTGGCAAGACGGTTGAGTACAGGACGAGACTTAGGAGAGGGAGGCAGACGTATGATCACAGTGGCCAGATCTATTCCTGGATTCATTATCTACATCTCTATGGGGAAATTCAGGGAAAATTTTCTTTAAGGGGGGGGGGGGGATTTTATAAGAACTCTGATATTATTTTTAGGCATGTTTTCCTTTTCTAGTCATTTTTGAGAAAAAGAGGAAAATCTGGAAATTTTCAAAGTACACGCCACGTACTTTATGAGCACACTCCGTGTTCTGCCTTGTAGCAGGAGGCCGTGTGTTGGCCATGTGGTAGCCACACACATGGCTATGTGGGAGTGATTGGAGGTGGATAAAAGCAGAGTATGGAAATGGAGAGTACAAGCCTTGAACTTCAAAAGTACACGTCATGTACTTTTTTTCATTAAACACATCGGGGTCGCATCAAATCACCAGAACACTCTTCTTTTAGGTCTCATTCGATCGAGGTATTTGTACAGTTTTGGATCCTTAACGAACCCCTGAGCATGAGTTTGTCCTCTGAATCGAACACCGTCAGTTGCATTGGCATCACATCGGTGATTTCCTTCTTTAAATAGAGGACCATCTTCTGATTTCTCTTCTCTTGTGAGATTTCATGGGTTGAAAGTTTTAGTAATTTTTGTAGATCTACTATGTTCTAGGTCTATCCAAGGGCCGTCGGTGAAGTATATTGATATCCCAATGAAGAGGTAGGTGGTTTGTGTCTTTCCATTTAAAGTATTTGATTATTATATGAAAATTCTACCAATAACAATGAACAGGGTATTGTGTGTTTACCATTTTAGCCCTGTTGATTTCCTTCAAAGCTCATATGTTTGTTTAGAGGCTATTTGGATATGAATAGGGTTGATTACTATGATTTTTATGTATTGCTCAATTATGTTCTGTTTATGACCATTCTGTCCTTTTTAGCTAGTTTGGCTACCCTGCCTTTTTCCATGCATGTTGCGGTAGAATGGGGAGTTTGTATTCTAACATGATTGATATGATGTAGACTGTTTATCCAAGTAGTTCGGTAGGATTACTTTCACCATACTGCATTTTTATGATCGTTGACCTACGCAGGGCTGTGAGAACTTGGTGTAGTTGGATATAAGGGGAATTAACTGAGTGAGCTTCCTCATAAAGTCTTTGAGCACTTTGGACTATAAGGGGAACTGATCGTGCATGATTCCTCAGAGAGTCATTGTTTTACATTGAATTACCTTGATTACTCTAGACTGTTACAGGAATTTACTAAGTGAGCTTCCTCAGAGAGTATTTGAACGACCTCAGATATAAGGGCAATTGACTGAGTGAGATTCCTCAGAGAGTCCATGACAAGGGGGGATATAAGGGGAACTGACCATGTGAGCTTCCTCAGAGAGTCCCTAACTACCTTAGAAAATAAGTGGAATTGACTGTGAGTGCTTCCTAAAAGAGTCTTTATGAATTTTATTGATTGAACCAGAGTGGTTAGGCTATGTGCACTACCCAGACGGTTGCTTGAACTTCTTAGGTAGGACCAGAGGGGATAGTTGTGGTTACTTCCCAAAGGGTTGCCTGTTTGTGTTTAGTTGTTTATTTCGATGATTTCTTGATATTGAAATGGTGGATTATTTACTACTGAGTACATTCATGTTTACTATTTTCTGTACATTTACCTATCATATATTCACTAACTGTTAAGCCCAAATCGTTGGGTGGTTTCCTACTAGGATTTAGTCTCACACCCTATTTGGGTTACGCTTTTGGGCTCAAACAGATTATATTGTTATAGGTATAGATAAGGGAAAGTGCCCTTATACTTCAGGTACTTCACTTGAAGTAGTGTTGGAGGGCATGGGACCAAGCTTAGGATTGCGATGCTGAGGAGATGCTTATCTTTTTCTTTTGTACATTGGTTTAGCAC
This sequence comes from Viscum album, assembly GCA_963277665.1. Classification (NCBI taxonomy): domain Eukaryota; kingdom Viridiplantae; phylum Streptophyta; class Magnoliopsida; order Santalales; family Viscaceae; genus Viscum; species Viscum album. The sequence continues at coordinate 538,955,266 of OY728125.1, read as the reverse complement.
TATTGTATTTTCAGCATTGTGACTTAGTTGGCCACTTTCCTAGACATATGTACCATGCGTCATCTTATATATATATTTGTGTGAGTGTCTGTGCTCCAGTTGTTTATTATTCAAGCCTTCCATGGTTTACTATTGTAGTATATTTAATGCTTCCGCTATTGTGTGTTTGTTTACTTCCGTTTTGTACTCTCCCAAGAAGGGAATAGTTTCCCCACTATCACACCCAGGGCCCCTGCTGCTAGTCAGGAGCCTCTAGTCTTCTAGGAAATGTCCTTGAGGCCATGTGACCAACCGGGTATGGGGTCCTCTGAGAGGCTTCCAGAACTAGGATGCTACAACAACCACATTGTCAAAGCCTCATGATAAGACTAGAAATAAAATTTTGTCCTGGCCTTGTTCCAAGACACTAGTTCTATCTCATGAGACTTACTTATGCATCGATCGGCTCTAGCAGTCTCCACACTTCACTTACTAAGACAAATTCATTCTTCATATGAAAATGTTGAAACATAACATAAACATTCGTATTAAAACTAGCATGTGAAATTTCAATACATTAACTATAAATCATGAATCATATAATATTAGAATATTCACAATCTATCATATCATAAGTCATTCAATACAATACTGATGATTGTATTTATAATAAATCAACCTCAATCAAGAATAATATCTTATAAGATGTTGATATAGTTTAAAATTATTAGTAAAACTCTTTGAGAGAAATATCCAATTTTCAAGAAAATAATTAAAATTCATACAATTTATAAAGGAATACATTTAAAATATATTTTTAAATAAAATTGTCCCATACCATGTGGAATCTTTTGAAATAATTAACTTTTTAAACATACATGTCCATATAAATAATTCCTATATTTTTTTTTTGAAAACATTGATATTAAATAGAATGATTAGAAGAATAAATATTTAAACTGTTAAAATTATATTTTAGTTGAAGAGTACCTTAAAATGAATCCTTTTTAAAACTCCTTAATAAAACATGGACATGAAAAATAAATATGTCCCTGTAAATACTTACACACAAACAATCTTGAATAATAATGAGATTGAGGTATTAACCTTTACCTTGTAATTTTCCTTGATCGAGTGTATGTTGACCTCTTTTTGAATAATTCAATCATTTTTATTAAATTATAAAAGAACCACATACTTAAATATGATATCATATATGATCTTCTAATATTTTTTTGTTAATAATATTTTGGTAGGATCATTGTTTCGGGTGTTAACCGGATCGTTTTCCTTTATATGTTTAGTTATTTAAGCCATTCTTGTTATGGATAGGATGTATTTTATTAATATCCAAAATGATAAAATTTTATTATTTTTTTATAATCAAATGAAAATTATTCATGATTGGTTACGTTGGGGAATGAATCTAATCGCGATTATGGAGACGGTAATCTGTACGTACGCACGAACGCTACATCCATTTCATTTTTTAATTTTAAAAGGAAACTAGACCAAATGATACACATGTATATTATAATTCCATTATAATTTAAAATTTTATATATGTAACATAATTTCATTAAAACCATCCTTTATTCGATCGATGTATGGTATGAACGAGTCATACCACTTTTAGGGGGTGGTAGCCCGCACTTTCTCAAATGAAATTAACATATATATACAACATGAAAAGAGTGAAGGTATTCTATAAAAGATAATTACAGAAGATTATAGATAAAATAAATATCATATATAATTATAGTTCCATTACAATTTCCACCATAATAGGTGGTAGTAGAATTTTGAACAGTCATCATTTTGTGAGGCAATAGTTCTTCGTCCAAAAAAACATTAATTTCTATACCCATTAGATGGAGGTGTGTGTATGTGTAGTTCCAATAATTTTCATAAAAACCAACTAGTATATTTTGGATACTTGTGTTGTTATAAAATAAAGGAATAAAGAGAGTTTAGGGTATTGGAGAAGTAAAATAAATGAAAAAAACATAAGAGACGATGTTACCTTTAAATTGAATAACTCCCTTTCATTTGAACAAAATGGATTCCTTTAAGTGTCGTATAAATAAGGTAAGGCATATAAGGGTAATTTATGGATATATGGAGATTAATTGGGTAGAGGATGGATGATCCAAGGGGCTTCATAGGTGTGAGAAACGGGTTTGAGGTGAGAGATTTTTATGAGGTGGAGGAGGGGCTCTTAAGGAATGTTTGAAAATATAACATTATTATATAATGATTTTCGATTTATAAAAGTCCAAAACTCATTAAAGTAATAGATTAAAAGACTAATATTAGTAATTAAATCATCTAATATTAATTGGACATGTTTTGAATATTGTTTTAATTTTTATAATCTGATTTACTTAAATCATTCTTGAATGAGGTAAACACTGCATCCTTATTGTGTCATAAATAATTTTATTTATTATATGTCCAAAAATAATAAAACAAATACCATGATTTAAGAAGTAATTTTATATTTCAAATGAAAATTTATATTCAAAAAGATAACTTATATAACCCCTTGGAAAAATTATTTTACTAAATGATATATGTTTTATGTCATTTTTGTCTTAACTTTAAATTAATTAACATAAAGTGTCATTATCACTCTAATGTGTGTCCATGGGGTCCCCAAATATACCCAAGGATACCCATGGTATGACATGTATCATCCAATAGAAATAGGGCACATGTTAAAATAATTGAATATTATTATTATAATATTTTCATAACCTTCTTACCAGATTTACGCTTTTACCAGGGTAAATAAAATATTTAATAAAGTAAATATTCATAATGTATCAAAATAAAAGTTATGTATTTATCCAATTTGGACCTCCTAATTCCAAATATGGTATATATTTTTTCAAATTCAAAACACAAAAGTTTTGAAATTAATTTATAAGTAATTACCATTTTCAAAACAAAAAGCGTTTTTTTAGAAATAATAACTATCAAAATATTGACAATTGTTTATGTCTAGGTTAAATTTAAAATTATATACAATGACCTAAATTATATTAAATGATAAAAAGTAATCTAATTGTACTTAAAAACAACTCAAATTTTTAATTCACCACTAAAAATTATTTCGAATAAAATAGTTTTTTTAATTAAAATTTAATATTATTCGTCAAAAATATGAAACTTATCAGAAATGTACCAAACATTTTCTCCAAACTATATTTTTATGTCCTCATTCTAAATAATAATTTAATTTCATTAAATTTAATATAAAAAAGTGTGAAATATTTTTCTTTGAAAAAATATTTCCATTCCAAGGTGGTAAAATTTAATTTTTTTTAAAAATATGTCTTTTATCTGAAAAAATTAATTTACTCTTATATTATGTCTATGAAACGCATAATGTGGATTCTAAAATTATATAAAGTATGTAAAATTAAAAATTCAGTTAATAATATTCCTAATTTCTTTTTGAATGACTAGTTTTGTATGTCATGGTGCGCTCAAACTCGGTGTTGCGTGTAACACATGTTATTGAATTCTTTTGAAGAGATAATATACTATGAAATCAGCAGGTGACACAGCATGGTTTCTAAAAATTTTTCAATCAGAACCACCACCTTGGACCTAGTCCATTGGCATGTGTTATTGGATCCAAAAAATTATAATGATAATTTTATAGAATGTTAGAGACTTGTGGGAATCGGTCTCACGTAGATTTAGTCTTAGTAGTTTTATGAATGACACTTAAAAAGTGTGGGAATCCATAGTACTTCCATGTTTTAAATCTGAAGATTCTTTTATATATTTTAATTATTCATAATTTATAAATAATATGATATAATTTTTCTCCATGATATTAGAAATAAAGGAAAAAATTTAATACTAATACATAATGTTGACGTTCATTTTGAAATACTAATATTCTCTCTGAAAGAATACAAATAAATTTTAATGATGAATTGCCAGGATAGGCATCAATATGATAATCATCATATTGGAACAAAAACTATATCATTTGACACTATATGCCACTGATCCATTAGTGGATTCCAAAAAAACTAATACATTAGTATTACATAGATACCGATTGACCATTAAGACATATATTCCAATCCATATGATATGAAATAGGCAACAATACATAGATAGAGGGGGATATCAAATTTGTAATTGGAATTATACAATTGGTCTAAGAAAATAAATTAAGGGTTTTATTGTAATGAGAAAACAATTGAAAATGTGAGAAGTGTATGAGTTTCTCAAGAAGTGATTGAAGGTGACTTATGTATAAAACATATTCAACAATGCTCAGGGGAGAATGTTTTTAATGTTTTATCTGGTACAAAGAAATCAAGGATGAAATAATTTTTCTGATTTATTTATTTAAGTGAGTCAAGATAAAATCAATTGATTATATTTCAATTGAGTTAATAATGGTTTTAAAATCATGATATAGGTGAATATATGTTCTATCAAATGATGTTTCCATAATAATGTCTATGAAATTTATTTTTCATAAAAATCCTATTAGACTATGGCTGAGGTAGAAACCTCAATTGGATTCACAAACATAGGATGATTGAACTCAAAAAATCAAACTGGAGATTTTTTTTGTATATTCAAAGAATTATGAAGGGTAGAGAATATTTGACACGTTTTTGAGAAGCTCTAAAAAGTATCGAGAATAATTGAAGAAGTCAATGATAAAAATATAAATAAAAGAGAAATTCAATAATTGTGAATTTCATTAAGTGAGAAGATGATTTTTTTTCAAGATTTTACCATTCTAGGATGACTATATATAGAGGGAAAACTACATTCATACTTTCAAAAGGTCACATGTGTATAAAGTGATGCTCCGAAAATTTTGGGATAGGTATTGAGTTTGCATCCTTCCTTTTGTTTCGGGTTGAAGATAAGGAAGATCCAAAAGAGTGAGGTTCAATTTGATTATTTGATCAAGTTATATTAGATGACGTTTCATGTAAGTGATTCCATCAAAGTGACATCCATAAGAGTGAGGTCCATCAAATGGAGTTCCCTCGGACTAAAAAGTGGTGACTTTTTTATTGATTTTATAATAAATTAATTCATAAGAAGATGAAGATAAATCAGACAGTGGCCAATCAGATAGTGAATACTGGACATAGGTTACGATAATGAGGCTGATCGAACTGACATTTACAGATGAGTTATTATAGAAGGATATTCTAGAAGATATTTCAAGACCAACATGTTCCATATAGAATTCTTGAGGTTTTTGAAGTTTGAATACAAGTAAAGCATGATTCATTTTATTATAGAGGACGTGAAAACATTTGGAAGTGTATCTAAATAGATGGAAAATAAATCATGTAAATTTGGATACTTACACGTTGGTAAAAAAGACTTTTTTTCTGTTAGGGTGTATAACCAACTCTGGGAAGTGGAAACAAAAAGAATAGTACGAAGTATAACCAACTATATAAATAATGTATCTACTGGGATTATTAAATTATTATTTTTTTAACTTCTTATTCTTTAAATAAGATAGTGAATGAATCCATGTTGGAGGAACTATCCAACATGGAACAAATTATGTTTTACTACAGAACCATGTATGTATCACCTGTTTACATATCTTTGGATTTTTTGCATATAAAGTTTTTGGTTCGGAAATTATATTTTATTTGATTGTAACACTGAAACGTTTCTGGGGTTAAAAATATCATCTATATTAACTTATAAACATTATAATAAAAAGAAAAATGATCCACTGATCCCCCCTCTCAATTGTCTTGAGACTACCTGGGAACAAAAATTTGTATCAAATCAGATTCTCTGTGAATGATACATTTCTAAGAATGGAAAATTTTAATTCAATTATTAATAGGGGTTTTCTTATTTTTGGTGGAATGAAGTATCACATTTTGAAGAATATGATGATACCCTATATTCTATCTCTTTTCGTTCATGATAAGGATTTAGTAATAGTGGGATATATTCCTGTCAATGATGTTTTTATGGTAAATACTAATAAGAAATGTATATAAGATAATGGAAAAGCGTATAATGATTTGATGATGAAACTTATTGATAATTTTTATAAAATAATTTTTGGGATACCAATTTCTAATAAAATGTGGGATAATCTAAGATTTAGTTATAATTGAAATGAGAGTGTTAAAGAAGAAAATTTACAAATCTAAGGAGGTATATATGAGGATAAGAAAATGGTTTAGGATGAAAGCACTAATAGTCACTTTACAAGAGTCAATGAGATTTTGAGTAACAACAGATATTATTAAGAAGATGGAATTATCTATACTTTTTAATAATATTATTAGAAACATTCCATATATTTGTTATATAGAAGTTTCAACATTATAAGATCAATAAGATTTATCTTTCGAAGAACATCGAAATATTCTGGTGGAATATAAAAAGTGAAAATCCCCTACTTTTATGAAAAATCCTAAAATGTATTTAAAATTAAATTCATTGATAAAATTTTAAAAAAAAATAAGAAGTTGTAGACAAATAATGTGATTTGGAAGCACTGGAAGAAGCTGAATATTCCAACACAATTATTTCCCTCTTTTGAATGGAATACAATAACGGTAAATAGATAGGTAAAACTCTAAAATGTAGTAATTGTAAAGGAGAAGGAATTTTTTCACAAAATATTCCTAGGAATAATGTTTTATATAATGAGACCAAATAATATTATAATAATTCTCAAGAAAAAATGTGTAATAAATATAAGAAAATATTTTTTTATGATAATAAGAAGAAAAATTAATTTTTGGATAAGAAAAAAGGATGAATCTGCATATAATATCGAATCTAATAATCAATAAAAAATTATTTATCAAGTTATAAATTTAATTAATTCATAAGAGAGTGATGATGACCATGAAAGTATTATTGAGATGGAGTCGATTCTTAAAAAAATTTAGAAATCAATAGATCAGAATACTCAACTCATGAATAAAAGAACAAAGTTAAAGAAATATTTTAATGATTTTTCTTTTGAGAAATATGATCATATAAAGAAAGAGGAGATAAATATAAATTATATTAAATCTCACAATATTAAGACTTGTTACCATAAAAAGAAAACTAAAAGGTTATGAAGAAAATACCATTATTAATGAGTACCTCAACATGCAATAATCTACATTTGTTGAGAAAAATGAGCAGAAACAATATAAGATGTATGAATACAAATTAATAATAGATGTAATAAAATCTATTCTAGTTAATAAAGAAGTGGATTTCATAGAAATATATTAAATACTTTTAGAAAATAAAGTGAGACAAGGAAGACGTGGAAATACGTCACCCTGGTCGTTGATATTCTAGGTGAAACTTCTAATGATGGTGAAAAGAATGGATTAAAATAGCATGTTTGTGAGAAAACATCAATTACAAATAAATAAAATATCTCTTTAAAAATATATCTTCCAAGGCAAATGTGCCCACAATTTATGAAAAAACGACAACAAAAACTATTTGGACATTTTCAAAATCCATCCATATAGTCATGATTCATAAGACATTATCATTTTTTAGGATTTTTTTCAACACAGAACTTATGCATTTTAGTACAACATGTATCTACCAAGTAATTTTTATGAATCAAGGGGTTTTATGATGAGAAAAGAAGACCAAAATGCCCAAAAATTATGTTGAACTGAAAAAGGAAACTTAGAAAATTATGAAAGCTAAGTATGTTATGATAATTGAGAAAATAAAAAATACTGATTCCAAAAATAAAGAGTTGTTAGTTATATTTCCATAATAATTTTACATGGATATAAAGACAAAAAATAACAAATATCATATGAAGAAAATGGGTAGAAAATGATTAATGAAGATGTGAGCAATGCTGATTAAAAAATTCAATAGATGGTTGTTTAAAAAATGTGAACATGTTTAAGAGGTGTGACCATGAATGGAATTTTACTTATATTTTTTACCTATATTTTCAATAAAAAGATGAATCCATGAAGAAGTTGTTACAAGATGATTATAACTATATGTTTACTAAAGACTACAAATAGTTGATAGCTATATCTAAGAATTATATAGATGAAAAACATGTTACAGTGTCTGAGGAGGATAAAAAAATGAAGAAAACACATCCAATGAATAATCAAAGAAGAAGAAGAAAATGTCAATACTGAGAGTGCACTGTTATTATGATTATTGATTCTGAGAAACATTGAGGTTCCTCCTTATTCCCAAATTTTATTTATTTGTACTAGCTTTCTAGTAATTTATGGAGTTTATGTAATGAATATGATAATTGAGTCTCTTACTATTATTGGAATACAATTTAATGAGGATACAAAAATGAGTTTTTGTAATGTTATTTTTATACAACAAATATTTTTTATTTTTTGATATGACTGTAGAATACTTTTTATCATGAAAAAATCATCTAATTATTTCTCCAAAGGTTTTAATGTCAAAATAAGCATGAAAATGTGTTACATGACAATTCTATTATAGACAACATTGATAACCTGGACAATACGCTCTTTTTTTCGACATGGATTTTGCGCATGTAGAGTTAATGTTGTTTAGTTAAAGACTCTTTTTCAAGAACCTCATGTGATAATTATTTTCCTCTACAGAGTATTTTCTATATTTTGGGACAAAAGGTTGCAAACTTTTGAAACGAGATAATCTTTCAATAGTGGGGAAACTTTTCATTATTTCCCCTTTCAATTTCAATATCAGTAAAGGGGAGAAGGTATATTATGGGGCTGAAATACTTGATAGTTAATAAAGAAAATTAGGGGATAAAGAGTTTTAGGGGAGAAGAAGTGGAGAATATATAAGTATTGAAATCAAACACAAAAGGTGATATTTTTGGGACCATGTTTTTTTTGTGGTATATTTTTTCAAAATATTAATATGTGGAATATATTATTTAAGAATAAAATAATGAGTAAAAAACTTAATTGATTATAAGATATTAGAAGTATGGATGAAGGGAAGGTTTCTAAAAAAATTCAATCAGACCCACCTCATCAGACCCAATCTATTAGATTGAGTAACTAGACCCAAAAAATCATAATTATAATTTGATGAATAGTCACAGACTAATGGGAATCATTCTCAGATAGAACCAGTCTTAATAATGTACTAGGTGAGACTTTATAAGTAAGGAAAATAATAATACTACCACATTTTAAATATGAAGATGATTTTCTATTTTGATTTTCTTAAAACATCATATATAATCTGACATAATTATTATCCATGTTGTCTAAAATAAAGGAGGATAAGATAGACTAATACATCGTATTTAGTGTATGTTAGAAAGAATAATATGATATAATATAGATTCATGATAAATTATGAATGTACTTCATTGGAATATTAATTGGTATGAGAATCCTTAGATAGCCACTACAACAAGTTCATTGGAAAAGGTATGCCATCAATCCACAAGAGGAATCCTTTCAATCGATACATCAGTAAGAAACAAATATTGATACATGGGTATAAAGAATATAGCGAACCATTAGATAGGAAACATGCAATGATACAAAATATCTATGGGATATCAAATTTGAAATTTGATTCATACAATCGATATGAGTAAATTTATAAATTTTTTTATCATAATGAGGAAATGGTAGAAAATTGTGGAAATTACTGTGTTTATCTAGACTCTATTGATCGTGACTAAAATCTAAAAATTGTACATAAATAATTTTGGAGGAATTATTTTAATGTTTCAACTCGTACCGAGTATTGATGAAGGAAACCATTTTTTATTTTATGTAGTCATGTAAATAAAGATGAATTAGAGAAATTATGTTTCAATTTAGATAATAAAGGGATGAAAAGTTTCAAATAGGTGAATATATGTTCCATCAAATGATATTTCCATAATAAATTCTGTTGGATTTATTTTTTATAATCAATTCTATTGTTTTGAGGCAGATGGAGAAATTTTAATAGGAGTCACAAAACAAAGGGGCATTTGACACAGAAAACTAGAATGAATAATTTCTTTTGAAATTATATAAGTTCGATGTTTTGAGGAGATTTGAGAAATTTATATGAGCTCTGGGAAGTATCAAGAATAATTGAATAACTGCAATATGAAGACTCTAATGAACAAGAAATTGGGTAATTTTGAATTTCATTGATGGGTAATAAGAATTAATTTTCCCAACATTACCATTCTGGGAAGAATATAACAAGAGAGAAAAGTACATTCATACATACAACTGTTCACTTTTGTATAAAATGAACCTCCTTAAACTGTGGTACAAGTACTGAGTTTCCAACCACACTTTTCTTCTTGCTGAAGCTGAAGAATATCCATTAGAGTGAGGTTCAATCCAATCATCGGAGAATGTTTTATCATGTGTAATTTCATCGGAGATAGTTCATAAGAGTTACCCATTTAGAGAGACATCCATCCAAGAAATTTCGATGTGATGGAGATCCATCAGACAAAGAAGTGTGATTTTATGATGATATTCAACTCAATTAAACCTGGAGGACTATATGAAGAAGCATATTGGGGAAACATATAAATAGGCCATCAGAAAATGGTTATCAAACTGATGCTGATTAGACCATATGTTATTAAGGACGTTTTCTAGATAGAGATTCTAGAAGATTTTTCTTGACCAAAAAGTTACTTAGATATTTTTTAATGTTTTTAAATATTGTATATAGGTAATGTTTGATTTGAATTATTTGTGGTGTAGGTGAATAACTTTATGATGTGGATCAGAAAATACATAAAATGAAGCTTTTAACTATGGATACTTACTAGTTGTTGAGAAGGATCATTTGTTTTCTTAAGTGTATAACCAACTATGGGAAGTAGATTAAAAAAGGTCAGTTTGTTGTTATAAAAACTACAACCAAAATTTTGATTTTGGGATGGTATAATTTTTCGCTACTTCTTCCTTTGTATTTTGGAAAGAATATATTGAATGAATCCCTTTTTTTGGGACTATCAAAAATTGAAACAATTATATATTAGTACCAAACCTTGTGATTATCACCAGATTCCTTATCCATTCATGTGTTTCATATGAAATATATGGTCAAGAAGTTATAATTTAGTCGATCGTAACTCTATCGAGTTTTAGAGGTTATGAATTTTCTTAAAGTAACTATGAAAAATTCTTATAAATACAAAAAGGAACCACTAATTCACCACTTCGCACAGAGGTCTTAATCCTAAATGGAAAAAACATATTCCACCCACACAAACCATACTAATGTTCCCTAACCCAACTCCAGTTAAGGAGTTTATCACCTATAAATTATTATTACCTTTTTAGATAACCTCGGACATAACTGGTCAAAAAAAGATTTTTCTATAACCAAATTCCCATTTGATGAGCCCTACCTCTAATTTTCCTGTGCAGGTGACAATGGATAATTCAAAGGATTTTGAGAAATTGATGAAGACAATGGAAACCAAGGTTAGGAATAACGATGATCAACTTCTAGCCCACATAATTCCCCATTATATCTTTATTACAGTATTCTTGATGCTAGGGATATTTTCTTATCAGTTATCCATATAGTTTCCACTTTACAGCATTGGTCTTCCTACCGATGTGCCTCTTCCATTGCCTTCCCCGAAATTCCTTTTATCCTCTTTGAGGCACTGCATGGTCATGACCATGATTACATTTCCCTGGTAGAAGAAGTCAATGCCACTCCAATTTAGCATAACTTCTTCATACTATGAGGGTCAACATGTACACATGGAAATCATGAGTGCTACGATGGTGTCTTGAGACTTGACGCTCAAGAATACCCAACCATTATCAGCATCTCCCGAGAAAATCCAAGTGGCGGGTGGAGCACCAAGTGGGATTTTCGAGCTAGATGATTTTTCACTGATGAGTGGGCCTATATTTTCTGGGTGCATCTAACCAGTTGGGAGTCCCCCAACTAGTTGGAGATGGTTGGCTTACACCACACATCCTGGGTTTCTCAGTTTTCTAACTTCTTGCTAGGAAAAAGTCTTCCACAATTGCTAAGCTGCTGGTGTTCAAGCACCAATATCGTCCTCCTACTAATGGGGAGGTGGGAATTAATTTATTGGATATCTACCAGCATGGAGGACTCCATATTCTTGAAAAAATTTATGATAAGTTTTCCCTAGCAGCCGCCACATGAAATGACACAGATCACATATCTCCTATGATGAGGAGCTTACTGTCCATGGCAGTAGGATCAATAGATCATCCCATCGAGGCTTGTTCCCTCATCCCATTTGAATTGTGGATAAGGATATTACTAAAGATGAACAGAACCAAGCCGAGGGATCACCGCAGTCGAACTCATCCCACTCACCAGTCCCGCCAAACTACGAGGTCATATTGTGATACCCTCAAAGTATGGTGATATCCCACATGAGGATATGATCATAGGTCAGATGTTTCACCTGTTCATAGAGTGGCAGGTTTCTTTTCCACGTTTTTAAGTGGATGGCCCTTCCCATCTCGTGACGTATACACCGAGGTTCACTTCTGTACCTTTATGATGGTAGACACATTGTCATAGGGTCAACCCCTTATTTTGGACCTTCCTACCTTCGCCCAACATTTTGAATTGTTGGGATAGATATAGGATGGCAGGCCTCTACATAGTCTCAGCGGACTGTTCCAATTTCTGTATAGGTGGATGACCGAACACTTCCCCTATTACAAATATTCACATACTACAAGGTTTCCCCATTCTGACTTTCATCATTCTCTTCCCTACATTTATGTTGTTCTTCATAGGAATCTGAGTGTTATCGATGCAGTTTGGCTATTGAACGATGCCTCTTATTTCTCATTCGCATTGCATCCTACCACTCATGGATCATTGATAGGTTACAGGGGTGGTTATTTGGATGAATTCCCATACCTCATCAGCCTTCAGAACGAGATTTTCACAGATCATATAGACCAAGTAGTTATTTGTTTTCCATATCTCCCCTACCGGTTTTCTAAGAAATTTGGATGCCATTCATAGACTATGCTACTTCCAGTTGTTCCATTAAAGAGAGTATCTCATCTCACGGTTCTCTACCGATTTTGGATTATTATGATGCGTGATGGTGCTTCTTGCGAAATTTTCATTCCTTACAAAACGGGGCCCACCTTTTTATCACTAGAGTATGCCCAAATTTGGGAAGATTGTTACCCCCGTGGGATGCTAAAAGAACATGTTCTATGGGTGCAGAAACCCTTGACCATTCCCTGCCATGTCCTTTCCCCAACGACAATGCTACACATTCCATCTACAATAAAAAGTACAACAGATACACCTTCTACTTTGATCCCTTCAACAACCAAGATAGATACACCTCATACTCCTACTCTTTTGGAATGAAAGCATTCAGTCCATCATCAAAAGCATCTAGGGGGTTCATCAGAACAACCCATTTCAGTGAGAATTTCTTTAAACTACTCCCCTTTTCTGGATATTTCCCATGATGTTAATGAGATGACAACCCACCGAGTATCACCGATCTACTCGAAAGCCATGGTTAGGATTCTGCATCCGGCACCAGTAGCTGGTCCATTTGAGGGAAAAGAGTGTCACCCATATTAAGTGAGCTTACATGGGTCCCTCCCCACACCAATGTTGATGCTTCATTCTTATAGACATGTGGTAGCATGGGAGGATCAAAGTACTAGTGTTGTGGCAAGGCACCAGGTAGTGTAAAAAATAGGAATGGCGCCAGTTATGTTCTCTTGCCACAGAGACACTAATGCCCTGTTTTGATGATGAGTATGACAACTTTCAATGGTTTTTTACTGATCTGGGTTTTGGATGCTTTGATTATCAGCACATTCACCATAATCTTTACCAAATTTTCATCCCCTGAGAAGACCATTCCTCCTGTGAGGAATATATGGCCAAGTTCAATTCTTCACATCACCAGGTGGCGAACATGGGAGATATTTCTAAAGAATTGGATTATCAGATGTTCAATGTGGTGATGTCCTGTGATTTGGTGGTTACTCAAGATGAAGAGTTGTGGGAGTGCAAAGCCCACACCGCATGGTTGAGGGAACAACTAGCCTTCTCGGATTCCAACTATAAAGCTATCTAGAAGAAAGGGTGGGACCATAATGTTGTCCTGGAGTGGGTACGTCCAAAGGTTATGGCTGTAACGGAGGGAAGAGATTCTCTAGAGCAAACTATCGATGCCTCGTATTAATCACTCTCCATCCTTCTATAATAAGAGAACTGTGCCCTATTGTAGTTCTGTCCCAAATCACAATATGTACTCTTCCACATTTTTTGATACTTTGGAGAGACTCTAAATTGGGGATGTTCCTCCATTTTTTTACTGAAATCAATGGAACTGATTTGGATTTTAAATATCTATCTCTTTAACATTTCTTGTCATGTCAACACCATTTCAATCCAGCATTAATTTTTAAAACATGAGTTGATATCATTAACCTGAAATAATCGAATCAATCTCTAATTATTTCATGTGTCTTATGACCCAGCGTTTGTAGTTAATATTTATTAGGGGTTTCATATAAAACCTCCCTTAATAATTCTTGTCTTTTTCATTATTACCCTAATTTTTCCTATGACAACATGGAACGGGATTAGAGGGCATAAATAAACTTTTTCTTAGGCCACCCTTTTCGGGTTTTCAACCTAACTCATATTATGCCTTTTTTGATGGCTCAATGTTTCCCTTTTTTAATGAACTGGTACTTGACTTTTTCACAAATGATCTCTTTGATGATTTTTCTACTGGAATGTATGGAGCCTTTTTAATTGGTAGTTTATAGTCATACCAATTAATCCTATTAATGATGTTTTAGGTCTAACCACATTGACCAAACTTAATAGGGAAAGTGCAACAATTCAGGACCATTTGCCAGGGATATTCTAATATCCTTTAGATATGGGTTAGAGATTTTCCTTGACCATTGATTTGGGGATTCGGGACATGCATGAGGCTCGGGAGCTGCTTTTGGCAAACATAGGTATGAAATAACTCTCCAATGGATGACTTTTCCTTGGATTGGAAGATTCTTTTGTGGGAAACATATACATAGCCACCAAGGCGTGATGTGTATAGTCAATCAAAGGTGTAAACAAGAAATAGACTTCCATTTCTGATGGCCTGGTGAGATTTGCACCAATTTGGTATTATTTTGATGTTTGGAGCCACAATGGTTGGTTAGCCTGAGTAGTGTTTTCTAAAAACATTAGGAACATTCATATCGGATTTGAGTGGGCAACTACTCCCATACATTTTTTACTTACATGAGGGAGAGCTGGTGAATGGTCAGTTCAGTTAAGATTATTTTTTATGTCAGGGGAACTTGGAAAGAAGGAGGTAAAAAATCCTTCATCTAGGAGTTTTCCAAATCCTTCGGTTTGATAAGACATGAAAGTCATTTTAGTGTACATAAGATAAAAAGGACTCTCTTAGGGACGATTTTTCATTTTATTGATGGAAATTTTGATTGAAATGCATGTAGAGCCACCGGGTCATGATATGCATAGTCAAGAAAAGGTGACCGCAGGACACTGGCCTTCCATCTCAGATGGCCTTGCATGATTATGGAGATTGGGATCTTTCTGAATGCAGTATGTGACCTTCGACGAGGGGTTCACCTGAGCATCAAACGAATGCATTTAAATGAGCTTTTTCAGGGGAACCCAGAAATGGGTGGGGGAACTCTTCTTTTGTACGTAGATCAACTTCACGCATACAGATGAGATATCTTTAGAATCCTCAAATGGCTCCAGAGATGAATTGGTCCCTTAGGTTCTGATATATCCATGATATGTTTAAGGAGGAAAGTGTAAAATATGACTTTGATGACCCTTGAATTAGGAAGTATGTGACATGTCTTGGATGTCATTGGGCTTACTAAGATAGGATAGGAATCTCCTGGGGACGAATTTTCCATTGATTGATGGTTGTTTTTGTGGGTAACATATGCAGAGCCACCGGGGCATGATATGAATAGTAAGAAAATGTTTCTGTAGGACACTTTCCAACCATCCCAGATGGCCTTAGAGGAATATATAGATTCATGTTTGCTCCGAGCACAGAGTTTGAAATTTGGAAGGACTATATCTGGACACATTGATGACATTTGGGCTATGATTTACTCATAGAATCGGTTGTACCTTATATAGATATGTATCATACCCATGGTGTGTTATTCGTTCCATATTTGGGATACCTAGTTATTTGACATCACATGGACATTACATGGGGTTTCTCTCTGGGGAGGGAATCGTGACACACCATTTACGGTCGTGTTTCTATGACAAAATTCCAGGACTGTTTTTCCATAATACCATGGAGGACCTCTTTATGAAATGCTAATCTCACGTGAGCTATCATAGGTGTGAGAAATAAGGGATTGCGATGATTATGTGTCATTTATTAGGAATAGAATAATCTGCATTAGATGGAACTTTTGGGATTAAACCATTGTTATGTTATTTAACAACGTACAACTTGGATGATTTTGGCCTTTCAGTTTAATTTTACGATGTGAGGGAATGTTATTGTGTAGTTTAGAGTCACGCATTGGGGAGGACTATTCTATCATAAAGATCTTCACTAGTTTTATGTTAATCGCAATCCGTATGTTCCAGCATTCCATAGACATGAATGATTATAGAAGGTGTAAACCATAGTCCCAAGGGAAAATTGAACCAGGAGTGATGACATGGAAATTAGAAGATGTTGGGTATTCTGAGATACGAGAGGACTCTCCTAGGGATGAATTTTCACCTGATTGAGAGCCGTTTTTGTGTGAAAAATATGCTGACCCACCGAGGCATGATATGCTTTGTAATGAAAAGTTATCTGTAGGAAAGTGGCCTTCTATCTCCGATGGCCATGAATGTTTATGGAGATCCATGTTTTTCCAAGGTATGATGTTTGACAAATAGGAATGATGTTCATGGGAATATGATAATACTCGAACCATGATTAAACCAGAACTACTTTGAGCTTCCTCATAGGTCTAATGCATATGTACAGGGGAAGAATGCTCTCTTGAATTCTCATCACTAAGAGGCATGTGCATAATCTCATAATCCTGAAGACTGGTCCACATATAACTCATGGATAATTTTGCAGTTTTTTGTCAGGAAATAGGACCTTTCATAGACTCCTCGTACAAGTCTGTCCTACGTATGGGAAAAAAGGAATTTGTTTCTTTTGGCTAGGCTGGAAGACAAATATGAGCGTCACTACATCTCCTGTGAGGATATGAATCAATCCACACGTAGTTCTGAATGTTATCTATGAACATTAGCCTGATGTGCAGGGACACATGAGGTAATTTTTTTAATGGCAATTATGGTTGGGCTGGAATCGAAGATCAAGGCGTCACTATGTATCCTGCGAGGGTAGGAATCAAGTCACGCATAGTTCTGAATGTTCCCTATACAAACTAGGCTCAGTCCATATGTGAGGACATGTGAGGGAATTTTCGTTTCACTTGATATGGGTGTCAGGCCTACCATATTTCTGTACAATATATTTTCATAAGATAATCCTTACCACTGATCCTAATATCTCATGATTTACACATGATGTGAGAAACTAGGATTGGTCACATAGTATTCTTTGCAAGTTTATAGAGGTAGATAATATGATGGGGGAATTTTCATTTTTTTTTCTTTCATGGTGGAGTTTGTTCATGATTGAGGATTGATGCATTGCTACATATCCCGAAAGGGCATGAATCAAGTTGTACGTAGTTCTGTATGTACCCCATTCCGATTTGGCTCGGTCCAAGGGGTATGTGCCTTTTCATTCTATCCATCAAAATTGCTTGGTCTACCATGTTACTCTATAGTTGGATTTTGTAAGAGAATCTCTACCATTGATCATATGATAGTGAGAGTTTAATAGATGTGAGAAAAAAATAAGTGATATGGTTTTCCTTTCAAATATGGGTTGATAGGGCATGTGATGGAAGAATTTTTTATGGGGTTTGGTCCAGGATCTAGTATCGAGGTGTCGCTACATATCTGACAAGCGTAGGAATCAAGACGCACATAGTTCTGTGATAGATCCTCTAGTTTATTTTCCTCCAATTAGGAAAATTTGTTTCATGTGGTATAATGTCTTATGGGGAGGACAAGATTCACACTTTAAAACCATGTTTTAGGGATAAGTTCCTTACAGTTTAATGTCAGGTGTAAATGACAATGACTCGTAGTTTTAAAGTCATAGAGTTTGGACTATGTCATGGGTTCACGATATTGTTACTCATAGTTTATGGTCTAAGAGTTTTGACCATAACATGGGGGTTTTACAACTCATTGTTTATGGTCGTAGATCATGGACCTCTGGAATTTGGGTTTTATGACCCATAGTTTAGGGTTTTAGATCTTGGACTATAACATTGGAGTTTTATGAGTCATAGTTTAGGGTCGTAGAGCTTGGACCTTTGGAATTTGGGGTTTTATTAACCATGGTTTAGGGTCTAGAGACTGGACCTTAACATTGGCATTTTATGACTCACAGTATAGGGTCCTATATCTTGGACCTAAACAAAGGGGTTTTTTGACTCATAGTTTAGGGTTGTAGAGCTTGGAACTTTGGGATTTCTATTTCATAAAGTATTTATTCAGGAACTTCATATTTGTAAGAGTCATGATTAGTTGTCAGTCCATTTATATCAGGGTGTATGCTTCATTAGAATAGACCCTTTGTATGAAGTATGGTCCTTCCCACATTGGTTCATGATTTGGAGGATTCTTCTCATGTATCATTAGGCTTTTGAGGACTAAAACTATTTCTTTTTCACGTAAAGATTAAAGGTGAACATTTTTATTGTTGGATCGTGCAACAGAATTTTCTAGATTTCTAAATGGTGCAGAGTGTGAAACCTTTTCTCATCTAGCTACTCCAATACCTCAAACAATCTCTAGGATTTATTATTCATGGATAGTTGATCGCAAATGGCCAAATGAAGTAATTTTACATGGATTTTGATAGGTAACACTACCTCAGCTCTGTATACTAGTGAGTACGGGGTTTCATGGGTGGAAGTGTGGGTAATGGTCCAGTAAGCCCAAAGAGAGTGAAAAAAGGTTATCTGGACATTATTTCTTATCCTTATATACCCTCTTTTGGAGTATGTTGGACATAGTCTTTTTGAATAACTCGATCTCACCATTGTTTTCCGCATGGTACCGGGATGAACGGTTGGATTTAATTCCCTAATCCTGGAATAACATTTCCACCTTAGTAGAGTTCAAGATGGTTCCGTTGTTGTAAAGACCCAGAAATTTTAAGGAATTTTTTTAAAACAAATACTTTGGAATTTTACTAGTCGGTGGCTTCTGACGACGTTTGAATCCGAGGCCCGGTGTGCCCAGAATCAATTTTCAAAGTTTAGCTTGGGTACATTCAGTGAAAGAATGAGCGTATTTTTCTAACTTTTGAATCGGAGCTCGGAATTAAAATCTGAGGGCACCGATGAACTCGCAGCACCGGTAATTTCTTAAGGGGACACTTACTATAGTTACGTTCGAAAAAGAGGAGAAGTTAATTTTTGGGGGTTTGTTTAAGAAATAAATAAAAATTGTCGGAACATTTTTTATTACTATGTGAGGTTACTCCATCCCATGGGTAGTTAAGGGTGGGGCATGTAGCCACTTAATTACCCAAGTGAAGAGGATAGAGAGGTGGAGCCCACATGAGCCCCACCATTTAATTTCCTCTAACCTCATTTATTTTCCCCTATTGTTTCCTTGATGTTTCTTCCATTAATATCCCTTGTTTAATTATTGGGTAACTCCTTGTTTTGATTAATGTGGAACCTTCCTTTTCAATTTTTAATTTAAACTGCCAACGCGTTTAATTGTGGGGAACCTTCTCTCTCACTTATTTAATTAAATGTCAACACATATTAATTAATGTGGTGAATTAAATTTTGAGAGAGTTTCATTGCATATAATAAAATAATAGGGGGAAACTATTATTTTATCAAGGTAGAGCTTCGTTGGGGAAGGAAATAACGTGGGAGAGATTTTGAGCTTTGGAAAAAGAACAACGGCCTCCGACGAAGAACAACGAAGAACGGTGGTTCCTCGGAGATCGACGACCCGCCGCCAAATCCTCTTCTCCACGACGCCGTGTACCACGATGCCTACAATCCTCTCCTCGGTGACGCCGTTTACCGTGAAGCCTATGATCCTCTCCTCTGCAACGCCATGTTCTGCGATGCCTACGATCTTGTTCTATGCGATGCTGTGTACCGTGACGCTGACGAGTGTCTTCCTTGTCGATGTAGGGGTTTTGGTTTTTTTCTCTTTATGTGGTTTATACCCTCGACATGTCAAATAATTTTTGGGAGTTTTTTCAAACCACTAATGCAGTGGGTGCGGACCAACGAACAAGTTCGAACCAACCGTTTTTTGTTCTTAATGCGCGGAGGATTTGGCGATAGCGAAATGGAACCGCAACAACGTTTGAAATTCGTCGCAGTGAAGAGAAGGTCCCGAGATGACTGTAGGTGTAGATAGGAGCAAGAACAGACCACCAGAATGACTTCTGTGGCCCGTGGACACCACCGACGGCCGGAGGCGGTAGCAGGAGACTTAATCCCGCGGACGCGCAGGATCCAGAGGGGACGCAGCGACTGCGTGCCGCGTCCATGGAGTGCAAAGGAGGGGGGGCCACGTCCCCCCCCCCCCCCCTGCTTGGCACACCGGCCGAGCCAGCACGCCCCCCGGCCTAGCCAAGGCTGGTCGCGCACACCAGGTTGGGCCGGACCCCGACCTGCGTCGGGTCGACCCAGTTCGGGCAGACCCAAGGGGGTTGGGTCGGGCTGGGCCGGGCCCCGACCACCCACTTCGAACTTTTTTCAGTCATTTTCCCATAACATGGGTTGCAGACCTCCGATTGACGCACCATCAATTGCATTGGGATCCTTGATCGATACAGTATTTTAGGTATATTACACTCACAGTTTAGGATAACTTTAGGTACGGATGGGTTGGTTTGAACACGAAACCAACCGGGCCCTCAAAACGGGAATGCTTATAACTCGGGCTCTGGATTTCCGATTGACGTGCCTTCAACTTTGTTGGTTTCCTATTTGTGGGACTGTTCTTTTGGCTTACTTCTCTCGAAGTTTGGATGCAGCAGAAGTATGGCCGGGTTGTTTTTAACTTAAAAACCAACCGGGCCCCTGGGACGGAAAATCCAATATCTCTCAGTCCGGGCGTCCTATTGATGCACCGTCTATCGCGTTGAGTTCCTATTGATGATAGAGAACATTGTAATACATCAAATTTGAACTTCATGACAGTTGATGTATCGAACCCCTTGGCTCATGGAGCGGACCCTCTGGGAACCGAGCGTGCTGTGTGCGGGAACCCTAGAGTAGGCTGTGACTGCAACGACTTATGTACTAGAATCCTCCGTGGGTTAGACAGCGACGACGACTGTACTTTGATCCTACGTGGGTTCGACGGTGATGACTATTGTTCTTGTATCCTATGTGGGTCTGGCGGTTTTGACCTCTATACTTGTATCCAGTGTGGGTCCGACAGCTTAGCTGGTCTGTTAACCTATGTGGGTCTGACAGCTTAGGTGAATCAGTGGCTACATCTGATCATCTCTATCGCCTTACGGAGTGTATACCTGTGTGAGATGAGTCTTGATTCTCAATCAACATCATGGATGTGGTTGACTTGCTTTTCGTCTGTGGATTGGGTTGTGCTTTCCTATATGGACTGGGTTGTGCTTGTGCTTGGGTGCTGGAGCCAAACTGTAACTGATGACTTAGGTATATGTATGGGAATATACCTATGTAGTGTTATTGATACTTAGTTATTATATCTCTCCTTTTTGGTTTATCCTTTGTGGATTCTGAGAGATCTTTGGGTGTCTAGGGGTCCCTACTGATTATCGTATACTCACCCATGAACGGGCTATGTCCGCACTACATTGTGTTCGATGCAGATGATAGACAACACTGATCGAGGTGGAGGCTTGTAGAGATGGATGGTACCAGGAGGAGGACCACTTGGCAGGACGTACAAGGAGTGGACGGTCGGGCCGAAGAGAAAATAAGACTATCTGTACCCACCCTTATGGTGGGATTTCCGGAGGACGACTTGGTGTTGCTGTTTTACTTTCTATTGATGTTATTTCCTTTCAGTTGTTCTGTACTTTCAGTTGGGTTTGTATACTGGCCCATTTTCTTTCATCACTTACCTTGTACTCAGTTTTACATAGTGTTTTCTTCACATGCGTACTCTGTGGTGTTTGTTTACTCTTTAAAGGCAATTCCTTCCCTTCTTTGGAATTTACGCCTTTGGTGCTAGTCGCCAGCCCCTGTCCTATGGAAGGCGGGCTTGGGGTAGTCATGACATGGGCCACGAGGATGGGTCATGAAAAATTGGTTTCAGAGGATTCGGTTCTACCATAGAACATAGGACTCTAATAATTTCTTCTCTGTGAGGCAATATTGTTAAGGGTATTGAGTGTGGTTTTCAGTCCAGGGAGTCCAGTGTTGGTGCGATTTCCGACGTATCGATACACTAGGACCCTGACTTATGATTTCCGAATCAGTGCACGAAAACATTGATTGCATGTTTGTTTCAAAAGATTTCTTTGTGATTACTTTATGTCAGCTCACCAGGTATACTGTATTTACCATGGAGCACCTGTTTTGTTTCCAGGATGGCCCCACGATGGCAGCCAGCTAGGGTTCTGAGCTTTGTGCGAGATGGCAGTCCACCGAGCGACAGGGTCTCAGTGCATGGCCCCATTACGGCCGAGGGACCAGTGGTACCTCTACCCGCTGAGCCACCGATGCTACCAGCCCCAGCGGTGGAGAGTGCACACTGTCTCAGCGTGTTGCATGAGGTATAGAGATATTGGCCACCCAGGTTCCATGGAGAGACTGATCCTCAGGCAGCCGAGGATTGTCTTGAGGTTGTCGTCAGTGTCTTCAGGTTGGTAGGGACACCAGCAGACCTCATGGTGATCCTTGTCGCGAGTCTACTTCACACAGCAGCAGGTAGATGGTGATTCCTGATGCTCCAGGTGCATGATGAGGCATCTTTTCTTTGGACGGACATCGAGATCCTCTTCCGCTTGGAGTTCGTTTTGGCCATCCTCTGTGCGGTGCGCATCCAGGAGTTACTACAGCTGCAGCAGGGCAGCATGTCAGCAGCCCAGTACTCGGTGAGATTTACCGACCTCTCGCGCTACTCCAGAGACATGGTGCGAGACCCATTATTCCGGGCTCATAACTTTGATCAGGGGTTGAGGCATGAGATCAGAGCTTCGACGATTCTGCTCAACATTCCGACCAAGGCGTGGGTGCTGGAGCGAGCCCTTCTAGTAGAGAGGTTTCTCGCCAAACAGCCATCAGTAGCGAGGCCCACCGTAGGATGGCACAGAGTGGAGTCTTCTGCAGTAGGTAGTCAACTGACAACGCAGGGGTACAAAAGGACCAGGCCGACAGATGGGAGAACATAGGACACGAGTTCGGTTGTGCGGGGAACACGGCGTAGAGGAAGTCTTCCGAGGAGCAGGTAGTGCTATGCATGCGGCGGGCAGGGTCACATGGATCGTGACTGCCCGACTCACCATGGAGACAAGTAGCAGATAGTGGAGGGAACTCCCAGACAGAGGCAGAGGTTCAACCATGGCAGTCCGCAGGGAGCCGGTGGATGAGGCAGAGAAGCTGGTCGAGCAGCGGGTGGTGGACGACGCTTCGAGGCTCCACCACCACCACCCCCAAGAGGTCCACCCCGACCACAGGGAGCTAGCGGGTAGAGGCTGGCTCAGCTCCAGGAAGTAGAGGCTTACGGCCACGGTGCACCCGAGATGATTCAAGGTACTCTCTGTGCCTACTCCACCCTTTTTACAGTTCTTATAGACATAGGTGTGAGCCATTCATTTATTGGCGCTTCCCTTGTTCGGAGGTCATAGATTCCGACAGATTCGTTGGATCGATCCATATGGCTAGAGACTCCTACGAGAGTAGACTCGATGATAACGCACTGGTTCTGACAATGTGAGCTTACTCTATGAGGCGAGAGCTTTGGCTGGGATCTTATGGTAGCGGCATCGAGGCCTTACGACGTCATCTTGGGTATGGAATGTTTATCTACAGTCCATGCCCAGATCGACTGTATTAGGCGCAAGGTGTGATGTGTCCACACGAATGAGACTGGGTTCACCTTCACCAGCGATAAGGGAACCTTCGCAGCACAGGATGGAATCACGCAGAGGAGAGGGCAGCTGATCACACATCAGTTGGATAGTCTCATCCTCGGAACAGTTGAGGGCGGAGTCCGAGTTTTCCTATAGTGGTGGATCAGTATGAAGACGTTTTTCCTGACGATGTTCCAGGACTACCTCCTCACATGGAGGTAGATTTCCATATAGACCTATACCCCGAGACATCACTGATATCAACTCCGGAATATCGGATGGCTCCCATCGAGCATCGTGAGCTACAAGTACAGCTGGAGGACTTGCAGGGGAAAGGTTTCATCTGAACCAGTGTTTCACCATGGGCTTCTCCAATTCTGTTTTCCAAGAAGGTGGATGGGAGCTTGCAACTATATTTCAACTATCGTCGCCTGAACCAGGCGACCGTGAGGGACAAGTATCCACTTTTGAGGATTGACGACCTCTTTGATCAGCTCAAGGGAGCACGTTGGTTCTCGAAGATAGACCTCAGGTGAGGCTATCATAAACTCTGATTTTTGGATGAGGATGTGGAGAAGATGGCCTTCAGGTGTCAGTACAGCCACTATGAGTTCTTGGTCATGCCCTTCGGTGTGACCAACGCTCCAGCAGTGTTCATGAGTCTCATGAATAGGATCTTCCAGCCCTACCTCGATCGGTTTATCGTAGACTTATTTGAAGACATCCTGATTTACTCGACGACTGAGGAGAAGCACGCATATCACCTGCGGGTTGTACTGGATACACTCCGAGAGAACCAGCTTTATGGTAATCTCTCAAAGTTCCAGTTCTGGATTATAGAGGTTCACTTCTTGGGGCACGTCATCTCTGAGACACGAGTTGCAGTGGATCTCGCGAAGGTCGAGGCGGTACTTTCTTGGGAGCCACCCCGGAGTGTAATAGAGGTGCAGAGTTTCCTAGGACTGGCTGGGTACTATCTGAGATTTGTGAAAAACTTCTCCAGAGTTGTAGCATCGCTTTCATCTTTGACGAAGAAGGGGAAACCCTTCGAGTGGTCAAACAGATGTCAGTAGAGCTTCCTGGAGCTGTGGTGGAGATTGACCTGTGCGCCCATCTTGAGGCTACCATAGGAGGGTGTAGGGTACGTAGTTTCCGGCGATGCATCGGGGACCAGACTTGGGAGTTTCATGATGCAGGAGCGAGCAGTGATCTCTTATGGTTCATGGCAGTTGAGGCAGCACGATAAGAACTACGATTCCAATGGCCTGGAGTTAGTAGCAGTGGTCTTCTCCTTGAAGATGTGGCATCACTATCTGATGGGTGAGCGATTTACAGTCTACACTGACCACCAGAGTCTCAAGTACATCTTCTCGCAGAAGGACCTGAACCTAAGACAGCGGCTGTGGCTTGAGTTCTTCTAGGACTATGACTTTGAGATAGTCTATACTCCTGAAAAGGGGAACGTAGTAGAGGATTCTCTCAGTAGGAGGACGGGAATCCAGCTACTTGGAGAGGCGATAGAGAAGTTAGCTGCTTTACAGATATCCATTGTGGATAGAGATGGGGCAGCCTTTCATCAGTCCCTCACAATCACTCCTCCACTACTTCAGCAGGTCAGAGAGGCACAACGTGGGGACGTGGTCTCTGAGACGCGATGTGCATAGATATCCTCAGGACAGGGACCTAATGGATTTTCTATAGGAGTAGAGCACGTCATACTTTTTAGGGAACATACTATGGTACCTATTTCATTTCAGGAGGTGGTTCTAAGGGAGTTCCACACTTCCCCTCTAGCGGTACATCCTGGGGTAGAAAAGATTTACCAGGACCTCAGACAATAGTACTGGTGGCCGGGTATGAAGAAGGCTATAGAAAAGATTGTTTCTCAAGGCCTCACTTTTCAGCAAGTGAAGGCAGAGCACCAAGTACCAGAAGGCTTGGTACAACCCTTAGATGTCCCGGAGTGGAAATGGGAAAGGATATCCATGAATTCCGTGATGGGGCTTCCACGTACTTCCAGAGGACACGACTCCATCTGGGTGATCGTTTACCAACTCACCAAGTCATGCCACATCCATCCTATCAGAGAGTAGGGCTTAGTGGAGAGCTTGGGACGCCTCTTCATTCAGGAGATCGTACGACTTCATGGTGTGACATCTTCTATCGTCTCCGATAGAGACGCTCGCTTTACTTCATGGCTTTCGAAGGTGTTGCAGGAGGCTTTTGGGACGCAGCTACGCCTGAGGACATCCTTTCACCCACAGACAGAAGGTCAGATGGAGAGGACCATTCATACTCTCGAGGGCATACTCCGTGCATGTGTCCTCGACTTTGGTCGTAGCTGGGAGGATCACCTAACCTGGGTGGAGTTTGCATACAACAACAGCTACCACTCCACCATCGGGATGACACCATAAGAGGTCTTGTACGGCTGACCTTGCATATCACCTATGTGATGGATAGACCCTGGGGAGTCAGAACATGTAGGACCAGAGATGGTTTAGGCCACGACTGAGAAGGTACAGATCATCCAGGAGCGGATGAAGACTGCTTAGAGACGACAGATGTCCTATGCTGATAAGAGGCGGAGACCACTAGAGTTCGAGGATGGAGACCACGTTTTCTTACGGGTCTCACCTCAATGTGGATTACGAAGATTTGGCCGGGGTGGTAAGTTATCTCCACACTTCAATGGACTGTTCTAGGTTCTCAGCAGGATAAGAGAGGTGGCTTATCACTTGAATCTTCTACCTCAGTTGCACCGGGTGCACGACATCTTCCACGTATCTCAGCTGAGGATATACGTGCACGACTCGACACATATCATCGATTATAGGGAGCTGGACATCGATGATCAGGTGACTTTTTACGAGGTCCCAGTGGAGAATGAGGATCGACAAGAGCGGGTCCTACATAGATGGTCGATTCCTCTAGTGTGCATTAGGTGGTAGTATGGGAACCTCCAGGAGATCACATAGGAGTGGGAGGCTCAAAAGCATGCTCAGTACCCTGATTTGTTTCCCTAGTTATGTTTTAGCTTTACGGGGACGTAAATCCATGAGCTGGGAGTAATGTAAAGACCCAGAAATTTCAAGGATTTTTTTAAAAAAATTTATTGGAATTTTACGAGTATGTGGTTTCTAAAGGCACCTGATTCTG
The DNA here is from genome assembly GCA_963277665.1 of Viscum album. NCBI lineage: Eukaryota > Viridiplantae > Streptophyta > Magnoliopsida > Santalales > Viscaceae > Viscum > Viscum album. Next base: position 538,927,971 of record OY728125.1, on the reverse strand, counting down.
AGGCTCGGTGTGCCCGGAATCAATTTTTGAAGTTTATCTCGGGTATGGTCAGTAAACGAACAAGCGGGTTTTAATAACTTTTGAACCGGTGCTAGGAATTAAAATCCTAGGGCACTGATGAACTCGCAGCACCGGTAATTGATTAAGGGGACACTTACAATAGTTGCGTTCACAAAAGAGGAGAAGTTAATGTTTGGGGGTTTGTTTAATAAATAAATAAAAAAATTTGGAACAATTTTTATTACTATGGGATGTTACTCCCTCCCATGGGTAGTTAAGGGTGGGGCCTACGGACACTTAATTACCCAAGTGAAGAGGATAGAGAGTGCGGCCCACACGATCCCCACCATTTAATTTCCTCTGACCTCATTTATTTTCCCCTACTGTTTCCTTGATGTATCCTCAATTAATATCCCATGTTTAATTATTGGTTAACCCATCATTTCGATTAATGAGAAACCTTCCTTTTCCCTTTTTAATTTAAACCACCAACGAATTTAATTATGGGGAACCTTCTATCTCCCTTCTTTAATTAAATGTTAACACATTTTAATTAATGTGGTGAATTAAATTGACGGAGAGTTTCTTTGTGTATAATAAAATAATAGGGGGACACTATTATTTTATCAAGGGAGAGCTTCATTGGAGAAGGAATGAACGTGGGAGAGATTTTGAGCTGTGGACAAAGAACAGCGGCCTCCGACGAAGAACGACGAAGAAATCTAGTTCCTCAAAGATCGACGATGTGCCTCCAAATCCTCTTCTCCATGACGTCGTGTACAGCGACACCATGTACTGTGATGCCTACTATCCTCTCCTCTGCGATGATGTGTACCGCGACACCTACGATCCTCTCCTATATGATGCCATGTTCCGCGATGCCTATGATCCTCTTCTCTGTGATGCCGTGTACCACGATGCCGATGATCATCTTCCTTGATGAGGTAGGGGTTTTGGTTTTTTTTCTCTTTATGTGGTTTATACCCTCGATATGTCAAATAATTTTTGGGAGTTGTTTCAAACCACTAACGCGGTGGGTGCGGACCAAAGAACATGTCTGAACCCACCGTTTTTCTGTTCTTGATGCGTGGAGCATTTGGCAATGAAAAAACGGGACCACAACGGTGTTTGAAATCCATTGCAGTGAAGAGAGGGTCTTGAGATGACTATAGGCATAGACATGAGCAAGAACGGACCAAAAGAATGACTCCGGTGGCCCTCAGACACCACCGACAGTGTGGGTAGCAGGCGCGGCGGTGCCTCAGTGCACTGCCTGTAAGAGTCGTCCTGGCTGAAGCCACACCGGCAGGCGGCCGGATCCCGCAACTATGCAGGATCCGGATGGGACGCGGTGACCACACACTGTGTCCATGGAGCTCAAAAGAGGGGGGACCGCGTCCGCCCCTTCTCGGCCTACTGGCCGAGGCAGCTTTCCCCCCCCCCCCGGCTGGGCCGGGGCGGGTCACCGTGACCAGGCCGGACCCGGGGGGGGGGGGGGGGGGGGTTGGGCCAGGCCAGGCCCAGACCCCCCCACTTCAGACTATTTTCAGTCATTTTCTCATAACATGGGCTACGAGCCTCCGATCAATGCACCATCAGTTGCGTTGGAATACTTGGATCGAGGCGGTCATTTTGGTATATTACACTCAAGGTTTACAAGAACTTTGGGTAAGGCCGGGTTGGTTCGAACACGAAACCAACCGGGCCGTCGGAGCGGGAACGCTTATAACTCGAGCTCTGGATGTACGATTGACGTACCGCCAACTTTTTTGGTTTCCTCCTTGTAGGAATGTTCATTTTTCTTACATCGCTCGAGTTTTGGACATAGCTGGAGTACGGTCGGGATTGTTTTAACTTAAAAATCAACCAGGCCACTGGGACGGAAAAGCCAATATCTCTCAAACCGGGCGTCCGATCGATGCGCTATTTGTCGTGTTGAGTTTCTATTGATGAGACAGAACATTGTGATACATAAACTGTGAAATTCATGACAGTTGATGTATCGACCCCCTTGGTTCATGGAGCGGACCCTCCTGGTACCGAGCGTGTTGTGTGCGGGAACCCTAGAGTTGGATGTGACTTCAACGACTTCTGTATTGGAATCCTCTATGGGTTCGACAGCGGCAAATACATTACTTGGATCCTCCATGGGTTTGGCCAAGACGACTACCATACTGGAATCCACCGTGGGTTCGACAACGATGACTACTTTTCTTGTATTCTATGTGGGTCCGACAGTTTTGACGTCTGTACTTGTATCCTGTGTGGGTCCGACAGAGTAGTTGGTCTTGTTTCCTATATGGGTTCAACAGCTTAGCTGGTCTTGTATCCTCTGTGGGTCCGACAGCTTAGATGAATCAGTGGCTACATCTAATCATCTCTATCACCTTATGAAGTGTATATCTGTGTGAGCTAAGTCTTTATTCTCAATCATTATCATTGATGTGGTTGACATGCTTTTCCTGTGTGTATTGGGCTGTGCATTCCTATATGGACTGGGTTGTGCTTGGGCTTGGTACCTGGAGCCAAACTGTAACTGATGACTTTGGTTTATGTATATGAATATACCTAAGTATTGTTATTGATACTTCGTGATTGTATATTTCCTTTCTGTTTTATCCTTTGTGGATTTATAGAGACCTTCAGGGGTCTCAGGGTCCCTATTGAGTATCGTATACTTACCCCTGCACGGTCTATGCCAGCACTACGTTGAGTTGGATGCTGACGACGGACACCACTGATCAAGGTGGAGGATTGTAGAGGTGGACGGTACCCAAAGGTGGACCACTTGGATGGATGTACACAGAGCGGACGGTCAGACAAAGGAGCCGAGGAGACTATCTGTACACACCCTTAAGTGGGATTTCCATAGGACGACTCAGTGTTGTTGTTTTAATTTCTGTTGCTTTACTTTCCTTTCAATTGTATTGTACATTCAGTTGAGTTTTTATACTATCCCATTTTCTTTCAGCACTTACCCTGTACTCAGTTTTACTTACTGTGACTTAACTTGCATATTCTGTGGTGTCTATTTACTCTTTAAAGGCAATGTCTTCCCTTCTTTGTAATTTACGCCTTTGGTGCTAGTCGCCAGCCCCTGGCCTAGGGAAGTCGGGATTTGGGTAGTCAGGACACAGGCCCCATGGACAGGTTGTGATAGTTTTCCCTCAATATTGTATGATAGAAACCAAATCTAGTGATAACATTGGACTTCACAAAGATGATGATGTTTTTCACCCTGAATTCTTTATGTGTTATGTATTCAACCCATTTCGAAAAGAAGTAGGTCGATGTGAGTATGAATCTGATCATTCTGTCTATAATGGATGGATATGGTCCCACAACATCCATCCCCTGGGTGAGTAATGGCCATGAGTACTTAACTATATTATGTAACTCTGGGGGGTGTATGAAATTACCATGAACATGGAAGGAATGGAACTTCTTGGTGAATATGGTACAATCATGTATCATGGTGGGCTAGAAATACCCAAGCCTTCATATTTTGTGAAAGATCTTGGTTGCTGATTGGTTCACTCCACAAGCATTGTATTTCACTTCTTCCATGATGGTTGAAGTTTCTTCTCCATCAATGCACCTGAGAAAGACTCTGTCATGGCCTCAATGGTAGATGACCTTTTCATGGTTTACCCCATTGTATAAGACAAAATGGACTACCCGTCATTGGACCTACTCCCTTTCAACCTTATCTGGTGGGAGCTCCTTATTCCCAAGTTAATTTGTAATGAGAATCATCCAACTGATGGTACACCCATGAGGCTCAGGAACAAGACTAATTTCATTTATTTCATCCATATTACTCTTATTGAATGTAAAGAACATTCAGCGGTGAGCAATGCTAATGACAGTTTCATCCCAGTTTTGATCGGCCAAGGTTGTGTCTGCTTTTTCTAAAGCGTTGGCTTGGGAATTCTATGACCAAGGGAAATACGTCTACATTAGTATTTATGGGAATTGAAACATTAGTGCTCGAACATGGTTCAACTAGGGAACCAATACATCTTTATTAATAGCATAATCACTATTGACCTTTTTGGTGACTAGCTCCAAATAACCTTTTATTTTTAGGTGTTTGGATGGAACCTAGAGTGCCAATTATAGGCCTGTAATGAGGGCACAATACTCAACATCATTGTTTTCACACCCTTTAAAAATAAGGAAAGAGTAAAGAAAGATGTCCTTTTAGAGAGATATGATTACGACTCATAGCCCCACTTTTTTGATCTTGGGAACCTCCATCCTTCTCACCGTTGGGTTATGGGAAGCACCATCAAAGTGCATTTTCCATATCTGGGGGTCCTCACGAATGGAAAACACTTCTTCTTTCCGAATTTTAGCATTCAATGGTGCGGTTTCATCCGACGGGTACTCGTCCAGGAAGTCTTCTAATGCCTAGACTTTGATGGCCTTCTGGGGAACATACCATATGTTAAACTGTTGTAGGATCACCACTCATTATGATAGGAACCAATTTATCATGGGATGGTTGAGGATATATTTGAGCAGGTTGCAGCGGGAGATGAGGTGGACCTCATGGTACTGTATGTCATGCCTGAGCGTCAGAAATGTGAAGATAAGGGCTAGGAAACGTTTTTAAATCTTCAAATGCTGAGTTTCAGTATTGATCATTTTCCATATGAGGTAATAGAGGGTTTTCTCACTACCAACATCATTTTTCTATGAAAGGAAGGGGCCTAATGACAATTCTAGTGTAGTTACATATATAATGAGTGGACTCCCATCAACTGGAGGCATGAGTACCAACATGCTGTGGAGATATAAATTTAAGATTGTTAAACGCTTCTTGGAAATCATTACTACACTCATACGAAACTCCTTTAAACATTAACCAGGTGAATGGTAAACATTTACCTGCAAGGATGGCTATGAAGCCCAAAATTTAGGAAAGGTTCCCCTAGTGACCTTTAAACACAGTGAGGTTGCGAGGTGGGGACATGACAAGAATAGATTTTTACTTCTCGGGGTCGAATTTGAAGTTACAATGGCATTCTATGAAAACAAGTAATTATCTCCAGGTAATTCCAAAGGCCCATTTAAGATGATTCATCTTTAAACTTTGTTGTCGCAATTTTTTGAGGAGAGTTTCAAGATCAGCCATGTTGTTCGAACGTCATCGTTCATTAACCACATAGTCATCAATATAACACTCGACTAATTTTCCCAAAAAGGGCTTGAAGATGCAATGCGTGGCTCGCTGATATGGGCATCGACATTCATTATAATAAAGGGCATAATTTTATAATAGAACACTCCCAAAGGTGCCCTAAAAGTAGTAGCTTCCTCATATGCCTGGGCCATCTAGATTTGATTATATCCAAAGTAACCATCCATGAAAGAGAGAGATTCATATCTGGCTATTGCATTAATCAGGAATTCTATGATCCGGACCAGGAAGATGCCTTTTGGTAAATGCCAATTATGTTCCCTGAAGTAAATGAAGATTCTAATCTTCCCATTATTCTTTTGGATATGGACTATGTTTTCCATCTAGGACGGATATTGGACATCCCATATAAATTTTTCTTTGATCATATTGTCATATTCAACCTCTATTATAGAATAATGCATCGGGTGAGTCATTCTAGGTGCCTGCTTATAGCCCTAGTTATCTTTTGGTAAGCCTATATTATAGGTGGCAACCTCAGGATTGAGCCCTAACATTTCTGTGTAATTATAGGCAATCACATCTCGATTCTTCTTTAAGAATGAGTTTTATGCCTCTTTCTCCTCGGCAGGCATGGACACACTGATTAAAGTGGGTCTTGGGTCATTTTTAGTGCCCATATTAATCTCCTCAAGTTCATCGATGGTGGTGGATACACCTTCTTCGAATGTAGGAGGGGCATCTTTGAGTTCACCTTCCTATTCATCTCCATTTTCGTCATCTTCATCGCCTTCCTCTTCTAATGGAGAAGGTATTTTTGATACAAACACTTTAATTATGGGGTATAAATCTCTTTTTTCCCCAGTGAGTAATGCATGGGAATTTTGATGCCCAGAAGATGGGTCCAGAGCATCTTTGATTGGGCCTTTCCTGACAACATGGGATTTGACCCGCTTTTACATGACTTTTGGACATGGTTGTCATGATAGAGGCTATACAAACAACCACATTAGCATCTAGACTTGTACTTATACATTAAACTTGGTTGATGGTTTGTACTTACTCTTCCCCGAGTTGTTGGAGGGGGTCGACGGGAGCCATTTCAAATCCATTTGGGTCACTGATCCAATCAATGTCATCGGCTGAAAGTTGTTTTTATTCTTGACTCATAGAACATAGTGTTGATATAATGTGTTTCACAAGATATAAAAGGAGATTTATCGATGTGTAATTTCTTTTTCCCCATTACAAAAATATTTGAGTCACTAATGGTATGAGGAAGGAATTGCAGCATGATGATGAATCCAAGGCCTCCTCAATAGGACATTGAAGGTTGTACTTTTCCGCACCACCTAGAACATGGAATCTGGCATTAGATCTCTGAGCCAACATTTATGCATGATTCTTCCCAATGGTTTCTGATTAATTTTCTGTATCACAACATAGTTTTAGTGCATGGTGTCAATATATCTTCATCATATCCCAGTCGACGAAGCATTTGCAGTGAGAGGAGGTTAACTTTATAGATTTTTTTGATGAAGATCCTCTGAATATCAATTCCATTTATCATTCCTGACACATAAAAGGGTTTGATGTTCCCTTTCATGATGATGTCTTCATCCTATTCTATGGAGGAGATGCCGGTGTGACATTCTTCGAGACAATTCTTTGTCCGATAGACTTCAAATGCTACTACATCATCCTAGAACTCCTGGGGACTTGGCGAGGCTTCAATGAGTGCTTCCCTAAGATCTAAATTCTTTCTCAACACATCCATGATTGATAACATTGCTTGTACTATATCCAACTGCTTTAAAATATCATACTTCTGCTCTAAATGATGACGCTTTCCAGCTTGGTGTTTCTCTTTTACAGAAACGTTAGGGGTTTGAGCTTTGGAAGTAGATTTTTTGGACTCTGTAATAGGCGTCGGTAGTGTAGTCATCCTTTCCATGATTGGCCGAACTTGTCTACCAGTATACCTTGGGTGGTTTAGTATTTGATCTTCTCTTGATTGATATTCCTAGATAATTTGTCTTTTATTTTTCTGATGGGGGAGAATTAGCATTCTAGTTCTTGTGGTATCTGTGGGAGGGTCTTTCTGTGATTCTCCATGATGTTAATAGTTTGACTTGTGGTGTGGTCAGGAATTAAACACATACCACGTTCATGCCTTCCAAGAAACCTCTGGCTTCTGTGGCCACTTCCTCCGGCTCTCCAATTAGGTGCATGGAATTCAGGTTTGTGGCCACAATCAATATATGAGAAGGTGTTAATCAAGTGAATGATATTAATGGAGATAAAGATCAGTTATTGATTTGACACTGTTTCTCTCGGACTCTCTCCTTCGAATACTGTCACTTGGAAGGTTGTTTCTCATTGTACAATTTGGAGGGGTGGTTCCCATTGAACCAATACTATTGGCATAAAGCCTGAAATCGTCAACATTGACATCGAATTTGTTATTACCTCATCTTATTTCTATTTCGTTCTGCCCTTCTATCCTTTAGTGGTCCACAGGGCAGAAGATGATGGTTGTGTTGTATTGGGAGCTTTTGGGGGAGTATTTGGTTGTTTCAACTGTGCCTAGAGGATTCCAGGGACTCAGTTGATCGCCTTCCAGGTCATCCAGTTATCGAACATTCCCTCCTTACTAGTGACTCTCTACTATCCCAATTCCTATCTTGATTATGAGGTGGAAACACACACCACATGTGCTGGTGGGGGGCCAAACTTTACTTGCTCAGAATCCACCATATTTTTCAAGAGATCATTAAAATCATATCACTCTTGGATGGTATGTCCTAGTATTCAATGATACAAAAAATAATTTAGATGGTCTTCGAGACCCACATCGTCGGATTTCTTTGCCTCTGGAAGCTGGAGAAAATTTCAATTCATAGTGGCAATGAAATAGCTGCGTACCTGGTCATCTTGAAATAATGAAACTTTATTTATTCATTATTTGAACTGATTTATTTTTGCACCTTTTTTCATATTGATTAGTTTGGGGTGTTTATTTGTGTCTAGGGGTTCCTACATAGTTTGGTGGGGGAATTGCAACCGGAGCCGGTGTTGGGGGTGGCTTAAGCATGATAGAATCCTCTTCATCGTTTACCATTCTTTTCCCTCGGGTTAATGGTTCCACTCAGCACTTGATTTTTGACCATTTCAAGGAGTCTTCTATCCTCTGAGAAATTAATGAGATGTATCTAAACCCACTTGTGTACTTCACAGGGATGAATGACGTTTGAAATTTGTACCAAAGGTTATCGATACACATGGAGAGCATCTCATCCTGGGGTAGTGGCTGGTTTTGGGAATATGTTAGGATCATCCACCTGGAAATGAAGTTTGAGACTCTCTTGTTACCTCACTGATTGCAGTTTGTTAGGTCACTGACTATTATCTCAGGCTGTTTTTAACTAAACTAGAAGGGGAACTATTGTCATAGGTCTTCCCAAACTATGATATAATTGTCTAGGAGGCGAGTATACCATATGAATGTCGATCCCTATAGGGTTCGTACGAAGCACATGAGTTTTATGGATTATTGATGATTTGGATTGCCTGCCATGGGATCATAGTAAGAGTCATAATGCATCAAATGTTGTTCTAGGTCACCCGAGCCATTGAATATTGTGAATACGTGGTTCCTAAAGTTTGGTGGTGGTGGAACATTTCTCACCTACATGAGGTAGGGTTTGTGCTCTGTTTGTATCAGAGCCCACTGCCCCTCCATGGATTCTAGTTGATCTGTTAGATACTTGACGGTGTTTAAGATCCCTTGATTCATATCTTATTGGGATTTATCTTGAGCCGATGTGGCAGTAGCCATGACTTGGTGTGCTGGAGCTGCTGGAATTTGGGGTGGATACCCAGCTGGGGGAATCATTTGTGGGTTTACCTGGATATATTACAATTTCCTTCCCAGTGGGGGGGAGTCATGATGTCCTTACAGGGATGGGTTTAATGGTCCTCTGTGCATGGATTCATTCACTAGAATGAGTTCCTGGGGAATCAAAACCTCTTCTAGGAGTACCTATCGATGTTCATCATAACTAACACATCTGGTGAGATAGCTCCCTTGATGTAGCTCAACATTAATGCACCTAAGCCATTTCATTTCTTCCTCCTACATAGTGAACCATTCCTCGAGGGTGAGGGATGCACTATTAGGTGTAGGAGAAGGAGGTTCATAGATTACCTTGTATTTATTCTTGTCCTTGCTAAGGATTTGTGTGGGAGGTAATGTATGATTGGCTAAGGGGGAACCCAGATTTCATCCCACAATCTAGTTTTCAGTAGGTACACCATTAGGATCAGTGTGGGATGACTCTAAGAGGGAACCATATTCCTTCACGTCCTCTCACCCTATTCTATTTTCTATGAGATCTATAGGGTTTAGTGTTTACCTCGTTCATGGAGGCATTACGCATTTGTGGTGGTGTGCTAGGTGTCAAATGGTAGGAAAGCTTCATACACCCTCTATTGGAAAATCTCCATAAATTATATGGTATTCATCAGATTTCATGGAGAAGAGTGACCATAAGGGAACCCCTAGTCTGACCTCGTTATGCGGCATTGGCTCAGAGGGTTCGAACCACGAGAAGGGGTGGAATAGGTTACTCATATGTCCATTGTTCTTCCTAGATGGTGGAAGACATATGTCTATTGTGCGTGGATTTTTATTAAAAATGACCCCACCCCTATGGGATATGATCGTTCCCATTATCATACCGATGTGATATGACCTGTATTAGTTCATTTTACGGGGGGAATTTTGATTTAAAAATTCTCCCTACCCTGTGGGATAGTGTTGTTCCCATATCGCGGTGGTAGCCGCTGCTATTTTCACCCTTTCAATTTCACATACTCCCATGTGGGTGTGATCCGAGTGCGGTATTGGGTATACACATAGTCTAGGGTCTTTTTAAGACATGAGGACTGCATGCTGGTTCACTTCCCTTAGGTGGGAAGCATGCTTGATGTTCCTAGCCTCCTGAACTAAGAAGATTTTTGATTGCTTGTTTTCTTCAACCCCATCGCTTTTGATACTTACATCAGGACAGTTTTTGTTAAGAAATTCATTTTCCTGAGCAGAGGTTTCACATGATTGTTTCCTCTTGGTGATAACACTACAGTATGTCATTTTCAATGGGCCATGCTGGACGGGGTGTTGGGAGAATTATATAGCTCTGTTTTCTCCCCACCCTGAATGTTAATGCCAATAGGGGCATAGCCAATGAGGTGACACACAACTTATGCAGTGCATGGATGCAGGCCTGTTCAACGTTTTTCTTCTGCCTTTATGATGGTGGCTACCTTGCGGACGATAGGGCTTCTAGGTCGATTAGATGGAAAATCCCCCCTATCGTGTGGACGTGGTCCACATACCATTCATAGTGAAGAAATTTTTCTTTCATCTTTCTATGATTTGTCTATTTTTTTAGGTGAATTTCATGTGTGCCATCCTCAGAAAACTATCCTAGTATGTTGAAGTGATAAGTGGTCATTAGAAAATACATCACTAGTTTGTTATCCATGGCTAGTTCTCTTATCAAACACAACATATCATGACGTTGTTCTTTTGAAGGATCCTCTACTTGATATTCCCAGCTCGAACACTTCTTCATAATTTCATTCCATGAAACATGGTGGGTTGGAGCCTTATTGATTAGCGAACGCCGTAAGGGTGGTTCCGAAGATGAGCATGGTCCCGGTCCATCCTCTGGTTGAGAAAAAAATATCACTCATTGTAGATGGGGTGCCTGATGTTTCAGACTCCTTTTCGAGAACCATAACATAGAAGGTCTTTCTTATATTTGTTCTGGGAAGGGGATGACCTTCTTGATAGTAATAATTTTGATTGTGGGGAGGATATGCGCAATTGGTTGTACAATTGCGAGGCCTACTATTACAACTTGATGCCTGACCGAGAGAATATTTCGGATGACATATAACCTGGGGATGAACTTCAGGGTGGGTGGTAGCAAGGGGGTACCTTCTTGCTGCCTGATGACACTGAGGGGAGGACCTTCACAACAACTGTCATTGTGGGGAGGGATTTCTCAATGACATTCATCATGGAGAGGACTACCGTATGGACCTAATACCTAGCTATAGGAAGAATTTATTCACTATAAATCATGGCGAGGGCCTTCAATATGTACTGCAATGAGTGGAGGACCTTCTCATTGTATGGTGTTACTATGGGGAAAACCTGCATAGCAACGGTCATTGCGGGGAGGTCCATCGTAATGACTACAATTACGGCGAGGAATACCAATATGACTTGATGTCTAGAGAGAAGAATATATGTAGTGTTTACCCTTGGTAGGACCATCATGGTGGATTATAACAAGGGGAGGACCTTATTATTGTCTCATCTTCAGGCTGAGGGGAGGGCTACCCCGACACTCTTTAGGATATATGCTCTCAAGATTAATCATTCTTGACCAATGGAGTAAGCCCTTGTGGGTGCTCTATGGAGGACCTTCAGAGCTACAAGTAGTGACATTGTAGGGAGGACCATCGAAACGACTACTTCCACTTCCATAATTTGGTAATGGAATGAAAGGTTCTTGATCGTTTGTTGATATATGTTTGTGGGCGTCAAGAACCCAAGATTCTAACTGTGAATTATCATGTATGGGAACTTCTTTTTCTGGTTGTCTTCTCCACTTTTCATTTTTTGGAGCTATCTTGCGGGTAACCGGGGCCATATTCTATTGGTAATGGCCTTACTATATGGTTCCTTATCTTGTTGGATCCTGTGATGTCATCGGGATACGTTGACGAACATATTGTGTTTTGGTAGGGATATATGCATGTACTAGAGCGGCCACCACATTGGACCAACATCCCCCAGTTGGAATGAGTGTTATTTCCATATTCGGTTGTCTATATGTTGCAAGATATTATCATCATCCCTCCTGGACTGGAGAAGGGATGCATAACTACTCTAGAGTGACTAACTCATTTTTGAAGTGAGTCATTCCATTCGATGGAACCGGGCTATGGGATCGATTTCTCACATTTCTCGTCAATGCAATGATATCCGGGAATTTTTGGATGATATGTTCTGGGATTGACGTATAATATTCCATAATTTCCAAGATGTTTTGGGATACATATTTGGAAAGAATGGGTATGAAGGACCTTTCCAATATTATAGTAGGAGTTTGTGCTTGTTCCGGTCCTCCATGAGTCGCTAGTAAATACTGGAAGTTCTCCTATACTGGTACAGAGGAATGAGTCTTCCACCAGTTGCATTCTCTGGTTTCCACCTTATTTCACTAGTGGTATTCATATTCATGAGTGGATATTTTCATCCACTCTCTTGCCACTATATTTTTCTCATGGTCTTTGTATAAATTCGTAGGAATTTGACATTGCCTCTATTTAGTTGATGCACTATGTGGATGGAGAGCTTTATATGCATCACCGGGTGCTTGTTCCTGCATATAGCCTTTTTCTGCCCTTTTTAGATGGTAGTCATAAAATGAATCAGCATGTATTTGTGCCTGCATATAGCTGGTTTCCTCCCTGTATGGATAGAGGACTTGTTGTATTTTAATATATATTTGCATCTGCCTATAATTTACCGCTCTGTCTGCAAGGAGAAACCAGTGAGAATTAGCTGGAACTTTCATGTTCTCATATTGTGCCACCCTATTTTTGTGGTGGTCTAGAGTGGAGAGGGAAGAGTCTTATGTCTTCCAGTTGAATGACATCTTTTTAGTATGGTAGAGTTGATCTTAAGTAACTAGGGGGATATCATGTTCTCGATTACATATTGTCCACCCTTGGAGGGTAACAGAAGAGGCCCGAGTATCCTGGACTATGGAAGGTTCCCTTAGCATATGTTCCTCCTCTACTTGAGGAGGCTTTATTTTATAGTGTTAGTGGAAACACGCTCTGTTGGGGTCCCATGGGTTGGACCCACATGCTATTGAGATGAAGTTGTTAGCATTGACTTCATCGGCCTCCCTATGATAAGTGAGGTATTCATGTTCATGTTCCAGGTAATGTCTCCCGAAACAGTTGGAGATGACCACAGGGATCGCCTTGTGTGGGGGTGCCAATAGTGGATGAAGATGAAACTGTCAGACCTTTGTAGACTGGAGTTCTTGTCTTGCGGCCTCTAGTATTGGGAGAGTACCATTTCGGTGGTACTCTATTATTAGTGTATTGGATACCTAGTGTTGAAGAGGCTAGGTAGGCTGACGGGGGGGGGGGGGGGGTCCTACTCTTTGTTGGGGCCACAAATGCCTATGGGATCGCTGATTTGCGTGTCTACATGGGTCATTGGGATGTCATTTGAATCGAAGGTAACTCTACAAAACCTACAATATGCATGTATGAAAAACAGACCACAAAACATCTTCCAAGAAATAATCCTTTAAATGTATTCATATGTGGTAATTTAGCATAGCCCACATCCCCTTTTCTGTTAATATAGATCAACAGGGCCTGAGTGGGGGGAGAACTACCGCCTTGTATAAGGATTCACATTGGGTTCACCATTTTTTGTTCTTCCTCCGAGAAGGCATGTTTTTATCGTACCGGGGAAAACAAAATGGTCTGACGTGCAGTATCCATTTGCCTTTAATCATTTTGGTACAACCTCTACCTTGTTTAAGGATTCAGGTTAGGTTCACCATTTTTGTTCCACCTCTGAGGTGGCACGTTTATAAGTAGTGCCGAAATGGCAGGATGAGTATCATCACCCATCCCTTTTTCTATAGAGATGGGTTTTCGTCAAATACACCATTCCTTTTTTTCTACCCGTTCGACATCACTATGCTTTAAACAAGGTTAAATTAACCCAATGGGAACTATTGTTCCAAGTTGGTGATTTCTTGGGGTTCTAGCACTGATGAAATCAATCCTTCTCAGATATAACACCCTCGGATGGTCTCCAACAGGTTTATTCCTTTAGCGAAGAATTCCCAAGGGCCCTATTATCCATGATTCATGGACCTTCTTTCTAAAGGCATGCACTAGTTGACCGATGATTCAACCAACGATAGTTAAGGACTCCACCGGTCAATAGGATGGCAGGTCAGGCTCACCGCACCCTTCTAGCAGAGGATTGTTGCATGCTATGGGACACTCTTATAGATTTAAGTCGTGTTATTATGTTCAAGAATCCATGGTTCATTCCCGGAGAATGTGTCTACAGGCAACCCTTTGTTTCCAAAATATTCGTGTGAATGCATATATTTGATGCTATGGAGGTGATGTTGTCCTGAGCCATATTATAAGGTACCCAAGAGATAACCATTATCCAGGGGATGGAATGTTACTTTATGTTGGGATTGAGCCCATAAGAAGGGATTCATATGTATCATCAGGAGAGGAATCAAAACCCATGTAGTTTATATTGTTTGGGGTTTTTTCATAGAAGATTTCAATTTCATAGGATGTGATATGGTGAACCCCTTTATAGGGGCACCCGGTTGAGCTGAGGCTTTTGGTAGGAATCCTATGTATACTGATTTGTTTAGGACTCGGTGTTTGTGATAGTTCATATTTGTATTGGGGATTATTCATAGAAAATTTCCATTTGAGGGACTTGATTAGGTGAACCCTTTAGCGGGGCACCCTTTTGAGATCAAGACTTCTAGTAGGCGTCCTATTTATCATGATTTTGTTAGAAATCGGAGTTCTCATATTTTAGAACCAATTGGATGTTGTAATCATCACAAACCTATAAGCACAAGTGAGTAATGCTCAGTGTGAGAAACAAGATAATGTTAATGATTCAACAATGCACATGCATCCTCCCCTGTTGGTTGGGCGATAAGAGCCCATGACGGAAGAGGTTGGGGAGACTATGGGTGACGACGCAGAGTAGTGATCCTTTTAATATGAAATGACATTGATGGTCATGCAGCACTAAATTAGATTATTGGGGAATTACATTAGTGGGATGACCCTAGAGCATGTTTTGGGAAGGGGAAGAGTTTCATCCTCATCAAATGGGAGAGTGAACATAGACCCTTTGACTGGTCACTTTTCATCATTTAATAGAGAAGCAAGTGATCACACTTAATACTTAGAATGGGGAGGTTCACATAGGTGTCCCATGGTTGGGCTTCAGGTTGCCATGGGAATGTTTCCTCACTGCCATTCGTGAAGCCCACACCATTTTGGTGAGGGCCATCGTTACTTTACTTACCTTGGGTTTGTAGACACAATGGGCCAAGATGATGCATCCGATGGTCTAATCGTATGGGTCCCGTGGCTTTGGAGTTGGCTTTGGAATAATGCCAAGGGACTGGTTAGAAGAGGGATCATGAAGTACTAGAAGATAGTAGAGGGTTGAGGTTGGAACTGGTTGAAACAATACCCGAAAGCACCCCTTTCTGCGAACTGACTTTTTATGCAGGGTTGGAGAGTCTATGCATTCCATTGTGTTATGCAGGTGGAGGGTTCGTATGCGTACCAATGTTATACATGAGCATGGGTATAGGTAACCATGAACCATAGTGGTATGAGGCCCATAACTCTAGTTTTCATTCCATCCGCATACACATGCAGTATGGAGCCCTTGGTTTAGTCTGCGTAGTGGTACACTACGTACGTCACCATATTACAGGGGGTTCGGGGGATCATCGTTCGTGGGGAGTTCATCCACGAGAGGAATTCAGTTCTTGGTTCACAAAATAGGTTTGCAGTTACATTATTATTATTCAATTACCCCATTTTATGGTATGCAGATGGTTGTACCTATGGAGAGATTGGTTTGCGGTTCGGGTTTCACCGATGTAACAAGATGGAAGCTGGAGTACAACCTCTATGTCTCCCTCAAGCTTTCATCATGTGTCCTTCTCTCTCTCTCCCTCCCTCTATGTCTATTTGTTTTTACTTCTACTCTATTACATTTATAGAGAATCAGGGAAATCATATCTATTAGGAATGTGACACCATTTTTGGAGGTCTGTTGAAGTAATATCATATCATGTGGAATGCTCAGTCAACCAGGGTTTACGGAGGATTCATTTCGCGAAAAGGGTTCATAGAGCCCTTTTGATTTTCTTTGTCTGTGAAATTATATGTTTATGACATGGTATGCGGACGATCTTCATGTGTATGAATTCTTTGGTTACTGGGTTTGTGCTTTTCCTTACTCTCTATCCATCACCTCGTTGGAATTAGTTTGTTGATCATCCCGCATACCTGGCGGTTCGCGATCCATATGATATGTGTACCATTCCCGGTGATGGAATGTGGGCCACTTAAAAATCATGAAAACATGAATTCCTTCAAGTTCTATCAAATAATTGCAACTCAATTGGAGGCCATTCACCTTGATAGAATTGTAGATGTATGTGCTTCCTTCTATAAAGCATTCATGGGGGTATTTTCTTCCCTTGTCAGAATATTCAGGGATCTACAAGGAACAACAAATAGTAGCTATTAAAAACTGGTCCTTTATAATGGGAAACACTTCTAACAAATAATAAGATAGATAGAAGGATCATAGGATTATATGGAAAATCTCCAACATTTGTAAAAAATTAATTAATCACAATGAACAAGAAGATTAGTGTTTAAAATCATCTAAGATGAATTTTTAGTTCTACGCATTAAAAAACAACCTAGCAACTTAGTCACGGTGTCACCGTAATGGTCATACTATGATATATCAATGTCAGTAAATATTTTGGTGAGTTTGATCATATTTACATTATAACCACCCACCCCATCAAGAGATCTTGGTTGCAGTTGTTCACGATGATAGTGGAACCTTGTTGTTCACACTACGATGGATGACCCAACATGGGCCTCTTAATGTGACTCCTCTCTTTCTAGTAATGATCCTTCACATATCCATGAAGTCACATTGTTATTCCATCCACTATATCATGGCATTTATCCCTCTCATTTCCTTTATGCTGGATATCACATCATTTCACACTTTGTCATGTCAGGACTCCTTGTTACCCTGATGTATTCCCTTATCAATTTTTTGGAAATTCAATGTTGTTTTTTTGTTGAAAAAATGTGATCCTTGATCATTCCACTAATTATGTGATGACTTATTTAAATCATAATATGGTGTCCTTCCATGAAAATAATCTCATCACCAAAAAAATCCCATGTCCAAAAATCTCAATCCTAGCCCACTACAAACACCCAAAAAAACCCATAACACATCAAGAAACACAACATTCAAACAAATTCCTTCAAATTCACAGGGAGTTACATCACTAAGGTCTTGGTATTTCATGTGTTCATTAGTATATTATTTCATACAATGTTATAGAAGTTATGAGTTATCACATGAGTTCTATAATCCTCTGTTTAGAATAATTTTAAGAACTAATCCACCACATAATGAATAGAATTTTAAACACCCACAAATCCATGGTAATATTATCTATGAATCAATCTAGAATCACCCAAAAGAGTAATGTGACTCATTGAAATATATTGATAAGAGTAATTTTTATATGTTCAATATAAAAAACTAAAACATAACGAATATTATCATTATGTGTGTTTTAGAAAATCTGGAAAATAAAAAAGGATCCTACCATGTTTCACTCATTAAGCTCACCAAAGGCTCATGGGGTGATAAAAAATTCAATATAGGACAAGGAATTTTGGGAAGCAGATTCTAGAATACATATATGTCTGCACATCATCTTATCACACATCCATGGGGATACCATAAATAAACAATAATGGAACTTCAAGAATATTCATTTGAACACTATAAAAGGATTTTTAATGCATAAAAAGGATATCACTATTTTAATGTTATTCTATTTATATTTTCATCTCACATGATTTCATTGTAGTCCTCTTGTGGCCTAACTAATGATACATCCCCTTTCCCACTTTTGAATATTAATATATTAACATTTCATTTCTATTGTTAATATCATGGGGATTTCGATGAATGCATTATGAACTATATGGTTATCATTGTTTTTTTAAGTCTAAATTTACAAACCTTATATTCCTTAAGTTTTCACATCCATCTTCATTAAATCAACCCATTATTTATATGGTGCAAGTCCTTGAGGAGGGTTAAAGAGAGTTTGAGTATTCTTGAATTGATTCAGAGGGTAGGGACTTAGATTACATTGGTTATTACACAACTTTTCAAAAACCCATCTTGTAAGGAAGGGTTCATGGTAAGAGGTCTTCAGCCACATAATTTTATGGAAAGAGAATGATTACATCTTTTATTAGGAATTATAATATAGTGACATAGGATAAAATATATATGATTAGGTTATTGATTTTGTTTTATCAAATCTCAAACCATTTTCTACTTGTGACCATTCATACATTTGACTCTAATATCACACACACAAAAGCTCTATATCTCTCTCTCCTCCTCCATAAATTGTTATCACAAATATGGAATTCCTTGAGAGGGGGTGAGTTATGATATTATAAATTATTTGAAAATCCACTAAAAATGAACCCATCAAACTTTTAACCAGATTAACTCTATCTGATGTAATGTTAATTTGATTTTTTAAAATGTTAAACAGAGATTCAAAATATTTTTTCTTGGTTCTTGTAACGCAAGCGGATCTAAGGATCATACAAAGGAAAGGTACCTTTACCTAAAAAACTAATCTCACTTTGTTTTCCTTTTAATATATTGATCATCTGAAAAACCCTCATGGTTTATAATCATCATAAAATAAATATATAATTAAATATTACTCTTGAAATGTGTAACAAACTTCTCCTCTTATAAATCTCTTTAGCTTCCTCAAAAAATAGATATAAATTATACCATATTTAGTGTACCACTCTAAAAGTCTTCTTTGAATTTTAAATGAGTGCCCCTCCATGAACCACTCCATTGTCTTGTCCTACATTCTAATACAAGCCTAGTATTATTATTCCTTTTCTTTATATTTCCATCATTATTCTTAAATCATACTACTTTAGTTCTAGAAAATAGAATATCTTCACTTCATACCCCCTTTTCCTATACTTTTTATAATAAAAATAAGTCCTCCCTATTCTTTCTCTCTATCTATTTCAGGAGAGTCTAAGTATTCTTTCCACTTTTTTATTTCCCATTTTTTTAAATTTATTCAGTGAAAATCCTTGTTATAAATACATCCAATTATGAATATTTGAACCCCTATTTATTCTCCAATATATGATTATTTTCATTTAAAATTCCATGAATCTTGGTCCAACCTATTTCCTTTAATATTTCATAATATTTCTACCATATTGTTTATTATTGTAATTCCATAAAATGAAAATTTAAATTATTAAAAACCTCACAGTCTAATTTTAGTATTTTATCATTCATACTTCCACAGAATTCACAACTTACATTTTTAAAATTTGACTGTGTTATCAATCATAAATCAGAGTTAATAATATTCATCAATATTGACATTCCTAATTTGAATTGATTGTCATACTAATGAAAAACTTTCATATATAGTCCAATAGACTTCAAATTCAACCAAATGAAAAGTGTCACATCAAATGTATCATCAGTCATATCAATAAGTTATGTATCAACATATTATGTATATAGACTACTTTTCCTTTTTTACATAGTATGCTATATTCATATTACATATCCGTATCCTAGAAAATCGTATGTATATGTCACCCAAGAACATATCTCATATACATTACCATGGAAAAAATTATGTATACATCATCTTTGAACATCAAACATATACATCACTCATAAACTTCTTATGTATACATCACCTTGTATCTTTATTCATATACATCACCTTGGAGCATATTACATAAACATGGTGGCCATATTTCATTTATCACATTTTGGATTCTAGAATTCTTATGTATAAATTATGAATTATTACATACCATTAAAACATGTTATGTTTTCCTTTTTATATACATAAATCAATCTTCAATAAAGAAAACGTTCTTACACATTGTAAGACTTAAAAAAAATGTAACAACCAGTTCAAAAATAAATTTTCTAGAATTCATCCAAAACACTACCAGAATTCTTCAATCCTTCAATATTTATTATCCAAATGAAAAAGTAATATTACTTGAATATTCATTATGCTTATTTATAAACCTACAAAACCAAAAAAATAATATCAATATAATTTTCTAACAATATCCAAATTTGGGAATGTTAAAACATTAAAAAAACTAACACATATTCACTCAAAAAAATTAGAACAAACATGATCCAACATTCCAATCTGTCTAAAATTGTTTTCATTAGATATTGCCTTAATTATTCAGTAAACTTAGACTCTATGATTGTTCAAGTGAAACTCATTTTGGGAAACATGAGGTAAATAAAAAGTCTCTCATGAACCCATTCTTTAGTCTCTATTCCCTTTAACGTATCAATATATTTTCACCCCTTGGTAACTTAGAAAAACACTACCCCTATTCAAAATAATTATTATTGGATTTCTCTAAATTTTCCAATTAAAAAAATACTCCCTTCCTTATTGTTGTAAAACTTGATTCTATTATGAAATAGATTCTTCCATGTAATTGATGGATTGATTCTACACCTTTGTCAAGGAATATCCAATGTGATTATTTGGTAATAAGTATTTTATTTTATTTTTTAACATCTATTATTTTTAAATTTTTATCTTATATTTGAAAGTGTTAATAGAGTTGTTTCGAAATTTTTTTTATAGAGAATTAGTGGAGGTAATGAATTTTTTCTTAACCATGTTACAAATCTTTCATAGAGTCAGATGATCCTATGATTATCATTGAGTTCCCAACATCATAATGATACTCATGATACAATACGAGTTTGTATGTAGTGTAGAAATGTTAATGTTATAAAATTTTACCAAACAAAGAATATTAATAATTTCTTATAAATCAGTCTTTATTCATTTGTACAATTTAACATAAGTATAAAGGGTGAGTAGTTAAAAGTTAAAGAAGATAAAGTACGAGTGGTGATACAAAATCCAGTAAAATGTTATCAAATATATATGGAATAAAAAGAAGAATGTGAAACTAGTATACTGATTTTTTGAAGAACAAAAATTAGATTCACACCCTAAAAATTTATACATTCAATGTTGAAGGCATAGATTTGAGTTTATTGGATGAAAAACCACCAGATCACATTTTTCATGATAAAGATGAAGTCCCTACAATAGAAGGATATTATTAATGATCATTATAAGTTAAAAAAATAAAGGGTTTCATAAAGTGCATCAGATTGAGAAGGCTGATGATATTAGTAAGTCAGAAAACTGGTCAAAGATCCATTGAATTGAACTACATCAGACAAATAAACACAATTTTATTTGATATATGATTTGATGAATTTGTATCGACCAGATTTTTGTAAATTAATTATAAAGCATGATCTGAGGTTGGGTGACCAGATGTGTACATAAAAGTTCATTATTTGATTGTCATCCCAAGGTTATTAGTCATCCATAAGTGAAACATTTTAAATGAGTATGATTCTATAAAATTGAGTCAGTTATTTGAATTTGAATGTATAGATAATAATCGATAAGGTGGATCACCTATCATATAAATTATACAAGTTCACTATAGGGAGTTTTGAGAATCATTTCAATGCATTGTAAATCCTATAACAATGATGATTATGTTGATATTATAATTAAATTTATGTTTTTTCCATGGTTAAGGATCTTTTAAGAATTTTACTAATTATATGTTTAAGAAAATTTGAAGAATGATGAGGTCACTCGAGACTTCATAAGGATTCCATATAATTAAAGATTATTTAAAAACTTCCCAAATTTTTATATGATTTCTATAATTCAAAATTTTAATTTTCCTTGGGTGGGGATATATTTTGGGTTCCCATGATTTTCACCAATAGGCTCGCCTCTAGAAAGTTGTTCTAGTACAATAAAAACTAAAATTGTTCATATGTATAAGAGTGATAAAAGGTTGATAATTTATGGGAAGACTGAAATTGTAACCAAGTAAAAATTCTATTTAAAGAAGATATATCAAATTATGTTTCTAGTCTAATTCATTGTGCATAGTTTTGGATTTGAGGCATCAGATAGAGGCACTAGTGAGAAGTATCAGACAGAGAAACTAGAGAGATAGTGAGTAATAGTGTTTCATTAATTAGAAGGAGCATAGATAAAAAGTGTATTATTTTGGGTGACTCCAAATACTGTCTTACTGGATGGATACTGAGTGTACCAGATAGATTCACCCTAGGAAAATACACCAGAAAAATAATTTTCGGATGCATTTTAGTGTTCTTTTAAAAAATGTTTCTTATATTTGTTTGGATTGGTTTCATAAGAATAATTTTTAATTGATTATAGTTAGGTTAATATTTTACTACGGTATAAATGGAGTCTAAAAATTGTTGGATCGATTTAATTTACTTTCAATTGCAATTATTTTCCATTGAATAATGGGAGTCTCCATCGAACATATATAGCAACCCTACAGGGGAGGAACCCTGTAAATCACATGTTCTATAATTTAATTTACAATCATTGTATAAATACTATTGTTGAGTTTTTAAGGTTTAAAAGGATAAAAAAATAAATTTGGTATGTGTTTATTTCCAATAAAATGAAATTATAAAAAAATACCACTGATTAAATGCCCCTTGTCTTAGTGATTATAATGACCCTAGAGAACATCAATATATATCAAAATAAATGATCCTCCGGTCAGATTCTTATCATGGATAATCTCAACAGAGCAGATATGATAAGGTATTTATACCTTAAATGAAAAAAATTATCATGGATGAAAAAATAGAATGATACATTATCTTCTATCTATTAGCTTGTATGTGATTGATGGTATTACCAATGGAGTTTTACCCATTAAAAAAGATGATCTTATGACATTTTATAAAAAATAAATTTTTAGGATTATGGGAAGGATCAAAATTCTATTCCAATGTATTTATTAGAAATTGTTTTTTTGGGGGTGATGGGTCTCTAGAGAGATAAATAAACTTGGCACAAACTCAAAAGTATCTTCATGGAAAATGTTTATTTGAGTGGATAAATGATAAAATTATGTAGAAGCATGTTCCAAGATATCATAAGATAAGATGATGGATATATTTATGATTACATAACTATATATTATTAAATGTTTAAAAACATGTGAAGATTCAAATATTTCATTCATGATTCGACAGTTGTTAAGAAACTCATAAGAAACGTTCTAGATAATTTTGCCCCAAAAATTTATGATTTATAATATTAATATAATTTATCACTTTATATATTGAATATATTAAATTTTCATGTGATATGAGTAAATATACATTGTTCAATAATATGATTAATGAGGAAATGTATTTCCAGTCTATAAAGACTACATTTTTTGAACCAAAACATGGGTTGGTAGAACTCATTGAATTTAGATGATAAATTTTTTTATACGGAAGATAATGATAAAATCAATTCTATTATCACTAAAAATTATTAGAAAGGTAAATGGAGGTAAAAAAGGAAAAGCCCCACTTAAATATTTTACGTGTTGTGTATTTGAGAATTTTAATTTTAATTTTTCTTAGAAAAATGATGGAAATTATGAAAATGATTATAATGAAAAAATAGTGTAAGATGTTGGGAATGTCTTTACGGAAGATCTGAAATTCATATAATGTTTGAAAAAGTTCATTGGAAAGAGTAAAAGTAGTTTGTAAAGTAATAATGGTTAGTATGAATCAAATGAAAATTGTTCTATAGAAGATAAAAAATATAGAAAATTTATTAAGTTATTTTCTAATGTTGAATAGAATGAAAAATATTCCAATAATTTGAAGAAGGTGAAGAAATATTGAGAAAGTATTATATGAGATTTGTATTTGATTAATATCTTCATATAAATACAAAAATCAAGAAATAAATCATAATATTGAAGAAATAAAATGAGAAAAACAGCATTGTAAAGTAATAAATCCATAAAAAGAAAGATATATACATTTTTTATATTAGGAACTCTTTGTTTAAAGTAATGGTTAAGGAATTATGGTGGAATATTTAGTAAAAATAAAATTCTACTAAGGAAGATTGTGTTTGTAAAACACAAAATGATTCATTGGTTTTGAAAGTATACTAAATACGATGATTGAAAATTTCCATAATTATTCATATGAAACGGTTGAAATATCCCAAACAAATAATAAAATTCATCATTAGAATCAAATGAAATATACACCCATAAATAATAAAAGATCATTTTATTTTTCTAACCATACAGTTGTATGTTACAAATTTGGTAATGAATGGATAGATAATGTATTAAATAAACACTCCACACAAAT
The DNA here is from genome assembly GCA_963277665.1 of Viscum album. Lineage (NCBI taxonomy): Eukaryota > Viridiplantae > Streptophyta > Magnoliopsida > Santalales > Viscaceae > Viscum > Viscum album. Next base: position 538,903,558 of record OY728125.1, on the reverse strand, counting down.
AAAATTTTAAAATGACGCTCTTATGAAATTAGTTCTACACTAAAGAGAAACATATAATGTAATATGTTATAGAACACAACAAATATTCTATGTAGAAAACCAATTTTTCATTAAGAAGATTAAGGATAGATGGATATTGTTGGTGTTGTGGTATTTATGGAAAAAATAAATATAATTATTGTCAAAACATGTATCTCCCTAGGAATATGTATGAATTAAGGGGGAACAATGATGGAAGAAGTGTGGGAAACATTCTTAAGTTATATGAAGAAGGAAAGGAAAAGTCATAATATGTGAGAATGATTCCAATGAAAATTTGATTGGAATACCTTGATAATGTTTTTGGATGGTGTGACCACCTATGTCACTTTGGAAAAGAATTTTTGAAACCCTATCAAGATAATATTCTTTTGCAATAAAATAAAATGATCTCATAAAGAAGACAGTTGACATAAGAGACTTCTTTGTTCCAAATCCTATAAAATCTAGAAAAATTATCAAACCATTTATTCATGAAAGTGGATTCTACCCACATATAATACATGATACAGATATCCTGAATGATATTGAAGATGATGAAGGAGGAGTAGTCACATTTGATAAATTATTATTCCTTAAAAATCAGCATAATAGGATCTTATACGATTGAAACCCATAAACTGGAATATATATAAGTTCTTTACATTGATGGGATGAAAAAATACTAAGTGATCTCTAACAATGTTATTAGAGTATGGAAGTTATCATCAGAAAGGTTTCATGTATCATCTGAAGATTGAAATATGAAAAAGTTATTACTATGGGGGAAAGAACCCAGGGAAATGTATTTCAGATTGGGGATCTTTGTAACTCATAAAAAAAAATTACTAAAGATGAAAATATCTTTTGGCACTGTATTCTTAGGAATAATACCTAAAAATATGAGAAAACCCTTTATAGAATATATTTTAAGATTCTTACCACAACTGAAAAGGAATGCCGATGTTTTTTGTAAAAATTTCCTAAATTTATGGATGGTCAGTAACAAGCATAATAATGTTATAATCCAACACACCATACCACATTAAATCATTCACTATAATAGTTTTGGTCTAACGAGACATTAATTTTCAAAAGGTGGTTTGTAAATTTTTACTCTCATTGATGATTTTAATCAAATGAACAATTTTTTATGAATCATAAATTAGGGGCTAAAAGTGTGTAAAGATTATTGAAAATGGATGTTAAGAAATAATTGATTTTTTATATAAAAAACATGATAAATAAAAATATATATGAGCACACAAGAAATGATTTTGAGTCCTAACTATGAAAAAATAGAATCAAATATTAATATACTGCCCCTACACTCCCCATGAAAATTGATTAGTGGAATGAAATAATATAAGTTTGGATAAAATGGAGAGAATTATTCTCATTGGATATAAACCTTCTAAAAAATTATATAGAATATTTATGTTCGGCTATTTAGTTTCAAAATAGATGTTTGATGTGGCCAGAATAAAAAATGGATCCTTTTGAGATTTGGTATTAGAAAAATGCAATAGGGAAATAAATAAATGTTTTTTCAATTCCTTTCATATTGAATATCAAAAATCCAAATCTTTGAAAGATTCATGAGATGGTATATGAAATAATTATTATGGTTTCTCTCTATATGTTAGAATATTAAAATTCTGGGAAACGAAAATTCATAAGTTATTCGATTCCTAAGACATAGAATTTTTCAAGAATCCAACATCATTGAAATAAATTGTTTAATATATTATAAAAAATTTATTTCTAACATTAAATAAACCTAATATAAGGAAATATATGTACTATAGAAAATGTGAACAATATGAGGACCACAAATATTATTATAAAAATGATACTGAAAGAAAATATTTCAAATTTATTAATTTATAAAAACAAATTGGATCTAAAAAATAATTAGAAATAAAAAACCTCAAATTTAGTCATTCAGGAAACTCCTATTTTAGAATCAAACATCAGTTATCCCACATTTAGAACCATGGTCACTTTTAAATATAGTTTAACATAACGATTAGTTAGATTCTATGAATGAAGAGTTAGATAAAATTGAAAAAAAGTACAGCTAGGATCTTGTTACTTAACCAAAAAGAATGTATGTTATAGGAAGAAAGTGGGTGTTCAAAAACATAATCCACAAACATAGAAAAATTTATGTAAAAAAAGATTGACTTTCTTCAATGTTTTCTCATAGGATGATGGTGTGGATTCTGAATAAATATTTTCCCATGCTTTGATACTTATTTCTAAAAGAATGTTATTAGGGGTCACTGCACATCGTTTTACAGATCCTATCAGATGGATGTTAAGTTAGGATTATTAAATTGAGAAATTATAAAGGAATCCTATCTCGAAGTACCTAATGGGTTATTAATTGAAAAATGTGGTACAATTGTGTGTAGGATAAACAAATTTTGTATGAGTCAAAACAGGCCCCTTGATCCTAGTACTCTAAATATTACATTTACCTCAAATAGTTGATCATTTCTAATGGAAAAGTTGATAGAAATTGTTATGTGAAGAAGTTGAGAAAAAATACCCCATTTTTGATTTTTTATATTGATGATATAATTTTTATAGTATATAACAATAAAAATTGTAAATAATTTTTCAAACAAATGAATGAAAATGTTGAGATGTCAATGATGGGAGAATTAACATTATTTATGGGATTACTTGGTCAAAAAAGGTGATATATATTTTCCTATCTTAATAAAATTATTCCACCGAGTTTTTAAAAAATGTTTGTGTTAATGAATAAAAATAATTTTCTAAACCTAACATCATCTGTAGGATATTGAGTGAAAATGTGGTTTGGAAAAGTGTTAATCATAAAGACTTATGAAAATTGATAGAATTTTTACCTTATTTTCCTACCTGAAAACAAAAAAAAATTATATTTGATGTTACATTGTGGGAAAGATATTATTTTTATTCTAAGTAATCGGGATTGACGGTGAGAAATGGGATACTCATGTATATTAGAATAATAACCTATTATGGCATGATTTATAGAATAAGTAAGGAGATAAACCTTCTTGGATACACTATGGTTGATTTTATGAGATTTTAATGTTATAAAATAAATATCAGGGGGTACATTCTTCTTGGGATCATGTTGGGTGAACTAGAATAGTGACAAATAATGTACTGTAACATTGAGAATAGTGGAAGGATAATATGTTGTCTCTACCCACTATTTTACAAAAATGGTGTGGTTGAATGTTCAGCAAGAAGATTTGTCCGTAAATATTAAAAACACATTGAATATTTGTTGTGATAATAAAATTTTAAATATTATTTCCATATATCATTCACAAAATTTATGATCATACCACATTGATATATAATATCACTTCATTATATAAAAAGTTGTTCATGGAGATTTTATTCTTGAATAAATTTCATCAATGTATCAAATTTTTGATGTTTACTGAAAATATATACCAAGAGAATTATTTGACCAACTGAGGTTTTGAAGGAACTTTTTTACACCACTGAATACATCCTTATGTTCATATTGAATTTAACCACCATTATTTTGATTATGTTGTAAAATGGGGAGAGTAAGTAATCATTATAATAAGAAAACATTGAGGGGAAGTTTATTGTAACATGGATAAAAAATTTCATTTCATCTAGGGATGGAATTACATAAGAAAATATCCATAATTTTGGTTTCAGAACATCCTCTATGATATAGGTTGTGGCTAGATTTAAATTTTAGAAAATTGTTGTTAAAAAATGTTAAAGTTTTAATGAATGTTTCTATTAATAAAAATTCACACACACACAAACATATTAGATGTATTTATTTAATATCTATTCATGCTTTATTAGATAATGATTTTTTTTTTGTTTTTTAAGAAATTGGAGATCAATTCTCAAAAAATGATCTGTTATAATTTCAAAAAAAGTAGATATCACACATTGTGAAACAAGTTCAATACATGGATTCCTCATGTACAAGACACATGTGGACCGAAGGAAACTGATGAAACCATTTCCAACTATGAATCCATAGGCCAAAAAAATACATGACACGAAGACATTACACAACATGAATGTTTTGAGTTCTAAACATCCAAAGGCTCATGTCATGAAATCTATGTGATACAATATTCATAGAGATTGTTTGGAGATATGAGTTGAAGATAGGAATTCCATTTACATGTCATTAGATGATGAAGATTATATATATTATGGAATAGGCTTTGAATAAACAAATAGTTTGACTTTCATTATTTCACTATTTTTTTCTGGACATTCCATAAATACATATCCCATATTTATTTTCCCATGTCTCTGATTCCTTTTCTCCTACACTTAATTTTTAAATAATTTTCTATTGATGTTTCATTTTTTATTAGTGTTTCAATGAAATTTTTCATTTTTAAATTCCTATAATTGTACTCATATAAGATTTTGATTAATTTTAAATTTATTCAATCAATTCACACTAAAATAATAATTGATTAATTATTATATCAGGATTGTTTTTGATTTCCCTTTCACCAGTTCCCATTTTTATCATGTCTGGTTATTCCCCTAGGGTTGGGGGTTGAGAGTAGGGGTTTTTTTAAAACAAATTAATCCTTAAATTAAAACAGGGGTAATTCTTTACTCTATTATTAGTTTAATAATTATTGTTAATTTCATTTTGTTGCACCACAATGGTCTGGGGAACTACAATTCAAGGATGCTGACCTAGATGGAGTTGAGCAGAATAGGGCCAATCACATGTGATTATTTCTTCTCTTGAAGCCAAAATTATTTCACCTGGGTTGTTGGATAAATCTATACCAAAGAGTAGTTTCCGGATTATTTAGAATAAAATTGGATTGACCAAATCCAATTGGTGACATACACACTACTTTTCATCCTAATCCATCAGACTATCATAAGATATATTTAGGAATACGATTTTCTTAATCCCTGAAATTGTCCATGATCCATCTATTTCTCCTTAAAAAACCATACTATCTATGTCTTATAAATGAAAACCTATAAGGGCTAAATTAGGAATCCATTTTTCTAGTTCTAATTGATAGGTTCCAAGAATTGTTAGTTTGTCCCAATGGGTTTGACCTCATGCTCCAATGGGGCTACACCATGGTAGCTAGTGTCATTTTAGATTATAAACATATAATATGATCAATTCCCATGAAGAATCTATGATTATATGTGTGTAGATAATTTTTTTTGTCATTTCTAATGAATAGTTATTACTTTGGCAGAGTTTTCTTTTAATATAAACACAATATTACATCACCTGTTCTTTTCCCGTTTTCCTTTCTTTTTAAAATTTTCCCAGCAAAAGTAGCATATACAACCATGTAATTATTCTAGTGCATGATCTAGGGTGCGTTGACTCATTCGTAGAACTTAGAATCAATAAAATTTCAATATTATGATCTCCAGATAGAATGATATATTTCTTCACCAATTTATTCTATTATGGATGATCATTAAAATATCATACAACCTATCCCTCCAAATGATTAATATGTAACACCTGAACAATAAGGAGATAAATTGTTTCTACATGAGTGAATGGTCATATAATATGGATTCCCATACATTTGTGGTATTTTTCCTCACATCTAAAATCCTCCAATCCAAAAAATACACCGTTGAAATTAAACCTAGAATCATTCACATGATCTAGATCCAAGGAAAATTCAATGGACTTCTATGTGAAGATCCAGATGAGAATATCCTAAGTTGCCTAGAAGTTTGTGACACCTTCTAAAGTCAATGTTAATGTTCTGACGTGATCCAAATTATAGTTTTCCCCTTCTCCTTGTGTGATAGATATATATGTTGGCTCAAAATCCATGGTCCATCGTCCATTAGGAATTTTGAAGATTTTCTCAAAATGTTTCTAGACAAATATTTCCCACCTATATGAACCAGAAATCTCATAAATGATTTCCAAAACATCACCCAGGTAGATGTGGAATCAACTTGGTCAGTATGAAATCACATCAAATGGATGAATGAAAAGTTCCCATATCTCAGACCGAATGTGTGGCTATAGCTTCAAATATTTTTCCAAGGTCAAAAATCAACTCCACATATTGTGTTAGACCCTTCTAGTGATGAATGATGCATGATCAAATATCATGGTGATAGAAGTTCTCTTTTAGATAAAATCTCATGAAATTATATTTTTCAGCATAGTGATCGAAAACCGCCTCGATATGGAATTCACCAAGTGGAAGAGAATACCAACCATTCAGCCCATGTTGAAGCCCTTGTAAAGAAGCTAAAAAAAATTCACCTATATTTTCCACCACTACTACCTCCTATCCCTGTTATAGAAATTCATGCATGTGATCTGTGTAGAGTATAGAACCAATTCTAGGACTATTGATAAGGAATTGATCAATCCTAACATCTTGATTTTAGATATATAAATTACAATTATCAAAATTAATAGTTTACAAAACCCCAACAATATTATCAGTTATATTATCCTCAAATTCCTGTTCAAAATCTATAAGAAACCAATAAAGGATACTATCAATAGAGGAGTGGTCAAAACCACTATTAAATTAAGGGCCACCTGGGTACCCACCAAAAAATTTAGCTCCTTGACCACAACAATCACATCATCAACAAACATTTCCCCATGATCCCACCAATTTCCACTTTCCTATAATCACCAATTTTAGAAGTCTCTACTAAGGAAACTATAACAGTCCCCACATCTATAGTTAAATCATGAAGAACTACTCATTGTATTGGTTCACATGTAAGACCATCGGATGACAACCCAAGATATAGTGATATATAGTCAAAGGGATAACCTCCAAAATCAAGATCACCAAGCGAGAAAAATATCTAAGATACTATCAAGCTGATTATTGGGTATGTTGCTCGATATTACTGAGATACATCTAATAAAGCTAACCAAAGCTGTAGCCCTTATGAGTAGAAAAACACTAAAATTTTAGCAACCATTCATAAGAATGAAAAAATAAGTTAAGATAACTTAAAATTAATTTAAAAATATTCATAAAAGATTGATATGGTGGAACACAAAAAAATAGAAACGAAAAAAATCCCAAATCACAACCAACTGAAGAATCTCATATACAAGAGAAGCCTGAAAAAGTAAAATTTTAAATGGAACTACCACCATAAAACCCCATCTTCACTTTATAGAGATATTGAGACAATGAAATATGAAGGGGAAACACACAATGTTTTTATATGTTTTTAAGAATATACAAATCAATATCCCCTTTGTAAATTCCAGCAATTATATTTTGACCTATGAAAAAATTATTTAAGGAGATTCTCTCCAATAAAAGAAAAATGGAAGCCTGATGATTATCTCCTTAAATTAATAATACATTGTAGTCATTCAGGGAAGTATTCAACTAATTATGAGAGACCCTAGAAGATTAATTTTTCTATACACTCTTGGAATGGGAAAATTTTGAAATCTTTATGCCACACTAGAATAAGTATTTATATCATCCCATTGAATTTCTTTTGGAATCTAGGGATCAAATATTTAAAAACAACAAGAGATTAAAATTAATTGACTACCCTCTAATTCAAGAACCCTGGGGACTTATTGAGGATGTTTTAGCTAAGGTTGGTAAATTCATTCCTTTAGTTGATTTCTTTATCATGTATATGGATGAATAATGAGATGTTACAATTATTATATGGAGACTATTTTTTCAACTATAAATTTGTTGAATTATGTGAATTAGGGAAGGATGATTATCATAATTAGATATGAAAAAGTAGTATTAAATTTAACAAATCATCCCATCAAGGGGGAAATTAATTTGATTTTCAAACTATCATTCTGATTGATGAGGAAGACAATTACATGACCATTGAAAATGATAGAGAGACTGTTTATCTTAATTAATAGAAGTTTAATGAACATGAGGATGTGAATTAGAGTTAACCTATAATGAGGGAGACCATTCAACCATTTATACCCTTAGTCACTAAGCCAATAATATTATAATTGAATCTGCTACTATATACATTAATGTACTCATTATTAGAAACTCTTCAGACACTTCATTTATCCTCAGTTCAGATCTAAATCAAGTTCAAAATGATAAAAAATTGATGTCATGAAATGGGATAAAAACTAAATTTCCTTAGGTGTGGATGATGTCAAGGTGATTATTCCTACAATTTTCAATAAAAAAACTTTTCTAGAGGAAGGTACATAACCAAATTGTTAACCCCATTGGAAACATAAACCACTAATTGAAGATATAGTATAGAAGGAAGCACTACATATTCTTATAGTTGTTATGATATATTACATCATTAATAGTGAGTATGTGAAACTTCTATATGGTTTCCTAAATAAATGTTTTTGGACTATTATTAAAAACAATGAACTTGATTGAATCTCAAATTGAACCATTGTTGGAAGGATATAATATTTTTACTATAAATATATTAACATGGTGACTAAAAAAGGCCATTTTCAATCCCATTCATTGATCATATTCTAATGAAACAAGGCGAGCATGAATTCTTTTGTTTTCTGAATGAATATTTTGAATGTAATGAAATACAATTCAATAATATATATTTTTTGAAATATATTTTTCCATGTACATTAAAATCCCTCTTCAATTTAACAGTTTAATTTGGAATATTAAATGCACTGAATAAATTTCTGCGGTTCATGAAACATATTTCCAATGAATTATCCAATACATTTCTAGAGATTTCCATTGATTATTTCATTGTTTACAAAAAAATTGAATACTTATTATGTATTCTAGTGTTATTGTTCCAATGTTTTGTATAGAATTGAATAGTGTTGAAGTTGGAAAAATGTCATTTTATGGTCCAAGGAGGCATAATCCTCAAACATAAAATAACTAAGAATGACATTGATGTTAACCCCAAAAAGAGAAAGGTGACCAAAGAATTACCTAAAACTATAACCATCAGAGGTATAAAGAGTTTTATATACCATGTAAGATTTTATCACCACTTCATCCAATATTAGGAAATAATATCCCACCTACTGACACACCTATTATCTAAGGACACTCTATTCGATTCCACTAAAGTGTTAGTGTAACTGGTAAAAAATCTATCCATGTAAATCTCCTTCCTATAATTATTTAGTATAATAAATATCATATGAAATCTCATATAAGACACAAAATTATTTTTATAAATTAAGAATGATTGGAATATGAGGTACTTCAAGAAGTTAAAGAACTTATACCTACGAAATAGTAACTTGACCTTTGGAATAGAAATGTGACCACTAGGAATAGTAATTTAGACATTAGAATAGTGACATAATATATGAAAGTATAAATAATACATAGGTATCTTATTAACGATAATTTTATATAATTATATCATAGTGTAAGTAAATAAATATTTTAAAAAATATTAATGAAGTGTTGGAATTTTTATAAAACATAAATTCTTATTTCTATTTTTATAAGTAATATAATCATCTTAATGAAAAATTACTTCTTTACAAAAGATTTATACATTTATATTTTTTTTATTGTTATAATAATATTCTTAGAGAACATACTTAATTTTTTAAAGTCTTATAATATCAGTTATAATTCTAAATTAAGTAATTTCTAAGTAAATGATGATTTCAGTTAAAAATTATATTTCTCTTATTTAGAAAATTATTTTCTAAAAATAGATATTTTTTTAACTCTATGTGTCAAAAGATGTGTGGGGTGATTTTTTTATTTTTCTGAAATAAAGAATTTTTTTGTGAATAGTAAAATATGATAATTTACGATAAAAGTAAAATACATCAATTATTGATTAATAGATGACATAAGGGTGATGTAAGCCCCAAATCAAAATCTATACTTCATTAATTTAATATAATTACTGATAATTAAAATAATAATCGATGTCTCGATCCAAAATAAAAAAATAATGTATAAAATATTGAGAAAACCACCCTCTCCTCCACTACAAACACCACCCCTAGATCCTGGTACCCTAAATATGACATTTACCTCAAATAGTTGATCATTTCTAATGGAAAAGTTGATAGAAATTGTTATGTGAAGAAGTTGAGAAAAAATACCCCAATTTTGATTTTTTATTTTGATGATATAATTTTTATAGTATATAATAATAAAAATTGTAAATAATTTTTCAAAAAAATGAATGAAAATGTTGAGATGTCAATGATGGGAGAATTAACCTTATTCATGGGATTACTTGGTCAAAAAAGGTGATATATATTTTCCTCTCTTAATAAAATAATCCACTGAGTTTCTAAAAAATGTTTGTGTTAATGAATAAAAATAATTTTCTAAGCCTAACATCATCTGTATGATATTGAGTGAAAATGTGGTTTGGAAAAGTGTTAATCCTAAAGACTTATGAAAATTGACAGAATTTTTACCTTATTTTCCTACCTGAAAACAAAAAAAAATTATATTTGATGTTACATTGTGGGAAAGATATTATTTTTTTCTAAGGAATCAGGATTGATGGTGCGAAATGGGATACTCATGTATATTAGAATAATAACCTATTATGGCATGATTTATAGAATAAGTAAGGAGATAAACCTTCTTGGATACACTATGGTTGATTTTATGAGATTTTAATGATAGAAAATAAATATCAGGGGGTACATTCTTCTTGGGATCATGTTGGGTGAACTAGAATAGCGACAAATAATGTTCTGTAACATTGAGAATAGTGGAAGGAGAATATGTTGTCTCTACCCAATATTTTACAAAAATGGTGTGGTTGAATGTTCATCAAGATTATTTGTCCGTAAATATTAAAAACACATTGAATATTGTTTGTGATAATAAAATTTTAATTATTATTTCCATATATCATTCACAAAATTTATGATCATACCACATTGATATATAATATCAATTCATTATATAAAAAGTTGTTCATGGAGATTTTATTCTTGAATAAATTTCATCAATGTATCAAATCTTTTATGCTTATTGAAAATATATACCAAGAGAAATATTTGACAAAATGAGGTTTTGAAGGAACTTTTTTCCACCACTGAATACATCCTTATGTTCATATTGAATTTAACCACCATTATTTTGATTATGTTGTAAAATTGGGAGAGTAAGTAATCATTATAATAAGAAAACATTGAGGGGAAGTTTATTGTAACATGAATAAAAAATTTCATTTCATCTAGGGATGGAATTAATTAAAAAAAATATCCATAACTTTGGTTTCAGTACATCCTCTATGATATAGGTTGTGGCTAGATTTAAATTTTAGAAAATTGTAGTTAAAAAATGTTACAGTTTTAATGAATGTTTCTATTAATAAAAATTCACACACACACACACACATATTAGATGTATTTATTTAATATCTATTCATGCTTTATTAGATAATGATTTTTTTTGTTTTTTAAGAAATTAGAGATCAATTCTCAAAAAATGATCTCTTATAATTTCAAAAAAAATTAGATATCACACATTGTGAAACAAGTTCAATATGTGGATTCCTCAAGTACAAGACACATGTGGACCGAAGACAACTGATGAAACCATTTCCAACTATGAATCCATAGGCCAAAAAAATACATGACATGAAGACATTACACAACATGAATGTTTTGAGTTCTAAACCTCCAAAGGCTCATGTCATGAAATCTATGTGATACAATATTTATAGAGATTGTTTGGCGATATGAGTTGAAGATAGAAATTCCATTTACATGTCATGAGATGATGAAGATTATATATATTATGAAATAGGCTCTGAATAAAAAAATATTTTGACTTACTTTCTTTATTTCACGGTTTTTTTCTGGACATTCTATAAATACATATCCCATATTTATTTTCCCATGTCTCTGATTCCTTTTCTCCTACACTTCATTTTTAAATAATTATCTATTGGTGTTTCATTTTTTATTAGTGTTTCAATGAAAGTTGTCATTTTTAAATTACTATAGTTGTACTCATATAAGATTTTGATTAATTTTAAATTTATTCAATCACTTCACACTAAAATAATAATTGATTAATTATTATATCAAAATTGTTTTTGATTTCCCTTTCACCAGTTTCCATTTTTATCATGTCTGGTTATTCCCCTATGGTTGGGGTTGAGATTAGGGTTTTTTAAAACAAATTAATCCTTAAATTAAAACAGGGGTAATTGTTTACTCAATTATTAGTTTAATAATTATTGTTAATTTCATTTTGTTGCACCACAATGGTCTGGGGAACTACAATTCAAGGATGTTGACCTAGATGGAGTTGAGCAGAATAGGACCAATCACATGTGATTATTTCTTCTCTTGAAGCTAAAATTATTTCACCTGGGTTGTTGAATAAATCTATACCAAAGAGTTGTTTCCGGATTATTTAGAATAAAATTGGATTGACCAAATCCAATTGGTGACATACACACTACTTTTCATCCTAATCCATCAGACTATAATAAGAGATATTTAGGAATACGATTTTCCTAATCCCTGAAATTGTCCATGATCCATCTATTTCTCCTTAAAAAAAACCATACTATCTATGTCTTATAAATGAAAACCTATTAGGGATAAATTAGGAATCCATTTTTCTAGTTCTAATTGATAGGTTCCAAGAATTGTTAGTTTGTCCCAATGGGTTTGACCTCATGCTCCAATGGGGCTACACCATGGTAGCTAGTGTTATTTTAGATTATAAACATATAATATGATCAATTCCCATGAAGAATCTATGACGCTATGTGTGTAGATAAATTTTTTTTGTCATTTCTAATGAATAGTTATTACTTTGGCAGAGTTTTCTTTTAATGTGAACATAAGATTACCTCACTTGTTCTTTTCGCGTTTTCCTTTCTTTTTAAAATTTTCCCAGAAAAAGTAGCATATACATCCATGTAATTATTCTAGTGCATGATCCAGGGTGTGTTGACTCATTCGTAGAGCTTAGAATCAAGAAAATCTCAATATTTTGATCTCCATATAGAATTATATAATTCTTCACCAATTTATTCTATTATGGATGATCATTAAAATCTCATACAACCTATCCCTCCAAATGATCAATATGTAACACCTGAACAATAGGGAGATAAATTGTTTCTACATGAGTGAATGGTCCTAGAATATGGATTCCCACACATTTGTGGTATTTTTCCTCACATCGAAAATCCTCCAATCCAAAAAATACACCTTTGAAATTAACCCTAGAATCATTCACATGATCTAGATCCAAGGAAAATTCAATGGACTTCTATGTGAAGATCCACATGAGAATATCTTAAGTTTCCTAGAAGTTTGTGACACCTTCTAAAGTCAATGTTAATGTTCTGACGTGATTCAAATTATAGTTTTCCCCTTCTCATTGTGTGATAGATATATATATTGGATCAAAATCCATGGTCTATCGTCCATTAGGAATTTTGAAGATTTTATAAAAATGTTTCTAGACAAATATTTCCCACCTATATGAACCAGAAATCTCATAAATGATTTCCAAAACATCACCCATGTGGATGTGGAATCAACTTGGTCATTATGCAATCACATCAAAGGCATGAATGAAAAGTTCCCATATCACAGACCTAATGTGTGGCTATAGCTTCAAATAATTTTCAAAGGTCAAAAATCAACTCCACATATTGTATTAGACCCTTATATTGATGACTGATGCATGATCAAATATCATGATGATAGAAGTTCTCTTTTAAATAAAATCTCATGAAATTATATTTTTCAGCATAGTGATCGAAGACCGCCTCGATATGGAATTCACCAAGTGGAAGAGAATACCAACCTTTCAGCCCATGTTGAAGCCCTTGTAAAGAAGCTAAAAAAATTTCCCCTAAAATTTCCACCACTACTACCTCCTATCCCTATTATAGAAATTCATGCATGTGATCTGTGTAGAGTCTAGAACCAATTCTAGGACTATTGAGAAGGAATTGATCAATCCCAACATCTTGATTTTAGATATATAAATTACAATTATCAAAATTAATAGTTTAAAAAACCCCAACAATATTATTAGTTATATTATCATCAAATACCTGTTCAAAATCTATAAGAAACCAATAAAGGATACTATCAATAGAGGAGTGGTCAAAACCACTATTAAATTAAGGGCCACCTGGGTACCCACCAAAAAATATAGCTCCTTGACCACAACAATCACATCATCAACAAACATTTCCCCATGATCCCACCAATTTCCACTTTCCTATAATCACCAATTTTAGAAGTCTCTACTAAGGAAACCACAATAGTCCCCACCTCTATAGTTAAATCATGAAGAACTACTCATTGTATTGGTTCACATGTAAGACCATAGGATGACTACCCAAGGTATAGAGATATATAATCAAAGGGATAGCCTCCAAAATCATGATCACCAAGTGGGAAAAATATCTAAGATACTATCAAGATGATTATCAGGTATGTTGCTCAATATTACTGAGATACATCTAATAAATCTAACCAATGTTGTAGCCCTTATGAGTAGAAAAACACTAAAATTTTAGCAACCATTCATAAGAATGAAAAATAAGTTAAGATAACTTAAAATTAATTTAAAAATCTTCATAAAAGATTGATATGGTGGAACACAAAAAAATAGAAATGAAAAAAAAATCCCAAATCACAGACAACTGAAGAATATAATATACAAGAGAAGCCAGAAAAAGTAAAATTTTAAATGGAACTACCACCATAAAACTCCATCTTCACTTTATAGAGATATTGAGACAATGAAATATAAAGGGGAAACACACAATGTTTTTAGATGTTTTTAAGAATATACACATCAATATCCCCTTTGTAATTTCCATCAATAATATTTTGACCAATGAAAAAATTATTTAAGGAGATTCTCTCTAATAAAAGAAAAATGGAAGCCTGATGATTTATCTCCTTAAATTAATAATACTTTGTAGTCATTTAGGGTAATATTCCACTAATTATGAGATACCCTAGAAGATTAATTTTTCTATACACTCTTGGAATGGGAAAATTTTGAAATATTTATGCCACACTAGAATAAGTATTTATGTCATCCCATTGAATTTCTTTTGGAATCTAGGGAACAGATATTTAAAAACAACAAGAGATTAAAATTAACTGACTACCCTCTAATCCAAGAACCCTGGGGACTTATTGAGGATGTTTTAGTTAAGGTTGGTAAATTCATTCCTTTAGTTGATTTCTTTATCATGTATATGGATGAATAATGAGATATTACAATTATTATATGGAGACTATTTTTTCAACTAGAAATTTGTTGAATTATGTGAATTAGGGAAGGATGATTATCATAATTAGATATGAAAAAGTAGTGTTAAATTTAACAAATCATCCCATAAAGGGGGAAATTAATTTGATTTTCAAACTATCATTCTGATTGATGAGGAAGATGATTACATGACCATTGAAAATGATAGAGAGACTGTTTATCTTAATTAATAGAAGTTTAATGAACATGAGGATGTGAATTAGAGTTAGCCTATAATGAGGGAGACCATTCTACCATTTATAACCTTATTCACTAAGCCAATAATATTAGAATTGAATCTGCTACTATATACATTAATGTACTCATTATTAGAAACTCTTCAGACACTTCATTTATCCTCATTTCAGATCTAAATCATGTTCAAAATGATAAAAAAAATTGATGTCATGAAATGGCATAAAAACTTAATTTCCTTAGGTTTGGATGATGTCAAGGTGATTATTCCTTCAATTTTCAATAAAAAAACATTTCTAGAGGAAGGTACATAACCAAATTGTTAACCCCATTGGAAACATAAACCACTAATTGAAGATATAGAATAGAAGGAACCACTACATATTCTTATAGTTGTTATGATATATTCCATCTTTAATAGTGATTATGTGAAACTTCTATATGGTTTCCTAAATAAAGGGCTCTGGACTATTATTAAAAACAATGAACTTGATTGAATCTCAAATTTTACCATTGTTGGAGGGATATAATATTTTTACTATAAATATATTAACATGGTGACTCGAAAAGGCCATTTTCAATCCCATTCATTGATCATATTTTAATGAAACAAGACGAGCATGAATAATATTGTTTTCTGAATGAATATTTTGAATATAATGAAATTCAATTCAACAATATATATTTTTTGAAATATATTTTTCCATGTACATTAAAATCCCTTTTCAATTTAACAGTTTAATTTGGAATATTAAATGCACTGAAAAAATTTCAGCGGTTCATGAAACACATTTCCAATGAATTATCCAATACGTTTCTAGAGATTTCCATGGATGATTTCATTGTTTACAAAAAAAATTGAATACATGTTATGTATTCTATTGTTATAGATCCAATGTTATGTATAGAATTGAATAGTGTTGAAGTTGGAAAAATGTCATTTTATGGTCCAAGGAGGCATAATCCTCAAACATAAAATAACTAAGAATGACATGGATGTTAACCCAAAAAAGAGAAAGGTGACCAAAGAATTACCTAAAACTATAACCATCAGAGGTATAAAGAGTTTTATATCCCATGTAAGATTTTATCACCACTTCATCCAATATTAGGAAATAATATCCCACCCATGACACACCTATTATCTAAGGACAATCTATTCGATTCCACTAATGTGTTAGTGTAAATGATAAAAAATCTATCCATGTAAATCTCCTTCCTATAATTATTTAATATAATAAATATCATATGAAATCACATATAAGACACAATATTATTTTTATAAATTAAGAATGATTGGAATATGAGGTACTTCAAGAAGTTAAAGAACATATACCTACGAAATAGTAACTTGACCTTTGGAATAGAAATGTGACCACTAGGAATAGTAATTTAGACATTAGAATAGTAACATAATATATGAAAGTATAAATAATACTTAGGTATCTTATTAACGATAATTTGATATAATTATATCATAGTGTATGTAAATAAATATTTTAATAAATATTAACGAAGTGTGGGAATTTTTATAAAACATAAATTCTTATTTCTATTTTTATAAGTAATATAATTATCTTAATGAAACATTACTTCTTTACAAAAGATTTATACATTTATATTTTTTATGGTTATAATATTATTCTTAGAGAACATACTTAATTTTTTAAAGTGTTATAAAATCAGTTATAATTCTAAATTAAGTAATTTCTAAGTAAATGATGATTTCAGTTAAAAATTATATTTCTCTTATTTAGAAAATTATTTTCTAAAAATAGATATTTTTTTAACTCTATGTGTCAAAAGATGCGTGGGATGATTTTTTTTATTTTTCTGAAATACAGAAATTTTTTGTGAATAGTAAAATATGATAATTTACGATAAATGTAAAATACATCAATTATTGATTCATAGATGAAATAAGGGTGATGTAAGACCCAAATCAAAATCTATACTTCATTAATTTAATATAATTACTGATAATTAAAATAATAATCAATGTCTTGATCCAAAATAATAAGATAATGTATAAAATAATGAGAAAACCACCCTCTCCTCCACTACAAACACCACCCCTCAGCACCACTCTTAGTCACACCTTTAATGAATTGAGAATTGTCTGGTTTTTTCAAATAACCTTCCCAATACCCACACCAACTTCTAGGAGATTATTTTCTCATAAAAATACCAAACCCTTTTCCCTAATGAGGTTCTAAAGGATGACATAGTCAAGAGCTAAAACTCTCTTTCTATTCCTTTTAATTTATTTTCAATTTTATTTTTGTTCTTATCATGTCCTCACATACCCCAATCCAAGAAAAAATATAACTCTGGCATATTTTATACATTGGAATGTTGTTTTTTTAGTGGAAAATTCATCTTATAATCTCTACCCATTTCCATTTATTCTATAAATTAAAATATTGTTTGTTGTGTGTCGATATACCACCATTGTGGAGGGTTTGTTTAAATTTTTCATTATCACTTTCAAGGAAGGTTATAAAACCAAAATTATAGTTAAATAAGACTTTATTATACATATTATAATTTATATAATGTATTTTACCAAATATATAATTATGTTTCAAAATAAAATAATAGAACACCATAATGGTTGTAAAATCTGCCAAAAAAAATTAAGTCATTTTCATTAATAATTTATCTAATGATTCATACTCATACCATATAACCAAATGAAATATAATAACAAATTAAATTCTATTTTTTCATTAATGACATATAATTTTGACTCTATATAATCATTCTAATTTTACATGAACTTCCTTACTCATATACAATTGAATAGATCATGAAAACCAAGAAAAAAACTCTTAAATGATGAAATTAATCTCAATAAATCATACAAAATACCATAAATGAACATAATAAAACTATAATGAATAAAATTCATTTTTAAAAGGTTATTTATTTTTAATATATTTAATTTAATTGATTGTCTAATATATTAATATGATGAAAGTATTTGGACATAATGTAAGAGGATTCTCAAAATCAACTCTCCTTCTTTGGGTTTTCCATATTTCACTCCAATTTAATTATTAATGTTCTATTAATGTTCCTTAAATACCATTTATTTATCCCATCCTTTATTTTTCTAGTATACATGTTTCTAATCTTAGTTTCTGACAAAAGAAATGATTTTTCCAAAAGAGATCTTCCTTCAAAAACCTAAACATGTACTTATCATGAGATTGTTTCTTCTTCACGCAATAGTGATGATTCATATACCAATTATGTTATTAACTATTTCTTTTTTGAACCGAAAATTTTATTAATGTATGATTTATGAAATGAAACCCATTCATTGTCATTGGTTATTTATATCCATGATTAATATATGTTTTATGTGGTATGCATGATAATGTAAATGATATGATGTGATGGGTGCACATAGAATTAAATATCCCATGTAAATGATATGATGTGATGGGTGGACATTGAATTATATAGATCTAAAATTTGATTTTTAATGTGATATATCTCATGAGAAGAAGTGAAATATGGATAAAAATGATTCTATCTTTGTTCTCCATTATTTGTGGTAGTTTTTCACTATGACACAATGTTTCATTTTTATAAATTTACACATACATACCTTTATCTAATGATTACTCTCATGATTATGATGATTATACACTGATAATGTTATTATAATGCTGATTATAATCAACACATGCTGTATTGATCATTGTTCTTATCTATCCCCTTACTGAGATTTTATCTCACCCCTTCTTTTGATATATATCCTCAGGTTAGTACTTGTACTAAGGAGAACATGAAGACCACTAAGAAGCTAGAGAAGAAAGAATTAAATTAATTTTTATGTTTTATTATTTCAATGTTCTGTATGGTCCTAATTTTATCAAGATACTAATGATTTGGATCCTACTCGTGTAATGATTTCATATTGTTTATCTTCACAATCCTGCAATAATCACATAATAAAAGTAGGGTCATTATAGCCGGTGGGAATTCAGCACTCTAAAAATAGCTTTGTGGTCGTACTAGTCATGGTATAACTGAACTAGGATAATGAATATGAATTCATGTGTGATGCTAGAAATTTATCTAGAGGAAGTTTTTTTGGGATAGTGTACTGTAAACACATTCTATATCACATATTATTTCATACATACACTAAATCAACCTCAAATCAATTATACTACATAAACGATGGATATTTTGTAAAGGTATTTTCTTTTGAAAAAATTTTATCATACCATTTTCTTTAAAAATAATTAGTGTATACAAATAAATGAAAACTAAAATAACTATTGAGATAAAATGATGCCAAACCATGGCTAATAAAGTGGATCCAATTACTAAAATAATTTGAAATTTTCATCAAATACATAGAAGGGACGGAAAATGACATTGTTGACCACTTATCAATAATTCCACTACTGAGTATTGAGGATGATGAATATATAGTTTTTGATGATGAATATCCTAATGAGAATCATTTAAATATAATTACAAAATCAAAAATATTTTATTCTGATATTTAAAATTATATTTCCATAGGATTCCTTTGGACACACTTCTCCTGTCAATAGAGGAATAAGTTCTTGGTTAGTGCTACATGATATTTTGTGGATGAGCTATTCTAATTTAATTGTTGTGTTGATGGAATGGTGTAATGGTGAATCCAAGAGGATAAATTTCAAATAATGGTCAAAATGTGTCACATGTTTCCAGCTAGAGGATATCATTAGCTTAGACATGCTATGGATAAGATCCCCCACATTGGACTATTTTTTCCACACTCCACCATGATGCAAGAAGAATTGTATAATGTTGTGACTGATTCCAGTATAAGGGAACCATTGGAAAAAGAAATGAAATAACTCAAAAACATATCCTTGAAGTGAAAATCATCAATTTATTAATAATTTATTTCATTTACACATTACCTAATTCTTATGGGAAGTATTATATCCTAGTCGGTGTAGATTATGATATGAAAAGGGTAGAAGTTGAAACCACCATTGATGAAATGGTCAAGGTGGTAAACTATTTTTTACGAAAAAAATATTTCTCATGATTTTGGTTTCCTTGATGACTATTTTGTGATTAGGGGACAAACCATACATATACTATCATTAAAATCCTACTTGGAAAATAAAAACATTAATAAAACACTGGAACTCCATAGCACCCAAAAAATAAGGAGAATGCTGAATTTTCTAATCTAGAGATGACAAAAAAATATGGAAAATATAGAAAGTATTATTAGGAATGATTTGAGTCTTTAATTGGATGATTCAATTTGGGAATATCTCATAGCGTATAAAACACCCATTAGAACTTGTCCATTCTAACTAGTTTATGGGAGGCCTCATCACCTACCCATGGAATTAGAGCATCACACTTGTTAGGATATTAAAAATCTAAACATGGATTATAAAAAAGGTAGGAAATAAGGATTAATGAAAATGGATGAGATGAAAGATATTAGAATGTAAGTTTATAATTTTTTTTGAAATTATAAATACAAAACAAAGAAACGGAAAGACCAATGCATTTCACGACAGTTCTTCACACCTATTGATAAGGTTATACTCTTTAACAACCATATGAAGATATTCCATGGGACTATTGAAATACAATGAGGAAAATGAATAACCTTAAAGCTTGATGGTAAAATATTAAAGATTTATCAAGAACCATTTCAAGAGGATTTTGTTCTTTCATTAAAATTAATTTGAATGACAGCCTATAAAGATATCACAATTAAATAAAGAACTAACTTGGAGAAAACCCAGGATATATTCCATAGGGTATAGTGATTTTTTGATGTTTAGGGAGGCTCATAAACACTATTATGATGTTATAGGATCTTTTCCAAATGTTCTTTAAATGGTATAAGTTAGGTTGTGTAAATGTTACACAGCATGAATCAATTAGGGTAAGTGAAATTAATTTGCCACATTTTACACATCATGAATATTATAATCAATTTCGAAACCATGGGGAAAATTTATAATCAATGATTATTGGGCTCATGAGATCCCCACCACCCTATCCAAACATCACCCACCCCTATACGAGCATATACCACTTCTTTTCCCCATCCTTCCCCTTCTTCTACTCCCAATTAAATATTCAGATCATTCTCCTCCCTTCCCAACTTAATCCTTCTTTGAGTAATGGTATGTAGGACCGACATCACCTCATGATCCTACATGTGTGAATCCCAACAAACCAATCATGCTCCACCTAAGTGTTTAGTGAATGCTCTTATCACTCCACCCACTAATCTATTTCCTTCATCATCTGCATCTTTTTTTCCCGCTCCCACAACCTCTATCCATTCTCACTTTTCTTCTAGCCATTCACTGTTCATTTCCAAAAACTTACCCCAACACAACTACCCCTGCTTTTGTGAGCCCATGTAGCATGTGTGTGTGGTATTTATTTGAGGGGAAGACCATGAAGACCAACAAGTCCTTTGATTTTATCATCTTGGAGAAGAATCTTATATACGATAAGTTCTTATAGATCATTATATGGATCCACATATTAAGAATTATGGAGGTACTTGAGGAGACACATTAAGATATATTTCTGGTGTTCCAGACCATGTTGAATCTCAATGCTCTGCGCATCACCATTCATCTTGGTGTTTGACATTGGGAGATTACTTTGGGAGAGAATAGTGTGTTGATTGGTATTTAAACCACTAAGTTTGCTTCTTCTATTGATTATAATTCTCATTGGAGAGATCAAAACAAGGAAGTGAATACAAAAATAATGTATTGGATATCTTATAGGAACTTTTATTTTAAGATTCACATACGGAGAAGATTACCCAGCTGTGTGGTGTCAGCTTATATATAGTGCATCGGGCTCTCTCCCATGCTTGGTTGGATAGAGGATAACCTCATGGAAGGAATAACCATATAGAGGTTTTTATATTATCCCCTTACTTTGGTGGAACATTTATCAACATGCATCACCATATCTCACACCACTACAAGGCCCAGGCTTGGAAGACTTGTGGTACATTAAATGGGGTAGATTAATTATTCATATTTCAGGTTATCTGGCCATTTTGTTTCCACTCGCCCCCTTTCCTCTCTTGGGAGTGTAGAGTATATCGCTCTCCTACTAATTTTGAAGATTGGGACTCTACTAAAGATGGGTGGGAAATATACTAGCTCCCCATATTATTTTGCTATTCCTGATGGGATGCCAGATCCTCATACTCTATCTCCTAATCCTACAGACCTTACATCCACTCATTCCACCTTCACCACTACTCCTGCTCCAACTCCCCCAACTACTATCATGGGACCATCCCACCAATATTCTATTCCATACACCATGGAACCACCTATTTACCTTTCTCTAACTACCCTACCATATTCTGTAGAGATATGGTTTGTTCTCCAATATATTCTATAGAACTAGATTTAGATTTCCTGATATTTTAGAAGACCTTATGCAGAGCCTTCCTATTTAACCAATTCTACACCACCATCAACCTCAATATCTGGCCACCCATGGCCTTCTATCGTAGACCACTCTCTGAATATTCCCACCCCATCATACCCTATAGTTGACCTTCCTACCGAACTTATAGACCATGCATCCCAACATGATTTTTTTCGGAGCATGCTCGATGGTGTAAGGGCCCAACCATACATTCTTCATCTGAGGTTCCTTTCATTGATCCAGCTATTATACATTCGACCTGAGTACGGATTAGAACGTTCCCTCAACCGTTTATAATTTAAACTACTCCCATCACTACAACACCATCTATGGTGGTCTATTAACATGCCTCTTACTCCACTGCTTCCATAGATAAGGTGCGACAGATTTAGATATCCACCATTTGGGAGGGTGTATCTGATGCTGGTTGTTGTGAGTATTCCTTCATATTTTAATCTTTTACATGCATACCTCTCCATCATTATACTCTATTTTGGGTGTATTTGTTTCTCTCTATATTTTTTATTCCTATTAGTATTATTTAATTTATATAATGGTTTTGATATTATTTTTTACTACATAACTTGATTACATTATCATTCTTACTTATTAATTCATTTAAATATGTCTCAATAAACTATATCTTCCATTGTAATTGATGATAATATTAGACTACCATATGTAATATCACATTAGTTATTTTATTAAATAGATAACATATATGGATGGATCCAGGAGCTCCATCTCTATATTGTATAGTAGTCCCCTCCAAAGCCTACCCAAATACTCTAGCTACCACATGAGATCTTCATTTGTCCCATTCCTAATGTGTTAAACCCCTCAAATTTCCCCATATGCTCAAGGATAACACTACCAATTCATGAATCATGCATAGGATAACTATCCATATAAACCCCTCATCTTGATCATTGTCCATCCTTATGGTTGAATAAATAATGTTAGAACTCTATGAGAGGTAACCCACATTTTCTCTCATTCATTAGATTTTTCAATTATTTTAACATTTTGTCCATTGTAATTATAGTTTTCTATTGTATAATTCTCCTCACAATATGATATTCACTTCACTTCATTTTTCTAAACTTTGTACCCTTTTTCCAGGCTAACTTCATTTTGGTCATCTCATGTGTTATGATTGATTATCTTAATAGAGAATGATTATTTCTAAAAAAAAATCAGAATCCAAGTGTGCATTAAAAATCTCATCTCATTCACTATGGAATGACCTTCATTACAGGAAGATATCAATTACCATATTTAAATTATTAATCACCATATCTAGTCTATTTGTGCTATTACTTTTATTCATTAATGTCACCATCCAAAATAGTGCTGACAATTTTTTATTTTAAGTGTGTGGGAGACATTACTGGGATTTTTTGGGTTCACACATGGGTTTTTTTTATTTTATTTTTCATCAGTATTTCTGAAATTTTTCATTTAAATCGTTATTTAGGATAAAATATCATTACATCCACTTAAATATAAGCTAATATTTTGTAAGAAAAATATAAAATCTATTTTTATTTTTTGTATAAAATTTTAGAATGATTTTTTAGTTGAGTAATTTAATTATTATTATTTTTCCAACAAATTGATGTCGATTGAATTATAAATTGTTTTTAATCCTTGAGTGATTGCCTTATTTGTTGTATTAAAATTCCCATGATGATTCTAGATCAAAATTGTAATATTATTTTCTAGTAATATTTCATCAAATATAAATGGGGCATATAAACATATCATGAATTTCCATGGAATCTTATCACGGTTTTGAATGAATAAATGCATTATTAAAATTACTGAGGTAATCTATGTTCAATCATTTATTTGGAAAACCGTATTTAGATTTATCCTTTTTAAACCCATAGAATCCATGAATATCCTTGTAAGGATTTATCCATGTTACAATACCATTTTATCCTTTAAAATACATATATTTATATTATTGCATGATCTAAAATTTAATATGCTTGGTGTGAATGGTCATTAATAATATATGTGAGATTCATACTTCTTACATGATACATGGTGACCTGTCCATATGATTTATGGGAAGTGGTCTATAGTTCTTCTGTTAACAATTCAAGATTATCTTGTAAATATATATATATATATAATAATATTGATTTTGTATTGGGAATGTAAAAAATCACCATTACACGGATGACTGATCATATGTAGTTTGGTGAAAGATGTGATATTTAAGCAAGACATGAATTTTGAAATAAAATAGGATACCTTCATTGCACTTTTATGAAACATCAATGGACCTATCATGAGTTCTTGTGATTGTGGAGGTTCCAATTTCTAGATGAGATTTTCCTTTTCAATGTTCGTGATGATCATGTATTGTATGTGAGTGTTTACCCTCATTTTTATCATCATTTTCATCATCTACCTACCTACCTTCACCCAAAGTGTCATTTGAACCTTTTTGTTAAATCTCTCAAAATTAATTGAATGTTATTTATATCAATGTAGGGATGTTAGAACAAATGAAATATTATGGATATCAACTTGTATTCAAGGTCTGATCATAACTCCAGTTGTATTCTACCTTTAGTGATGAGAGAATATTCTTGGTGAGATAAATTGTATGATGGGTATACATCTAATGAACAAATAAAATTTTTTAATTGATATAGGAAGAGGTCTAAATAAATAATTTAACTATGAGGAAATACTAATTTTCTATACAAGGTTGAATTTTCAGGACTATTTTTTTCGCAAACACTTATTTTTATATTCTTGGTTATAATGAATGTTTCATGTTTAAAATTATTTTTTCTAGATTTCGTTATTGAGGTGATTTTATTAAGAAAAATAACTTTTTCAAGAGTATGGTAATTTCATTGGTAAAATTCATATATATATATATATATATTTGTACATATTGGATTTATTTATTTAAGATTTATTTAAGATTTATTAGATAATTTATTGGTTTTCAGGGGTTTTAATAAGAAATATGATATTAATTCTCAAAACAGTAGTTGTTGTAATTTTTTTAATATACAATTTTACTCATATTGAAACATGTTCTCAATGTGAATTCCTTGAGTACAAGTCATATACAGAACAAAGAAAAAACCATGAAACAGGAATAAGTCATGCATCCCCAAGGAAAAAGTAATACAGTATGTGAATACATTACATAATGTGAAACTTATGGATTCTAATCCCACTAAAGATTGAATCCATGAAGTCTAATAGAAAAAATATTTCCATATATGTTTTTCTATATGAGTACATGATGTGAATTTCAATTACAAGTCATTAAAGATCCAATTAATAATTAATTTTAAAAGAATATCATGTTGGGAAACGTTTACACATCATTATTTGATCAACATTACATATATTCAAACAGAGGAACAATATAAAAAAATATCGTCACATACTTTCTGTCTGTCATAATTTTTTTTCTTCACTTCCCAAAACTGCCTCTACCCATTTTGTTATCTTACCATGGTAATTCGTTTATAGTTATACTTCATTTCTAAATACTACTCAATTAGTCATTCAATTATGATTATTAATTCAACATCAATTAATATGTATACATTCCTTTTATTTTATTGAATAATGTTTTTATTGAATTTAAATTGATTTAATCGTGGATTTATCAAATCAAATTATTTAATTATTATTTCAATAATTTTGATGATTTCCATTTCTCCTATTACCATTATAATCATGTGAAGCTAATAAACTAGGGTCATGGTTCAAGAGTATAGGTTTTCCAAACCAAATGAATCTTTTAATCAAAACTTTTGGTATTATTTTTCAAGTAATTGGGTTAATAATTCATGGAAATCACAATCTGTTACACCACCCTAATATAGGTAATTATAAGAGAAGTAACCTAACCTTGGTGGATTTAAGTAGGCTAGAACCAATATCATGTGATTATTTCTACCCTTGAAGCTAATCTTATTCCACCTTATTTGTTTACTACCTCTAGAAAAAAATATTAGTTTCTACCTTAGGAAGATCTAATGGGTTTGACAAAATCAAATTTTTGACCTCCATACTACTAAGCAGCTTAAGAAAATGGACTATACCAAGCTTGATTTAGGAACACATATTCTTGAATCTGAAAAATATACCATGATCCATCTATTTTTACTAAAATAAGGACCAATTATGTATGTATCTGAAAAACAAAACCAATGGAAGTTCTGTAAGGAATCCATATATCATTTTCTTATAGCTATGTTATTATTTTTTAAATATTTTTCATGCGTAGTTGACCAAAATCTATCATTTTGATACCAATTTGTTGCTACTGTAGTATGGGACTAATAAATTTCTAATCTGATCAGTTCCCATGTAGAATCAATTACACTTCATAAGAATGCCAGTTTTTAAAAAATCTTATAGGGGATTAAATGTCTTTTTGGGATGTTATTTTATCATTATTTTATTTATTATCAACATATATTTCTGTGAATATTTTTTTCTTGAAAATTAAATAGTTAGTATAGTTGTTAAAAATGTTTTTATGGGGTACTAGAGGAGGTGAATAAAGTTTCCTTAACCATGTTAGGAATGTTTCTTAGAGTCAAATGAAGATATGACGATCATAAAGTCCCTAACATCATGAAAACATTCTCGATCCAAGATGATTTTTTATGAATTATATGTATTATGAAGCAATAAAATGTTATTTTATAAGGAAAAATAATAAAATGATGGTGTAGATATTTTACACTTCTATATAAAGTTAAAAAGGGTAAAACTCGGAGCAGTAAAAAGTATGAGAAGTCAAAGTTCGAGATCAGTAAAAATTATATAAAAATTTTACTTGATATATAGGTTATAGATATTTTAGGGTAAAAGAAATATACATTTTATATAATATTTCATAAGTAGCATATCGTATAATGTCTGATGTTTGAATCTGAATGCATCAGTTTGAGTCCATAGGATGAAGAACCATTGGAACAGGTTTTTTATGCTAGTGATGAAGTATGTCCAATAAAATTTTTGTTAATAAAAATCCTTAAAGGTTTCATAAGATGGAAAAGGGAATATAATTTCCTTATATAGAGAGGTAATATTAGATAAGTAATTCCAAATTATTGGTCAAAGTTCCATTGGACGGACGATCATCGAACAAACAAACATGTTATCATTATATGGTTGATTTAATGATGTTATATAATTTAGAGTTTTTTGAATCAAGTATAATGTATGAACTAAGAGAGGGAGACCATATGGAGACATAACAACCCACCAGTTAGAGGTGATTCATCATTTAGATGTTCCATATGAGGAGAACCAACTATAGAATTTCTCAGTCCTTCAAGCAGAGTGAGTTGTTTGAATTTAATAGAACATATTGGAGTTGAATAGGGTAGATCATGGGTCATAAAAATAGTATAATTTCACAATAAAAATAGTTTTTAGAGTCTTTATAAACCATTATAAAAAAATTCATAATCATAGCGATAAGTTGATCTTTAAACTTTTGTTATCTACCCATGGTTTAGGATGATAGAAGATGTACATTAACATCACTTTTCAAGAAATTTAAATAATTTAGAAGCTTTTAGAGATTTTTGGATGCTTTTATAATATTATATACTAGTTTAGAAGCATCCAGTAAAGTTTATATGAGTGGAAGAATTTGATTTGGGAAAATTTATTTGGTGGGAAAATATTGTGGGTACTATTCTTTTCTCCCAGTGGCTCGCCTATATAAAACGTTGGAACAATTTTATGAACTAGCACTATTAATCCATATTAGTGAGATGAGACACAATTGATTCTTGGGAATAAAGAGTCTCCAACAGAGAAAATATTTTTGTTAAAGATATACAAGATTGAGTTTTTAGTATGAATCATCTAATATTGTTTTTAATTTGAGGAATCAGACATAGGAACTAATTACATGTACCAGATATATGGACCAAATAGATAGTGAGGCATGGTATATTTTTCATTATCTAGTGCATAGATCAAATAAAAATTATTATGAGGAACAATGAATAAGGTCTTAAGAAACGAATATCTATCTCACAGGATGGTTCACACTATATAAATATGTTAGATGAATAATATTGGGATGAATTTCAATGAGTTGTTAAGAGAAGTTTTTAATTTTTTTATCTGAATTGTATAAGAAATCGTTGTAAATAATAGGGGTCAATATAATTTCCAATCAGAATATAAAATGATTCTAATGGGATTTTGATAAATTATATTAACAATATATGATTGTTGATATCCATGGACTAATTTGAGTCACTATGTCAAGGATGTAATCACCCACACTAGGGCCCAACAATGTAAATATTATGTTCTCTACATTAATTTCTTAATATTGCATAAAAGTTTTGGTTGAGTTTATAAATATTAAAATGTTACAAACTCTGAAACGTTGTAGGGGTTTATTTCAAGTGAAAATAATTTATAAAATATTACCACTAATTCATCCCCATCCACTCATACTTTAAGGATCTCTTGATCTTTTGGAACTTCAATAAGAAAACTATATATAACTTCTATGAAAGCTTACAAAATAGGTTTATAAATCCCAAAATGTAATTCAATATATGGGTCATAACATTCTATTTATAGAAACCCCCATATAGGAGTGGTTACCTAGTACAAAACTTTTAGTTAGAGGGAATTTGTTTTACTCAAACATCCGACTAATTCCTATTAAAATTTTTGTTGGCTACTTCCATTGGAATATTATATGCAACTAAATTTCTTGAAGATACATACTGAAACATCATTAAAGATTTATCAAATTTCACCATGATGAAATAGTACTTTATCATGATTTACATTTTACATGAATAATGAATATGATTTTAATTAATATTAGTTAAACTCGATTTATCAAAAAATATAGAAATAGATGATTTCACATTGATTAAAATTTATTCAAGAAATTGTTTCATCCATATTACATTAGTACATTATTGAATTGATATAATATATTCATCCTTCATAGTGCTTATAGAAATCCAATCTTAATTATTACTCATCTAGTAAATGAATAAACTCCCAAGATTGATTGAACCTCCTGATCTCCACATTCTATTATCTGTTTAGCCTACACAATCATCATTAGTGTATCCCAACGACACTTTCTATTAAGTTCTATGATAATACATTCTGAAATCCATTTTATTTTTGGTGTATCTAAGTTTCCACTTAACTACTATCATATGGCTATCATTGGGACATATTTAGTAAATTGTGTCTTGAAATGTGGAAAACCCAGTATTTGGTTTTGTTGGTGTTTTGTATACTTGACTACCAATAATCAGTATATACATTGTGATACTAATCATTTTTTCACCATAATCACTTGATGGGTTTATTTGGGTACCCATAAGATTTGTTATTGGATTGGGATCATCCATTCCAAATATCTTGATTACATCTTTAGCATATTTTGATTGGGAAATAAATGTACCATATATTAATTGATTTTCCAAAAAACATCATAAAACTGTTAACTCACCAATCATGGAAATGTAAAATTTGAACCTCAAATTTTCATGAACATAGATTTCATTGCGTGTTGTTAAATCCTCCAAAACAATTCATCCACATATAAGAGTACCAACACCCATTAATCAGTTTCCATCTTGATATAGAGGTTTTTATCAAATCCTAATTATTTGAATCCAATATTTCTTAGGTGATGAAAAATTCTAGAATACCAAGATATTAGAACAAGATTTAAATTATATAAATCAATCAACAAATATTACACTTTTATTTTAATTTCTTCTAAAATAAAGTTATTTGATTTCTAAATGTATACTTCCTCCACAATGACTCCATTAATATCTGTTGATTTGAAATCTACTTAATACACCATAAATCATTTTTACTTTAGATTTATAGGAAAATATCAAATGGTTTTCAACCATGAAATGTGAAAAAAGTGTCATCAACATAAATCCAACAAAATTGGATATATCTATAAAACACCCACCAAGATGTGTTCTTATTCACCTTTTCAACTTCATTGAGTTCCAATTGGTTTCAATGAGATTTTTCTCTTCCAGCCATGGAATAAATTAAAATGTCAAAATATTTTAAATCTTATCAAGTTGTTTGTTAATTTTTATAAACTAATAAATATACCTGGAATGTTCTTCAAATATTTTAGGATCTTCTTGTGATATGAAGGAGGTTTCATTGAAATCCTTCACTCTTTAGGTTTGATCATTGTTTCACAAAAAAATTTCATTCTCAAAAACCATTATATCATGACTTTAAATGAAATTATTAAGACATTTATTTATGTTTTTATTAGATTTTATTTTGGATGAATATCCTAGGAAATTACCTATACCCCCAAAATATTTAAACATAAATTTATTCTATTACTTGATAAAAAAATCATTTACTTATAAAAATCCAGCAGTTCATTATGGTTCGATTAATAAAATAACACATTTTTACATGGTTTTTTCTTCATCTAGACATAACAAATCTCTATTAAAGATATTAATTTTTGTAATCACATATTCCTTTCAACAAGCCTCAAAGTTATTATTTTTAAGGATCATTGTTTGATTTATGTTATTAACAACATAGTTCATCCACTCAAAAAATTTATTTTGTTAGGGAATTCTCATCCTTGAATCTTGGTGTCATGTCCCATGTTTTTTAATTTATTAATCCATATATTTCATAGTGAATTACATGTTATTTTTTATTTGAAACTTCTACACTTTCATCCCATTAATTTTATTTTCAAGCCTCCAATAATGAGTTATATATTTGAACAATTTGGATTTGTTAGTAATAACCAAAATCAATGAAATCCTACTATAATCATCAATAATCAAGACATAATACCACTTCACATCCATGGATTTCGGTTTTATAGGCCCCAAACATCAGCAATAACCAGGTTAAAAAACTCATGATCCTTTTTTTACTTCATCTTATAAATTTTCCAAATGACATTACCTTTTTGGAAAGAGTCTCATTTGTGGGTGGAATCATGATAGAGTTTAAGGATATGTTATTATCATTTATTTTTCAAAACATCCTCTTTTGAATTTTAGTTCATGTGGCCAATTCCCTTCTTCCACAACTTATTTATATATTCCTTGTACGAAAAGCACATATCTTATTCTCCACTAATGAGTTAAAAGTCTCCATCATTTCACTTAACATACATAACAATTAAACCTCCACTTCCATTGATTATGCAATTAATGTTTTAATTATTATTTCTCCTGAGTAAGATAATTGATTTACAGATAGTATATTTTGAATAAGGCCTTGAAACAGTGATATATCTATGTGTCTATGGTATTTTATACTAATTTTGTCTCCCTTAGATCTACTAATTTTTAACCCTTCTTCACTTTCAAAATTGATATCAACTTTGTCAAACATTTTCTCCTGGCATGATCTCTATTTATTGTTAAATAGGAAATAAAACCAATCTCTAGAATCTATATTATAGATTAATAAACTAATTACAATGACGTTTCAGTGATGATAACCTTATCATCTTATACCTTATTTCTATTTATCAGGTTTTTCCTTTCATTGATGGTAAACAAGATTATTCTGCCTCTGGTTACATTATATCATCTTCACCATATAGGGATAAAAAATTATTTTGTATATTAAATATTCTTGATGACTCTTCTAGAAACATTGATTTACTTATCTTTTTGTACTGTTGAATATTATTTCCACCATTTTTTAGAAATTAATATCTTTGTTTACATAACCATCACAATAAAAGATATTGATGATTAAAACATACAGATTAGAAAAAATTATGATCATATTTTTTTGTTTCACTTAATCTCTAAACGTACATTTTTATTTGAAACTCATGTCTATTGTATGAACCATATTTGAACAAAACTAACACCAGATATCTCCATAATTATTGTTCGCCGTTGTTTCTACAACTGCTTATGTTTTATTCTATTATGAGTTACTTAAAAAAAGTCTTCTAGCAGGTGTGTTCTTTTGATTTTGTATCAACTGCAATTTAATTTTTCTTATAGTCAATCCCCTCAATGGATTAGCCATTTTCCTGGAAATATTGTAGTTGTAGAAAAGAAAAAACATTATTTTGTTGAACACCATAGAATCTCCTTGTATTTTTGGATATAAGTAAAATCAAACTTCATAAAATCCTACTAGAGGTAAGAATTCATTATTTATCATTAATATTTCATTTCTTCATCAAGAATTCCCCTTCATGTTGTTCAATTATTTTGACATTGAACTATACTGAGCCAGAAAATTTATAATTTTCTTTTTCTATTTTTTAATTTTGAGCTTAATCTCAACATACTTCTCCAATTTCACCAACTAAATATTAATTTTATCTAGAGAATATTTCTTTTTATCCTGAAGTTCAAATCTTCCTTCTAATTCAAGAATTTTTTCTTCATTTTCTTCCATTTATTATTTTTCAATCATATCTATAATAACACCGTCGCTATGGAAATTATAGTTATCAATTTCATTCAATTACATTTTTTCTAAGTAGATATCCTCTTTGGAGAGAAATGTTTTATTTTTTAAGATTTTATTTACTGGTATCCCATTCCTCTTATCACCCTTAAATGATTTTTTTCATAAGATATTCCTCTTCATCATCTTCTTATAATCTATTTATATATATTAAAGTAATATTCCTATATTTTTTGAACCTAAATAAAGAATATTGATGATTCTATTTGAATTCCCTATTTCCACTTTTAATATTTGAGGTGAATAAAACATCACCTTATCAACATCATTATCCATCGCATCATTCTCCCTTGAAATATTATTCATTTCTAGGAATAGAACATCATATAAATTCCCCATTTTCATAGCTTCATATTCATTATTTATTACATAATACACAACAAGATTGTTTTGAAGACTATCCAATATCACCTCATTTGGGTAATCATATTCACGGAATGATGCATGTGAGTTGATTAATGGTTTTATCCTCTCAGAACCATATTCATAATTTTCATAACAACCTATTTTTTCCCACACCTGTGACTACCCTCCATTATCATGTTCACTCAATTAAATAATTACAATGTTGTCTCAATCATGTACATTCCCAATTCCTAAATTTTTTTAAAAATACATGTAACATAGCTTTAAAAACTATGTATTAACCTTCTTATAGATTATAAATTTTTCCTATATACTGTTTGAGGACATATACAATCTCCCCATCACGTAAATAAAATTGTATAATGTTCTTCCAAATCCATTAACTCCTTTTGTTTAGGAATCAATTTCCCTTGTATATATTTATGATGACAAACCTAATTCCAATATGGGTATAATCTCATACTTGGATGGAATTTATAATTCCATTCACAATGACTACAAATAATGTTGCATCCATTTTATCAGTGACAATAAATTGTTTCGATAAAAAAAAATACAATACCATTATGGATGAAATCACCTTTCATAGCTTCAATGAGAAATAATTTATCAAGAACCATGGTACTTATGACAATTTTTCCCTAATAAGGTGAATACTCTAAGGGGACGGGTGAATAAATATATTATAAGTTATTTGAACTAGGATTTTTATGGACCATATCCCACTTTTAATAAGAACTACTCTCTTATTTTTAAAATTGACTTGAATATATTAAACTACAAACATATATATATATATATATATGTCTTTTATTGGTTCACCCAAACCAATATATCAGAGGATAATGTAAAGATAATTCATTACTATTCATAGAACACTAAGCTCCCTAGTGTTTACTTTTACAATATATAGTAGTTGCACCAGACCTCCTCATACATAACTATCACTGGGTAATGATTATTTCATTTTTATTATTATATGATTGAAAACACTAATCCCCATGTACATTATATACCTATAATACTAGGTAGAAATTACCCTAGATACGGTGTATCTCTCATCACAGCTTCCTCAAATTTTCACTAAGGGTTCCTTGTAGAATCCTTTCTTTTTTATCTTGTTAAAATGTATAGTATGATCAAAGATTTCTTCTTATACATTTTTCGAGCATGAGTCAAGAATTATCCTTCTTCAATTCTGGAAAATTGAATACCTCTATTATTCACCTCTCCTTTCCTTATTCTTTTTCGAATAACAAGATTCTCTCCCTCCTTTCGCTCTATCAACGTTGACCGATTTTTCACATTACTTTCACTTTTTATTTATATTATTTAGATTTTTTTGTCATATATCTACATGATAATTATTTAAATAAATGAATACTAAAATCATCTTTTATTCTCAATCATTATATAATTTTCATCTAGACATCCATGATTCATGATGCAAAACTATTTACATTAATATTTAAAAATATATATCCAAAATTGATGAATTTTTGAATTCTATAAATCCTCGATTTTAAATATTAAAATTCATAACAATTTCCATCCATTATTATTGTCTAAAAAATTCCAGAAAATTCCTATTTTCCAATTTTGAAATTTCACTAAATTTTCAATCATATTCCTCAATTTATAAAATTCACAAAAATAAATATGGCTACTTTTAATTACATTACATGGTAGAGAAAACCAAAAATTTGGGGTGAAATAGTGTCATATTTATTCGGGGACTAAATTTATTCTTTGTACATGTCATCATTCACCTCAAAAGGTTTCTTATCGACATATTTCTAATTCAGTAGACTCTGACTTGGTCAGATTCAACATTTTTCTCATGTTATGTATCGATATCTTACGTATATATGATCCTCTACTTTTGTAGAATTCTATGTTCTAAAAATACTATATATCAACTTCTTAGAAGATGTTACATATACATCACCCAGTAACACATTTTGTATGCATTACCTTGGAAAATATTACGTATACATCACTATGGAACATATTATGTACATATGGTTTCCATCTTTCCATTTCTATATTTCATCTTCCCGGATTATTACATATGAAGTAGGACTTCTTATGTGCTAGGAAACATCTTATATAGAGACCTAAATAGTAACATAATCATTCTAATTTTCTGAATTCAAGCTTCAACTAAATACAACATCTTACAAACATAAAGTCTCAGCCAACAATCACAACATCCTAAAAATTAAATTTTCATGAATTAATATAGAACACTCCCAAAAATGTTCCAAAATTAATGATATATTCTATAAAAGACTAAATAATCTTATAATGAAATTACTTCATCTTACATATCAATAAAAATCACCCAAAACTTATTTCAAGGGGATTTTTTACTACATCCTCATTTATTTATTCATTAAAAAGAAATTAATTATTAAGTTAGATTATATGTGAAGTGCATAAATGTGTAACCCATCCATGAGATATCTACCCTATTTTTGTTCCACTATAGTGCATTATTTCAAGAAAAAATTTATTTTATTTGATATAGGGTTGTGGAAAACTTTTTCTCAAACCACTATTTTAATATAAAAATATATATACTCGTACTCAATCATTTTTTTATTTTAAAAAAAATCCCATATTATTTTATTTTGATCTTGTTGATATTAAAATAACTTTCATAGATATGAATTATAATGTAATTGATAGATTTAGATAATTTATAGTCCACCACATTGGTATAAATAATTTTCCACACATGTTCTACAAGTGCATTGATAGTGTTACCATTTCTCACTAGCTCTTTCCTTTTATTCAAATTCATCTATGTAGAAGTTTTCTCTAAAAAATTATTATTTATAAGGTATCAATGAAATATAAAATTATAAAATAATTCAAGTAGATCACAACGTAATCATCAATATTTGAATGTGATTCCCATCAAATACTAGTATCCCATTATAATTAATTTATGTATCCATGTAATATATGCCAATAAATCAAAAAACTGAAAAAAAATGATAGAGTGACAGTAATGAGGGGTAAAATAAATAATTTTAATGATAAAACAACTAAACCAAAAAATAAAAAAATGACTAATAGTGTTGGAATTAGGTCATTAAAAATATTACAACTTATATTTATTAAATATTTAATTTATGTGTGGATCTTGTATTATATTTTTTTACATGAACTATCCTCAATTCAGTAACATTATTTTACGAAATGTGATTGGGTATATAAAAAGGATATAAATTTTCTATTTATTTACCAAATTTTGGATACACTTATGATGTGATTAAGAGTTAACTAATTCTATCAAAAATCACTGAAATGTGTTAATAATTATTAATAATGGACATATAATTAACAATCCCAAATCTCCATAGTTTTACTCATTTCCAAGACATAAATATTTTAAATATTTAGAGACATTTATATATAAAAAACCTCTATATAATAGACAAATAACTTATTAAATATTTATCTTAGTCATAATTCTTCTACTTATTCACTCAAAGATATTTTTTATAGTAGTATCATCTTCTCTGTGTATCCATTTACACTTTATATCTTATAAATGCCACACCACATTAATCACTGTAATAGATATTTTTGTTGACATGTGCATCAAAATAACTCCATGTGATATCATAAATGATCTCAAACACTTTATAATCATGTCCAAAATTTCATACCCCATTAATATTATTAAATGAAATCAAATAACAACATTCAATTTTTGTGAAATATAAAATATAATTGTCTATATGATCATTTTGTTACATTCCCATGATAGCATGAATTCTATATTGATGGTTTGAAGTTAAATTAATCAATAATATCATTTTATGTTTAAATATTCCCTTATAAAACCCCTCAAAACACCGTGGCTAATAGTTTTCGTAGATTTGAAACATAATCATCATATGAAGAATATAAACCAATAAAGTAAAATATTAAAAAATAAAACTCTGCATATTATAGGAATATATATTCTGAAAACACTATCTATAATAGAAACACAGTACGGGATATCAATATATCCATATTTGCAGCACACCGACATCCTTTAGTTGAACTATGTGGGAACAACGATATCATCTTTTACCCTCATAAATTAAGATTTATGATCCAATTCATGTATCATGATGGATATTTATTTCCTCTTATGAAACACTCAAAGACATATATAAAATCTTGTTACCACTCATCACACATCAATGACACAAATTTTACTATTTTACTTATAATTATTCTTACCCTCCATTATTAACAATTAGCATAGCACTATAATTTTTTCCCAAGTATTGAAAAATATTATCATTGATACTCCATACAACATACCTTTGTATTTTTATGCTATTTTTTTGAAATATGAAAAAATTAGATATGGATTCTCAACCCACATTCAAGTTTGTGGAAAAACACCCATGTCACCCTCGTCGGTAGGAAAACCTTAATGACAATATCAATATAGCCAAAATTTTCCCTATATGCATGTGAATGGAGATGATAACTAGGAATTGAAAAAGTGATACTTAAATCAAAAATTTATTGAGTTTTTATGATCATTAAATTACTTGAACATTTTTGTTATGGGAAATGATGATTCAATAATTATCTATGTAAGGATTTTTTTTCTATTCAATGTTACTTAACATTTTCAATCAATTGATCAATATTACATAAGATTTTCATTTTATTGTTTAATGCAATGGTATCATGAATAAAATAAATTCAATCTCACTAATCACTCCAAAAAAATATTTTCTATAATATTTACCATTAACACTGACTCACGAACCAACAACAATAACATAACTCTTCATTCAATAAAAATTAAATAGGTTTTCAATAATGTTAATAATTTATAATCAAAATTCAGTCATGAAAAATGGAATCTAATAATAATCAATTAGTTTAAACATATCATATTACACATTTTATATGTTTATATTTAAAAAAATCTTACTAATACTAGTTAATAACACTTATCACTTCCAATAAGTAGTTTATAATATAATTGGTTTTTTATTTTCATGAAATGTATTACAAAAACGTACTAAATAAAATGAAAACAAATGTGGAATTAAAACACATTTTAAATAACCAATATGAAAATGATTATATAAATACACTTATCAATGAGTATGTTTAACATAAGTGAGATATAAAAAACACTTTTTTAACTACTATAGAACTCTAAATCGTGTTGTTTACTACTTTATAAATTAATTTCATTTTACTTTAGTTTTGATTTTACAATTATTAACTATTTTTAATTAATACATTTCCAATATCATATTCATTTAATTATAAGGAAAAAATAAACACTCTAGTAATGTATATTAATGAATACTTAAAGTTTTCTTTAATAGCCTTTTTGTTGTTTCTTTTGATGGTAATTGTATCTTTGTATCTAAAGGCCAGCTCAAAGAATCATATTGTATCAACATTGGGAGGTCACTATAGACAAACATAGTATCCTTTACTGAACAATTTTTCTAATCACTAAAGTTAATTAGTTTTTACAAATTTAAAATTTCACACATTCCCTAGTTTAACTATTATAAACTAGAAATACCTAATAATACTAACATTTTAATTTCAACATATTTATAAATTTTAAGAATTATATAAAAATTTAAGAAATCATATAATAGAGAACTAATATCAAATACTTCATTTAGCTCCATTCATCATCTCATAACTGAAAGGAACATAAATTAATGTTAAAAATCATTATGATAAAGAATAACACGAGAATAAAAATCACAACCACATTGATTTTTTAACTATATAATGCTTAATTTTACTAAAAAATAAAAATTTCAAATAGAATACATAAAATTATCTATAAGAGTTTATATTTTTACGCATTAAAATGTATAAAAACCACTATTTTTAATTATTGGAAAACATCAAGTTGTACTGATGTGTGGCCTCTTAAAAAATATAACAAATTAAATAGTGATATTATTTGAATGATTTGGGAATTATCCATGATTGTTTGAAATTTTTTGACAGTATAACCTGTTTTTAATCAATTTTTATTGTAATTTTTTCTTGTTCTGAACACACCATACATCGAAATGATGTCTCATCTCTTCACACATGTCATAAAATAATAATTTTGTTGTAACCAGAGTTTATTTGAATGTTTTTATTCATTAAATTACATTTTTAAATAATTCTAACAATTTAAAATTAAATTTTGGTCATTCTCATCATGTCGGACATCAGATTGATAGGATGAATATTTCTACATATCAAAAAATATTCTGAAATAATTCTCGTCTGATTTCATAAAAACATGAGGTTTTATTAGATGCTTAAACCATATAAAATATGATTTTATATACTTTTTAAATCAAATGAAACTGAATTTTAAGTAATTCTAATCACATCTCACATGATATTTATTTAGATTTTATTTGTACCTGTTATAGATTAACAAATCATCATTTTCCTACTATTTAGTGTTATTCTAATGTTTTTTACAATGTTGTGTTCCTGATATTCATGCTTCTTAACTTCTAAATCCATAAAAATCCACATTTTTTCTATTTGATAAAACCATTATTTGGAATGATGTGTGGTATATTCTTATATCTCAATAATCAAATTAAAGTGATGTCTTATGATTTGATGAAGATTTGAGATCGTTTCCTAGGTTTTGACACTCTGATTTATCTTCATAAATAATTTTAAATCAAAAAAAAAATTCTCATTACAACCGCACCACACATTGGACTAATCTGATATCTATTCATACATGTAAAAAAATTAATCACATATCATTTTACTATAATTTTTTGATAATATATGTTCGTTAACTATGTTTCAACCCTTTGATGCATTTTTTACTTCCAAATAAATAAAACTGAAACATTTTTCATTCAATTAAAACCAAAAGACAAAGTTATGTGTGGTATATTATTACATGTCAAATATTCAATGATGGTCATCGTACGAATATTTAAGGATAATATGAGATCATTTTTGAGGTTTTGACTACATGACTTGTTTTTAATTCATCAGTTAATATAAAACATCTTTTTTAATCATTCTAAAAACATCATACATCTTAATGATGTGTGGTCTATTCTGTATTGTTAGCACTTATATGAAGGACATTTTTTAATTATTTTATGAAAATGTGAGGGTGTTTCCAAAGTTTTCACAATTCGATTCTTGTTTTTGATTTTTAAATCTTTAACAATATACATTTGTTCAATTTGGGAAAACCCAATGATAGATAGGAATTCAGAGTATTCATATATGAAAAAAAATGTGTACATTTTCATATGATTAAATTACAATACTAGATGATTTTCATGGTTTGGGTATGTTAAGAAAATATTTTAGAATTGTAACTCTAATAAACATAAAACAAAGTCTTTACAATAACATCATAGATTAGATTGATGTTCTTCATATTGAACATATCAATAATAATTTAATTAAAATTGTATTGTAATTTTTAAAAATTACAATTACATTTAAATGGTTTTGACCCTTTACGACATCTATTATTTAGTTGTATATGAATAAAAATTTAGTATTAGTCTTTTAGACAAACCGAGTGTTTTATTGATGTATGTTCTACTATTACATGTCACAAATTAAATAGATTTATTGTTTCTATAATTTCACAAAAATATAAGATTATTTGTTAGATTTTTGGAATATATATTTTAAAAAAATATTTACTATCTAAATAATTTTCCAATTATTATATCCACACTATACAGAAAAATGATATGAATTCTTTTCTTACATGTCAAAAATTTATAATTGGTAATTTTTCTATGATTACACTGCAATCCAATCTTATTTTATAGTTTTTGACCCATTTATGTACAATTTATTACGTTAAATCACATAAAACCACGGTTTTGGTCAATTAAAGAAAATAAAAAATTTTACTAATATTTGGTCCATTGCTGCATGGAAAAAATAAATAGAGGTAATTTTTTAATGATTTTATGGAATTTCAATGTCTTTTACTTGATTTTGACACTTTGAAGTATGTATTTGATTACATAAGTCTAAATAAATAGTTTATTTTGTTATTATAGCCACATTTAATACTATATTAACATGCAGTCCATTCCTATAGGTTATAAATTAATAAAAATATAACTTTCCTCTAATTTCTTGGTAATCTGAGTTTGTTTTCGAGGGGTTTAACCTTTGGCCCTATTTTTTTTGACTTTTAATTTAATTAAAATATAGTATTGGTCATTTTAAGAAAACAACCAGTCAAACTAATAAGAAATATGTTAATAAATTATAAAAGTTAAATATGTGTAATTTCCCTTTGATTTTATATCAATATGATATTTTTTCTGAGATTTTATTACATAGATTATTTTCCATCAATTTTTCGAAATACTTTTTCTCGATCATTCTCACCACACTATGCATAAGAACAACATGCAGTCTATTTATATATGTTAGAAATTAATTTATTTCCATTTTTCGATATTTTTTTTGTAATATGAGGTCATTTTCTAAATTTTAAACCGTTGATGGATATTTTAAAATGCATTTAAATCAATTAAAAACAAGTTTTTTCATTTCATTAAAACCAAAAGTTTTATTAGAATGTGATGTATTCATATATTTTACTAATTAAATAACTATTATTAATCGTGGATTTTCTAACTATTCAAGTACTTCTCTGGGTTTTGACACTTTCATACTTGTTTTTCAGGATTGTAATATCATTAAAAACAAAATTAATGTCATTTTATGTTCACCACATGTTATATTGATGTTAAATTTTTTCTTAACTATTAAAAATTATTTTAATATCATTTCCCTCCAATTTCACATCAATTCCAGGCCATTTACCATGTTCTGA
This sequence comes from Viscum album, assembly GCA_963277665.1. Taxonomy (NCBI): domain Eukaryota; kingdom Viridiplantae; phylum Streptophyta; class Magnoliopsida; order Santalales; family Viscaceae; genus Viscum; species Viscum album. The sequence goes on along the minus strand of OY728125.1, from coordinate 538,860,895 downwards.
ACATTACATGATTGATTTACGCTTTTAAAACTATACAACTGCGCATAAAATCATTCTTATCTAACCATAACTCTTAATGATTCATATTATATTCTTTTATTTAAAATAATAATAATAAATTACTAAAATTAAAAGAAAATATATGCTCATTTTCTATTTTTTAACCCTCTCATAAAAATTTTAATTACAATTATATCACTTCAAAGGAACGTCTTGTAATTATTAGCTCACTGCATGTTATATAGACATGTTATCTCATTTACATGCCAATAATTACTCAATAATCATTTTTCAATAATTTCACATCCATTATTAGTAATTTTATAGGTTTTAATAATTACATACATGTTATAAACAGTTAAAACAATAAAACTAACCTTTTACTCATTCTAAGAAAACCACAAATTGGAAGGGAATCTTAAATATTCTTGAATACCACAAATTAATCTATAATCATTATATAAGATGTAATGATATGTTTGGATTTTTTGATAATTTTTGACTCTAACACTACTATGGGAGGCACATTTTTTACTTATAATCACTTTGAAAAACATTAAAAAAACATTACATATAATTTTGAAATTAATCTTAAAATAAAAATATTAACAAGACATGTCGTATTAATCCGGTGTAACCGTATCTAGTTCACCAAAGGACTTACAACGATTCCTACTAGAAGTATCCAGTTTCTAAAAAACTAAATATTAAATATTATTAAAATAATACAAATTGTAACTGTGAGTATAATTTATTTTCTTTATTCATTTTTCTTCATCACCTGTACACCATCAGTGGGATATTGTATCATCACCTCCACTATACATGGAAACATTTATGATAATATTTCCTCATACTCATCACGTATCTACTTAGGCTGATCATCTTCACTACCCATCATAGTTTCCACTTTGACATCTAAATTTGTCGACGTGCACATCCATGTATCTCTACATTCACTAATAACATCTTTTCTAAAAACTACATAACATGAGATATTTGTATCCTAAGTAAATGAGTTACCATGTTCATCACACCCAATAACACATTGGAATATATCATCTCTATACTCATTAGAATTTCCTGTATTTTTTTTATGTTCTACCATCTCATCATCAAACTGAGCATGTCTAGTATAAAAATTTAATTAACAATACAATATGAATATTCTCTATGAAATAAAAATAAATTCTTATACTAAATATTTTTCTAACTGTAACATTTTTAACATTATGGTATGTTTCCTAATGTTTTCTCATCCATATAAACATCTCATTAGTGGGATTACATTACTTATGTGTCTACATCAAAGGTGATCAGTAATTAAAAATTTATACTCATGTTATACTATAATATTTTAAATATATATATATATATATTAAGAATTTCAAAAATACATTTTACATAATATATGATACATTTAGAGTGTAAAGTATGGAAGGAATTCAATACATTAAATTATTACATCAGTGATGAGTATACATGGTCTACATTCAACATATTTTATTAGTAAATATATGAAATATTTAAAATATATAACCAAAGAAACAAAATTCATCATTATTTCCTCACATAACCAAAACACAACCTAAACATGATATTTGATGAGAATGAAAACTAGAAAATATCTAGGTATGATTTGTGGCACCCCAAAAAATTTTGTCTAGTGATCTCTCTTCACCCTTCATATATAATCATTCCATTATTTTCTATATTTTGAAGTACACAATGGTTGGAACTCAACTATAAATGATATTAAATTATCCTTTTACAAAAACATATCAATAGCTATAATGATAATTATAATGTGAAAATTTAAGCATTTATTGTACATAAACATAAATCCAAATCATTAATCATATTACGTACGTTGATGATAACTCATGATTCATTATAGAGGATATGTGGGGGTATTGTATAGTATTTCCCTTATAATGATTAATTCAATCTCCCATAATAAGCATGATGAAAAGTTTCATAAAATAATAAATCTAGATGAGTACTAGTCTTTCAATCTCAAACTCCTCTACCAAAACCTCTATTCCATCAAGATGGTACACTAGGTCCCACTAAAAAATAATAATTTGGTAATTGGTAATAATGTACTTATTATAAATAAATTGGTTTGCAAACAAACTGACAAATTATTATAGTAAATTAATATAATATTAAAATCATACATACAATTAATTTTAGAGGAAGTACGCTAAGAGTCTTATGATATATATTTATTTTTTATAATAATTAAAACTTTAATCAACTAAATTTAATAAAAATATGATTTATATACTTTAAAATTTAATAAATATATTAATATGTATGTGGAAAAACATCACATGAAACCGTTCAATCTTATTGTAAATTTATTGTGTCTCCTTTAATGGATTCCCTATCATAGTGTTCCACATCAATTTTCTAGTGGTTTCCAATGGGGATTATTCATCTAATTTAAAAAATGAATGGATCCTAAAATCCATGATATGTACCTACTTTCTAAAGGAAGGAGATCGTAATGACTTTTTCTAATACCACTTATGGACTCACATTGGTCGATAGTATTAGTAGTTCGGTTCGTCACACCCCTTTAGGGAGTAATTGTTTCTAACTCTTAGAAATGGTTACATATTTAAGTTGTATTCATGAATCCTTTATAAAACCTAATATAAGTTTGTCACCATTCACATCTACAATCAATAATGTCTTCATGTCAGAGTAACCAAATGTATGTATCAATGGTTCTCTATATATGGAACCATCTGTATGTATCTGACGGTATTTATTGAGACATCCAAATCTGTGGATTAAAGTTTCTCTATCACAACATGTTATTTATATATTGATGATTTATTTTGAAGTCTTAAAATTTAAAACCTCATAATTTAAAACCCTTGATATTTTTGTCATCTCGGGATCTGGTTAATGTTTTGATGTCAGGATCAGGCCCCTGAGATGGGATTCCTATGTATTCTAGGGAAATGAATCATAACCCGCACATTTTGGTTCCACTTACCTGGACATGTTTTACCTTTTATTGTCAAGTCTTGAATACCAAACAATGTAGTTAACCATCATATAGTGATGATTTAAATGTGAAAAGTTCAGAGAAGATGTTGATGTTGGAATTATGAATAATTATCCCCTGATGGGTGGTCCATCTAGGAACAATTGACAATGGTACATGATTGATCATACAAGGAATGTGGAAATGAGTAGATATATCTCACAATGAATATAAACAGACAAGGAAGATATTATTGTTTTTTATGGAATATATACCTCTAAGTGGGTTGTTGTTCTTACTAGTGGTATGGCTAGGTGAGGATAATGGTGGATATAATGTGTTGGGTTTGATCATCTGTGAGGCTTCCAATATAACTTATTAATAAGGGAATCAAATCCCATATTGTTAGGAAGGTTGAGGCTTACACCTACAGAGGATTACCAAGGTTACTTCATTGGGAATATAACCCTCCAAAGGATTATATTATAGGGAATAAGGAATTTTGAGATAATGGTAAAATATTTTTGGGCTTACATAAAGATATATGACCATATATAAGATTTTTTCTTATCCTGGTATCATTATCACTACCGATCACATACCATATGTGAGTTATGCTTGCTGCAAGAAACAATGCATTGTATAAGATCACCATGTCACACAATATGGTTTGGGATATACTTATACTCAAATAAAAATCCCCTGCTGAACTTCCATCATCCTATACTAGTGGAAGTGAGTAGGGATATGGAAAGATGGAGGAATATGACGTCCTATTATAAAGGATAGGAGCTTATTCTAAGAGGATTCCCATGATGGATCTTTTCTCCTCATCTGGTGGTAAATAAGGGAGGGGATATAGCGGGGTAGTATAAATGAAATAAAATATTTCCCCATTATCATCTGATTGAATATTACTAAACCCTGCCTTAGGTCTTACAAATCGAAAAAATGTGCAGATATTTTCATATTTTAATCACATTTTAGGCTATATTCGCGAAATTAATGTACTTTCCTGAACATCTTCCACTTTCCTCAAGGTCAGTATCTATGTTACCATGAGAATACCTGATTGTGATTATTATAAAAAACCAATCAATTGGATAAGATGATTTTGGTATTTATTTTACAATAAAAATTCATGGTCTAGATAGGGACACACTATTTTTTCCAATCCCTAGGCTGGATGGATTTAATGGTCATGGAGGAGGTCTCAGTGATGCACTTCTCAGGTTTTTGTTAGGGACCACTTTTGAAACATAATAGAGTTGACATGATGAAGTAGAACATTATGGTAAATCAGGAAAGTGATATAAAAATGGTAAAATGATTTATGATACCCCATTTCATATATTATGATTATTATGTGGGATGTGTCATCATAAAGGGGTTCTTCTAGAAATGTTGATTTATTCATGATAGGGTTTTCATCATGTATGATGGGGGAGTTCCCTTTAATGATGACTAGGTGTGTCCTTTTTCTTATAATGTTTATCCATTTTAAGGTTTGGGGATCTACTTTGTGGTTCCCTTAATGGTGTCTCCTTCTCTATCTTGGTATGTAGTAATTGAATTTCCATCCAAAATCGAACGTGGTTACTTAGTATTCTCTAGTATTATCCTCCTTTCACTCTATCATCTACCGAAAATCTGTTTAGCTCACCTCCATGAGAAAAGAATGTATTTATATGGAAACAAAATAATCATCTTCCTAAAATGGCAAGATGAAATCATATCATATGCAATTCTATGTGGTGGGAAATAAAATCATTTCCTCATTCGTAAGGTATTTCTATTTGTGAGATTGGATGAGACATCTCTTCACACCATTAACAAATTTTGTTTATTTGGATTGAAGGGAGACCTCCACACACCCAAAAAAAATTTCTAGGGGGATAGATATTGATTCCTTATGGATCAAGTGACATATTTTCTCTAGGATTCACAATATTAACGACGTTCACTATAAATGAAAAATATCTTGTGGGAGGAATAATATTAGTGCCTCTTTCTCAAAAAAACATTACAGGGTGTGAGAATAACGGCTCGATATGTAAATGAAAATCATTAATGGGGAATGATATGACTACCTCACACCAAAAATAATACTTTCATTTCTAGGGAGGTCATGTTAAGTGGTCAACACACATAGTGTGACGAGTTATGTGGGAAAATGTTTGATATTTTTCAATACCACATAATTTTCCAATTTTAACTCCCCGAATCATTCACATGGGTTGATTCTGAATTTCATAACATCATAATAACATCTGGGGATTATTTTTGAACTTCCTGGGTCCAAAAATTATTTAATATGTTCTTCTCATACATCTATAGTAGTTTGGTAAAAAGTTTTCTTAGTAATGGGAAAAATGATTGCTCGAATTTTTCAACCAAAAAAACCCCCCTTCAAGAAATTTTTACCATAACTTTTATTTTAGATCAAGGCATACAAAGTCGACCTTATCATCCTATTATGGAACTATAAAAGTCCCTTCTATTACCTGGACATATTTTTACATAATATTGATAATTTTTATCAACATAAATTCGAAAAGGTCCACCTTGATTCCATGAATTAGATTGAACCCATCAAAACGCGAAAATATATATTTTAATCCCTGATCATACATAACATTAATGAAATCCCCTAATAGTACATAGTAATAACCTACAGCAATAGATAGACAACCAATACCAATATTTTTCATTTCGTTATTTACATGAATTACATATTTCTAAAATTGAACCCCATTAAAATCCTAAGACTCATAACAAATATCCATAACAAATGTAGCAACATCTAGTTGATTAAGTTGTTCCGTCACTATAAAAATACATGAATTGAATATCTTACGAAACTAAAAATTTACTATAATTAAATTATCAAAGGAATAAAAAAATAATCATCGTAAAAATTAAAAAATTATAAATCAATTATATATATGATTGTGTGCGAGTCTTGAAATACATCAGAAATGTATTGAAATAGTGTTTTTTGGATAAAATGTTCAATGGAATGGGGTGTTTCTTGTCTTCACTTAATAATTCTCATACTAAGATATAAAATACTAATATATAATAAATAAATCTAATATAGATACTATACATAATAGTTTACCCGAATAAGATACTTTATCAATGGAATAACTAGCGAGGTTTTGAATATTATGTATCATTGAGCTTGAAACTCATCATCATTATCAATATAAAAAAGTGTCCCATCTTCGATAAGACCATCATAAATCTATCAGTGTTAATATAATTTCATTTTAACATCATCAAAATTTTATGAACTAAAATTACTACATTTATCCATCAAATAACCCTTGAAAATTAAATATTCTGGATAAGATCTATTCTGCACATAATATTTCACTGTATTATGGTATCTCCCTCTAGGGTAAATCTTCCTAAATTGCACGGGATTGACTGAAAATAATTCACCAGTTAAATGTATGATCATGTGGATTTTAGAATCCAAAATTTTAGGTGGAAATATATTCAACAAATGGAATAGTGAAAACACAATCTTGTAATTTGATTTTTCAAATCTCTTTGGTAATGGTTTCTTGAACCGAACCATCATAAAAAAATTTAAACTCTAATCAACAGAACAATAAAATGGGTAGGGAAAAATATGAATTGTTATTGTAATTAACTATTGATGTATATTATGATTATTATGATCTTTCAGAACCTATAAATTAATGCATTCCATATTAATGAGTTTGAAATTTTTAAAACAATAATCATCAAGATACATTACCATATTTAATATTGATAGATTGAACCTATATTATTTCTACTCTTTGTGTGTTATACATCATGATTTTATTCTTTATAAACCACACCCAACTATACATGTAAAAGTTTTATTAATACATTTTTCAGGAAAATCAGGTTGATAATTAGAACTCTTTTGTTTTCCCATCGATGCCCAAAATTTTCAACAGTATAATATCACATTGATTTTTCTTGATGTGAATATTATCTAAATAATTTATTTAAAATTTATCTTTTCAATAATGATATTAAAATAAAATAATTTTGTACTTATAATTACGACAGAACATTCAATTCTCAATTGGAATGGATGGAAATGTAGGAACAATAAATCCTAATAATAATACCATGTCAAAATGTTATCTTGGTAATGTTTTTCTAAAATTTTAACCCTATACATGATTTTTGGTGCTAGGTCATGTTCCATTTTCCAATTAATTGGAATGCATTATTTCTTTATCTTTTTTGGTGGTGAAATAATGTGATTGTTAACAATGTATGTCAAATTTCTCTAATGATTAAGAAATATTGATTTAATTATTATATTATAATGAGGAAATGTGTATTATAATTTTTTACCCCAACATAATTAGATATCATATTCAATGAATTTTTTAATTTTACAAAATAATGTTTCAAAAAGTCATAGCATTTCATTAGCTACCGAGACAAATTTCATCACACCACCTACCCAAAATTGATACAACTTATCAATAAATAGTTGTGTATGGACTTCATTTTTATAAATGGGCACTCTTGTTCAATAAATATTTGTTGAAATTAAAAAAAATATTCTTCCATAACTAACCATGGAGGATTTATGAATTTAAACAACACCACTTTCTTTGTATTATATTTTACAAAAACCATTGACATGAATAGATTAAAAAAATCATTTTCCAAAAATATATTAACATTATGACCATCCTAGGAAAATTATAAGTGTATTTAACAAAGAAAAATACATTAAAATAAACTTTATTATTTAAATTTGTAGACAATTTTCTTATATATAAATTAGATATCCTAAATTTAGGGATTTTAGATAACATGAGGAATATATTCAACCTTAGATTCAACGGGAAATAATGCATCTATATTGTGCTTGTATTCTTATCATGATTTAGGACCCAATCTTTAAGAATATATTGACCATGATTAATATACATATCCATATGCATGGATGAGTATCAAAAAAATAATAAATCTATGCTATAAAATATATTTTCTGAAAAAAATGAGTTACTGGTGAATACAATAATTCTCTCACATATGAAACCAATGTTTTCAGTCAACCTCGGTGTTTGGCAGAATGCCTCTAGAAACATCACTCTAATTGGGATTTAGTTTTTCTATATTACCAAAAAAAATCAAAGGTGATATTTTTTCACATATTCAAGGTCTTCATGATGATTTTATAAAGATCATGTAACACATTTTCAATGAATCAAGAGTTAATAGAATCCTAAAATATCAATATTACCATCCATTAAACTGATAACATGTATAAAAATAAATTTAAATCATTTTCAATACCATTCACCATAGATCACTACTACATCATTCATAAAATATTAATTTCATAGAGGAACATGAGAGGAATCAAATAGACTACTAATTTTATACTATATCCACAGGCTAACATGAATCAAAAATTAAAGGGGAAATACCCTCTTCCACACTATGATATGACAATATTTATGAAGGTAAAGGAAAAAATGGAGTGACATCTTTTTGGTAAGGATAATCCACTCAAATATAAACCATCTCAATGGAAATGATCTATTTATATAAGATTAAATACAAACTTATCATTTGTATAATTTATTAATATTTTGAATAATATGTAATTTTATGCTTTTGCAATTGATTCATTTATAAAATCAATGAAATATATAATATCACCTACCTTTCATTATATGGACAAAAATAATGATAGAAAATATATAATATAAACAAAACATAAACATTTCTTGTCCATGTTGGATTGTATGATAGAATTAAGGTAGAGACATGAAATCTCTTATTCATGAGCTACAATGTATCTAAAAATGTGGAATATTATATTCCTTGATTGAAACTATATCATACTACATGAAATATATATCATATAGTATGATATACACAAATTAAAATCAGATATAAATAAATAATTACGGAATATCTCCTTAAATATTTCACATTCACCGATGCCTCTAAGATATTGTGCCACATCACCTTATATTGTATCACATAAAATAACCTATTAAAAACATAAAACCCCATTTTAGATATATTTAATAGCGCATTTTAAAAAATATCATTATATTCACCATGTATTATATGTGACGCCTTTTTAATACCATTCCAAATCCTTTTTTAGATAAACTCTAAAACACATTTATAGTGGATATGTAAAGAATAATAAATCATTTTTATTGAACTAATATGTGTGGCCCCACATTAATTTCTATCATTTAGACTAAATATTAGTTCTAAAATTTATAAATGAATGAAGATAGAATCTAATAGAAAATCGTCAGTACAACTCGAGATGCAACGATATCTTGATTAATCTCCATTAAACACATGTATCCTCATACCCTTTTTCCACAATCTGTATCAATTATAGGAAAGAATTTTTATATGATCCCTCTTGTCCAAGACCAAAACTAAACATGGAACAAGAAATATTTCAAACCCATATATCCTACTTGTTTTTTCTTGATTTTATATGTATAAACTTACCAAGTCAATGAATTCATCACGTTTCATTCACCCTTATAGATGATCACAAGACATGCCCCACAACCAAAAATAAAACCACGTAATATGTCTTATATTGTATTTTTAATAAACTCATGGAATCTTTCTCAATCAAGGTTCCAGATTTCTTACTCATAAAATAAGAGGAAAAACCATATCATATTTAACTATTAGATTGTGACATAACCAAAGACATACCCAAAAACCACACACTAGCTAAGCTAGAAGGCTTCTGTAATAAAGGAATCAATTTGTGAAGGTTCACATCCTAGTTTTTATATTTGAAAGGGATGGTTGGAATCCTAATTATGGTGGAAGAAAATATTCAAATAATTTTTAAAGTGGGATCTATCTATACATTTCAAATGGAAGAAAATGACGAACAAGAATGGAATACCTTACACCAGCCAGCCTGGAATATCAAATGTTTCCACAATGGTTTAATTGAGATCAAACTGAACAAACCCCAATAATATTTCCTCTATTGGTATCAATGGATCAGGGGAATCCATGAATTATCATGTAGTATCATTCTCCACACCAGAGTGTTCTTGAACCTTGTTTGATGTTGGAAGAGAATGATTGGTTAGAGTGTATTGGATTGAGGAATTTATGTTGATATAATTTAAACAATATAATCAAAAACCAAATATATTGATTGAAATAAATTATATAGGAATCAAGGATCTATAAAAACTCTACCAGTAAAAATATGAATATTTCATAAGATTTAAATATAGTTTTTGTGGTTAATGATATGATTTTCGTTGGGGTTAAATACTAAAGCAACCATTATAGTATTACATGGAATAATAATTCTATAAACATGAACCATGATATAGTAACATTATCTCTCTTGTGGTCCACTTTTTCCTATACCACAACAATGATTAGAAAATTTTTATGCTACTTTTGATTAGTAACCTAAAAATATTCAATTTTCACTAAAAGATTCAAGGGCATAGTTCACATTTACTTTATGTCCCATCATATGAATAAACTCATTAAACCACATCCAAAAATCCTATAAGATATTTCCTAAACTCATTTAAGAAAATATATCATTACTTTTCATCAAATGTTATATAAAATATAAATAATTATTAAAAAAATCAATAATTTATTTTGAATATCCTCCGAAACACTTTTACGGATGCTATCAACGTATCATAAACGTGGTATTCATTTTCATGAACACAATGTGTGGCCCCATAAACATTTATAAAGTTGAAAAAAATATGACTTCCCAAATACATAAATGCATTCAACAAAAAACATATTATAAATCATTAACGATATTCAATATTACAAGGGATCTGGAATGATAACTATAAAATAGAAGTATATATATACCTATGTCCACTAGATGCATCATATGAAAGTTTGTGTATTCATATATTCCCTTTATCATGGACATAAAGTGAAAACATTATATGGACTACTTCAATATCACATATCTAACCCATATGTACATGATCCTTTGCGTATATATTGACCAATTCAATGAATAAATCACATTTCATCCATCTTAGGAGATGAGCACATCACATGCCCCCACCAAAAATAGAAAAAAATTATAATCTAGTTATGGTTGTAAACTTTCTATGATTATCTCAATCAAGTGACTATATGTCACACTTATGACCCATGGAACCTACACTCAGGGATATGAGGCTAAATATTAATAATTCACATACGGTTTTGATACCAACGATATATTATTATAAGTAATTATCTCATTTTTATATAACTTATAGAATTTATTTCATTACATAAATTCCCACGGCCATTTAGGTATAGAGCCTTATAAATTTAGGGTAAAAATTAACTAACAAAGTCCATGCCTTTCTCAACTAAATGAAATTTTTTCAAATATATAATAAACTAATTATTTCAAAATATATATTCACATCACCCTTGAATTTTCCAAATATTCTATTTTTTCTAAACATGTCATGTGTAATACTTTTCTCCATAACCTAGGGAAATAAAAATATTAGAAGAGTGAGATAGAATATTCATTAAGGGAAAATGTATACGATTATACATCACGGAATTAATAATATGCTAGAGTAAACAAGATTCAAATAATTACACATTACTAAACATATGATCTTGAAATATATCTATAGAGTACATAATAATAAAAATAGTCACATGGATAAAAACAACCGAATTCATGGTGAAAGAATTCAAAATTCTAGACATCATTCACCATAAAAATACTCTACCAATATATAATTCTTGTGATAAATTCCATATCCATGACATTGCTCTTTTTATCAAGGTCACAATGAAGCTATCGTGATTAGCCTAGTTAGGCATAAAAAAACCCAAATCTTTTATCCCATTAAACTAATTAATGCATCAAGAGTATATAAAATAATGGGACCCACCTATAACTTATGTAGGTCCAATGCATTTTTTGTATGAATGATATAAATAAAAATACCATGAATAATTAACAATCCTTGATAAACATACATATTTTAATAACAACATATGGAACTTCAATAATTTTCCCCTTATTGAAAAATGGTTAAATTGTTCATACATCATCCAGATAGAGAATGTTGATTTGTTAAACAATACATAATATATTATTCTAAGTAATCAACAACCAAACATATTATAATAATAAATAAACATATTTTCAATAGTTCCATAATCAATAATTGGAATCAATTTATATATATGAATCCCTAAAACTAAAAACATATACAGAAAGGGGCATATATTAAACCTAATAATTTCACCAATCAATAGATGTATGATATTTATGTGAACACAAATCAATATATGAAAGTAAATATTGAGTGTTCACAAAATAGAGGCATTGGATGGAAAGTATTGACTAGAATAATAGATGATTTACATAACAATGTCAGTGATGGACATTTTTCCCTAGAAAATAACCTTACATAGACCTCCAAATAAATATGCTGACTTTTATACATTAAATAATTTACACAATAAATTATATGTTATGTCAAATTTTAATGACTTTGATGAAAATAATTTCATTAAACACCTTAGAAAAATAACAATGGAAATAATAGATATACTTGATTATTTGAAATAATTTAAAAATAAATGTTTTATAAAACTATGTGAATTTTTTCTATTAAATAGAATTTTAATTCAGAAAGACTGGTTTATACAAAATAAAAAGGGCTTGAAAATAGTTTTTCACATAAAAAAAATTACAAGATATATTTTTCACACATTGATGTAAACAACCTATATGGAAATTTTTTAAAATTTACAATTAAATCATTAATAAGGATAAGTAATGGAAATATAATTTAATCAATTATTGATCCATGGATAAAGAAATTCCAAACAAACATCTAATGAATATAAAAATGGAAAAAAGGGAGTTCCTAAACCAAAAATAAATGGTAGTGTCAGTTTCCTTGTAATATGTAATAAATATACCAAGGGGCAAATGGGATTAGGATTAGAAAAGTAAAACCCCAATAATTATCATAGGATAATAAGATAATATGAGTTTTATAAATAAAACTATAAAAATTCACCATCTATAATATCTTTAAAAATAAATATCTATTTAAAAAAAGATTGGTGATGAAACACACAATGCCTTTCTAATGTACGAATCCGATGATACTGAGATTTAGATCCTGAAATAGCTGTTAGAATCTTATTAAATGGAATATTTATAATATATAAAATCAATAGGGAATAGAAAAAATTATATAAAATAAATAATGGGGTGATATATCAAACATTCCTTTTGAAATTTAACACAAGACCCAGAACCCCTTACTATATTCCCGACATCAAAAAAAGTAATTAAATATCCTATATAACAAAAAAAACTATCTTAATCACATATTAAAAAAACTTATATTTATATATATATAATTTTATAAACATAATTTTTAATTATCCTCTACATTAAAATTTTCCAGTTACCATCTATTTCCAATATTAGGAATGAGTAATCATGAGTAGTTTGAACTAGTTCATTTTATATGAGTTTTCATTCATTCTCATCTAGACTTTATTCATTAAAATGTAATAAAAGGTACTAAAATTTAGGTTTTATAATTAATAATAATTATATAATATCATTATACATCAATTTTGGATAATATCAATAATAATGAAAATTATAATGAGCATGCTTTAGTGATTTCTAACAAACAGAAATTGGTAAAGAAATTAACTATTTTAATATTAGTATTACCATTAAAACCAAAAATTAATTCATTTAATGTTTTTTTATATCTTTTTTTATAAATCCTTAATTTATTATATTCATCTATGATATTATATTATTTATTTTTTCATGTATGGGGTTAGACATATCCAAACATGAACATACCATAATTAATTGATGATTATGATTTTGAATATGTGCTATTTTTGGAATATTTTCATTAATACTGAATCATAATAATATTATTTAAATAAATTTAAATTGATGAATCATATTTGAATATATTTAATAAATATGTAATAAACTAGATTAAAAATAAGGTTACTTACGTCATGGTGGTAGTATTATGCACAACGTGCGATAAAAAATTTCATTTCATAAAGAATAAGATTAATATAAAATGGAACATAATTTTTCTCTTATTAATAAAAAATATATTATATATGTCAAATTTATTCTTAAATTTAACCCTTATTATCAGGTAATTAAGATAGTGGTGAAAAAACAAAGACGTCATTTCATGGAGTTGGTAGTTCCCACAATGCATGAATGATGGTTTCCTTTTTCTTAATGGAAATGGGGAAATGTGGTTAATAGTTGTTCCCTAAAATAAAATCATTAAATATATAAAAAATATTTATTTAATTGTATAGTTATTATTATATTTTTTTATAGTATGAAATAAAATAAAGGAAGTTATCAAAATAGAAATCACATTGGGAACTTGGTATTTCCCTATGAGGTATCCTTGGAAATGGAGGTATTAGGATAATTTCGTATGATGAGGGGCTCAATAAAAATGAATATATTTATAGAGAAAGTAAAAATGGTATATTTTTTATAGGAAAATAAATTTTCATATTGGTATTGAAGGGGTGGTGAGAAAGAAAATTAATAATTGGTGATAATTTTATTTTTCTCAAAATTTAAATTTAATATAATGAGATCAGAGGCTTCACAAGTTATAAAGACATAAAATAGAATAATAATTGATCAGGGGATGATATAATGTTGATAATGACTCAACCATTAATTTTCACACTTATTAAGAACATTTTTTTAATTCATTTACTCATATAAGTCTAACATTTTCCTTTATTGGTTTTACTATGTTAAATAAATTTAATTTAAGTAATTTAATTTTAAAGAATAAAATTCTAGCAGATATTATTAAAAAAATGAAAAAATGATTCCAAATATAAATTATATTCTATTATATAATATTACAATCCTTAAGAATACAAAATTTTATCATTACAGTAAGATACATGTAAAAACGTAATTTTAGGAATATTGTATGTTTAATCAAAAAAATTATTCGTAGAAGTCAATTATTAATATATTATAATTTTTTGAATGAATTTTGTTAATTATAAAACAGTTAAAATCATGTGGCTTTAATTTCAATCCAAGAAAAAATTGTACCAAAATAATATTTAACAGAATTAAAATACCCAAAAAATAATTTATTCTAAAATATTAAATAAGTTCATAAAATGGTAAACATTATTTTATTAATTTAATAATGGTTTTATAAATGTATATTTATAAAGCCTAAATACATCAATTATTAATTAAATCGTTCCAAATCTTCAATGAATCTCAAATTTAATAATTCCATAAAATTTAAAGTTTTCATAATAAAAGAATTTTAATTATTCACCAAAAAATTAAATATTTCAAAAAATCACAGAAATTCATCCTAACTTTTTTTATATATAAATAAAAAATGGAAAAAATGTTTTCAAAGTAATATTATATAGTTTTATAATTTAACTTCTTGATTGAAAAAAAAATAATACGTTGAAAAAAATCATAGGAAAATAACCTTTTAAAAATAATAACTATTATTACATTTAGTTCATATTTATTACTTTTTAAATTACTATTAATATATTTTTAATATAAAAAATATATTTTATCCATAATATGTTTTTTTCATAAAATAAAGCATCTGAAACATACATTTCTAGCAATGATACATTTTAAGAAATTTATCTTCCTTATTAGTTATAAAGAGATTTTTCATAAACTGTTTAGTATTAATAGTGACTATTAGTTTAATTTATACACATATTTTAGAATTATATTGGCCTTATTTTCTCCCATTAATTCTATATATACATTTTAATATTTGTATACTATTTTTAGTATGTTTTTGTACAGTGTTGTGTGTGAAGCATGTAAGGACATAAAGGAGTATATAATTAAAAATCTAGGGGTGTTACGGTCTCCCCCTGAATTTAATTACAAAATAATAATTTTATTTATCAATTAATAATAAAATTATTCAATTTTATCCTAACGATAGACATAACACATGATATATTTTCAAAATAGGATTCTATATTAATATATGAGGTATATCTACGAAACAAATATTATTCCTTCATTGGGTTAACATATTATTTCTTATTTACATTAAAAATATTTCCTCTTTCCATTAATTTTACACACCTGAGTCATATTCTGGTTATTCTGAGAAATTCTCTTAGGCGCTTTTTCCCAAATTTTTAACATGTAGGAAATCAGATCTTCTTTCCATTATCATCTTCATCTACTAATGTTTGTTGAGGAACCATCATTATCTTCATTGGTTTGTTTGGATACTCAACTATGTTCACGTTATTAATAATTATTAGTGATTACTGCGTTCGTATAATCATAAGCTTTATCAGTTATTTTCCTATCTAGTTAGGTTGATCATTGGGATAATTTGCGCATTGTCCATGACATCATTGGTTAAGGATATTCCTTTGGGATTTACCATTTACTAAAACCAAAAGGATTAAAGGTCAATGGTGAACACTAAAATGAAGTTATTTTCATAAAATAAATGGATAAATTAAAACTCAAAATTTCATGCAATTCTAAATTATAATATTATATTTATGTTCAATCTAAATCACCCTTAGTTAAATCTGGGATTCATCAGGTTAAGTTATCTCATATTTATTAACCTAAATCTAAAACATAAAAAATTATTGATAATGGACTGAAAAGATAATTTTATTAAACAAATATTATCCCCCAAGTGTGTCTTGTCAGGTGTGTTGTATTAGGCAGGCTCATCAGGCACTAGAGTGAGATTGATTTTAACCATCCTTTTTTGGATGATTATACCTATGTGAATATGTGAAACAACTACATCCCCTATCCAATATCCAAATAGGGATATAATGTATGATATAACCACACACTTTATAATTTTCCAAAACATCATGATGTTATCTTATATTTATACATATCCCTCAGACTTATCCCTCTGGTTTTCATTAATTTTTTGTTACCTTAATGAAAAAAATATTTAATATCACCTCATCTAACCAAAAGGGTAATATATATTTTTTTTGAAATTTATGATTTACCATAACTTATGAACACTTAAATTATACTCAACTAAGATCCTGGCATCTAAAGTTATCATAACCCTTCTCTAATGATACCAATTGTGATGACCTGGACCAACACTCCCCGGTCCAATGCCAAAAACACATACATCACATATTTTCTTAGTAAAAAATGTATATTCATACACATGACTATATCATAATTAAATGACTTATAGAAATTATTACATTACATTAATTCCCACAGTCATTTAGTTTAGTAAATTTAGAGAATCAGTAGAAAATATTAAATTATAAACACCATGTCATCCCCAGCTAAAGGATGTTTTTATGGTAAATAATTAACTATTTGTAACTCCACATAACTATTTTTAGTTATGTTTTAATAAATCATATTAATAAAACATAGTTTGGGTTTGGGGAGGGTCATCAGTTGAAAATATTAAAATTTTTGAGGTTTCTAGGATAGTACACGGTTCATGCTTGGTTAGCCCAAACTGTGCCCCATAAGAGATAAAACTACGCAACCCAATACTATGGGATTTCCTATGGTTTATGAACAGTTTGTAATGATTTGAACCATATTAATAGAAAAAATGTGTACCATTTAAAATATACACACCGTTAGTCTACACATTTTTTCAAATCATGCAACTCTGCCAAAGAAAACCATGCTTACCTGTTTTCTATTAATCTGAATTTTAATTAAAATTACCTAAACCCCCTTTTTAGGCCCCCAACTGACCTATATAACCTATTAGTTATTCCAACCTTCCTTGGAACTCCCAAATATAGTTCTTGGCCACTATAATCCCCCTGTTAGTAATTTGAATCTTGAATAGAGCCCTTTGATCCTCTCCTGGTAGCTTTCCTCTTTCCATTATATTTCTACCACCATATATCTTATCCTCCCAAGCGTTCAATGGATTCCCGTATTATTTTATAGATGTTATATCCTATTGTTTGTGTTATAATCCTTGGTTTGATCCATGATTCATAGTTTCTGTGAAGTCATTATTTGCGGAATATCCCAATTAGGGTTTGGCATTTCGTGATCCGTTGATCGTGAGGTAGGTGGTTCCTATATGATACCACTTTATTATTAACCCCAAATTGCATTATATAATTTAAATTTCTTTTAATTAAATAAAATTTATTGTTTTTGATTAAATTAATTTCAATTGGTTTTTTGGAAAACCCAATTACATTGAATTAGGGTTTTAAAAATGGGGTTTTTGGCAGGAAATTGGGAAACCTCAATTTCATTAAATTCAGTTGTGTTTAGGGAAATATTGTGAAATTTAAATTTATTAATTTAAACTTTGGATTTTATGTAATGTGTTTCAATAGAATTTTTTAATTTAATTATGTAATGGATTTTATAGAAACATTGTGAAAACCCCCAATTTCAATACATATGATGTTTATTTTGAAATTATTGGAATTTGGGGAAAAATAAATAAATTATTGAATTTATTTTGTGAATTAATATTGAGAAATTAAATTGTAAATTGATTTAAAATAAATATATATAAAAACAAATTAAAATGGTCTTGATAGAAACCTTACAGTTTTGTCTTGCTAAAAAGTTATGTTTTTTATTTAAACCCCATTATGGTTTTAAATGAAAATTGGAATATTTGAAATGAATAATGTGATGAATTGTATTTAATTTAGCCTTGAAATAAATTACCCATAAATGTTTTATACTAGAGAAATGTCAGGCCTTAGGTAGTTATTTTATTATTTATATGGAACATTATTATTTAAAGTGGTCTAAAACATAATAGCCTCATCACATCCCTTAGGTGTTGTTGATGAATGACCTTTGGCCTGATTTAAATGGGGTGTATATGCATATTATCATGTCCCAATGAGTGTGGTGTCCCTATATCCTAAAACTATCATACATTCTTATTCATATGACCATGATGCTCACATTTTGTGTATTTCAAATGATTATATGCCAATGTTGTTAACTGTTTTACATACATTTTGATTTATATAACCTATTTTATATAAAATTATTTATTAAATCTATTTGTGAAAAGATCAATTATTTGAGAAATATTCAATTATTTTTAAAGTAGATCCTTTGATAAAAGTATTTCCCACATTTGAAATGTGTAGCTTGAATTGTTTTAAATTTTGAATTTAAAATCCAAATCTATTTATTTGAAAATTTAAAGAACATTATTTGGTTAATTTGATCTTATCATATATTATTGAATAATTGGTGAGACGCTAATAAGATTTTCAACTCAAAAACTACCTATTTTATTGGGGTTTTTTATATTATCTCCTTCCATATTCGAGCAAGGGTAAATCACCACTTCTTCTATCTGTTGATATGTGGACTTTTTGAGTTATGTATCATGGTACATGACTAGATTTCCTATATTATACTACATGATTGTAAATTGTTTTGTTTATATACGTATTTTCTATTACTAAATTACTTCTAGTGGAGATTATTTAGTATACATACTATCTTGTTGATTTTACTTCTATAATTTTTACGCAAAAATCATACCCACTCTCATTTTGTATGATTCTAGGTGCTAGTTTATGACCTATGGAGATTGGTAATTCCCTTCAAGCTATGTCATGTCTTACTTGATTAACAGGTTACCAGGGTACCTAGGCTAGTTCGTGAAAAACTGGTATCAAAAATCCAGGTGGAGATTTTGTCTTGAAGTCTGTATACATTTATGAAATCTTCTTGGGACTTAGGAGGTAGATGTGATTGAAAGTTCTTTTATCTCTCACTACTATGAATCTTATGTAGCCATTTTTGGTTAGAGAAATATGTCATGTGTATTAGTTTTAGTCATTCCAAGATTTTGATTTGGATGTTTTGATATCTAATTATTGTTTGTATAACTGTTGGGATTAATTTCCCTTGTTGTTATGCTTGAGTGTTAATGTTATGTATTCTTTTTTTTCTACTAATATTTTGTATAATAATTCATCCAAGAAGATGTGAAAATAAGCTCTAGTAATAATCTACTACTTATCCTCAGTAATAAAATCCTCTTGTGGACTCGAATCTAGTTGAGGTGATTGTGCGTAACATCCATGCTCTAGGTGAAGCACCACCTCTACATACCCTGCAGGGTCCATATATGGAACCTCGTATGGAAGTCGTCAATATTTTTTCTCAAAATTAATTGCTCTTGAATCCAACATCATTCAAAGGAACAAATTATCCTTAGTAGGTTAAGGAATGGTTGAGCAGAATGGATCATTTATTTGGGTGTATTGGCACACTCGATGAATTCAAAGGGAAGTGTGACACCTTCATGCTCAAAGGACCGATTATGAGATGGCAGGACACAATGGAGATTCCAAAGAGACATGAGGGAGGATTTACATTGGGGAATACCAATTATGCCGAGGATGGAAGGCAGTGGAAGCGGTGTGGATTTAGAGGTATGCGAGTTGGTTGGCTTGGATCATGGGGCGATGGGTAGGGTGGGTAGAGATTCGGGACCTCAATCATTGCAGTTGGTAGAGGAGGAACAACCCAACAGTTTGGATGTGGCTACGGGTATCATCCCTAGTGTTGATATGGGGAATAATTTTTTATTGCATCAGGTAAACCTGATGGTGTCTGAGGTGCTTAGAAGTATAATGCATGACTTGGCTGGGCCTTCAAAGCATGGTGTTTGGGATGGTGACAAAGTGGTCCAGTAGGAGGCAGATCGAGTAGAAAACCGGAGGAATGAGGGTACAGAGGTTATGGAATAAAAGTTGGATTGTGAGAATTTAATTTTGGTTTCTTATATTTCTCAGGTTTTAGGGTCATGTAGTCGTGGTGGGGGTAAGGGAAAATAGGGGTCTGCTAAGGAGGTGACTAGACCTATCTGGGTTGGGAGAGAAGGGTGACTAGTTTCATTGATTCGGACCCCAATACACATGAGTAACAGGTTTTAATATCATGGAGAGGTTGGTCTGGGACCTGTTCCAACTATCCTGAGTAATGGATAAGGGGTTTGCTAGAAGGAACTGAATGGAAGTGATCCTGGGAATTTGGAAGATGATGCCTCAAGCATGAAGAGAAAACAGAGTTTTAGGAGAAGGAAGGGGAGGAAAAAATACTCTTATTTACCACCTCATTTAGAGACCCAAATTGAAAAAAAAGTTAATGATAAGAAGATTGTCTCGGGGAACAAGAGCCATCATGCACCAGGGGAGTAGGGTGATCTTCCATTGGATTTAATTTTACATTCCAAAGATGAAGTGATTGAGAAGGTCTTGTTTCTCAATGCAACAGAGGAGGAGGAAACTAAAATGATGGGGAGGCCACTAAGAGTGGCTCTTAATTAAGATCAATAATCACGGATTGAAAAACAAGACCTAATTCTGGTTAGGGTATTTAATAATGGGTTTATTAGCATTGAGGAGTACATACAGAACTAGGATCAACTGGCCTATCAGTTTGAAAAGATGATGATGGATGTATCAGCCACCAAGGTTTCCTCTCTATCCTGGAAATTGTTTAGAGAGGTATACTATAGGAATCTCAAGTTACATTTTAATGAAACTATTTAATTTGGTGGCCTTCATTTCTTTAGTTCTCTATTTAGTTTTAATGAGATTTTAGTGATACACAAATACCAATCACCATGGATCCTATTTATTTGGGGTTCAGAGAATGAAGTCTTCCTTAGAACATGCCTTTTGGATTTGTATGGTGAGATGGTATGGCTTTTCCATCAGTTATGTTCTCGTGAACTTCTACATGGGACTGCAAGCAGAAGGGTCATGCCTTGGTGACAACTTTTCATCACAGTACAATGGGTGGGGAGGATCTGATCTTTTAGTATGTTCTAGGTTACTTTCTGATATGGTTGGTTTTCACTATTTTATGAACATCTTGGTTTCTCACATTGTCCTTAAATATGTTTTGATAATAAAAAGATAATTTTTAGTCAATCTGCATTTTTAGGATGTTGTAATAGATAGAGAGCTGATGTTTGAGATGGACCCGGCTGGCATGTTCGTTTATCAGGAGTTTCATTCTCTCCATGTAGAATTGTGTGTTACTCTCTGGGAAAGTGGAATCGTGATGAATATCATGGTGGTTCTCGACATTAGGGTTTTTTAAAACTCTTACAGAACCTATTATAGGTCTTTAGTTTGTTACCAGTGTGGAAATTAGGTACATTCAAAGAGGGTTCTCACTAGGGAATCAATGAACTATGGATAATGCGGATGCTTGGGTTACCTCTAGTGATTCTTCCATGTTTATTTCACTCTTTGTACTGACATATGATCATCGAAACCATCTAAAACTATGGAACAATAAGATGTTTCACATTAAAAAGGGTTCCAACCATAGAAATTCATAATAATACTGTTTCACATAGTTGAAGATTATCCAGAGGGAGTGGATACAGGTCCAGCGACCATGAGAGGTACCACTACTATAACACCAACTTTAGTGACCACTCTATTTGATAAAGGTGCATCTCATTCGTTTATTTCAACAAATATTGTTAATATTATTAATCTTCTTCTGAGGATTTTATCTAATCAAATAGATATTACTACACCACTGGGTTTGAAGAGAGAGAAGGGTTTTTGTAGTCCCACATGTGTTTTCTCTCTATTTGATGTCCAGATTTCTTGGATAATTTTGGTAATCAATTTGAATCCAATTAAAATCATTTTTAAGATGGACTATATCATTTTCAATAAATATTATATTGATTTTTATCTTTGATTGGTCTCTTTTACTCCCCCCGATGGAGTGTCCAATGTTTTCCAATGATAATGGTACCCAAGGACGAGCGGATCCATACCTTCTTGTCCAGATTTGTGGAAAGTGATGTTGGTATTTTCCTTTGATCTGAAGAATTAATATTTTCATTGTGATCTCCCTCTAATAGAATTAATTTTTTCAAACGTATTTCCCTAACTCCCCCAGGTAAGTGAGGCTGAGTTTATATTGAATTAATTCTAGGTACTCAACTTGTTTCTATTCCCTATTACCTCATGGATCCCAATAAAATTAATGATCTGAAGTCCCAATTGGATGATCTTTTGGGGAAGGAATTTATATGTCTGATTATGTCACCGTGTGTATAACTAGTCCTCTTTGATAAAGAAATGTTATGTTTCACTCCTCTTTTGTGTTGACTATCGAAAACTCAATCAATTTATGATGATGAACAAGTATTTGTTTCCACATATTGATAATATGTTTGATAAATTTAAAGGGTGAAGTGGTTACCAAAGGCCAACCTTTTATTTGGATACCATCATTTAAGGATATAAGAATCTAACATTCATGAAGCCAACACTTGGAGCATGTACAACCATTTTGAGAATATTTTCATCCCCTTTAGTACAAAAAATTCTAAAATAGTTTTCATGGAATTTATGTATAGTATTTTCCATGAGTATC